>OZ020267.1:126266567-126991567 GCA_963971225.1 Melieria omissa | reverse complement strand
ACCCATTTCTTGTAAGTTGGCTGCTTTCTTACCCCACGTGCTAACACACACACACACATACATTCACACACACAAACTTATGCGCATACAGCATTTCCCGCTGTGCGTATCTGCCAGATAAGCGATAACTGTTTATTTGCATCCCTTCGCATTGCCTGCGCGCACTTATTGCGGATTCCATAAGTTTATGGCCGCTTATTGCTGCTTTACTGTCAGTTATAAATCTGTCTGTGGGTGGGCGCAACACATTCGTTGCCACCTTTTGCGTGTTGTTTGTGTTATCACTAAAACGAAAAGAACCAAACAAGACGCCACAAATGACAGAACAACACTGGCAACTCAACAACTCTTTTGAGTTGCTAGGCGAGACATACGATTTGCAGCGACATTTACGTGACATTTTATTTTAGTCGATGCAAGTTAATACTTATGTGAGCTCAGGTATATTAATTCATTCTGTGTTAAAGGTAGTTGAAACACCAAAAAAATTTTATATTAATTAACTGTTTGTTTTGGAGAATAAAATTAATTTTTCAGAAAGCGAGAACTAAAGAAAATTCAATGAATGAACCCTTTTTGGAAATTTTTACAAAATTTCGTACAATTTTGTCTAAGATTTTTTATTTGAGAGCGAACATCCTTTTTATGGAACGGCTTTTACATTTTTATTAAGTAGGCTGTGTTGTATCATTCTGTTTAAAAATATAAATCATAATAGCCGTGGCTACACAGTATGAGTGAGTTTTGTAAGCAGCTGCATGCAAGAGCTAAAAAAAAGGAAGCCAAGTCTGGTGAGTAAGCCGCATGCGCAAGAGCTTCCCAGTTGTACGATGCAACCAATTCTTTGGTGGCTCTAGTGCGGTGTGGTGGTGCGTTGTCATCGAGGTAAATCACTTTGTGTTGCCTGGCTTCATATTCTGGGCGTTTTTGGCGTATAGCACGGTTCAAATCGGCCAATTGTTGTTGGTAACGTTCACCGTTAACCGTTTCACCAGGTTTTAGAAGGTCATACCATATGACACCACGCTGGTCCCAGAAAACACATAGCATGGCCTTCTTTCCGAAGCGATCTGGCCTTGCGGTCGATTGCGCACTTTCGCCGCGGTTAACATACGATCTTTTTCGTTTGGGATTCTTGAAATGGACCCACTTTTCATCACCAGTTACGATTCGATGCAAAAACGACTTTCTTTTGTACCGGGCGAGCAGCATTTCACAAGTGGTTTTTCGGTTTTCTTGCTGCCTTTCAGTCAGTTCATGTGGCACCCATCTACCGACCTTTAAAATTTTTCCTACCTGGTAGGTTTTCTCACGGTCCTTAAAATAGGCATACGAGTATGTTGCAGTGATGACCTCTTCATTCCAGCCAAATCTCTAACCACCGAGTAATTTCTTCAGGTTTGGGAACAAAAGATATTCGCAGGGAGATAAATCTGGAGAATATGCTGGATTGGGTAGCAGTTCGTAACCCAATTGATGATTTTTTACCATGGTGAAAGAGAACTTTTTTCTTCGCCAAATGCGATCGTTTTTACTTCAAAACGACGACGAATCGATCTCTCTTTAAGGTAGTCGATAGCCATGAGACAGACTTTCGCCTTCTTTGGTGCACGTTCACTTGGAGAAGTCCACTGTTGTTTCTCTTCCTTGTTCTCTGGTGTTCAGTGATGGATCCATGTTTCATCCACAGTTACGAAGCTGTGCCAAAACTCGTCCGGATTTCGGTGGAACATTGCCAAACACTCCTTTGAGGTGGTCACGTGGATAGCTTTTTCATGTCCAAATATTCGTGCAAAATGTGGTATAACAGCTCAGTTGAGACGCCTATAGCTTCAGTCACGTCTCGCACTTTCATTCCCAGTTCTTATCAACTATTTCTCTGTCTGAAAACCTCTTTTGGGCGACCTAAATGTGCGGCATATCTTGTGTTGGTACGACCACAACGGGATTTGGTATACCAATTCTTAACCATTAAAATCGATGATGCAGAGTCCTCGTAGTATTTATTCAGCCTATCCTTGGTTTCGCTGATGGTTTTTTACGCAAAAAAATTATTTTATCAGCACATGAAATTTACTTTTTTCCATTTTTGTCGAAATTCACAAAGTTGTCTGCTTTCAACGACTTTCAAACACAAAGTAAATGACGCATCATGTTCTAAATTTAAACTTAATTTACTTAGCGATGGTAATTGACATTAGCAGGGTTGCATTTAAAGCAACTACACGGGAAATAAAAAAGCCACTGACTTCTCATACTGCCCTTGAATTTTTGTATTCTGCGGATCAAAATTACCAACCAACCAATCCGACTGTCTTTTTTAGTTAATCTTTTCGCTACAGGTTTTTACTGGGAAAAGTTAAAATTTTAAATTTTAGGTTTTAGGAATTCATGTGTTTATATTAGCAACATTCCATAAGAAATGTTTTAATTTTTATACTCGAACCCTGTATTTTAAGTGTTTTTCTATGGGAGCAACCTCATCGTTGGTGGCTGTAATAATTACTTGAACATACAATTTTTTACGCATAACGAAAATATCAATATTTCTTCACTTACTTCAACCAAAATTAAAACAAAAAAGTATCTAAATTGAAAGAAAACGTCAAATTAAGGGGGTCTCCTCATCAGTAGCTTGGAAAAAAGGTAGTTTTTCAGGATTTTTTTTGAACATGAGAACAACAAGAGAAACAAATGATCTTTTGCATATTTTTTAACATACGTTTATTCAACAAAAAAAGTTTATGAAATTTCTAAATAAATAAAAATGGCCGATTTATGAACAATCTTGCGCAGCAGCTCGACGCGGGCAACTCAAACTCCGTGCAAGACTCAGCCCGTAATTTTTACCTGAAACAAGAAATTGAAATACTTTTTTATTCAGAAGGCTTTCCTGCATAGTATAGACTATTATGGTGCTTAAAAGATGTAATTTAAATATTTTTGGTCATTCTTTAAAAAAGTACTCGATTTTTCGGCCTTGTATTTAAGTAAGCGCGTTAACTACATTGTAAAATAAAAATCTTTTAAAAATTTTTTTAGTTCAGTCTATGCACAATTAAATAATCTAAAAAACAGTATCTTACCTGTATACATAGCTTTTATGGTTTATTTTAAATCGTGCACGGAATTAAAAAAAAAATGGTTTTCAGAACGTGGGCTGTAAAGTTTTCACTTGGCTCGCGCTTGCCCCGCGCGAGACTCTCCTGGAACCTGTAACTCCTAAACTAGTTTGAGTTGAACTCTCAAACTTTGCAAGAATATTCTCAGATAAAAGTTCTAACGATTGAAACAAAAAAAAAAATAATCGATTTTTTGAAACTGACTGATGAGGAGACCCCCTTAAAAAGTTATCTAAAGCTTTTTGCTTCTTCTTCCTTTACTATGTCAAGATATACCATTAAAAAAACCTGTAAACTTCTCTTCTTTAAACTTAAATATTCAGTTTATTATTTTCGTATTTTTTCTAAACCTTCAAAATATTCTAAAAACCAACAAAACATGTATTCTTGAAACCACAGAGGGTTCAGACGTTCACAAAGTAGCATGTTGCCATATGGTAACAAACTAGCGAAAGGGTTAACTAATCGATTTGGCTTTCAAATTATGTAACTTATCTGTAAGAAATTCACAAAAACTTAAAAAATATATATTTTTTTCCGCATAATTTTCGTCAAATTTACAATCACACAAGTGAAAGTGAAGTGAGTTTTATTTGACATGAAGATCTTCTTTATAAACATAAAGTTGCGTGATATGGCGCGACTCTCTTAAGACAAAGAAAACAGAAAAATAAACACATTAATAAAAAATAATAAAAAAATAAAAACAAAAAAGAATATGTAAATAAAAAATTAAATACAAAAAATAAATAAATAAATTTGAAGAAAGACGAAAGTCGGCGCAAAGTTGTACAAAATATACGAGGCGCCTGGCCTGCGGCACCTCGACTTTGGCAGCTATGTTGTTTTGTATTTTAATTTTGTTTTTTATTTGTTTTTTATTTTGTTTTTTATTTTGTTTTTTATTTTGTGTTTTATTTTGTTTTTGGTTTTTTTGTTTTTTATGTTTGCATCTGTATTTGTGCGCCGCGGAAATGGCGCCAAGTGCAACTTTCAACACTTTTTTTGCTTTGTGGCTGGTGTTTTGCTTTTCTTATTGTTGTTATTGTTGCCGGTGAAGAATTTTCTTTTGCGGTTTTTAATTTTCATTGTTGTGCAGCGCAATTTGTGCGCCGCAGTTATAAATGTGTGTGTGTGTGTGTGTTTGTGTGTGTGCGTTTGCTTGTGAGGTAAAGTTTTTTATGTTATGGTTGGTGGCTTTTATGTTTATTTTTTATTTTTTGTTGTTTTTGCTCTCGAGCGTTTTACGGCAGAGTTTGGCGCTGCAGTCGCGACTTTCTTTTGCAAAATTTTCTCGAATTTGTTTCGTTTTTCTTTGGCAACTTTGGCTGCTCTGATTGCAATGTTTGCTGCTTTTCGATTTGTGTGCGCCGCTGCTGGCAACAGTTGCTCACACACACACACACATAGATGCAGACATGCAAGTTTGCAGACAAAGAAGTACCGGCGTACAATTTCGTTCTGCCAACAATGAGTGGATGAGTGTTAAGCGCAACAAACGCTGAAACGCTTTTGGAAAAAAAAATTCACATAAATTTGCGAGCAAACTAAAGAAATTGCATTTTATTTATTTACCATGGCATGGCTGTGCCAAAGGTGACTGCAAAATTTCATGAATAACAAATGAAATGGCACTGCGGCGAAATGGTACGAACCAACAATTTCAAGTCAAAGAGCCGCCGAGTGCTTGGAAGACGCATTGCTGTTGACTTAATTACGAATTGTTGTGGAAATTGATGGATGGTTGGTGGGGTGAGGCGTTGAGGAGGGTGTTGCTTTGTATTTGCTGTAAAGTGTTTGCCATGCGAAACCATTAGCTAATTTGAATTCATCATAACCTACGACTTAGATTGTCTTAAAGTGTTCAAAGGTTTGAAATTGATTGCTGTGTATTAAAAAGTAGTAATATTAAAAGTAGTTAAGTAGTAGTATTAAAAAAAAGAAGAATAAAAAAATTTTTTTATATTTAAATTCACTACAAAAGTGAATGTAGATCAAAATTCCAAAGTGTTTTATATTTCTAAACTTGTGACAAATGCCATTAAAAATCTTTCTCTAGTCTCAATTATCTCAACTTGACTAAATTTTCAATCGAAATTCGATTTGAGTTGACCAAAAAAAATCAACTCTTCTCACTTGTGGGTTCATTCAATCCTAACATTACCTGAAACTTTGCATTACCCTCTTAACAAGGCCAATATTCAGAACAATTAAAATGTTGCCAGAGCATCGCTGTCCCTTGTTGAAGTCACCGGGGAACAGTGGAAAATCCATTGAAGAAACCCATTTCCATCATTGCAGTCGATGACTGTTTAGTTCTGGTGTGGCTCACACTTTGCGAATAGCCACAAATTTGACCGCACTCCAGACGTGCTCACACACACACACACACACAAACATGCTACACAGACTCAAACATGCCACGCAGACTAACACACACACACACGCACACATTAATGGAGGAGCTGTGCCGATACAATGATTCAAAAACCAAAGCAATCAGAATGCAGTCAAATTGGAGTTGGTTAGTTTGGGCGGCCATTGTCTTACGCAGTGCGTGTGAGCATGTCCTGCCCCGCCCCCCACCCTCCGCTCACTCGCCGGGTCAGCTTTGGGCCAACAATGCCAACCGATACTCTGCGGTGGCAGTGACTCTGTGTGCCACCTAGAAGTGTTGCCGAACGGCACGAACTTTGCTCAAGCTCCACATACACACACTCACTCATTCACATACACAAACACACTTTTGTTGATGACTATGTATGTGTAGTGCATCGATATTTGCTGCCTCGTATTGCATTGCAATTGCAATTTCAATTTTGGTTACGGTTTGTTGCTGACACGAATCGTTTGTGTCTGCGATGTCGATCTGTGTGCGCTATGCAAAATTTCGCCAAGCTTTGCAGACGCTTACACACCAACACACATAAAGAGAGATACATACATATGTGAAGAGGCGCATGTAAACGCAGTGGGCACTGGAATTGGGTTCGGTCATGGTCCAATTATGGCCAATAGCAGTTGGTTTAAAATTTTGAAGGTTCGATTTGGCGCTGTTCAGTTGAATGCAATTGATGATGTTGTCGTTGTGAAGCAGTGGACATATTTGCCGCAGTTGTTGGGCTTTTCGGCGATTAAAAATAAGAATATCCGTAAATAAGGTTTTTCGTAACACTCGTCTAAAATTACAACCAAATTCGAAATGGGAGGTAAATGGGGTCCTGGGGTCAACCTGGCAACAGTTGGAGCCTTCTTTATAAAAAAATTATGATTGTGTATGGAAGCTCCATTAAGTGTTGCAGATAAGGTTTGAATATGTTTGAAATAAATGTTCAGTAGGTAAAAATAGTGGGGGTCAGTCATAGATTTTAACCTTCTATGAGCAACTTCTGGGCAGCTGTGGTGCAATTTGTCAAAATTTGCAGATTTTTTTTTGGTAACTTTGAGCTCGATGCGATGCCATTTAACTACATTTAACCATTCTAGCTCCAACGTTTCTTTGGTCATGTAACTTTTCACCAAACCACATACAATAAGAGGTTCTCGATGCTTAAGAACCCAGTATAAAAAATTCTCATACAATACTTAATCATGTCTTATACTCATACAAGCAGTTGGTTTATTGGGACTAATTTTATGATCTCACATTGTATGAGCACACGACTGGAATTAGTGGAATACACAGGATCGTATTTTGGGGAGGTTTGCAAAACAACTACTGAGCTCAATAGCATTTGAAATCTTATTCTGTGCCAACAATTTTCGTATTTGTGGGGTTTGACAACCCCAAAGCCCCACTGCGTGCGCCATCACACTGATACTGACACACTGATATCTTAATCCTTAACCCTTTCAGTCACAATGTCCAATATATTGGACTAAAGCCCATACAATTCATACAGAACGGGTTTATTTTCATGTCGGAAAGGGTTAATATCTTTCCGGACGGTATTTAAATTTGAAAAACCAAATACTTTTGATAAAAATGTTTCCACGCTATGAAAGTTGGAGATGGAATATTACAGTTTCTGAAATCATATTTTGTCCGGGGATATAAAATTCGAATGTAAAACTTGTTGAGACGTAGAAAGGGTTCCGAAAGGGTTACATCTGACATCAACATAGTAAAATCTAACGTTGTTAACTTTTCTCGTACAAGTGTTGTTTTATTTGTATTGCTTACTCTGACTTAAAGCAATTATCTGGGCCAAAAAATTGATGTGTCTTTTACTCTCTTCATACAAAATCTTAACTCATCGTTGACCTCGTCAGATGTCGATTAAAAAAAATGAATAACACTTATCGAATTATTTCGCACTAAGAATACTTTCACCAACTTTGAAGTTATTAGGTTCATTAATTCATGTTTTTTTCACAGTTTCTTCAACCCGTCACGTCTTCAACCCGTTTTTCACAGTTTCTGACCCCGTTAGATTTTGATTTTCGTAAAAATGGAAAACACTTATTGAATTTTTTCTCACTAAGAGAACTTTCACTAAGTTTCAAGTCAAAAGGCTCAACAAAATTTGTTTCTTCATTCAAACTTTTAACCCTTTGTTGACCCTATTAGATTTTAATTTAGAAAAAACATAAAAAACATGTCGCACACGCACTACAAAAGTGACACAACTCAAAATTTTTCATTTTCGGGTTTATGTGTTAATACTGTGGACAATGCATAAATCTACCAATCAGCAAAAGCTCAGTATATTTTGTTGTTGTTGACTGTTGCAAAAATACAATTAGGTCTCTCTTCATGTTTGTTTGAAGTTTGATGCTATTTGATCGCTGCAGCTCAATGCAAAACTGTCCTAACTCATTTTGTGTCACTTTTGACGAAATAAATTTTTGTTAAAGTTAGTTTTAAGCAAAATTCTGACAATTTTTGTATATACTTTTAATTTTTAAAATTAATTATGAATTTTCAAAATTTTTCTTTCGACTTTTTAACTCTCATTTGAATTATTAAATTCAGAAAAAGTGGAATAACTTGAAATAGTTCCGTAATTATTGAATTTAAATATCATCAAAACAGTCACAACTCAAAATTTTGGTTTTTCTAGTGTAAAATAAAAAAATGCTTGCAACTTATCCTAAAGCATAATCTGTAAGGATTTTCTACTGAACGGTCTATTCGTTATTAAACAAAGTTTATTTAGCTCAAAAACAGTTTTTTGCGTTTCCTGAAAAATCAAAAATTTTGAGTTGTGTCACTTTTGTTGTGCGTGTGCGATGTGTCTACCTAAATATTTTTAATTTTCATAATTCTTCACTTTTTTTCACCAACTTTGTAGTCAATAGGCCAATCGGTTCATGGTTTTTTCGAGGTCTTCCCGCATACGAACCTTAACCCATTGTTAACCCCGCAAAATTTTTATTTTCGAAAAATTTTAAAATATGTTTAAAACGATTTTTAATTATTACATTCATCATACCTTGTGACCGAAAAGTTTCCGGAAATTTTAAATAAAACGCAAAATTCTTAATCTTCATCAATATTTATTTTATCTCCTTCAAAATATGCTCCATTAGAAGCGATACACATATGCCAACGTTTCTTCCAATCATCAAAACATTTTTTATAGGCGCTTTCCGGTATGGCTTTGAGTTCCCTCTGCGAATTCTGTTTTACGTCTTCTATGGATTCAAAACGCGTTCCTCTGAGTGGTAATTTGAGTTTGGGAAACAGGAAAAAGTCACACGGTGCAAGATCAGGTAAATACGGTGGCTGTTCGATGGTATTTATTGAATGTTTGGCCTTAAAATCGTTGATAATGTTGGCTCGGTGCGAGGGAGCATTATCGTCATGAAAAATCCATGAATTATCCTTCCACAATTGAGGCCGTTTACGGCGGATATTTTCACGCAAACTTCTTAAAACAGTAAAATAATAGTCTTTACCGATTGTTTGTCCTTCAGGGACGAATTCATGATGCACCACACTACGAATATCGAAGAAAACAATCAGCATTACCTTGATTTTCGAGCGACTTTGGCGTGGTTTTTTTCGGTTTCGGCTCGTCTTTTCCTCTCCATTCCGATGATTGTTGGCTTGTTTGCATGTCGTACTCGTAGACCCATGTCTCGTCACCAGTTATGATGCGTTCCATGAAAGTTGGATCGAAATTGGCACGATCAAGCACGTCCAAAGAGACCTGTTCACGGTACTCATTTTGAAGAAAATTCTCAACAAAATCGCAACGCACTACTGAGGTGAACTGGTTTCAACAGCTGCCGTAAACAAACTGTCTGACAGATCGCGCTCATTTTTGGCATAGTAATTAAAGACAGTGCTACCAACCTACAGAAACTTAAAATATCGAAAAATATGCAGCGCGCGAATTTTAAATGAGAATTTCCGGAAACTTTTCGGTCACAATGTACAACACCTTGTTTTGTCCCTTTTAGACTTCGATTTCTAAGAAGTATCGCTTTAGCGTGCGATAGTACTTTTGACACATCCAAAGTTGATACATGTAGGCGTGCAAATAGATATCAATTGACATACTGACATACTTAGGTTAGGTTAGGTTAGGTTAAAGTGGCTGCCTAGGCACGGGACTTGCCGAAAGACACACTGAGGTCTCGAAAAGGACCCATTGTAATACCATAAGGAGGAAGTGATTTGACTTACTGCAAGTTAAGTCCCGACTGTCAAGACCTAGTCTCTAGGCATGACGACCAAATATACAATGTCCCGTAAGAATCGAGACGATCGTACTGATGTCTTGTCTGCTAAGCGAGACAAGAGTTCCAGTGCGCCCGGGGTTTAAAATGGGCCATAGATGTTTTGTGATTGAGCAAGTGCTCTCCTCCTGCCATCACTTGTTGGCTATGTCGAGGAAAGAAGAGCGTATTGTGAGTTTACATGTAGCGAGAGGGATGCCTACTGTAATATTAATATTGTCATCAGGAAGGGTGATGCCACGTCTGGCGAGCTCATCGGCTATGCAGTTTTCCCTAATATCTCTGTGGCCCGGTACCCAAGTCAGAGTAATGTTGTACTCACACCCGAGCTCATTGAGCAGCGATCGGCAGAGAGAGACCACTTTTGATGTGGTGAAGGCCTTCTTGAGGGCTTTGATTGCTACCTGACTGTCCGTGAATATCCTAACAGTATCACCAGGTAGGTTGTGCTGTTTGAGCAAGTACTTCCGCTTGGAAGACACTGCAGATGTTTGGAAGGCGAAAACAGTCTTCCATGGGAGGGTCAACTCACAAAACTCCACCCCTCACCCAGCCATCAAACTTGAAGCCGTCTGTGTAGAAACATACTCCAGTTCTAGACACTCTTTGTACCCATTCCTTGCACCTGACATAATAATTTTTAATAATTAATTGATTGGCACGACAGCCCGCTTACGCGAGACTAAGGCCTAGCTTCCAGCAACCACCCGTGTTGTGCGTGTGAATTTTGTACGCGGGTGGAAGGGACCTACAGTTTTATGCCGGTTCCGAACGGCAGGTTGGGAGCTTTTTCATAGGCAATTTTCACTCTCAGAGGTTTGCCATTTCCAGCTGAGAGCACAGCCACCGAAAGAGAAAACGAGTTTCCCGTTATTTTTTTTAGGTGTTACTACATGCAGTATTCGATCTTGCGTCGCTCTGCATGCGACTCGTTGGACCGCGCACTAACCAACTGAGCCACGGCGGCTGCCACCTGAAATACTTAGTTGTTAATTTCTTGTTTCGTTGTTCTTTTAAAAGGACTTTTAAGTTCTAAGGACAAACACATTAAAAATATTTTTCAAAAGTTTTGTGGTTGTGCAATGATGAAGAAATGGGCATCAAATGAACTTGTTGCTTTTTGAATAAATTTTCTTTTTTGAACTTTCAGAACCAAAATGTGTCGGTTAGTAATATTTAGTAGTCTTTAGTCTTTCCATTCCAATCTCCTCTATTTACCTTTTTCCTGAGCCTTAAGTACAATGGGCTATAACGCCTGAGTGCTTGAGCTAATGACCTCCCTTAGGTTAATTCCTCGGCTCCACCTCACATTCATCCATCCATCGATCTAATATTTAGTATATTACTTCAAAATTGTATTCCTCAATCGAATTTTATGGACAAAAATTTACTAAAGTCTTGCTTATGGATGGAAACTTATTTTTTTAACATTAAACTAATAAAGATAAAAGAATATACTTCTTCTGAGGTATTTAACTACAGATCGATATACAAAACATAAATTTTATTCAAAAGAATGAAAGATTTCAATTATAATGAAGGACACATATTTGAAATGAATTTCCTAACATATTTTGATCCTGAAAGTTCGAAATAGGAAATATAGTCTTAAGGCGAAAAGTTTTCTCTTTCAGCCGATATCCATATCTTTGTCATTGCGCATCCGAAAATATTGAAATAAATTCTTTGAAATATGTATGTCGTTAAAATTATAAAGCCCATTTTAAAGGACATTGCATCGGAAAATAACAAACTGAGTATGCCAGGTTGCTATGAGTGACTCCTTAAATAATCATATTTCGGATGGGTCTCGACAGAAGGGTTTTTTTTATCTCACGGTGTTAGAGATGACAAATAAAGCAAATTTTATGCTGGTATCAGTTTTTCTAGTCATATGTGTACTCAGACTTGACGAGTGTTGTGATGTTGGAAAAGATTTTTATCATGACGAGGGGTCTTGGTTCAATTTTTTATAATTTTTTAATATCTCCTTAAATTATCTTTCTTCAGAAACCCCAATATTTACAAACACTTGTTGTTTGTTTGCACTTTAGAAATGCAAAAAAAGCTGACATTTTAGTTTGGCACCTTAGCTCATCAACAATACGTAGGCTGACATTCTGGACAACCCATCAAGTTCCAACAACAAAAAAAGGAATTTTTACATGTCTGCTGGTTTTAACGCTTCAATAGTTACAATCGTTTAGTTTTTCTTGCCATCCGCATTTTTGATTTAATATTAAATGAATGCTGCACGGTAAATTTTCTTCGTTGCCTTAGCAATGCGCTGCTCTGTGTGCCTGCACACACACACACATGCATACTCGTAGCTGCCCAAAAGCCAGCCAGTCACTATAATTATTCTACACGCTTCACTTAGCTCTATTTGCTTAGTTAAGTGGCATGTCGGGGCTATGTCCGCCTACAAACATCTCGGAATCATGGACAACACACGGGGCGGCTGCAGCGCGGAGTTATCATCCCAGGGGGGAAGGGTGTGGGGGCGGTGTGGCTACGTTCTAATGAGTCGCACAGTTCGATTGTCTTACGGCGCTGGCTGACCAATGTTTACACAGTGCTTCACAGTGTTGCAATGTTTCAGCAATTTGTCGAATGCCTGTTCTGGCATCGAGCCGGCAGACTGTTGCACTGTCTGTTGTGCGAACGTTTGTCTGGCTGGCTGTTTGTATGTCTGTCTATGCGTGCGTGCGATTGCATTCGTTGTGGTGACTGCATTTTGCGGTTTGTGCGCTTCGCTCTGCGCGCCTCTCCAAACATGCGCTTCTGTCTGTGTGAGTGGTTGTATGTGTGTGTGTGTTTGTGTGCGAGTTTGTGTTGTTCGAGGTCGCTTTGATTTCTTCTGCTGTTGCTTGACCAACTCGGCTGTTTGCTTGCTGCTGTTGGTTGCAGTGGCTGCTCTGCCGGTTGTTGCTCGAAGTCGCAAAACAGCTCAATTAAAATAAACGCAAATGGTTGGCCGGCAAAAGCCTCAACGGTAAGTTTGGGTGTAAATGAATTTGTGATCGGTGCTGGCAGCAAACAGTGAGTCGTGTTCGCGCTTAGTTGCAGTGCAGCCTCAATGACTATCACGGCGACAGTTGTGGGTTTTCGATTGTTGTTGTTGTCGCTGTCATGTAGGCAGCCATGCAATTTGCACCACAATGCAGTCGTGCATGCTTGCATGTGCACACAACTAGTTTAGTGTGTGTGTGTGTGTGTGCGTGAATGTGTGGGCAAATGTTGGCATTGCAAATAGGCAACGTCATTGATGCTGATGAAGTGACAGTTGTTGCTGTTATTCAATACTGTTGGCTACTATTGCTTGTTGTTTTTGTTGCTGTTGCAGTTGCATCTTACATCTTGCTAGTTGTTGTTGCTTTTGGCTAACCGTTGGCTTCTTGATACACCACTCAACTGCAATTGTCGCAGTCTTTCAGTTGTGGCGCACACACCGCATCACTCTTCACTGTCACCCAAATTGCTTTTAATTTATTCATTAACATGACTTTGATCTCTTGTTGGACGCGGTCGGCCAATTTCAGTGTCTACACTTGTGCCAGTGTGGCTTTTTGCCCATTGGCCGGTTTTACATGGTTGCCGTCGCCGGTAGTGGCGACAAGCAATTTGAATTTGCTTAAATGACCGCACATTATTTGTTGTTTTTCGGCGACTAATAGTGGAGCTGAAGGTGTACGAATGTGACTTTTGTTCGATTGTGTAATTTACGCTAAACGTTAACATTTTTACCGCAAAGATTAGTGACTGTGATGGAGCGTTATTCACAAAAATAATCATAACGTACTACGGTGCGTATGAGTAATTTCCATATTTCATTAGTTATCAGAATTTGGTTCAGTAGTGTTGACATCAAATTTAAGTTCCCATCAATGTTTCTATTCAGTTGGTAATAAATAAAGATATATTTTCAAAACAAAAACTGACAAGGATTCTACAAGTTTTTGAAGTCAAGTTTTTAGTAGGAATTTCAAGCTTGTACAAGGTGTGTTATATAGAAAGTTCAATTTAAAAAAAATAATAACAACGCATTTTTTGTCGTCAAATCCGATTTGTTGTAATCAAAATAGTCTCCTTTGAGCTTGATATAGAAATTTACATGGACTAAAAACATGTCAAATGAGTGTTTTACATCGATTCGCGCACCGTGGTGTCCTTTACGACGTCGGCACTTGTGTTTTTGGTGATTTTTCCGGCTTTAAATTAGTATTTTAGATCGATTCGTGCACCATGATGTCCTTCAGGATGTCGGCACAAGTCTCTTGGATGACTTCTACGGTCTCCAATGAGTGTTTCAGATCTATTCGTGCGCAGTGATGTCCTTCAGGACGTCGGCACAAGTCTCTTGGATGACTTCTATGGCCTCCAATGAGTGTTTTACAACGATTCCTGCGCCATGATGTCCTTATGGATGTCGGAACAAGTCTTTTGGATGACTTCTACGGTGTCAAATGAGTGCTTTAGATCAATTCGTGCACCGTGATGTTCTTCAGGACGTGGGCACAAGGATTTTGGATGATTGTTAGGGCCAAAAATTAGTATTTTAGATCGATTTGTGTACCATGATGTCCTTCAGGATGTCGGCACAATGTTTTTGTGACTTGTCCGGCCTCAAATTAGAGTTTTAGATCGATTCCTGTGCCCTGATGTCCTTTAGGACGTCGGCACAAGTCTTTTGGAGGATATTTACGGCCTTAAAACATTTTCCGTTCATCGACAAATCCAGCTTCCGTAAATGTAAAAGTCACACGCTGCCAACTAAGGCGAATATGGACAGAAATTGTTGTTAAAAATTCGATTTAAGTAATAAAAAATCGTTCGTGAGTGTTGGAAAAGTGTCCATCGATGCGCTGATGCCAGAAAACTTGTGTAGAACAAACTGTGCGCACACTTTTTGAGAGTCAAATGTTCAATAACGATACGAAAAATTGATTTTATCTCATTTCATTTTGTTTTATTTTATTTTATTTTATTTTATTTTATTTTATTTTATTTTATTTTATTTTATTTTATTTTATTTTATTTTATTTTATTTTATTTTATTTTATTTAACACGGCCTCTCTCCCCCCCACATACCGCGCGAGGTGGGGTCCATTGAAACTGAATATGGCGGCAGTAAGCGAACCGCAAGCCACTTCAGCACTATTGTATTTGTTAGTAGTTTATCACAGATATGGATATTATTTACTCTTTAATCTATTTGATGTTATTTAGTTATATATTTATTTACAATTATTTACATAGTTTCTTATTGTTGCATAAAATTTTTTGTGATCTGTACTGTTTTAAAAATTATTGCTTTTTGGATTATTGCGTGTAGGGTTGGATCAAGGTCTAGACTTTTTAGATATTTACTAAAGTTTGTTGTGGTTATACCGGTAGCTGAAATAACTAAGGGAACCACTGTCACTGATTTTTGTTTCCAGAGCTCTTTTAGTTCTATTGCAAGTGGTATATATTTGTGGATTTTGTTTTGTTCTTTTGTTGTTATGTTTGTGTCTGTTGGTATGGCTATGTCTATGAGGAAGGTATTTTTTGTTATTTTGTTTATAAATGTTATATCGGGTCGATTGGCATTAACGGTTCTGCATGTTGGTAGTGTATAGTCCCAGTATAGTTTGTATTGATCGTTTTCTATTATTTTTTGTGGGTTATATTTGTAGAAATTAATGGTTGCTGGTATTAATTTATATTGTAGGGCCAGCTCCTGGTGCACGATTTTAGCGGCAATATTGTGTCTTTCCGTGTATTCTCTTGATGCCAGCAATGAACAGCTACTTGTTATGTGTTCTGTTGTTTCTTTGGCTTGAAAGCAGCGTCTACAAACATCCGTGTCAATATTTTCCCTCATGATATATTTTCTGTAGTTTCTAGTTGCAATAACATTGTCCTGTATTGCTAAGGCATATCCTTCAATTTGTGGTGTAAGTAGTCCTTTCTTCAGCCAGCTATACATTTTTGTCTTGTCGATTATGTTTTGCTTGACGATAGTCGGATGTTTTCCATGTAGTGGTTTCTTTAGCCATCTTTCTAGTTTGTCCTCCACTTCCTGCGTCGCTACATCTTGTTGATGTAGATTGAGTGGAGTGTATTGCTTGTCTGCTTTGGTGATTGCTTTGTGTAGTGTAGTGCTGTGTCCTTATTTTATTTTATTTTATTTTATTTTATTTTATTTTATTTTATTTTATTTTATTTTATTTTATTTTATTTTATTTTATTTTATTTTATTTTATTTTATTTTATTTTATTTTATTTTATTTTATTTTATTTTATTTTATTTTATTTTATTTTATTTTATTTTATTTTATTTTATTTTATTTTATTTTATTTTATTTTATTTTATTTTATTTTATTTTATTTTATTTTATTTTATTTTATTTTATTTTATTTTATTTTATTTTATTTTATTTTATTTTATTTTATTTTATTTTATTTTATTTTATTTTATTTTATTTCATTTCATTTTATTTTATTTTATTTTATTTTATTTTATTTTATTTTATTTTATTTTATTTTATTTTATTTTATTTTATTTTATTTTATTTTATTTTATTTTATTTTATTTTATTTCATTTTATTTTATTTTATTTTATTTCATTTTATTTTATTTTATTTTATTTTATTTTATTTTATTTTATTTTATTTTATTTTATTTTATTTTATTTTATTTTATTTTATTTTATTTTATTTTATTTTATTTTATTTTATTTTATTTTATTTTATTTTATTTTATTTTATTTTATTCGCGCACAGTTTCAATTGAAATTGCAGATTTCGGTTGGCCAATATGTTGGTCATCATTTATATCTTCACGATCGTTTTTAAATTGCATATACCACTTTTGAACTCCGACACAGAATAAGCAATTTTCTCCATAAACTTGAAGATAATCTACTTGTCAAAGACCTCTTAGAATTCGATTATATTTAATGCTTAAGTTTCAAACTAATAATTTTTAAACACATTATTTGCAAATAATTCTTAAACCTTTAGTTTTCTGCATACTGACTTCTCTGCCATCAAACCATCTAATTAGTTAAGAACCAAACTTTTTAACTCATGAAACATCAACATTGGTGCTTAACTATTCCACTCTGTTCTTACGCTTCGATTAGATATAAACTTCTATGAAGCAGAGCGAAATATCTAACTTGACTCTTGAAATATTTTCGTATATTTTGCTGTCACTACAATGTCTTGAATGTTGTTTTATAGCTTCAGTTGTTGCTGTTGCAGTAGCAAATCCTCATACGAAAGCAGCCATGGTGCACATGGTGCTGCATCAGTGCACGTGCGGCCACCACACAAGGCACTTAACATTAAACCAATAAACACACACAAATTTGTTTTACAGCCAGCTGCACTCACACACACACACACACACACAGACACGCATGCACACACTCACAACAAGCTCGTAAACTCATTGATGTTCAGCCAACGGCAACGCCAGCCCAGAAACTAGTTAGGACACTTATAGGGACAAATGTATATTCGAAGCAGCCAAGATGCAATCATGCGCACTGCACATGGCCCGACTGGCAGACTGCATGATGAGCGGTCGAGCGGTCGCTGCGGCTGCGACTGCGACTGCGGCCCGGGCAGCTATCGAACGCATGTGCACTTGCGGTGTCGGTAAGTGTCGGTAATTGAAATGAAGTTTGCATTATTTAGCGTACAGATAACAGATAACAACGTGTGGCATTCAAGTGGCCGAAATGATGGATTCATTATTATTATTATTGCTGCTATTGAAGAGCATTTAAGACCGATCTAAGTAGCAGTGAGGTAAACAAAATCTAATTTGCTGAGTAGCTGCTGGCCTAACAGTTTGTGGATTATATGCCAACAGAATCGAGTGTGGCTGTGCTTCATTGCTGCTGTGCTGAATTTTCGAAAATTATATGTGTTGGCACGAATTGAAGAGATATCTTCATGAATGTAGTGTGTGTCATATTTGTATATATGGTAATAGCAATTTCAATATTGGGTATATATCTACTATTCTATATATAATTTTCTTATTTATTTAATTAATGATATTTTTGAACCTCAGTCTTTGGAATATTCATTCATCATATGAGCATTAAGGTTTTTCGGCATGCTAGGCGTATGAGTGATATTTTCTGTTTGAACAGTTTTAGGTGAATGCATTCAACATGCTCCGAATTTGCCCATTTTAAGCTTAATGCGCCTAAAACTATATCGTTTAGGGCAATAACCAAGAAAGCCGAAAAACAACAAAGTAATCGCACTTCAATAGCTCAAGCCTCTGAACCGCTGTGATCGTGTTGAGAAATACTGTTCGAAAAATACCGACGTGATTGTAAAATGTTCATAAACTACAAAAAATCCTTTGCCTTGAATAACTTTAACACAATTTAAACGCTTAAATGAAAGTCTAAAGGATTGAGTTGCAATAACCTTAAACTGAAGTTATGTTTGCAAGTTTCAGTGATGCAGGAAAGAGATATTATGTGTTTTGGATGTTCAAACCTCTCGAAACATCTGTATTTTACAACCATTGTGAGCGAAATATTGGTCTCAAATGGTTTTGATTCCAAAAGTTGTGTTTGAATAATTTTTTCATGTGAGTAAACTCTTTCACAATGCCATCTGTACAACATTAGCTCGACTGATTTTCTGAATATCTCTTTTCTGTCTACTCCGTTTTACTCGAAGTTTTTTAATTCATCAAATGTATCGGGACGGACGACATGAGTGTCAAATAATTACATCTACATTGTTGTGCTGAATTCTGGAACTTTAGACTGCAACGGGTTGGACACATTGGGTTTGGGTTTGAAGTTTTGATGTCCGGCATCAATTTTTCATGATATAAGTCAAAGAAATCGATTGCGGAAATCTTTACATACATTTTTTCGATTTTTGGATTTTGAGAATAAAGCTAGTTGGATACATTGGGGTAGATGCATTAGGTTTCGGTTTAAAGTGTTTATGTCTGTAATCACTTTCTCAGATCATAAACCAAGGACATCGACTGTGGGATGCAATTATATCTGTTTTATGGAGCTGGCATTTTCAGACTTCAACGGGTTCGATATATCGGATTCGGGTTTTAAATTTGCATGCCTGGGATGTTCGGGATGAAAAGTTTCTTGCTTAAAATTATTGAAACATGAAAATCTGCTATGGGAAACAATAAGATTAACTTTGTTGAACTAAGTTGTACATCTTTGTAATACAATGGGTTGGATATATCTGGAACTGGAGCTCGAACTACTTTCTTATAATCCAAACTATGGAAATCGTTTCTAGAACTCGAGCTAGGTTTAATATTCTATACTCGATCATTGGTTTGGAATATATACATCAATAGATACAATTGGGGAAAACTTAACATGAACCAAAGAACTGGTGTTTGATGTAATGACTTCTGAGCATCATTTGTCTAGAAAATGTTGGGTTGCAGCTTGGTTGGGAATTTGTGAATTGATCGATTCATCCATTGAAATCCATTGTGTAGCCTTAACTTCGATTAGATCAGATACCATTTATATTGAAGTTAACAAAGCTCATTACTCTCTCTTTCACTACCAATGATGACCTGAAATCGGACTTGGTTCAGTGTTTTGTTGATACGAACCAGAAGTTGTGTGAGCGCGGAATTATTGCGTATCCAGAAAGATGGCAAAAACCATCGCACAAATTATATAGTTGATAGAAGTTCATTTGTTGTATAAAAAAATTTAGTTAAATTTCAGACTATATAGGTGAGTGCAGTTTCTGCTTCTAGGGAATCACTTAATGTTTTCAAATATTTCATGACACATTTCCCAATAGATGAGAGCTAATAAGTTTCTCCTATAAATTTTTCAATGTGGCTTGGGCCATCTTTTCTAGTTTTTCTAGACAGCTCAGCAAAAGCTGCCCCAAGAATCGAAAGCTAGTTTTCAAAAGCACCGGACACTTGAGGACAACAGAGCAGATACTTAATGGTTTCCTTGCTGTCTTCATTACTGCTTCTTCTGCAGAAGTCATTGTACAGCAAACCCAGTTTTTGGCGTGTTTTTTTTTATCACACTACAAAACCGAAATTGTAAAAAAAGTATAAATTTGTTTAAGAAAAAAGAAAATAAATGAAAAATAAAATTAAAAATAACTGGAAATAATTGAAAAAGAAAATAAACAGAGGGTGGGAAGCATAACTTGTATGGAATCCCTCCCTAAGGGGTTAATTTTGGGAATGTTCATAATAAATGTTTAGTAAGAAAAATTTGGGGGTCCGTACTAATCATCTAAGACCTAATTCCTTGAATTCTTTTTACCTCAAAGCAATACAGCGAAACCACTTCAGATGCAATGATTTTCTGATTCATATTACTATTGTCACGAAAATTGTTTCTGCTGGCCAACGCAGGCGTAGTTCGTATAGCTGATTTGTACCAAAATAAAACGCATTGGAATTTTTTAACGTAGCAAAAATAATCGTTACTTGTCAAAATCAAACTAACTGCCAACACCATTCCTTACTGCCTTTTATAATTGTTTGCCTGCAATGTAACTTCTTCACGAACCTTGCAGCATTGCCTCGAACCGCCTCTGTGATATTTGCTGCAAAATGCCCCTTAAAGTATGCAATGTTGAGCCCGCCGGTGAATTCCCAATGAAAGTTGTCATGTTGACTGTGCTAGGGGACCCGTAGTTTCGCTGAGCATCATCGTCATACCATGTCATGAAACCTTAAATAATGTTTGGTATAGAGGTAGGTAGGAGAGTTGGCAAAGTAAGCAGAATTGACACAAAAAAGTGTCGCTTTGATACCTCATTTTCATTTTGTGTCCCTGCTGGGTTATGGTGATTTGAATGTACCACGTGAGTTTCAGGCAATCTAATAGTTTGTCAATTTTGCAAAGTGGAAAAGGTGTGAATGTCTCTCGGAACGGCGCCCACGAAGAACATAGCTTGGACTTTGCCAGGATCAGACAGGTACTGAGATAATGGTCACAGGTTTCTTTCTAGTTTACACCATAAAATTCGTGAGTTCCTTAACTCATATGTCGTCTATTCCTCAAATTTTAAAACGTTTTATACACAATTCTTAAGCTTAAAGCTTTGTATTTTGTAATTAATGCATGTTGCATACATCTTTCGCCGCAATGACCATTGTGGTCTGTTGACAATTAGTCGTCGCACTATTAACGCGGAAATTAAATATCTACAGTAATCCACGCCAACCGCTCGAGTTGTTGCCGCAGCTCTTTGCTGGCCAAGCACGAACTCACACACAACAAACACACACACACACATACATAGAGAGCAAAACACATAAGCCAGCAAGGCGATGAGTCCATTAGGCGACAACCGCGGCATTTTAATATGCACTAAGGTGATCATTAGTGCCGACGAAAGCTGGCCATGTAAAGTGGCAGTGACAGTGGTGGCAGCAGCCAACCGACTGGCGGTAGGCGACGCAAAGCAGCACAGCGAAGCGTTCGCGAAAATGCAAAACTGGCAAAACACTCGAGCGGCGTCGACGGAGCGGCGGCGGCATTTCGCATGCAAAAGGCGTTGGTTGCGCTGCGTTTGCGCATGCAACACATTTGCAGCCCGTAATTCATGCAGCGGCAGCTGTGCAACAAAGCGACATTTTAAAATTGCCTGCAAGCGCACACTTTAAAGATGCGCGGCGGCAGCAGCAGCCGGTCACGTGCTGCGGCATTGCGAAATCAAAACCGCAATAAAAATGCAAGCCAAAAACAAAAACGAAACAAGCGGCAGGCGGAAGGGAAGAGCGGCCAGCGGCAGTTGCATGAAAAATAAGGAAGTACGGCCACGTTAGCGGCGGCAGTCACAAAGCGTGTGTGCTGCGCGCACTTAAGGCTCGTCCTGTCGCCCTTTCGCTGCTCCGGGGACCCAAACACACACACATACACACGTAGACAATCGCTCAGCTGGCCGGCCGGCTGTGTGATAACGAGCTAAGTTGTCGCTGTTTGCTGTTGGGCAACCTGTGTGTTGTTGTTTTTGTTGTTATTGTTGCTGCCGCTGCTTGTATTTCCGCTTTGCTGTTTGCCGCGTTGGCTGTGCGGCATTTTGCAAATTGTTGTCGTTTGTCCTCCGGTGCACTTGCGTGTTGCATTTGCGTGTGCCGCACACTCACACACACACACACTCACAGACACACTCACACACATACACCCAAACATATATAAACGCTACTGTGTGTGTTTTTATTTTCTCGCCGTTGTCGTTGTTGTTCTTGCGCTCGTCGCTGTGTGCATTATTAATGTCGCGTATAAGCGCCACACCTCTCTTCTCCCTCTACATTGTACCGCAACTCACCGTCACGCCGCTCGTTTGTGGTTGTTTTTTTCGTTGCTTAGTTCTGCTTCGCCTTCGTGCTGCTGCTCCTTGTTCATGGCAAT
The DNA here is from genome assembly GCA_963971225.1 of Melieria omissa. Lineage (NCBI taxonomy): Eukaryota > Metazoa > Arthropoda > Insecta > Diptera > Ulidiidae > Melieria > Melieria omissa. The sequence continues at coordinate 126,969,353 of OZ020267.1, read as the reverse complement.
TTGCATTTCCGCTTTACCCTTTTGGGGAATAACTCGTAAAAAGCATTTGCCTTTCGCTTCATTTTCGCCGCCCCCCACTCGCTCCTTTACGTTAGGTTTCGTGAATTTTTCCGGACTCAGTCGCTCCCAATGTCCTTTGGCGGCAATATTGGTTAAGCCCACTGCATGTGTGTGTGTGTGTGTGTGTGTGTGTGTATGTGTGCGCTGCACTTAAGCTGCATGTTGCGTTATTTTGCCATACGAATGCTGACAATGAGTGTGCTGGCAGTTGCATAATTCAATTTTGTTTTTTACATAAAATTTCAGTCACTTTAGGGTTTTGCTGGGCAAAAAATTGCATACAGAAACGCGCTTTCAATAGTTTTTTATTATTATTTTGCTTAGATTCTGTTTGAATAAATTGTTTAAGCTATATTTTGAATAAATATTGAGAACATTTATAATATGGAAATGTGGGTAAGATGTGAATTATTTATAATAACAAAGATTTCAACCTAACAAAGATACAATAGATTTTTCTTAAAATTCATTTCAATTTTTTACATAGTCGCCTTGTTTTAAGACCCCATACCTCGCCAAGGGATGCTTCCATCCATCCATATTTCGACCCAACAAAGATACAAGACATTTCTGTTTGAATTTATTTCAAGTTTTCTGCATAATCTCTTTGTTTTTAAGAACACACACCTCGCCAAGGGATGCTTCCATCTGCTTAACCCATTCAAAAATAATGGTTTACAAAAGTGATGGCCTTTTGGACTCATTTGATGAAAATCTCTGCTCCTCGACTGCAACTTTTAGCTTAGGGAACAACAAATTCGTTTGGAATTAGATCCGTCAGTAAGGAACGTTTGTGAATGTTCTCCATGGCCACTTCTGAGGTGTACAGTGAAATTTTTTTTTGGTGAAACAGTATTATTTTCTTCTGAATATATGCTCATTGTGCTGACAGAGTGCTTTCATTTTGATTCGAGCATATTTTTGGTATCAAACGCCACATTCATAGGATGCTCAGCCTGCTCATGCATAAATCATTCAATATATGATAAATACATCATTTCATATACATAGCCTTAGCTATCTATTTTACTTTAACTCAACAGTTGTCTAGCAGCATTTGGTGAACTTGGGGAATGTTACTGCTGAACTGCCTGATTGCAGTTTTAGGACGTCCCAAGGTTCATTGACTTCTAAGCTGGTACGGCTATGTTGAAATTCAGTTGTCAAAAATTTCGCGGTGGTCAATGACGGTTCGGAGTACCTGCATACAACATCCAAATCGTCTTTCATTTGCTTAGACGAAAAAACAAAATTAATGACACTCATAACCTGTAACAACTAACCCATAGTCAATCAATAACTGCGAATTCAAAGTGGTTGCAATTTTGGTTAATATCTTTTAAAAGAGGTAAAAATTGTCGCCCACACATTTGCAGACAAGTGCTGCAATCTTCATGTTGAGGTAGTCAACTTTTCAGAAAGTCCTTGTATAGGGTGTTTTTTTTAGAGGTTTGTTTTTCGAATAGAGATAAAACTGGCATTTTGTGGTCAAATCTGGCAACTCTAATGTCATTTATGTTCAGTTTGGTTTGCCATTTCATCATGAACAGGTTGACAAAAGAACAACGCTTGCAAATCGTGCAAATTTATTTCGAAAATAATGGTTCAGTTCGCGAAGTTTACCGCAAGCTCCGTCCATTTTATGGTCGACATAATCGTCCATCAGAGCAAAATCGGCCCATCCATCGGTTAACCATGGGTCGTTTTCGCACTACGTTTACTCTATGTGATAATACGCATCCGCAGAGACGTCGAACAGTGCGCACCGAAGAAACAATTGCCGCTGTAGAGCAAAATGTTGAAGAGGACCCGAATGAATCGATTCGCCACCGTGCACAGCAATTGGAGCTTTGTCCATCAACTTTAAAAATTGGACCTGTAGAATTGGCTTTATTCGAGCCAGCCGCGGCGGCCACATGCCCGAAATCATATTTAAACATTAATGGCATAAAATTATCCTTCCAATAAAACCAAATTGATGGACATTAAAACGATTTTCTTGTGTTTTATTTCAATTCGAAGTTCTATTCCTCTAAAAACCCTATATAAACAAATGTGGAAATTTTTTAATTTTTTGAGATTATATCAATGGGCCAATAAATCCAGTTTTTCTTAACCCTTTAGTGATCCCGTCAGATTTTTATGAAAAAACCTATCTAATTATTTCTCATTTGAAGTGCTTTCACCATAGTTAAAATAAAAAAATCTTGTTTCAACATACAAAATTTTAACCCATAGTTGACCCAGTTAGGCTTTGATTTTCAAAAATTTGAAAAACCTGTGTTCTCACTAAAAGTACTTTTGTTAAGTTTGAAGTCAAAAAGTCCATTAATTCATGTTTTTAACGGTTTCCCCATACAAGCTTTTAACCCGTCTTCGACCTCGTCCGATTTTAATATTCGGAAAAATGAAAAACACTTCAAGTTATTTTACATTTCAAGTAATTTCACCAAGTTTGAAGTCGAAAGGATAAAAAAAATTTGCTTCTCCATACATAATTTTAAATCGTCGTTGATCCAGTTAGATTTCAATTTTGGAAGTAATGAAAAACTCGTGTCTAATTTTTTAGATTCCAAGTATTTTTTAAATTTTTTAAGTCAATAAGCCCATCGGTTCATGTTTATTTCGTAGTCTTCCCGTAAACAAACTTAAACCCATAGTTGACCCAAATAGGTTTTGATTTTCGAATATTTGAAAAACACGTTTCGAAATATTTCTCACTAAGTGTACTTTTACCAAGTTTTAAGTCAATAGATCCATGAATTCAAGTTTTCCTACAATCTCTCCATATAAACTTTTAACCCGTCGTTCGTCCGAGAGATTTAGATTTTCGAAAAAATAAAAAAACCAAAAAATAAGTCGAATAATTTCACATTTGAAGTACTTTCATCAAGTTTGAAGTGAAAAGGGGGAACAAATAATTTTGTTTTATACAAACTATAACCCTTGGCTTATTCTTTTAAGTTCTGATTAAAAAAAAAATAGAAACACGTGTCAAATTACTTCTGAGCTCAAGTGTTTTCACCAACTTTGAAGTTAATAAGCCATCGCTTCATTTTTTTTCAGTCTTCCCGTACACGCACCTAAGCCTGGGCTGGGCGATGATGAATTAGTCAGTCAATCGGTCAGCCAGTCAGGACAAACATTTATGTGCATAGATGTTATTCATGGTTGCGGAAAGTTTGCTAAATGAAAAGTGAAAATCTTTTCTATGTGTCGGAGCAATTTGCTGAACCTTTCGGAAACTTACAATCAACTTAAATAAATTGCTATTCAAACTCTCGTGTACTACTTTTCTGTTTTCAAACAGCTCGTCTTGGAATTCAACTATTGGTAATGTTTCTAATTTGCAATTCAAGTCATGGTGTAGAGATCAGCGTATTAGAAAAAGTCAAGTGTTTGAAACAATTGCAAACCAATCTAAATAGTTAACTACATTCTGAGTATTCTTGTGAATTCTAAGCCTGAATGCAGTTCTTCAACCTTCTAAATGAGAAGACATTGGGTAAAAATATCATAGAACTGTGTAGTAATTCATAATAAAAGATAATGTTTTTGGTTGGAGGCTACAAAAGCGGTGCCACTGGTCGTATACGTAATATTTTTGCTTGTTTAGTTATGAGCTGTGGGGAGTGGTTTTCTAAGGGTTTGCTAGTAAAGTGAAGGTTTTTGAGCACTAACTGAACTTAGTGAGTAATAATAATTAATTGATTGGCACGACAGCCCGCTTACGCGAGACTAAGGCCTAGCTTCCCGCAACTTAGTGAGTAATCAAACTAAAAAATATTCAAGGCAAAACATTTTTTAGCCTCATCTGTGTTAAGTTATAATCAATCAGACATGCTTTTTTAAGATTCTGCTAATGAAGTGAAGGTTTTTACTTTACAATGCTCAACTCATGCCTTATTAAGTTAATAAGTCAACCATTAAAATATATTTGATTAAATTTAAGGTCACTTAACTACTCACCTGAAATGTGATCTATTCTATTTGAAGCATTGACAACTATGCTTCAGTCCAAAATTCCAATAAAATATTCTCTCAAAAGTGACACTTTACATTTCCTAAGCGGTACAGCAATGCTAAGCAATGCAAAATAAAAGCATAATACAAATTTTCCATTTCCAAAAACAGCATAAATTGAACAATATTTGTGCAGAAATTAATAAAGTACCTTTGAAATGCACCTTTGTGCCGTGCCGCACAATCCGAACAGCTTTCAGCGAGCGCCGACAAATAATTTACTGTTTTCTACGCTCTCTATTTCATGCAAATCTGCCAGCCACAATGCATGCAAATCTTCAGCGATTGCAAATTCCATTTTTACGCGAGTAAGTGAGAACGGCGCACAGTGGTACGTATGCAGAAAAATATTGATAAAAAACTAAAAACCATAAAACTAAAGCCAACAAATGGAACAATAAAACCAATGGAGTCGAATTAATGAATTCAGGCTTGTTAAAGAAAATTATGGGAAAAATTAGACTGAAGCTGAAGACGTATTTGGAGAGTCCTTGGTCTCAACGAAATGTTTAAAATGGATATGAACCGGAAAGTCAGCAAACGAGCAGAGGAATCATACAAATGTTTCTGCTTTCTGCTCGGTGCACTATTTCAAGGTGCACCGAGAAAAAAATTCGGATCACAAATCCAAAATCCAGTGACGTTTTCTATCGGATCCAAAATTCGGATCCAAAATTCGGATTCAAAATCCGGTGTCTTTTTCTATCGGATCCATAATTTGGATCCAAAATACGGTGTCTTTTTCTATCGGATCTAAAATTTGGATCCAAAATCCGGTGTCTTTTTTTATCGGATCTAAAATTTGGATCCAAAATCCGGTGTCTTTTTTTATCGGACCAAAAATCCGGTGTCTTTTTTTTATCGGATCCAAAATTCGGATCCAAAATTCGGTGTCTTTTTCTATCGGATCCAAAATTCAGATCCAAAATTCGGTGTCCTTTTCTATCGGATCTGAAATTCGGATCCAAAATCTGGTGTCTCTTTCTATTGGATCCAAAATCCGGTATCTTTTTCTATCGGATCCATAATTTGGATCCGAAATTCGGTGTCTTTTTCTATCGGATCCAAAATTTGGATCCAAAATCCGGTGTCTTTTTTTATCGGACCAAAAATCCGGTGTCTTTTTCTATCGGATCCAAAATTTGGATCCAAAATCCGGTGTCTTTTTTTATCGGACCAAAAATCCGGTGTCTTTTTTTATCGGATCCAAAATTCGGATCCAAAATTCGGTGTCTTTTTCTATCGGATCTAAAATTCGGATCCAAAATTCAGAGTCTCTTTCTATCGGATCCAAAATCCGGCACTTTGAGCAAAAATTTATCTTATTGTTGACCACACATGTACCACTGTGCGGCACGTATTGCAATATGCCGCAGAAAGCCGCGCGAAAATCATCTACTCGAGCGCCGCTGTCAGGATGCCATTCTTAGTTTTCCACCAACACACACACACTTACACACACACAGTCAGGCAGACATTGAATAATACAAATACACAGACCTACGTATATGAAGGACCATTCAGCATAGCTCGAGTTGCCGCTCGCATGTTAGTATATCATTTTGCAATAAAATTTGCAGTAGCTAACAAATCTGATGGGAGTCGCTTTGACTGCGGTTGCGTTGTGTCGAAAAGGAGAAAAGCGTCGCTTTGGTTATGTCTTTTTGTTGTTTTGTTTTCTTTAAGCCAGCAGCAGTCAGCTGCCACTTTGGCCGCACTGCGCTCTTCATTTTTCGTTTCGGCGTTGCCGTTTTGGTTTTGGTTTTGTTTTGCTTTGGTGCGCTGCAGCGCTTTTTGGCACGAACGCTGCGTAAAGTGCCTCGTTTTTGTCTGCCCTTAACCCATTAAATATGCACGGGAAAAGTGAAAAAGCTTGCATACGCGCTTGCAAATATTTTATTTGTGGATTTTTATTGCACGGTGCGCTTTGTTGCTGTGCTGTATGAGTGTTTTGCCTGTTTGTCTGTGTGTGTGTGTTGACTTTATGCTGCCGTGCCAGGTTTTTGCCGCTTTGCGTTTGTGGTCGTTCAATTTCACATTATTCGCATAATTTTTTTAAGCGTGTGTGTGTGTGTTAGTATGTGTGTGTTTGCAAGTGTGTATGTTTGTAATTCTTTGATTGTGGGAAATTTCAGCGAGTTCTTTGTGGAATTTTATTTTTGCTCACAAACAAAAACAAAAACACAAACACATGCGCCAACACACACACACACACATATGCTGACAGTACTCCGTTGCCACTCTTACAAACATTTAACTACGTAAAATATGCATAAGCACAAAGTTTGCACAATTCTCTCCGTTTTTTGGAAAACCACAAAATTTTTACCACAAAAATGTGCACCAACCGACAATGAAACAAAAACCGCAAGAAAACAATGAACGCCCAATTTGTCAGTTCATAAAAACCACAAACCAGTGTTTTAAAAAATTTGTCGCTCAAATTGGCGTAAATATTTTTCAGAGTGTATGCGAGTAGTGTGCAAGGAAATTGACTTGTTTGACAGCAACAATAAAACGAGACGAAGAAGAGCTCAAATCAAAACGCAGCAATTTTTTTGCTGACAACAATTTGATTTCTGTTATTTTGAGCAAACGTTTGTCGAAAATCATATTTGAGAGATTCAACTCGATCGCTAAAGCGATTTCTATGTCGTCTGTCAGTGTCGATGGCAAAACAATGATGGCTGAGTTAAAGTTAGAAATGTTATTTTGCCACTAAAACTTGTCAATGAAAGTTGTGAGTAAAACTTGTATGAGTTGTTGGCAAAAAGTGTTGACAGCTAACAGCTGAAAAATGCTTTACAAATGGTTAGTTAATGTAGTACAACCATAATTTTTTTTTTATTATTAACTTTAACAATGTGAGGCTAAAATGAAAGTTTATGGTTTTTGAAGTCAGGTTATGCTGGTCTTCGGAGTGACTATTTTTGGGCTCGATTGATTTCGTATTAGAAATAAAATAACTTACATAACTAACGTAAGTTATCGTAAGTGAATGTTCATGTTATGTCTAACTTACATAACTTACGATAACTTACGTAACGGAGTTAGACATACATAACTTACAACTAATATTCATTTCAGAAAGTCGATCGTATTATCTTGAAATTGGTTTCGCTATCAGTTCGGTAAGTTTTAAACCTTTCGCTTTAGAACCGTATTTGGGATTTCAGGCTTCCCGAAACTTTAAGGAGGAATATCAAGTTAAGGGGGTCTTCCGCAGTGACCAAAAACAAAAATTGAATATCTTTTATATTTTCTGAGAAAAAAATTCTTGAAAATCTACCAGAAAAAGGCGCGTCACTACGGAAGACCCCCTTAAAGGCCTCACTATAGGATATCCCGTAAAATATATATATATGTACATGCTGCATGTAAGGAAGGAAGGCTACAAACATTCCATCCACTCAGTCCAGTTGGACCATACTATACCCATGAGGGATAGGGAAGGAGAGGAGAGTGATATCTCATATTAGTTATTAGTTATATTAGTTGAGTCAGTGCTCAAAAACCTTCACTTTACTAGCAAACCCTTAGAAAACCACTTCTAACTGCTCATAACTAAACGAACTAAAATGTTACGTATACGACTAGTGGCCCCGCTTTTGTAGCCTCCAACCAAAGACTTTATCTTTTATTATGAATTATTACACAGTTTTATGATATTTTTACCCATTGCCTTCTCATCTTGGGAGGTTGAAGAGCTGCATTCAGGCCTAGAATTTACAGGAAGCTCAAAACGTAATTGGGTCTACTCAGAATGTAGTAGAATGTAGTTAATTATTTAGTTTGGTTTGTAATTGTCTCAAACATTTGACTTTTTCTAGAACGCTGATCGCTAAACCATGAGTTGAATTGAAAATTAGAAGCATAACAAATAGCTGAATTCCAAGACGAGCTGTTCGAAAACTAAAAACAAAGTACAGGACAGTTTGCATAGCCGCAAGCCGGCCTCGATAGTCAAGCGGGTAGCGCGCTGGCTTCTCATACCAAAGGTTCCAGGTTCGATTCCTGGCTCGGGCTGGTGAACAACTCATCTACTTCTATCGCTATCCACATGAAGAGAATGAGAATTACAAGAATCGCACAAGTGCGCTCTTGGCAGGTAATGGCAAAACCTCCAAGTGTTAACGAAAAACTGCCAATCGCCGTTCGGATTCGGCGTTAAACTGTAGGTTCCCTCCCACTCCCTTTCCCCATCCGCTTGAAATGTGTGCTGTAACATATGTTGGCAAAACAGTGTTGCATACACAGTTCAAAAACGGGTGAAATATGTGGTATCACAATATGTGGTATTCAAGTTATTTTTTGAGCTTTGAATTTTGTGGAAAATATTTTCGTGGTACATTTTGTCCTTAAAAAGTGCTGTTTTGTGGGACATTCTTGGCAGTTTAGAAAAAAGGGTAAAATTGACCCATACAAATAGGAGCTACAGGGTTAAGATGCTCCACAAAAATGTTCTTCATAATATTTTACATCAATTTCCTGAACACATCATATACCTTAAATGTGAGGTTACATGGTTTTCGTATGCCGATTCACTTGTGCAATGGGGAAAACTTTGACCCCGCTAAAAAAAATTCAGACGTAAACTTTCAAAACGCCGATACACGTATATTTTTTTGGCCCCCTCTACCAGAATCCGTTGTCAGAACCCTGTTCTTTTTTTATGTTTTACAGTGTAATCTCTATACACATAATTGTTCGTCCTGACTGACTGACTGGCAGATTCATCATCGATCAGCACAGAACGCTGAAGCTGGAAACTTGAAATTTAAACTGGTACTAGGTACTTCTTGAAAAATGAAACTTCGGTAAGACTTACCTTTTGAAATTTGGGATCTAAAAGGGCAAAATATGGGTTAACGTGTTGTGTGAATGATTTAGCGAACATATTGAATTCAAGGTTGCACCAAACTCAATGCTTATAAAAAGTTTTAGTCAAATGTTATCCGACTTAAATTTTTTTTTTAAACTTTCGAAACTATCACTCGCAATGATTATAAAAATGCATTGAGGATTGATTTGAATTTGTTTAACAAAATTCATAAAGTTTTCAAAAAATTTTCTGGCGATATTATTGTATTGAAATCTTATGGACATATTTCAAACCAGTACAATCCATGGACTTTGCACTTGAAAACATAAAAATTTGTTTTTGACAATTCAAAATGGCTGCACTGAATATTCTAACTTCAAAAGTTGATTCTATTTTTATAGTTTTGCAACATCTACCTATATTTGTGTAATTATGAAAAATTGAAAAGCAGTGTAAACACCGAATACTGAATAAGTTAACGTAGCAGTTTTTTCATATTATTACCAAAATTTTTAATTCCCAATTTTAAAAGAAATTTGACTTTTTTAAAATAATCTTCAATAGCTTCAATCCTGTGCCCAGACAGACACTTTGGCCTTTCTAGCTTTACAAAAAATCATTAAAACTCAATAAAAACCAGTAAAAACATAACTTTTAGCTGGTCATAGAGAAACACAGCGACAGCCATAAGAAGTCGCAGTCAACTCAACATTTGACAACTGCCAAGCAGCTCAATGCTCAGCGAATTATTTGTTTATGACTTTTGCGAGCATGATTTGGCTGCAGAAGTGCAGCGGACGCTAATTTGATGTGTGATATTTGTGGCATACAAATATCTGCAAATATGCGCGCCACCAATGCGACAGGCAGCCTGACTGACAGTCGCCTATCCGCAGCGTCACTCCGCACAGATAGACGGCCGAGTAAATAAACAAACAACAGCAGACGCAGACGCAGTGACAGTCGCAGCAGCCGCTGCTGACTGGTGATAAAATTGCCAACAGACAAGTGACATGCAATGACGCGGCCCATTTCAGTGCTGCATCTGCATAAACAGACAGACAATTGACAACATAATGAACGTTGCGTTCATACACGCGACGGACACGCATTCGCTGCAGTAAAAAGTTGACTGACAACAAAATAACCGAGGCGGCAAATATTGCAGACCGACCGATTGAAATTGTGCTGCATCACGCACACAAACACGCACACACACACAAAAATACGTATTTTTATATCTGAAAGTATTAGGTTGTGATGTATGAAATTTCCAATTTTGATTCACATATTTAATTTGAGAATTTTTGAGTTGGACTGCAGGTAACTCTTCCTTTCATCACAGATACTTTTTCTCCAAAGGCATCATTGAAAAAATAAAGAAATAAACTTTTTAAGGAAAATCGAAATTTCATACTCGACAGCCTAATATTTTGTTTGCATTGCAAATGGAAATTAGAATAAATCTCGGCAACTGTTCTCACGCGTATTCCGAATGGGACTTAATCATCCTCGTGTGAGCGAGTGTGACCAAAAAACAACAACAAAACAAAAACAAAGTATGAAATCGCACAACAACGCCATCGACGACATCGACTGCATCACCCTCAACAAAAGTGGCGCTGCGCGGCGCGGTGTGACGGCCGCCATTGCCACACGTCAGTCGACTGTTGCGGCGAGCGTGTGTCGATGAATGGCTGCTGTTGGCACGCGTGTCGATTGTTGGTTGCTGGCATTGTTGTTAGTGTTGGGGCGCTGTCGATGATAATGCTGCCAGTAACAGCGGCGACACTGCCAACACTATTGTTGGTTGGTTCGATGGTTGGTTGGGTGTCGCTGTGTTGTTGGGCGCTGCTAGTTGCTGTCGGCGTGTTAATAGCATTGCTGTCACTATTGCTGTTGTTGCTTGTTTCTGCTGTCGAGTTGCCATTTCTATTCTTATTGTTGTTGCCCGCTGATGGAAATCCATGTTGACAGCTATGAATGTGACAATTTTCATTATTTTATTTTGTGCCGGCTGTTGATTTCATTCGATTGCACATCACAGTCACTGTTCGCCTACAGTTCGGTCCCTTTGTTTTGTCCCTCTCGCACCTTCGCTTTCACTGCATTTGGCTCTTTTCTTCTGGCACATTTTCACATTTCTCATTTCACAATTTTTTCTTGCCATTTCTTTATTTCTTTTGATTTTTTTCACACTGTCATTTGGTTGTTGCGTGAGTGCGCGCGCTCGTGTGTGTGTGTGTGTGTGTGTATGCGTGAGTGTGAGTGCCACTATTCGCATTAATGTGTCGTAAGTAATTTGTGCCAATGTTGCTGATGCAATTTGTGTCAATGATTTGCCATTAAAATGTGCATACATTATTGATGATAGTTTCCCCCACTGTGTCTCAACGCAATAATCATTCGACAGCCACGTAAGCATTGGCGCGTCGGACCATTTCTGTGACAAGCGTCGACAGTGTGGTGAATTTTTCATTTTGCATTAATGCTCACATATTTCTTGCTGCCATCGACAATCGTAAACAATGATATGAATGGCCAGTGTTGTAGTTGATTGTGCACGACACGGCAGGTCACAGTGTGGACTTTGTCATCCTTGGAGAGAACACAGAAAGCAAAAATGCCAAAAAAGGAATCAATAAAATGTATGCCAACATATTTCACAGATCGAGCTAGTGTCAGGTTTTAATACTCAATTCCTTGTCTTCAGTTTTGAATGCAAAATATATTGTTTGAGGGGTCAGAAGTTGCTTGATGAGGTTTTTCAAAATTTGTTTGTGTTTAAATATAATTTCGGGCATGTTGTCTGTTGCGGCTGGCGAGTACATGGAAACTATTGAACGCGTTATTTCTTAAAATTAGGCAGTCGATTAGCCGCTGATTCAATGCTTTTACATTATTTTCTCTGGAGTTACTAGCAGTCATTGGTTTATGCAAATAAACTATGAATACAACTTTGGACGCCCTGGAAGACATCATTTTGCGAACCATGGCCGAGTTGCCCGTTGTATGAAAATTTATACGCCATGTAGGCTCCAGCCGCACAGACCACATGCCCGAAAATTTATAGCACTAATGGAAATTTTAACATTCATTGAAATTGTTTTTCCAACAAAGTAAATTCTCAGCTTGAAACTATGTAATTTTATTATTTTATTTCAATGTTCTAAAAAATTCTTCTAAAAAAATAAACTCGTTGGTTCAGATTCAAATAAAGGTTAAAATTTGTCTACATTTCTGAACCAAACTGATAAAATTATATCGAGGACTAGCAGAGCGTGCGGGTTTGTACGCAAGTTCAAAGTCAATTCGACCAATAAATCAAATTTCTCTTAACCTTTTTTTGACTCCTGGGCATTTTTATGAACAAATTTTATTTTTAATTATTAATTATATTTTAATTATTTCGTATTTGAAGTGCTTTCCAAATTTTAAGTGAGTCTGTCCCCATCAGATTTTTATTTTCAAAAAAAAATCAACCATCAAATTAATTCTTAATTCTTCTAAAATTTCATACACGACCTGGAATTGACCCAAAATGATCAAAACCAAATTTTTTTCAGCTTTCTAACTCTGCACGTTTCTGAAATATTCATTGGGTATTTTTTACCCATTAGGCAGAAATGGTAGCTTTTTTCCATTTTTTAAAGTGATCAGCTAAACACGTGAACAAAAAATGTATTGCTTACAGGTGAGTTAGGATGCAGATTTTCGTGAGGTTCTAGGACCACTACGTTTCGCCACATTTTCCACTTCCAGAAAATGCACAATTTTCGGAGTCTGGTAACTTTAGTTAGATGACGGAATTTTAGGGTGACCTCCACTAGACTAAGGTAGTTCCATCTTTACGCCAACCGTCCCTATCAATGAGTTTGAGATATCTTTACCAGGAACTTTTCTGTGATTTTTTTTTTAAGTAAATTTTCATGGGTAAATTTGTACCCATTAGGCAGCAATGGGTTAATGAGAATTGACAAAGTTTGAAGTCAAAAGGCCCATAAAATCTTGTTTCCCTATACAAACTCTTAACCCATCTGTGAGCCTTTCAGATTTGGATTTTCAAAAAAGTTAAAAACACGTGTCTAATTATTTTCTATTTCAAATGTTTTCACTAATTTTGAAGTCAATAGACCAATGGGTTAGTAGTTTGTTTCATAATCTTTCCATAAATGCATCTTAACCCATTGTTGGCACTGATCAATTTTTTTTTATTTAAAGATTTTTACGAAAAATTTAAAAGTATCTGTCGAGTTATTTGTCATTTGAAGTAAAAAAGACCCATTAAATCATGATTCTCCATACAAACTTTTAACACTTGGTTTACCCTATCAAATTTCAATTTTAAAAAATATTAAAAAAACGTTTCAGATTGTTACGAATTATTTATTTTGTGAAATCAAAAACCGCATTTAGTCATGTTTCTCCATAAAAATATTTAACCTTTGATTTACTCCGCACGATTTCGAGCGAACGAATAAGAAATACCTGTCTTATTTTGTCTCGCTGGAAGATCTTTTACTAATTTCAAAAAAAAGCCATTAAATCATTAGATCATATTTCTCTATATTAACATTTAACCCTTGGATTACCTAGTAAATTTTAGGATTTCGAAAAAAAGTTAAATACTAAAATAGAATAATAATAAGTTTTGGGTTCAAGTGTTTAACCAATTTTAAAGTTAATACACCCATTACATCAATACGTCAATACATTGGATCATTGATTTACAAATTCTTCCTGTACACGAACCTTTCAACACGAACGTTGACACCGTTAAATTTTTATATTCGAAAAATTGAAAAATACTGTCAATTCGACAGTCTAGATTTGGAGTATTTTCAGCAAGTTTAAAATCAATGGGCCCCATTAATCAAGTTTCTTCATACAACCATTTAACCCATTTAAAAAATCCTTTCTTATCAGAAGTTTATTTACTTAAATACTACATATTGTTGCGAATATGGCAACTCTCTTATCAAATGCAACCCTGTACTGATCTTATCAAAATATAACTCTGTGTTATTGAGGTTGTGCGGCGATGTGGCAACTACAGGATGAAGGACGCTATAACATATCCTTTCTCTTCTGGATTGACACATCGACGAGAACAGTCGCATTGAAAAAACAAAAATAAAATTTAATAGTAAAAATAAGAAAAACCAAACCAAGTTTTACAATATCTACAGTTAAAATTCCATATTTATTGTTTCAGCGGTTTGGGCTGGGCGATTATTAATCAGTCAGTTAAGACAACAAATTATTTATATTATTTATAATTTTTATATAGAGGAGTCTACCACTAATACTCTTACCGCCTTAACAAAGATTGCAATACCCGAACTATTGGATATTCCAATTTTCATTTCAGAGAGCAAATGGTTCAATATCTACCCACCTTCACTTTTGTCAGTAATCCTTTCTATTAAATTAGATTAGATTGGTGGGGGATAGAGAGTTGCTGTCTATGGCACTGCGTCCATTTTGAACTATTGTACCTTACCGAATTTCAATAGTGGAAGATACCATATCCTCCTACTTTCTCAAAGCACATTTTGATTCTTCCGAGTTCAATTTCAGACAGATGAGTAGTCTGTAATAGTTCCTTAGCAAATCCCTGTCAATCTCCTTCTTATAACCGCAGAGGTCATTCAAGGCGGGTAAAATTTCTCCCAGATGGAAGAATGGGGTTTCACTAACACGTTCAAACGGTCTTTTGAAATCTAATCTAAAGGTGGCAGCTATGTCATATATGAGACTCCAGGAACGATTAAATTTAATTAATGAAGCTAACTTGATGCTTCTTCTCCTCAGAAAACGTCGTGGAGAGGCCACTACTGATTTTCTTAAAAAAAAAATCTATAGCAATGGACAACTTACTTTAGTTATCCACAAACAGTTATCAATGGTTATGTATTCATTTCTATGAATAAGAACTTAAGAACCTTTGACTAATAATTGAGAAGTTAATGTGGGTTTCTAAGTACAATTATCTATTGGTACTTCAACAAAATTATCTTATCTTATTTATCTTATCTTTTCTAATTATTAGAAATTATAGAAAACTCTTGTGGCTCAATGGATCTATGGTTATTTGTTTATGATTATAATGAACAACTATCTCTGAACAAATATTTATGAACAACTATCTGTGGTTATATATTTTAAACTATAGATTGATTGATTTATAGATTTACAAATATATAACTATATTTTTATATGTAAACAACTATTTATAGTTATTTATGAGAAAATGTGTACTGCTACATTGCGAGTTAGAAAGCATTAACCAAAGACGTTCTTTTTTACGATGCCTGAGCCAAGTTTTAAGCAAATGATCCATTAAATTGTTATCTAACGCTCTCTTGGTTATGCAACCAAAAGACTACTAAAACCACATTTGATTTGTGTACGTAAGCATAACAAAGATTTCTACTTAATTTAGATTTAAGTCTTCTAAATGACGTCTAGACTCTCTGAGTCCTATGCTCATTATTTTCCAGTACATTTGGTTTTCTGTAAGATTTTCCTATCTCTACTCATTCATTTACATTTTAATCCGCTGAGTTTTGATTCGATCAGCCATTTCTCAATCTACGTTTTAGTGCTCAATTTAAGTATTCCAAACGAAAACCCTTGGCACATTTTTCAAATAACAAATTTAAGTTGTAGAAAGGTTAAACTTTCATTGCATTACTTTTTGCTACTTTGGCTTATCAAACGAGTTGACATGCATTTAAATTGAAATAAGCTGCATGATAAAATTTTACACAGCATATAAACGGCTTAAAGAAGTGAAATGAAATCTTCAAAACAGAAACTGTTGGCGCGCATTAAACGCAACGCGACAGACTACTTAAATCACAGCGACGATAAAGGCAAATGTCAACGGCACAAAAGATGCATGGCAAAAATTCCACAACAAGAAAGAACATGCAAAAACCAACAACAAAAAGAATGTGGCAGTGATCAAAGACGCGCGACTCAAACTTGCAAACAATGCAAACATTTTCAGCAATATTTACCGCAGCTGTAACAGCAGCGGCAGCAGCAACAATATTAGCTTCTGCGCGCAACCCAGAGGGGTGACATCGTTTTAACGTACATGGCTATAATTAAGTGCGGTGCGGCGGCCGGCAATGCGGGGAAACGGCGCATGTATGGCGCGCAAAAACTGAAATAAGTACGCAACAATTACTCATACGCCACCGTGTGCGGCAGTGCTAAAGGCGCTTGCTCGCTCGCTCACTGGCTCAATGACTGACTGACTCGCCGGCTGACTGGCTGCCTGCGTGCGTACATGTCTCGCTGACTGACTGGGTGGCTGTCTGTTGTGTTGATATCATCTCAAATGGCGCTTGTGATAGCTTTGTTGCTTCCGACAGCTGCTGGCAATGCTCTGGCAAGTTGCTGTCGGCGCGCTGTTGTCGCGCTGCGAGGCGCATTTCAGCGACTCGTTGTGCGTAATTTTTGGTTTGGCGACGGAAAATTGTTGCTGAAAAGTTGCGCAGTGCAAACGACAGCTACTGCTGACTGACTGGTGACTAGTGACTGGTGTTGCCTTTGGCGCACACTGGCGCACTGACGATGCTTGATAATGATGAAGTTGACAAGCAATGCTAACAATTTTCATTTGCTGATTGTTTTCGTTGGCTGTTGGCACGACCGTTGTTGTTGTTGCTACAATATTTCGCATTTATGAACGAATTGCATTGTGGCGTTTTGCCTGTTTTTCCTTCACTATTTGCCTGGCGTTGTAATCACTGTTGACTTGAATTGAATCGAATTGTGTTCGAGCATTGTTGGTCGGCTGCCTGTTGCACCTAAGTGTACACAAAGCATTATGAACGAAATGTTGCTTCGTTATTGAGCGTAACAATGGCCATAAGCGAGGTGTGTACGTGTGTGTGTGTGTGTGTTAAATGAAGGAAACTAGTTGTGCTTAATCACAATGCCGACGTGGGGAAAAGCGTGAAGTGAAACTCACTAAAAGCCTGCCGTGTAACAAAGGGTAACAAATTTGCACTTATGAGCAGTCCGGAGATTTTCAAGGAAGAGACATTCAAGGAAATGAAGTAAATTTATCACTTGGATTTTGCTTTGTCCTATTTCGAGTGGCCACAATACACGTGAACGGAAGGAAGTGGCTGTTAATAAGACTTGAATTGTTGTTGTTTGGAGGAGGTTTAATGAAATGTATGTAAGTTTGTTCGGTAACTGGGCCTTTGGAAACATTCGATAGAATTCTAGAGCTACTTGTGTTTATATTATAATCAGCCAACTGCCCAATAGTTTATTAAACGCTATGTATACAAATTTGCCAATAGTTGCTTTAGCCGATGAGTTCGGCAGTTTTCACATACTTAGATTCGGCTCAAACCTCCTCGCTATAGCAAAGGAATGTTAGAAGTTAGAAAGTCCTTCGGGTTAGTTCTCTGTGTGGCCATAGTAACAAAAACTATCTTCACAGTATTTTAAGTTTTTTGACCTGTTTATAATGTCAATACCTGGTCACAATCACATATTTTCTACAAAATTTGATTTTTGATAAAAATTCGAACTCACTCCTTTAGTCAAAAGTACATGGATTGAGTTGTATGGGTTTTTGTTCCAGGTTCTTCTATACTTGACAAACAATTCGTCCAACTGTATCTGAGTTAAAACAAAAGGTGATTACAAAACTTACCCTGGCCGCCATCATTTTGCACAAATGTTCTATTTAAAAAAAATTTTTTTTAAAATTTTTTCAACATCGATACATCGACTAAACTTTTTGATCAGAAATTCTATCCTTTTTTCACAGTTCTAAACTGAATTGTGAAAGTGAGATCTTATTCTCGGTCGCTAGAATAGTGTTTCTCTTTAAAAATTTAAACGATTTTAGAGACAAAAGTAACTCTATTCTTGAAAGCTTAGAGACCTTAGGCGTTCAAAATGAGCTATTTTTAACAAATGTAATAAAATATTGAAAAGGTCCATGAGACTAACAACTCGCCTGAAGCGTTCTTGTCAGGTAAACCTGAGTTATTTGGAATCCAAAAAAGGGGAAATCTGATGTCGTTGTGTTTATATATTAAATTCAGCAATCTGCGGCTTTAAAGCATTTACTATTCTGCAGGTAGAAAGAGAATTGTGCAAATGCTATACGACGGCCACGGCTACCAAATATTCGCAACATTAGAAATAACGTACAGTAAGTTCGGTTGGGTTAGGTAAATTAATTGTGAATTTTCGATCTTAAAAAGGACACACTAACTCATAGAAAAAAAATTAGTTATTGAACTCTGCGCAGAATCTACCCAAACATAGCGTGTCTACCCTGTCAGCTATCTAGTCAGGTTCTCATTTAGGCATTGTTTACCACCTTTGTGTCCTTGAAGATTCTGTAGCTGTACAAAAGCCGGTTAAACTAATTAAAGACCATTAGAACCGTGTTAGCTTGCCTTGGATTACGAGAAACAAAAATACACATAACAACAACAACATTTTTAGGATCAAAATTATTATTGAGACCCATTACAGAGAGAGTTTTTTTTGGTCTTGACTGCGCGATTGTGGAATGACCTCCCTGTAGAGACTTTCAAAAATTTTTATGATATTGATGGGTTCAAGACAAGAGTTCATAACTCTCCATACCTCTTAACTAGGGATCGCAATTTTTTGCCATTTTGCGATCCCGGGATTTTCGGGACTGAAAAGTCAAATCCCGGGATCCCGGGATTTAATCCCGGGATTCAAATAACAAATTTTTTAAATAAAACAATTTTACCAAATTGCATAAATACTTGTTTATAATATATTTACCATAAAAATGGACACAGTTTAATCACATTTGGGGTAGTTTTAAGATTTTTTATCTTGAATTTAATCACATTGTAAGGCGGAAAGGGAGGCAGTCGGTGTTGAGTCGTCGAAGTGGTTGGTTGTGCGCGGCACATCACCAAAATCCAGTTGTAATTTACAATCAGTTGTCAATTACATTCAAAATTGTCAGTTTAAATTTAAATCAAATAAATAAACATAGTCATCCTTGACAACATTTTGTTTAACTTAAAAGTTTTTCATTTGACATTTAACTTCAGTTTGATAACATTTTGTTTTATCCAAAAATGACACTTAAACATAACTTATTGCTTTGCATCAAATGTATCATAAAGCTTACATATATACGCATATTTGATAAAAAAAATAAAATAGTCAATTTGTTAGTATTGGGTGTACAAGTAGAAAACCGCCGTTTTTTCCATAATTTGAGGCTTTATTGCGTATAGCAAGGGAAATGGATTGCTGAGTCACACCCAAAGAATCCGCGAGTTCTTGTTGCGTCTGACAAGAATCTTCATCCAACAGAGTCTCCAAAGCTGCATCTTCAAACTTTTTCACGGGACCCCGCCGATCCTTGTCTTTCACGTCATAATCACCATTTTTGAATTTCACGAACCATTCTCGACACGTTCTTTCACTGATACACGACTCACTATAAGTTGCTATAATCATTCGACGCGCTTC
Source organism: Melieria omissa (assembly GCA_963971225.1). NCBI lineage: Eukaryota > Metazoa > Arthropoda > Insecta > Diptera > Ulidiidae > Melieria > Melieria omissa. Next base: position 126,949,939 of record OZ020267.1, on the reverse strand, counting down.
AGCTGCAGATTTTTTCGAATGAAACGCGAAAAGCAAAATCTCCCGCAAATGACGCTTATTCGGTTCAAATTTCGACATCTTCACGCACCAACAAAAAATGGACAATAAGAATAAACAAGCGAGATGATGTGGAGTTGTTAACCGATATCTTAGCTTGCCATGTGATGTTTCTGATCGGAATTCTCTCACCGATTTCCAAAGGTGGCACCACCTAGTGGAAAACGGCGGTTTTCTACTTGTACACCTGATACTTTTAGTTTTACTTCGATTATTTCGATAAAAAAGTTAAGCGTTGTGATTAACTAAAAACTGAGATCTTAAAAATACTAAGGCATTAAATGTTTTGCCCTCTAATCTAGAGCGAAATTTATTGCAAATAAGCCCTGCTGAGAGAAAACATCTTTCAGATTCAACACTTGCTGGTTGAATGCTTAGTAAACAATTATAAGCCTTTTGCAAAAGACGCCCTCTATCCCCTCCCTCCTCCTTCAGATAAGGAATTGGGTTTTTGTGCTTTTAAATTTATTTCATTTGAACTTTGAAGCATCTTTTGCAATCCCGAAAATCCCGGGACTGGAAAAAGTCCGGGATCCCGGGATCCCGGGATTGCGATGCCTACTCTTAACCTAAGCCCTTATTGCTGGCTCGTAAGTTACGAAAAAAAACAGAGAAAGGAGTCGAAAAATCTCCCTACTGAGAGGCACTGTGAAGCTCGAAGAAGCCCAACAATTTCTCGGTAACTTCTTCTTCTTCTTCTTGACTGGCACGACAGCCCGATTAGGAGACTAAGGCCTAACTACCCGCAACCATCCGTGTTGTGTGTGCGAATGTTTTTTACAAGGTTGGAAGGGACCTACAGTTTTATGCCGATTCCGAACGGCGAGTTGGGAGCTTTTTCATAGGCAATTTTACTCTCAGAGGTTTACCATTTCCTGCTGAGAGGACAGCCGTCGAAAAAAAAATTGTTGTTTTTCTTTTTTTTCGGTGTTAAAGCAACGGAGTATTGAACTCGTGGAGTCTTGACTCGCGACCCAACGCACTAGCTAGCTGAGCTACGACGGCTGCGGTAACTTAAGTCCTAAATGTACTGCAGAGAAAAACTTTCTATTGGAAAGTACGGCGAAGCTCGAAGACAATTTCTAGGTAACTTAAGTCCTTAAAGTACTGTCTGACTGCCTGGTGGAAGTCCACGTTTACTGGCTGAGAATCATCGACAGTGAAAATTGTACAAATTGTGGAGAACAGGATGTGAGAGGGATTGTAGAAGAACTTTTCTGTCTCTGCCTCGCGCTCCCAAGATAACCATTGGCTTACATACACACAACACTGAGTTAGGAACTAGTTCTTAAAGTTCTCTACATGGGTTTGTGTATTCATAGATCGTTTCGGTTACTCTTCAGGTTACCGACGTTCATCTGGTAATGCTAAGGGATCGAAGGAAGTCTATGCGACCTAATCTTAGTGCGTTGCATTGTAACTGTTTTATGAGTTATAAGTTATTAAAATTTTTGTTGTTGTTAAAGTTGTTAAAGTCACATTCTTATCTACTGTTCTCGTATAACACCGTGCGACAGGCATTTATTTATTTTTTTAACTCTTTCGACCCCAAAGCTGCCTGAGAACAACTCCGCTTGTTTGTAATTTTATAGCAAAAGGTACGGTTTATTTATGGGTTTAATTTAATTATTTAGGCATCAAAAAATTAATATTTTTAAAAGTGAATTCAAAGCAAATTAAAAAAATTTCACTGTTATCCATAAAATAATTCCTAATAATTTGCAGCGATATCAAAAAAAGTTTGTGTCCTAATTGAAGTCTACGAATTGGGCGCGTTTGATCAGAACCCTGTTTCTTTAAAAATAGTTAAATAAACTCAAAAAGTGATAATTTTGTATTCTTCTATAAATATTATATAATTTTTCTGTAATTAAAAAATATTGATACACAATTTATTTAACCCGTTTTAGTCAAAAATTGTTCAAAAGAATACTAGCTCTGGAACTCTAACAAAGAGGCGGGCGACTTCAAATGTCGTGGGCTCACTTCTTAGGAAAATGTTTCATTATTTAAATACCAAAAAGTTATATCGAGACACAGGGTAATCAATTAAATATTTTATGTTTGCCGCTCGGTGCAGAACATTCTTTGTTTTATAGAGAAAAGTATTCAAATCATTGTATCTTAAATTAATAAAGTAAGGAGGCCGAAATTCGTGGATGTGGTAGTGTTCATATAAATCTTTAAAATATATTTTTTTACAAAAAAACTATTGAAAATTGTAAAGGATATTTGAGGATAAAAATTTATGAGAGCATTTTCAAAATCTAGTTATTCCTGCGCACCAAAAAATTAAATAATTTTAAATTTTGGAAAATTTTCTATCTCTTATTTAAATTGATGTTCTACATTACGCTCAATTTTTTAAATAATTTGTTTTAAATATTCATGTCCTTGAAATTAAAAAATCATTACAAAAAATTTTCAAGTTAGAGAGGCCAATTAAAAAGGCAGTTTTATTAAATTTGTCCCCCTAATTTCTCAGGTACATCGATTTGTTGGTATGTTTTCAAATTTTTAATTTTACTCGCACAGTGTAATCACTGCTATAATCGATAAGGGAGCAACAGCACAGCGACATGACAGCGATGAAAACAATCAAAAGCACAAAACCGGAAACGGATATGTCATTTCCTGCTGTTGTCGTCACCAAAGCGCCGCACATTTCAACAGCATTTCACATTACAGTCATTCAGTCATTCAGTCACATTTGTTGGCATTAATTTTCTACAAAAAACACTAAATTGAATGGCATAAATTAGCAACGCCCCATGCTCTCGTTCTCCCTTTTCATTCGACTCACACTCATCGAAACGTAAATTTGACTCACTCACGCGGCAATGCTTCGAGCATTGCACCTATGATTGCTTGCCAAGTGTGGTTATGGAGATGGATGGATGGATGGGTTGACGGAGCGGGACAGGGGAGAAGGAACGCAATACTGTCGTCGTTGGCCTTATGATTAATCAGCGGCAATTTTCGCAAAATCAGTTGACAAAGTGTGCGTGTTATAAATTTTTGGTTTTGCCTTTGCGCTGCTTTTGACACTTAACGACACCAATACTTGGATATATATTTCGACAATTTCCCCATACACGCACATATTTATAAACACTTTTTCTTGTACAGCGGCTGCTTGGCTGTCTTGTTGGGTGCGTCGAATTCAATGCCATAAATCTTAATGGTGTGAAATTTATCTTATTTACATACATAAGCACATTCGGTTGCCTGTCTGCGTACCCGCAACTTTAAACGTTGGGGTTTTTTGATTTATTTCTTTGCGATTGCTTTCATTCGTAAGCGTTTGTACTCGTATGTGTGTGTACTAGGGATGGAAATCCTGGATCAGTTTTACAATGCCGGGATTGTTGAGAATGAAAGTTGCAATCCTGGATTCCTGGGAATTTTTTCGGGATTGGATGTATTATTTTAGGGAAATAACTAAGGAACTCTTTTACAATCAAATAAATTTTATTTTCATACTAAAGACAATTTTGTGTTCTTTCTTTTAAATTAAGAAAAAAATATTCATGAAGAATAAACTAAAATTAAAAACATAAGAATTCATTTAAGTGCCAAACTAATTGGCAAACCTAGTCACTCTCCTAATTTTAGTTACTAGGAGTTTTTTAGTGGAAAAGTATCCAAATAGAACTATTACAGTTTGTACAAATTTGTGCAAAGTATCCGTACACAAACAGGGCCATTGTTGCATTAAAACTAATTCAAACGTCACAGGAAGTTTGCAATTTATTTTTTGTATTAAATAAGAAGATTTTGACTTTTTCAAATTAAGGTCACAAAAGCAAAAAGTAAGTTAAAAGTATTTTCCGGAATTGGATTTTGTCAATCCATTTCTCGGTTCTGAAATTGTCCGGGATCTCCGGATTTTTCGGAACTGAATTTGCCCGGAATCACAGGATTTCGGGATCCTGGAATTGCAATCCCTAGTGTGTACGTATCTGTTTGTGTGCACATGAACGTTTGTATTTGGCTTTAAAACTTTTCATCATTTAATCATTTTATGGTATTTTAATTAATATAAACAAATACATTCATATACGCCTGTGATACATATATAGATACTTACAAACAAACATAAGTACATGGCTATGTATGAGTAAAATTCACGGTGATTATTCATAGTTAGAGTGTTTTGTATAACAGAACAACAGAGAAGCAAACTGAGGCACTGCGAGACATATTTGGGTTTCTAATGATAAAGAAAAATCAGTTAGTGCTTCAGTCTCTAAGTCTGTGGTAAACAATCATACACGAAATAATAAAATACATATTTACGTGAGAAGTATCAGAGTTGCCTCTGAATTTCGTCATAAATTTATATCAAAATTATACCCGAAACGCTGAACTAAAATGATGGTTTTCAACTTCATTATAGATCTAAGATGTTTCGTAATGCTTCCCCAGATCCACGCTGTTTATACTTGGAACTAGTGTCCGACCGAATATTCGGTTTCGGTTTTGGCCTAAATAAGCGGTTTCGGTTTCAGTTTCGGTCAAAACATGACCGAAACTGAAACTTTTTGGAATATTTTGATTTGATTTTTTTATGTCTATGTTTTTAAAAAATTAATTAATTGTTTTTATTAATGAGTATTTATTTATGTTATCTTATGTTTGTTTGTTCTTTATTTACTGAAAGTAAATTTCGTTTGTTGAAAAATTGTGATTCTTATTTCAATTAGAAAGTTTCGGTTCCGGTTTCAGCCGAATATAAAAAAAAACCGAAACTCGGTTTCGGCCCAAAAAAGTGGTCTGGGTCGGACACTACTTGGAACCCTTTTTATACTTAGCACAGCATTCAACTTCAAACACAATTAAAACAATTTAAACGATTCCTTCAGTGACAGTAAATAAATTAGAAACAAATCTCCGCACCTCTCTCGTAATCCATTTTCGATTCGTTGCTGAAAACAGGGTCTTTACACCCACCAATGACAATGTTAGTCTCCCAGTCTAACTTGATTGAAAAGTGGATTGATGAATTTGTTCATTGGGAAAGCTCAATCAATTTCGTATTCAATTTATACTTTTAATGAAGGTGTTCCGCTGGATTATTCTAGAAGCTTGATAAGTGCTCGATAAGAATTAATTCGACCGAATTTTTACGCGCAATGAGCTGGAGAAAAAGTTCAGAAACGAACAACTGTTGAAACGAGTGGTCTCTGGGATGAGAAACGGATCACATACGACAATGTGCAGCATAATTAATTAATTATTTTAATATATAAAACATGGTTAACTTTCGCTTTACTTAAATTCACCTGGGGCATCTTTTTGATATTTGTTGTTTAATATCTGCCAAAATATTTATCCATCCGCATTCTAAAGCAGTTTTCAGTAACATAAGCAACAATTGTTTTTTTGGAAATGGGTTGTGAAAAAAAAGTTGTATTTTTCGAGTAAATTACACTGTATATTTTTTTATTTGTTCAAATAAACAGAATCAATCGAAATATTGCCCATTTTATCGTTGAACCGTTGCCATCTTTCTGGTAGAGTCATGATCCCATCCTTATAGAGATTCTGTGTTTTGTGGCTAAAAAACTGGGACAAGTGATTTTCAGTAATTTTGTGAATTCAATTGTTTTCCCTATAGTGAGTTATGAAAAGACTGGAATAAATGATAATCTGAGAGCACAATTCGGCTATTCGGAGGGTTGGTCAGTACCATTCCAGTCAAGCTTCTCCAGTTATTGTCGGGTGACCAAAGTTGTGTGTGGTCTCAGGCTGTCTTGCTGGAATAAGACGTCATGGGATTTCATCAATTCTGATCGCTTTTTCCTAATTGCTTCACTTAGTCTCGTTAGTCGTTAACAGTAGCGATCCAAATCAATAGTTTAGATAGACTTAAGCTAATAATGGATGATTCCCTTGTGGTCCCACCACACAGGGAGCATCACCTTGTTTTTCATTAATCCTGCCTTTGCGATTGTTTCTGGAGCTTCTGATTGCTTGTTTCACGACCGTTTTCACTGCACATTCATTCATTCATTCATTCATTCATTCCCATTGACGACTAGTTTCAACAGTGGTTTGTTTTGTATTTTTTAAGCAACTCCTTGCATGCAGCAATTCGGTCCATTTAAATATTGTCTACGGTTTTCCATAGCCGCAAAAGAAATTGTTAAAGCTAGACCTCTTTTCGAAAAGGGGACTATCATTTTCGATTATCACTTTGGGACTATTACTTTCAATCCACATTCGTCGTTTATTTCTACTTGCACATCTTCATTACATCTTCGTCAAACAGTGGTTGAATCTTTCGCGGCAAGTATTACAACAAATGTTAAACGATACAAACGGCCGAAGCCGGGGAGCAGAAAATAGGGGGAACTTGAATACAAAGGGAGAAGTAAAGATTGGAATTAGAGATGGGATCGACGGATCACTGAAGACATCACTCATCTGAACAATGGAATAAGAAACACTTAACACACTTCTTTTTAACTGAACACTTTTTCCATTTATTTTGCGACTATGGAAAATATTAGAAAATTTCTTTTCCAAAGGGTTTATTGAACACATACAGAGATATGAAGAATAAAATATGTATTGTAAATTTTATAGCCCACTGAAACTACTTGAAAATTTACTAAAGTTTCTCTTTTTAATTCAGACAGCAAAGGATGACACATATGATGCACTTGTGGCATAATGAAACATTTCTGATCAATTGTCAGAATGATCAGGTTGGTCAGCCAACTTCCCTTGAAGTTTAGTAGCAAAATAATGTGCACTTTAATCAATTTCTTTTAGCTTAAGTAATCTTTAAACACAAAAAAATATCAAAAACAACCGCTTGGGGTCTGAGATTAGAGTGTTTGATCACTAATCATATGGTTGGTGGTATGAATTTTAATTCAACCAGAGCAAAACTAAAAAATAAAAACTTTCTCTGGGCGAATATTCTTTACCTTACATTTTCTACTTTTCTCTGTGCTCTTGAATCGTCCTTTAAATGCAAATTCAGGCACCTATGGGTAAAATCATAAACATAATAGGTCTGTTTGGCCAGATTTCCAGTAAAAATTATACAGTAAAAAATATCAGGAGAATAAGCCAGCGTACGCTCCCTAAAATCAAACTATCCAAAAAAGTAAACAAACAGCAATTTGTAACAATTTGCAAGTTTTAACTATTGGTTACACCACTGGGACTTGGCACACTCACAATACACAGCAAAAAGGATGTAAACAGGAGGGTTAAAGAACGAAACAGCTGATCTAAAAGTTTCATTTGAGGTTTGAAGTGGTAGGGAAAATTAAGTTAAATCAGACATTTAATGCAAAATGCAAATAGTTCGTTCCGCTCAATCTGCAATTCTTCCCTTTCATCTTCAGCGGGTAAAGCTGAGCAAGACGGTTGTGGGTCAGCAGACTTGCGAACGCACAATTTCTTTGCTGTTTCCATTTGCCTCCAAATGTTTGAAAAATTTATGTTTCATATGGCAGCCAGTCATATGTTTTTCTTGTTCTTCTTCTTACTAGCAAACAGTTACTGGACAAAATTTCTCCAGTAAAAACTTGCAAGTTCGCATGAAATGAACTGCCACTTTACGCTCTCAGTTTCTCTCTCGTTACTGGAGATTTGGCGTCAACAAACAGGATCCAGTAAAAATTTGTACAAATTATTCTCTGCCAAACAGACCTAATATGTGTTGTTAAGAAAAGTTGGGCATAAGATTACCTTACGGTTGTTTCTTATTGTTCAGAAGTGTATTTAAATCTTTGTAATTGTTTTTTGTGAATAGTTTTAAAAAGAAAAAATCCCAAAACTACTAACATCAGCTTACAAGCAAAAGCGGCACTACGTGGGAAAATTTGATCTATGAAGCCATCTACTCGGAATTCGAAGCTTTTATAACCTCTGTTTAACTGTAATTGTTCAAGTATCCGAGTTAATCAGAAGCAGGTTTATTTTCGTTCAACAAAGCCAAAGGACTTCATATCCTTAAAGTGCTCTTATAATATTCTAGAATATGCTTAACCCTAATCTAAATTATGGTAAGAACATTTTTTACAAAAACATGAATAACTCTTGATTACGATTAACTTAAAGTATAGTTTATCACTTTAAATTTCTTAAAAAAAAACTTAAAAGCACACTGCGGGCTTATCTCTGTTTATTAATACTTAATTAAATTGTCAGAAAAAAATTATAATGTTCAAGTTTGCTCATTTTAATGGGTCTTGCAGCATAAATTGACATTTGCATTTGTCGCATTCATTTGCACTTTGCGCTGATAAGAAACTCGATAATATTCGAATACTTAAGTTGGAAATTTTTTAATATGCAAATGCGATAATGTTGGCGCCTGAAACGTTTATGAGGCTTCTACAGTTGCTGTTGTTATTGTTGTTGTTGTTGCTACTGTTGACAGGCAGAAGAAGAGTTTGCTTCACACACACACATTCAGCCACACAATTCTAAGCACACCGCACGTTAAGGAAATCTCACGCAAGACGCACAAAGGCAGCAAACGCTGCGTGTCAGTGCGTTGTCTCTGTCGGTGGGCGGGGCAGGCGAAGCGAGATTTGATGGTGAAAGTTTTTGCGGTTGTTGTTGAAAACAATTCGTTGCCGAAACGCTAAGAAAGTCGCAGCAACATGACAACAGCAACACGAGTTGCCTTTGCGTTGCCAGTTGATAAACGTGACAAGCGCCTGGGGATTGACAACGCACCGAACGCCTGCAAAGGCGCTGATAAGCCTAATAATGCGCCAGGCAGCGACTGCACCAGTCGGGTAGGTGGAAATTTTTAAGAAAATATTTTATGATATTGTCATGAATGCGAATGTGGAATTTTCAAATTGATATTTAAAGTTTAAATTATGCAGCATATAAATTGATAAAAGTTGCCGCTTGTCGGATGCCGGCCGTGACTTTTCTTGTGGAGCGATGTGAGGATCTTGTGAAAAGTGTGCGATTGTGTGTGGAATGCGTGAGAGAAGCAAGACCGAAGCCGCATAGTCAGTTGACATATGAAGAGTAATGACATGAAACAGTGAGTATGGATGAATGCGAATGAGGGAAAAGATGAATAATTTAATTTATTTTAAATTTAAAAAATGCTGAGTATTGAACGAATAATTTTCTTGTTAAAACTACTTATTATGTCTATTACACCGTGCGACAGCATTTTTCACACTGGAAAAAATCCATATGGGCGTGAAACTAGAGACCAACCATAGAAATACTGCGTACTCACTTTTAATTTCTACATCCTTTGTCCTTTTAAAAGGACATCAAAATTTTGAAGGGGATACAAAATAAAAAAAATACTTAACCAAGCTAGAATATGGCGATATGTATATCAGATGAAAGAGGAAAGGCTCAAGAATTTAAATAAAACTGATTTTTTATCTGTTTGTAAAAAAAGGATATGAAAAAGATCCTTTGAAAATTTTAATCCTTTATATCCTTTAAAATTTATAACGAATTTTCTTGAAAAGTAAGTATGTTAGAACCCAAAACCTCTTTGATCACGTGTCAAAATTTCATTACTCTAACTTTATTTGTTCGAAAGTTATTAAAAAAAGGGTGGGAGCTGCAAGTCTATTGCAGTACAAATATTCTAATTTATTTGCGTATCATGATTTTAAATAATAAAAAAGATACAAAATCAAAGAAGCGAGAATAATGAAATTTTGACACGTGATCAAGGAGATTTTGGGTTTAAATATACCAACTTTTCAAGAAAATGTGTTATAAATTTTCAAGGATATAAAGGATTAAAATTTTCAAAGGACCTTTTAATGTCCTTTTTTTACAAATAGATAAAAGATCAATTTTATTTAAATTCTTGAGCTCTTCCTCTTTCCTTTGATATACATATCGCCATATTTTAACGAGGTTAAGTATTTTTTATATTTTTTTTTTATTTTTTATTCCCTTCAAAATTTTGAAGTCCTTTTAAAAGGACAAAGGATGTAGAAATGAAAAGCTGAGTACGCAGTACTACTATGTTTGGTCTCTAGTTTCACGCCCATATGGATTTTTTCCAGTGTGAACAATTTTTTTCATTTTTGTCGCACGGTGTTATCAGTGAAGGGTTGAAAAACTAATGAGTTGAAAATGGAATAAAATGGAGAAACTCATTTTTCCAAGTCCTCTCGAAAAGTTAAAAAAAAATACAAAAATTGACCATACAATACGAAGACCCCAAGCACGAGTCAAAATCTTCTCAATACCCTATCTTTCGCAGTTCTATTTAGGAATGTTGATGGTATCGTACTAATAGAAGACTGATGCATATTTAGTTGCTGCCTTCGGTTTCTTGACTTTTCGATGGGATATTGGCTGGATCGATCCATTTTCGTAAAGCTGGGAAGTTCCCCTAAAGTTCCACTAAATGTGCAAATGTTTGTGTGTTATCTGCTTTGATTTGACTAAAAGGAAGATAACTCACCCAAGTCCTTTTACCTAAGTCCTTTCAAAAGTAATAAAAAATACAAAATAAAAATTTACAATACAATACGAAACCCCCTCGTCTTCCGTAGTTTTAGGTATACCGATTATACCAATAGAAGACTGATGCATAGTGGTTGTCTTTGATTTCTTGAGTTTTCGACGCGATAATGGCTAGATCGATCCATTTTCGAAAACCTAGGAAGTTTCACTACAAGAAGAGTTCAAATGTTTGTCAGTTATCTGCTCAAAGTTAGGAACCACGCCCGGGAGAAAACCTGATGCATGGATCGATAAGGCTGAAAGGGGCAATTTTGATATCTTAGGTCGATTTTCTAGGCTTTCTTCGGTGGGATAGCAGCTGAGTCGACCCATTTTTGGAAAGTAAGAGATTTTTACTTTTAAAAAGTTAAAATTTAAAGCAGCTATCCCTTTTGGTTCAGCAGCTACGCTCAATAGAAATGCTAAAGCATATGTCGTCGCTTCAGAAAACAAATGTCGTATGTCTTACTAGGCTCAGGCTTTTCTGAGGCGACGATATGCCATCGTCGATTGCTCAGCTTCCTAAGGAGACAGTGGACAGATTGAATATTTTTTGAAAAACTGAAGAGTTCTACTACAAAACAGATCTGCAATTTAAGGCAATCAACTCGTTTGGTTCAGAAGATACAAGCATTTGAACCATGCTGAGTAACAAGTCACCTTCAGCGTGGGTTTTCTTGGTTTTCTCATGATATGACATTGGGATCGATCAAGTTTTGGAAAGCCATAAAGTTCTGTTTTAAAATTTAGTAAACATTTAGGGCAGCTCTACCTCGTCTGGCTTGGGAGCTAAGGAGAAATGCTGGCGCATACATCTGTCGAGCTGATAGGAACCCTGATTCATAATGCTGTTTTCGATATACCGGCTTTTCTATTAGATAGCAATCATAGCAACCAGATCAAACAATTTTTTTTAAACTGGGGAGTTTCAACAGAAAACAGCATTAAACTTAAGGCAACTACCCCATTTGGTTCAAGAGCTAAAGGAAGTCGAAAGATTTAGTGACTTATTTAGTGACTTTTCCAAGCCATCTTCACCATTGAATTTCTGGACCTGTTGGTAGGTGGATAGTGCTCGATGGATAATAAATGCAAGCTGAGGAGTTCTACTACAGAACAGAAATGCAATTGAAGGCAAATATAGCTTCTTGATTCAAAGCTACCATACGCTCGATAGAAATGGTATTTTGATAGGAATGTTGATCATAAATGCTGTCTTCCATATCTTTATCTCTCCAGCAAGATAGCGGCAAAACTGACCCGTTCTTAGGAAGATAGACAATTCTACTACAAAGCAGAGTTGCAATTTAAAGCAGTTATTTCTTTTTATTTAAAAGTTAAGTTTGTTTGGAAATGCTTAATTTTGTATATTTAGGATCATAGTGAGAAAATCAAGGTCCATAAAGAAGGGCCGCATGAATCTCTCCTGAAATTTCTTTTAGAAAGTATTTAAAATTTTAAATACAACAACAATATTAGTGCTTCAGTGAACCTCAAAAAATACCTTTGGGTCCCCTTTCGTCAGGATTAGCAAGGACATCGAATCACCTAAAATGTACTCAACGTCAATTCAATTAGCTTTGTGCCACAGCCAAATCTGGACCAATACGAAATCTTAAACCAGCAACTAAACTTTTGCTTCGCTTAAAAACTTGCGCGCCCTAATGGCACTTAGTGCGTTTAACCCATTACTGCCGGTGGGGTATTGAAATGCTCATTAAGTACTTACGTTCTCACTTAATTGGCCATAACAACTCGTTACGAGGTTGTGGTCTGCCAAAAAAGTTTTCTGTAGTCGCCTTTGCTTTGCATGTACCTTCTGTAGATGATAGGACGTTCTCAACGTGGTCCTTCCAACAGAGACACTTACACACTTACGTATCGGAGACGGGGTCTCCCTCTTCGTCGTCAACCTTTGACTACCGCATCAAACATTTTTTCGCCGAAGCTTCATCGTTCATACGGCAGACATGGCCAAGTCAGGGAAGCCGCTGGATGCTAATCCGCTGTGCCACCAAAGACACGGTTCTCATAAAATAGGCGTTAACAAGCCAATAACAACTCCGTACTGATAAGAGAAATTACATTGATTGCACTCAGCTTAACATTAAAAAATATAAGACTTTCCAGATTTATGAATTGTCATAGTTAGATGGGCTTTTTTAAGGTTCGACGGACAGACAGAAGGACGTTTCTAAATCGATTATCTTGGAAACCTGATCATATATGTATATGGGCTGAAAATGAGTTCTGAGAAATTTACAAGAGATGTTGCAACTAACATTAAATCGCATCGGATCATGTAGTTGACTGTTTGTCTGTCATTTTGCTGAAGTGTAAATAACCCTCCTTCGGTGTGCTGAAACATTTTTAACCTTTTTGCCAAAAAAACACATTTTAAGAGAACATGGAGTCTTTCTACATGACAAACCTCGGCAATATGTTGCAAAAGTTTTCAATGGAACTTTGTACAGCTTTGAATGGGAATATTCTGCGTCACCTGACGTATTCACCAGACATTGTTGCTTTTAACAGCCACTTGTTCCGATCGATGTCTAATTGTCTGGCCAACCAGCAATTCACTCTTACGAAAAAGCCAACAACTGGCTCGATTCTTGGATTGGATTGGATTGAATTGGATTGAATTGGGTTGGATTCCCATCTTGCAAAGATCAATCCTGAAGGATGGGGAAAAATTCAAGTTATTGATGGAAAATACTTTGCGTAAAATATACTGCGGAGAGTTCGTTCGCCGGAGCGAGGGAATTTCGATTAAATAATCGCAGAGGCCAGTCGAGGTGATACTGGGTTGTTCGAGAACGAGCTGCGTTACAAGCAAATGACTATAAAAGGCAACTTGGGTAAATCGCAGACAGGAAGGTTTATGGTTTTGATAAGCAGTGGTGCAATACGATGTAGCACAGTTAGTGAAATGGGAAAGAAGTGTAAATTGGAAAATTGGAAATAGGTTGGGTGATGTTATGGTGACTGCCTCTGTAAGAAACACACTTGGAGGATCATTGTGATACCAAATATTCCACCTGTTTTTTAATGTGTATGCCACACTGTTTCTACCAACATGTGTTATACAGCACACATTTGAAACGGACGTGGGAAGGGAGAGAAGTCCTACAGTTTAACGCCGAATTCGAACGGCAGTTGACACATATTTTTTTCACACTTTGTGGTTCCGCCATTAGCTGCCAAGAGGACACTTGTGTCATTGTTGTAGTTCTCATCTGCTTGATGTGGATAGCTATAGAAGTAGACGATCGTTTCTCCAGCCAGAGCTAGAAATTGAACCTAGGGCCTCGGTATGAGAAGCAGAAGAAATAAAGTGTCTACGAATTGTAAACTGCGTTGAAAAATCGTAGTGTGTTTAATTTTTAATTTTTTTGCACAATCAAGTGAAACGAATTACGCCTAATTTTTTAACAAAACATAAAAGAGTAAATCTTGAAGCTTACAAAACAAAACCCTCGAAACTTGATTGTGTCAACAATATAATTTTTTTAAAATAGAATAAGCCTCCTCAAGTTCATAACTCATAATCAAGTTCATATCTCATAATCGAAATCTTTATACCACAACATCTCTGTTCTGAGTATTTATTTTGTTTCTTATCAAGGTGACAATTTTTTGGAAGATTTTAGTTGAGAACTCGTCAAAACAGGTCACTTCATTGGGTGCCCAATGTGCTCGGTGACTCACATTCGAGTTGCCATAGGTGACTCCTTCAAGTTTTTTAGACTGTTTGGATGCCAATTTCGAGGTTATTGCTGTCTGCTGAATAAACTCGATCATCTCTTGACTGACCAGTGTAGCTTCTGTTGGATAGAAAATCGTCTCTCATCTCTCGTGCAGATCAGTGAACCAACACATTTAAGGGTTAACTTCGTTTGCGTGCGACAGCTTAAACTTTTGGCGTGGCTCAACGCCTGTTGCAACGTCTGATTGTTGCATGCAACAGTATCAGCAATTCGTAGCTGAAACTTTCGATCCATTTGATTAAAGTTGCAGGTACTTAATTTTGTTGTTGTTGGAAATTTTTGATATTCTCTTTGTTATTGTTGTGGCTGTTGCTTGCAACCTACTGAGTGACGTTGATGTGCACCTTCCTTGTTGTTGTTGTTGTTACCGTAGCACAGTTCATTTCGCTCGCCGGACAGTTGAGTGTGAAAATGGCTCTAACGTTTGATGGTCGCAGTTGTTGCAGCTTTTGTTGTTGTTGCTGCTGCCGCATATTGCAGCGCAATGCCGCTAAAGTGATTACGGCGCTCAGTCCGCTGCACCGAGCTTACCAAGTTTCGCCGTGACGTCGCCGCGACACTGGGTTAATGGCGCGAGTTACGTACTCAGCGTACATGCTGACGCAACTGCCTACCAACGCTACAAACGTTGCGCAAAGTTGCTGAGGCGGCAAAACGTGGAGCGCTGGGCAAACGACACCGCGAAGCGTTTTGCAAACGACTCCCATTTTTCTGCAGAATTCGTCTGCCAAATTTCCGTTCCCAAAAAACTTCCCGAGAAAAACCAAAATAGTTAGTAAGCAAAAATTGTCATTTATTTTAAGTTTCGTTTTAAGCATTTATTCAATAAAGATTTCACTTTGTAATTGGCAATCAAGACGTGAGGTTGTTATTTGGCGGCGGCAAACGGGAGCATAATTAGCAGCAGCAGACAAGGGAACATAACTGGCGCAGTCTACGGGCAACGACGGCGACAACCAACCAGACCTGATAAAGAAGTGATGTGCTGTAAATCAATGTGATGTGATGTGATGTGATGTGCTGTGATGTGAAGTGCAAAGTGCAAAGTGCAAGACAGATATATAAGGGGAAATAAAATCTAAAAATAAAAAAAACAAGAAAAAAAAAACAAAAAGAAAGAAATCTGAGAAAAGAAAAATACAATACATATACGGCACCTGAATTGCGATTGAGGGCATATCAATCGCTAGGGGCATATTAAGTTGTGCGTGAAACAAATTCGCTGGCTATAGTCTACAAAGACGGCAACAGATAACAAATACCGTTGAAGACATAAGAGGGCATATCAAGTGATCTTCAAACGGGTAACAATAAAATAAAATAAATTACAAAAATATTTTTGTGCAAGCTAGGGCAGTGAGTGAATATCAAGGCCCTAGACAAGCAAAACAAAAATTAGTTTGGGTCACGAGAGGGCATATCGAGTGATTCCAAGTGAATAAACAAAAAAAAATAAAAATATAAATTAAATAAAAACATAACTAAACTTAAGTTAAAGAAAACAAACAATTTTTGTCAGTTCAAACAAAAAAAAAAACAGAAGACAAGAAAAATATTTCTCCTTATATATGTGTATACCAATTGCACGACTTGCACGGCGATCATTAAACACCACACACCTGCACAAGCATCAACAGCGGCCACAACAACAAGGAAGCTTAACTGAATCGTCGTTGGATTTTTATCCATTTATCGTTGGAACCAGCCCCAAAAGCCGGCGGGACGACTAGCACAAAAAGAAACCGAAGCGACTGGACCCATGGATACCTCAGCGATACTAATTGTAAACTGCTTGTAAGCCACCAACTTGTTTATACACACCCACGTATACACCGCACATATCCATACATATACACGATATAATAAACAAAAACAAAAAAAAAAACACATTTTATATATAAGTAACTTATACAAAATAAAAAAAAAAAATATAAAAGTGTAATTATTGGCAGTCGAATCGTACCCTTTTTATTACCCGGAACTTACAAACAGAATACAAACCAGGTCTAATAACTGTCAGATGTTCAAAAGAAAAGCTAAACTATTAGCCATAGAAAAACTTAGTTCAAATAAAAGATCAAAAAGCCTAAGTGCGATCCCAGAAGAACCAATTACTGCAATGGCGTACCAAACCTCGAGCGGACAAGTCCAGGAGATGCAGTTTGACCCCCTAAGCTCACAACCCCAACCCCAGCAACGGCAGGCAACGCAGGCTACACCCAGTGACATTTTCAATTCACTGAGAATACCTGACATAATTAAAGACCTTCCACCCTTTAGCGGCAACCCACGCCAACTATACAATTTTATAACAAACGTAGAAGAAATATTAATGCTAATCCACGGCACAGAGCATACCCCCTATGGAGATATGCTACTTAGGGCCATACGAAATAAAATTCAGGGTCCGGCAGACGAGTTATTAAATACCTACATAATCCCATTAGACTGGAAAGAAATTAAAAATGCGCTGATGAATGCCTACTCCGACAAGAGATCTGAAGCTACTCTGATTCGGGAACTTCACGGCACCAGGCAATACAACAACCCTGTAGAACAATTCCATAAACAAATCGTCGAGATACAAGCTGCACTCCTTAATACGATCCTCATGAACGAGAAAGATAAAAGCGTTCTAGCATCCAAGCGAGAATTATACGCGGAAATGTGCCTCAACACATTTCTAATGGGACTAAGGGAACCTCTAGGGCCAATCGTTAGAGCTATGCGACCAGAAGATATGCCTACAGCTTTGGCCTGCTGCCTTAAAGAACAGAGCATTTCTTCACAAAAATATAACAATAGAGCGCAGTTCCAAACGAACTGGCAGCAAGGTCAGTATAGAACAAATAAATATTATTTGCCAGAAAGAAATAGTAAACCCCATAATCAGATGAGACCATATCAGGGACCTAAATTTCGCGGAGAGAACCTGGAAGGACCACACCGTAACCCTTTCAACACAGGTAGACCGGCCATAATGCCCGCTAAGCAAGAACCCGAAAATAGAACAAGATTTTCAAGAACCTACCAATCCAACTTTTCAAGAAACCCTCGAAACCAGGAGCTTCATAACATTAATCAAACAAACCCTCACTCGTGCCAGGACCCAGAGCCTCAAGAAACATTCAATATTGAAGAAACTGAAAATTTTCGCCTACCCGCCTTGGAGAACCGACCGGATACATTGACATAAATAAACACGGGTCGGCTCTACCCTACGTCCTCATTGCACTGCCATCGGGAAGAGTATTAAAATTCCTAATCGACACCGGAGCAAGTGCCTCCTTCATTAACCCCCAATTCGTCCCACCCGAAGCCATAACTAAGTGCAAACCAATCCAAATCAGAACTATTCTCAATAGCTACACCCTCGACAAGAAAGTGACTCTACCAATATTCAAGGAGTTCAACGAAACGGGAAAATTGGAATTCCTACTTTTCAAATTCCATAATTACTTCGACGGACTCCTGGGGGTCGACATACTGAAACAACTGGGGGCAAATATCGACTTGAAACAACACGTGGTACGAACGCCAAAAGCAATACTCCACATATGCATAAAACCCAACATTACTTCCAAAATACATACTATCCCACCCCGTTCAAAAGTAGTAATTCCAATTCCCGTCGACTTAGAAGACGGCACCTTTTATAGTGACTTAATAGTTGTCTCAGACAACTTAGAAATCTCACCAGGACTCTACATATCAAAAAACTGGATGAGTGGGATGGAAATAATAAATTGGTCGGACGATGACAAAGAATTATTCCTAGACCAACCGATCAAAGTTCAAAAGTATGACAGCTCAAGTCACGTGGAGCTACACAACATAGATATAGAAATTGGGAGTGCCAACAACGGAACCCCAATCAAAGACCTACTACGTATAGACCATTTAAACGAGGAAGAGGTGAACCCACTACTAGAACTGTGTAAAGAGTTCGATAGCATTTTCTATAAAGAAAATCAAAACCTAACATTCACTAACCAAATAAAACACAATATAACAACAGTTGACGACATACCCATACATACAAAATCGTACAGGTATCCACACGTCCATAAGAAAGAAATTAAAAGCCAAATTTCCAAATTGCTTGACCAGGGTATCATTCAGCCTAGCTATTCGCCTTGGAGCGCTCCAGTCTGGATCGTACCAAAAAAACGAGACGCCAGCGGAAAGCAAAAATGGCGTTTAGTTATAGACTACCGGAAATTAAACGAGAAAACTATCTCGGATCGGTACCCTATACCCAATATTAGCGATATATTGGACAAGATGGGAAAGTGTATGTACTTCTCTACACTGGACCTTGCCAGCGGGTTCCACCAAATAGAAATGAACCCCAAAGATGTCCCTAAGACGGCGTTTACAGTAGACGGGGGGCACTATGAATATATCCGAATGCCTTTCGGGCTGAAAAACGCCCCATCCACCTTTCAACGTGTGATGGATAATGTCCTGGGAGAACTCGTTGGGAAGGTCTGCCTGGTATACCTGGACGACATCGTAATTTTTTCTACATCCCTAACAGAACATATAACGAACCTCAAACTCGTCTTCAAAAAACTGAAAAACGCAAATTTCAAGATTCAGCTAGACAAGTCGGAGTTTTTGAGGAAAGAAATAGAATTCCTCGGCCACATAGTTTCTACGGAAGGAATTAAGCCTAACCCAGACAAAATTAAAGCGATAAAAATGTTCCCAATCCCGAAAACACAAAAACAAATAAAATCATTCCTGGGGCTTCTCGGCTACTACAGGAAATTTATTAGGGATTTCGCAAAGATAACAAAACCACTTACGAATTGTTTAAAGAAAGGCAGAAAGGTTGATCTTAGCAGAGAATACGTAGACGCGTTCGAAACGTGTAAGGAATTACTAATAAACGATCCAATTCTGCAACACCCCGATTTCTCAAAGCCTTTTATTCTAACGACTGACGCTAGTAATTTTGCACTTGGAGCGATCCTCTCGCAAGGGAGCATAGGAAACGACAAGCCTATATGTTATGCAAGCCGCACCTTGTGTGAATCAGAAATTAATTACGCGGCAATAGAAAAAGAGCTGTTAGCTATTGTATGGGCAACAAAATATTTCCGCCCGTACTTATACGGCCATAAATTCACTATTGTAACTGACCATCGTCCACTAACCTGGATGATGAGTCTAAAAGACCCGAATTCCAAATTAATTAGGTGGCGGCTAAAATTGGAAGAATATGACTATACAGTTGTGTACAAAAAAGGAAAGCTTAATACGAACGCAGATGCATTAAGCAGGATCGAGATCACCACGGACGAAATGAATCTCAATGACATAGTTTCAAACCAGGGCACCGCAGGTACAACAGTCCACTCTGCAGAGGAAAACTTAGGCGAAGGAATTTTCATTTCAGAAAGACCCCTAAATGAATTTAATATTCAAATGGTAGTAGTGAAAAACCCCACGGACACGGAAACGAAAACGGAAACGCTTTTCCGAAACAAACAAAGGCGGACCATAAAACAGGCGAACTTTACCGATCAAGATTTAATAGACATCCTTAGGAACCACATGCCCCCCAACAAACAGGTGGCTATCCTTAGTGACGAGGAAACCTTCAGACAAATTCAAGAAATTTATTCAAAATACTTCTCAAGGGGCAAAATATTTAAACCTATACGCTGTAAGAATATCCTAACAGATGTGTTATCAGAAGAAGACCAGGAAAAAATAATCAGGGACTATCACATAAACTCTAACCACAGGGGCATAAACGAAACCTTGGCACACCTTAAACGGGAATACTATTTCCCATTCATGAAACAAAAAATTAATAAAACAATAAACAACTGCGAAACATGCAATATTCAGAAATATGACAGAAACCCACCCAAACTCGTACTTTCCAAAACTGAAATTCCGCTTAAACCACTCGACATTATACACATTGACATTTATACAATAAATCAAAATCAGATACTAACCATAATAGACAAATGCTCAAAATTCGCAGCTGGTTATACCTTGCGCTCACGGAACAGCATTCATGTTCTAGAAGCCTTCAAAACGTTTGTAAGCCTATTTGGCATACCCAAAAAGGTCGTTTGCGACCAAGGCTCTGAGTTTTACTGTAATATTTTCAAGGACTTTTGTAGACAGTTCAACATAGACCTCCACTTCACTTCATTCCAACAAACATCCAGCAATGCTCCTGTGGAAAGACTGCATTCCACGCTCACGGAGATTTATAGAATAATAACAAAAAAAAGAAAAGAGGAGAAATTAAAGACAGACCATTCAGAGATCTTCTCTGAAACACTTATCACATACAACAACGCGATCCACTCAACAACAAAACTGACTCCCTATGAACTATTTTTCGGCAGACCATATTACTTTCAAAAGAACCTCACTTTTCAGAACGAGCATGAATATCTTGAAAAACTAAAAGCCTTTCAAGAGTCCTTGTATCCGTCGATCAAAGAAAAAATAGAACAGGTAACCCATACCAAAATCTCGAAAATAAATAAAACCAGAGAAGAGCCAGAAAAGAAAGAAATAGGCTGTGAAGTTTTTAGAAAGGAATGTAGGAGAAACAAAATGACGCCAAGATTCTCAAAGCAGAAAGTACAGAAAAATAATCTGCATACAGTAGTTACAGAAGGAAACAGAAAAGTTCACAAAATCAGACTAAAAAGGAACCATAAAACCATCTCTCCCTAGGCTGACAGTGGCGGCAGGACAAGTACTTGACTTCAGGCAGCTGACAGACAACAATGGACTACTACCCCTCTACTTAGGACAAGCAAGAAGAATGACAACCTTTACAAACCTGATACACATAGTGGACATCCAAGAATACGAAGAAAACATCGAAAACATGGAACAGACACTAAGACTGTTCAAAACTTGCGGCTCGACAAGGAACCTGATGCCAACAATTGAACTAAAACTCAAACAACTGACAGGCAAGCTGCGCACTTTAAAACCAACTCGCCATAAGAGAGGGCTAGTGAACGGACTTGGAAGCATCATCAAAACAATAACGGGCAACCTAGACGAGGACGATGCTACACGAATAAACGACCAGATTAAAACTCTCGAAGGACAACAGACTAGATTAGATATTATAATAGGTAGGGACCATAGCCTTAACTCCAAAATGATAGAAAGGTTTGCGCAAATCACAAAGCACATTAACGAAGTACAGGGAACAATAGAAACGTTTCTGCTAAGGAATGCCAACAATACAGCCTATTTCGCAAAATCCACAAACGACCTTATTAAAGAACTCCAATATCTGGACCAATTTAACTACAACATTGACCTCCTCTCATCTCATTTGAGCGACATCTCTGAAGCCATCATTCTAGCCCGCCTCAATGTCATTCCAAAGTTAATCCTAAACCCGCTAGAAGTGGAAACAATAAATAGCCATTTCAAGGACCAGGGCATTGAAATAAATTCAATAGACAATACTTACGAGCTTCTCGGACTACAAGCATACCACAACGGATCAAAAATTATTTTCAATATCCACATCCCAAATTTCGACACAATCACCTACAAATACTACCATACGATCCCACTGCCAATAAATAAAACTAAAATTCTTGAGATAGAACCCTATACGCTGTATAGCGATAAGAACACATTCACATCTTTAAAGCGCTGCCCTAAAATACAAAATATGTATTATTGTAGAGAATATTCCGACAGGAATAATAATTGTATTCAGACTCTATTAAAATATAAAGAAGCAGAATGTATTGTAAGAAACACGGAGGAAATAGAGATAATTAGCCAACCAGAACCCAATGTAATTATTGTATTTAACACACCAGAATTAATAATCCAATCAACTTGTGGCACAAATAACACAACAATAAAAGGATCCGCAGTCCTCCATTTCAAAAATTGTAAAATTATAATTAACAATATAACATACGAGAATGACCTAGGCACCTTTCAAGAGGATATATATGTCGCACAACTGCCATTCTCGACAATTCATGCTACAGAGCAGGCCGAGACCCTGACATTGAAAAAACTGGCAGATTATAACTTTGAACAACAAATAGAAATCGACGTGGTCAACTCGAAACTCATTGTACACAACAGCCTTATCGGAAGTTTAATCGGAATGTCACTTTTACTTTTGGGAGCACTTACTGTTGTTTTATGGAAAATTAAAAAAGGAGCACATCATGCCACGGTACTCTTGGACGCTGCGGTCCCTTCACTCCCTACGGTCCAAACTGGGGGGGGAGGAGTTACGTACTCAGCGTACATGCTGACGCAACTGCCTACCAACGCTACAAACGTTGCGCAAAGTTGCTGAGGCGGCAAAACGTGGAGCGCTGGGCAAACGACACCGCGAAGCGTTTTGCAAACGACTCCCATTTTTCTGCAGAATTCGTCTGCCAAATTTCCGTTCCCAAAAAACTTCCCGAGAAAAACCAAAATAGTTAGTAAGCAAAAATTGTCATTTATTTTAAGTTTCGTTTTAAGCATTTATTCAATAAAGATTTCACTTTGTAATTGGCAATCAAGACGTGAGGTTGTTATTTGGCGGCGGCAAACGGGAGCATAATTAGCAGCAGCAGACAAGGGAACATAACTCGCGTACGCGGCGAATGAAGCCAGCAAAGCGCCACCAAATCTGCAGAATTCACAATGCGCTCCGGGGGAAAAAAGTAGTGTTCGCCTTTGCAGCGTGTTGACTTAATTTAATTTGTGCAGCTGCAGTCAGCGCAAATTTCTGTCGCACACCACAGTGTTTTATTGTTGTTTATGTCCTTTTTTTGTTCGTCGTTCCCCTGTTGATATTTTTCGCTACCTGTCAACTTTGCCGTTCCGGATTTTCTCGTCGTTGCTGTCAACAACTTTGCATAAACTTTGACAAAAGTACGCAAATAACATTTACAAAAAAATTTCAGCACCCTCCCGCACTCGTTAGTCGCTGAAGTGAGCCACTGACAGACGAACAGACGTACGCACACCGACAGACAGATTCGCTACAAACAAGTGGCGCGTGTTCAGTTTTGCTGCTCGTCCTTTCGGCTCAGCTGTTAATGCCTCTCGCCTCGAATGTTTCTCGTCAAGTTTTTCACAAGGACATTTTCGAGCTTTCCGCATTCCACGAAGCGCGCATATCATTCATTCGCATCTAGTTGTTAGTGGCACCACAGCCCGTTGACTGCGCGCGATACACGCAATAAAACTGGAGTGGAAATAATGCGACAAATATGCAAAACACCAACGCTCCATTAAGTGAATATAAAGATAGCAGCGATAAAAATGCGGCAATATTAAAATTATTCATGCAGCAGTTAAGTTGTTGTATGGCGTTGTGACAACGCGGCTGCCAGGTGATGATGATTCTTAATCAAGCGAGGCTTTATGAGGCCAAAAGCGGCAGTCGGCAACGGACTGCAAAATTATGTGTTTCTTTTTTTTGTGGTAGAGAAAGTCAATTTTAAGACTTTTTATTGAAGAAATGCAAAGAAGATGAATTGTTTTTTTGATCCCATTAGATTAGCTGAGAGACCTTTGTCTTAGACACCGTTGGGTCCCTAGTTCGGCTGCATTGAAATCAGTGCGTAATAGGGCTCATTGTGATGTCCTTACACCAACTGTAGCTGTGTCCTGTCTTCACTAGTGAACTGCTTATGATTTTGTTTTAGGATGCTTTGCCAATCCGCTCCAGTACCCACTTCTGAAAATTCCGGTCACCATACACTCAACAGTTCACTCAGCTACTTTCTGCCTGTGCATCCGTCATCAATAATTAGACTCAGATACGATGTCGATATAGATTGGGTTTACATTTGAAAGAACTGTCAGCATCATTTCAAGCTTCAAGCTTAAATGAAAGTTTTGAATGGCGGGAGGGTGGCGTAGAAAAGCCTCTAAAAAAAGTGTCCTTTGAGAGGAATAAAGAATTCATTGGTATTTCGTTTCAAGGTGTTACAAGTGTGAACTCCCTCTGGCGCTGGGTGACTTACGCTGTGTGACCTCACTCTTGCTTCCTGGTTTGACTTGTACTTCACTTAGCTGTAATATTTTGTTTAAATAATTTAATTTTACAATCCCCTTCCCTTCACTTCATAAAGACTTTTAATTGTTCAGCCCAACACCTCGACTGACTTTGCCGCTTTCTTTTCAGTTTTACCACAGAATAAACAGTTCTTGTTCTGTTGTTGATTGTACTGTTTGATCTGTGGTTTTACGTACTGAGTAAGTGCTAAGTTGTGTTAAAGATGGAACAAAGCTACATAAGCCGGCCAATATATCCGTAACAAGCTATTATATTTAAAAATTCATTATAGCTAATTTAGACTGCAAGTTTTTTTTTCCTTGTTCACTCCTCTCGAGAGCATATGGCCTTCACAAGACATTGCCTTGTGTTCGTTACGTTAATCGGTTATGTTTTTCTGCCAGGGTAGGTGATTACCCTACCTCAGGAAGTCCTAAGTGATGGGTCTGCCATCTACCGCCGCTTAGGTATGATGCCTGCGATGTTTTGAGCTGCCGCTCATAGCGCCATCTGTTGCGTGAAGAAGGTAACAACATAATGGTTGGCGTCTTCGCTAAGATCGGTTTGGTGCGTTGTTTTTCGCTAATGCCAGCTTCTCCTTACAGGTGTCGCTATTGCACCGTGTAGCTGTATATCTGTTAATTTTTTACAGCCGCAGAGCGCATGATTGCGTGGAAGTGAGTGAGAAAGGATCACGTGATGGTCGGAATTTCCGAATTCAAAGTTCAGCACAAAAGTAGCACTACTTAAAAAAAACTGTCGGAGAAGATATAGAATCAAAGAGTTTATGGTCAGATTGGCTGGCTGACCAAGTTGGCCCCTAGCGACAGCAGTTAAAGCTTCGAAGTGTTTTAGATCGACGTAAAAGTAATCTGTAAGACTGTGGTTGTTTCTAGCAGAGTTGAGCAGCAACTTGATGTCATGCTTGGGGATCTTCTTTAACCAAAAAAAGAATGGGGCCCCATTAAAAGTAACCTGTAGTCTTGATATAACCGGACAGAAGTAAAGAATGTACTCCAGGCTTTCCTTGGCCCCATTTTCTTTGCAGGTCCTGCATTTATCTGACTCAGTGATGTCATTCATCGTCGGGTTTTGGTATCGATAATTTGTTCGTTTTAGAATAGGAAAGTCGAACATATCTCAGCGGGACTCCAGCATTTTGCAAAAATATTTCGAATGTTTTGGTCTTAAGCTTAAAAATTACTTTGAAATTATAAAAATAAATGCCCATTTGTTTTTAAAGTAAAAAAATTCAATAGGCTGAATTTTTGATTTTTCTACAGTGCCTCGTAGCATGAGCTCACGCAAAGCTTCACACGCATTTTCCTCGAAACCACGTTTTGAAGACTGGTTGGACAGATTACTCGAACACTGTTGCATAGATCGATTCGAAATTTCAAATTTTGACAGTAGCTTCACAATTGCTGGGTCTAATACAACGTTTATAGTGAGCCCAACCTATTGGGAGCTAAAAATAAAGCAATTTCAAAGCGTGACGCGTTTGCCGCCATTTTGAATATAAATAATAATAAAAGTGTTTTTCCTAATCTAATCTTTCAAAAGAATCTAATCTTTCTTTTTTCTATAGTTTCGGAAAAAATCGTCAAACTTAGGCCTTCTTTTAGGCATAGAGTGGTGATACCCTCTTAAAATCGAAAAGAGGATTTGTGTGTGTGATATGATCGATAGGATGAACCTCTACTTTAATAGTATTTGAATTTCTTTGCTAACATATTGTTGCGAAAATGACTTCTTGAAAATAAAACCACTTTAATTATTCAGCGCAATACGTAGGCAGAAACCAACCATCACTTTATTTACAAATCTACATTTAATACTACTATTGCATGTTTCCCCTTTGCTTGCTCGAATCAGAATCCATCCTCTGCGCTGCACACTTCCGCTTTTTGTACTTGTTTTATTATTGCACCGATGTTTCTTGCAGATTCTAGTTGTACTCTCTATCTCGATTGTTCTAGCACAGCTCATCACCTTCGCGAACCATCCTTGCCATATCGGAATTATAGCCAACCGGCCGTACTCCAAAGTGCATGCCTAAAAGTATGCTTCGAAAAGCATTCATGCACTGCGCAGCACAGAGTGCCTATCGTTACAATATATTTTAAGGCAATTTGTTGAAGTTATAACTTTACAATTTATATATATATATTTTCTAAGGTTTTAAAAATTTGAAGGAAATCGATGCAACAATTAGTTTCACACATTTCATAAAATTTATTGCATCGTTATAGATCTTAACACATACAACGTTTCTGTATTTGTAATATTAAAAATTTCATAAGAAAAATCAAAACTAGTTCCTCAACTGATTTAATTTGATAGTTTTCGAAAAATGTCTGATTTATCCGAGTCTTTTTCATGCTATGCCAATCCAATAAGTGGCCTAAAACATGGTCAAATGTCAGGAGTGCAGCAAACGCCCACCACACCGCGCGTCCACCCACAGCGACCGGCAGCGATTTACATTCGACGCCGCAGCGAGCGAATGGCAAATAGCTTATTTTGAAACGGTTTGCATTGCATTTCACTTTATACCGCTTCACTTCTCTTTACTCGGCCTCACTACGCTGCATTTCATTTCACTTCACTTTATTTCGTTTCATTTCATTTGTCATGCAACTGGCGCAGTGTCAGCTTTCAGCATTTGGCCGTATTTTTTGTGCTCTACTTAATTTTAGTTTTTGTTGTTGTTTAGTGTGTATTTATTTTTCGATTCTTTGCGTATTATAGCAGCATCCTTGATGTTTCCGCCCAATCGGAAAGTAGAAGCGAGAGCGAGAAAGCACGAACAAAAGAGTGAGAGAGAGCAAGAAAGAATAAAAACGACGCGCACCAATTTCGGCTGCAGTCAGTGTTGCTTGTTGTTGTTTTTCGTTGATTTTTGTTGTTATTTTATAAATAGTTGTTGTTGTTTGTGTTGCATGCCATTTCCATTACGATTTTAATGGACTTGTGGCAATGGGGCTACGGATTTGCTAAAAGCGGTTGGACATCGGAGCGCAAAGTCAAGCGAAAGTTTGGAAAATGAAATTATGTGGCAATATTGACCGCAAATGCAATTTGCAATAAAATGCGTCACGCTACACAATGACAGCGAATGGCAGTCAAGCAGTCAAGTTGAGGCAACATTAAAACGCCGATAATGAACATAAAAAATAAAAACGAAAACAACAACAAAACTGCAGAAAGTGAGAGAATTTTTTAAAGAGGATTCAGACGATGCAGGATTTCAAACATATTTTTAAAAGTCAAACAAATGAAAGGATTGAAAAGGACAATGAAAATTGGATAAGAAAATTTGGCCAATTATTCAATGGAAACGATTGAAAGTGATGAATCGATCTATAATCAGCCATATTTTAGCTATTCGAAGATTTATTTTAGCTTTTTTATAACTTTCGTATTTTCACGAAAATTAGTTCTGACCAATGACCAATGCAGGCGTAATTCGTTTCACTGAATTGTGCGCAAAAATAAAACATACCAAAATTCTTCAATGCAGTTCAAAACCAGAAGACACTTTATTTACAGTTTTACAGTTTCTAGTCGGTGTGGCACCTTTCCTTGTCAAAATCAAATTCTTCCTTATGCGCTCTACTTGGTCGCAACTTTTACTTGTTTGCTTGCAGCGCAGTTCGTCCTCGAACATCCCAGCATCGTCCCAAAGCGCTCTAAAACATCCCAGCATCGTCCCGAACCGCTCTCAAACATCTCAGTATCATCGCGAGTCATCTTTGCAATTGCCCCATCGAAACCACCATGCCCCTAAAAGCATGCTATGCTCGTAGTGTAATCGTTCTCAACTATCTCAGTATTGACTCGTAATAGCACAGTGACATCGATCACTAACTATCGTCACAGTTCATTAGGAATTATTTGAGACAGAACTGTACATTGTGATGTTGCTACTCTCAGATTGCGAGGAAAGTGACGTTCTCTGTAAATGTTCAACGCTGAAAAGAACTTTCGCTTTATGGTATAATACTTCCTTCTAACTTCTTGCCTGGAGGATGTGGAGTAAAGGCGAGAAATGTTATACAATTCATCAGAGCCATTCTTAAGTTCACCAAAGAGTAAAACAAATGGGCCTCCAAGATCTTAGTTATGTTTTCGAGGCAACTAACATTCCTTTTTACCTACCTTCCATTGAAAAATTGCATACCACTTTCATGATTTGTTAGTAAAACTGTTAGCTAGGACTTAGAACTACAGATCAACTAAGACAGCGAGTCTCTTACACCTTTTTGTTGTATTGAGTGATTGAATATTCCAAAATTAAACGCAACATTATGGCATCGTCTTTCTATCGACTATGTATCCACTACTATCTGACTCCATGTTGACAAAAAGTCCTCGCTTCCAACAAGGAAGGAAGAAAGTGTATAGGTTGTAGTCAGTATAACTGAGATATTGATTAGTATCGAAGGGTCCAAAATGGATTCTTAAAGGAGGTTAGAGATCTATGTATACACCACATTTATAAGCATAGTATCCACTTCTGCTTTAGACCTCTCTTTCAATCACAAACATTTTTAGATGCTTCTGCGACCTTGCAATCTAAAAATAATAACCTCAAAATACTGGGATTCTATTGTTAACAACTTTTTCAGCCATAGTCGACATATAATTTACTTACTTTGGATTCATGTTGTATTTTTTATTATTATTATTTTGCAAAGATAAAACAAGCTCAAAATTATATAAATAAGTAATTCAGCAAACCTGCATTCAAACGTGCTATTCCATTCAACGATTAATTAGAATAATCTGTTTAAGCTGTTGTTGTAATCTAATCAGTATTGCTGTTGCTGGTGTTTACATATTTTAATTTACTAAACAAAAATTTCGTATACGTTTAACATGCAGCAATCTATGCTTAAATATTTCATCTGAATTGTGCTATTAATAGAATATTTTGGTTTCCTTTTCAAAGCCTAAGAATACTAAGTAAATTATATGCAGCCATTTGGCCACTTATTTAGCATATCAGCTAAACATGGATAGCATGAATTATTAATGGAACTCAATGAGTAGGAGCCACAAAAATCGTTGCAATTCAATCGACGACAGCTGTTGCTGACATTAGCTTCAAACCAACATTTGGCCAAATTGAAGCCAATTCTGCTATTAAAATTGTACTTAATTTTTTGCGTTCAATATTGTTGTGTATTCAATATTATAATTTTATGGGAAATCAAACGCAGATGGCAAGTGAAATGTTTGCTGAGTAACAACAATTGAGTTGATGGTGAGTGATTGTGCAGGCGAGAAAAATTTTGCAACGCGCGCAAAAAAATTTATTTGATTTTGAAACTTTCGGAGATGATTAAGTTGTTGAGTAGAAGTTTTCAAGTTAAGGATGTATAGAACCATACAATCTGCTGGTTAGAGATATTTCTTTTACTATTATATTGATACAAGAAGATATACAAATTGATGTTTAAGTTAGCAAGTTTAGGATTCAAGGATGCATAAATTTTGCTAATTGGAGCTATGATATTTCATTACGATTCTGATACAAAAAAATTATAATAATGGGGGAATATTTTTCCAAAAAAAAGACATGAAGTTTGTTAAATATAAAAGCCATAATCTTTTTAATTTGCATCTTTATGATATTTCGATTGCATACTTTCGAAATTCAGACAATTTTATGTCTGGTAACATTTTGGCTGATTTTTTGGACAATCAGTTTTGTACCAAAAAAAGGGTTGCTGAAAAAAAATCACACAAATTATCCACTCAAGTGCAAAGGTTTTAAACTGGCTACAACCAACTACAACAAATAGGCGTCGAAATTCCCAACTCAAATGCAACTCAAATTTTAATAACTAAAAAGTTATAGTAAATTGAAAATGAAAATATTTACATAAGTGAATAGTCTCGGTGTGAAAGTTAAATACCCAAATTTGTACGTCTTGTCTATGTATATATATTGATATATTATATATAAGGCTTTCTTTTGTATAGTGAGTCACGAAGACATTTTCAGTTTTTAATTATTTTATTTTATTTAATTTTCTTTGGCAAGAATTTCTAACGAAGGAATATTAAAAGTGCCTCATAAGTAACATTGAGTGACATTTCTTACTTAACAAACGACAAATACATATTTCATAAATATTTTAAATGTTTTAAATATCTTCAATGACCACAAATTTGATTAGAACACTAAAATGTTTTAGCTTAAAATCAAAGTTTTCCAATGTGTCTCTGTATGCATTCCTTTGAGGTTAGAAACTCTTTCTAGCTATGAATTATGAGTATAATTAACATTTTAAATTCTAAATAACTTAATAACTTTTCAGTATGTATGTTTCTGCTTGCATTATTTATTATTGCTTATATTAATTTATTTAATTTTAATTAAAAATGTTCATGTTTACAATTTCATATTCGTGACAATATTTTGAATGTTGTTTCTGTTAAGCCGCAGTTTTCTTCATTTTAAGCCCAATTTACTTTTTATATGAATTTCTATGAAGCTGATATACAGCTTTGGATTTTCGAATCATAAATTCATCTTGTGTTTGTATGTTTTATAGTAAACATTGTTGCAATGCAATGTGCACAACGGGGCGTATGATTTATAAAGTGTTGTATAATTACAATTATATTGATTGGTAGTTTGGTAGGTCCTAACCCGGTAAGACGTTGTCATGACTAGTTAACACGTTGAAGACCGCATTGAAAAATCGTATTTCTAACATAGGGACAGACATTTTGTTTGATTTAAAAAAAATCGTCCCCAGGTAAAACATGTCGTGTGCCCACACGTCAGCACGCGGGCCGGTAATGTTGTTGCGGAGCGACCCACAGGTGGGCATGCGGTCTTCAACGTGTTAAGTTACTCAGTAAGGTCAATAAGTTCAGTGGTCGTCTCATGGATTTCACTTAGGCCAAGTGGCCACACGGAGTTGTACTTCTAATCACTTCTCATAACTTAATAGATTTATTCGATTTATTTTATAATTCGATAGACAGTTGAGAATTGATTGATTGATGAAGAATTATTATTGCATAATTATTTAAAATGCTTTAAAAGTTGTTTTGCATAATTGTGAAACATTTTTTAAATATATTTTTGGGAACGAAATTGAGTTAGTTTGAATAGCTCTGGCTGTCTAAAGAAAAGTAATGTTGGTTAAATATGGTTCAAACAACATCTGGAAGCTCAATTCAAAACATCTAAATGGGAATGTACCCGAAGTGGCGCTTGTGAGAAATGCAGAGACAATAAAAACGAAACAAAGAACTAAAAACTTGTTTTAAAATGATTTATTAAGCAACAATTCAATAATTGTAATTCTAATATTTTTCAGCAGTTCACTGTGTCTCATTTTTTTATGCTAAAAACCATACCTAGCTTATCAATAAATGATTTAAAACATATGTCATGTCTAGTTTCAAGTTTTATACTGGGTCACTAGTTTGTTAGAGTGAATACAATAACAACGGTTTTCAATAATACCAAAGACGAACAAGCACCCGGAACGGACCCAGAAAACTGGCAAGAGACAATACCAAAATCAGATTTCAAAATGATCGAATGAAGCACAATGCACCATATGCGTAAATTTATACTGTTCACTAGGAGGTTTTAGGGGCTCACCGTAAATACTGTGCGTACGTATGAATGTATGTAGGTGTGTGTGATTATATGTACAGTTGCATATAAAATGCAAAATTCAACACAACAAAGAACCGCTTAGAGCAGCATATCGCAGCCGCATACGGCAACACACTTCAAATAAAATCGAGACAGACGTCTGTTGCAGCAAAAACACAAATCGAATCGAATCGAAACGAATCGAATTGAGTTGAGGTGAGTTGTATATGCGCAGCCTGGTATTTTGCTTCGCATTGCAACATGGCACTGGAATTGAATTGAGCTGCATTGACTTGAGCGCAGCGGTATATATTCAAATTTTGGGCAAGCTGTTTTTTTTTAATATTCTATTTTGAAAGCTGCAGCAAGGCGCCTAAGAGTGCTCAGCAATGAAATTTACTGCCAAACAAGTTGCTGGCTTAGCTAAATGTGATGAGTTATGAAGCCAACCTCAAAATGATAGCACAGCAACATGTTTTATTGCAATTCTTAGGAAGCTGAGGTGTTTTTATATTTTTGGTTTTATGTGACTTTTTGTTTTATATAATAACTTTTTTACCCAGAAAAGGCGGTGCTCATATGAAGGAGCGTTAAAAAATTGGACTCATTACCAGAAGAATCCATCGTTTAACCCTATGTTTGATAACCTGTGCGCTTTTTAGTCTACTTGTCTGTCTCGTACCGAATGGTGTACCGAATAGCTTTAGAATGAGTTGTGATATATATAGAGGTAGGTAGCATTGACTGCCCCATATAGGACCACTGTGATAAAATAATCAATCGAACTTCAGTCTGCTCATTCGTTAAAACCATTTTGATCTCCTCAAAAAGCCTAAAAGACGGTAAATAGACCCATCGGCTTTTTTAATTTCATAATTTTATTAACTTCTTCTTCGACAATGTAAAAGATTGTCGTGGACGAAGTTGAGCAGGTGAGTCTTTCTTCTTTTGGATAATGCGAGGTAATTGTATTGAGTGCATAAACTGGATTTTTTCCTCTTCCTTTCCCATAAAGCTTCAGCAGAACTCATGTGATAGCGAAACCAAATGAAAAACAGGTGTTGAAGTACTTCCCATTTGGAATGAATTGGCCCATTATATCACGTTTTTTACGGTCTTCCCAAACAAACTTTTAACCCATCGTTGACTCTGTTAGATGTTGATTAAAAAAAAAATAAAAAATAATGTTGAAAAAAACTAATTTTAACTCTTTTAACTCTTTTAACTCTCGGCTTAACCCGTTCGATTTTGATTTTCCAAAAATTGAATACGCGATAACAAGAACCTTCAGCAAGTTTGAAGTCAATAGGCGTATTGAATCATGTTTTTCATGGTCTTTATAAACAAACTTTTAACCCATTGTTGACCCTGTGATCATCATCCATGATTAAAAAAAAATTAAAAAACTAAATATTTAAGTTTAGAATTATTTCTGATTTTAAGTGCTTTTACTAAGTCGAAAAACTGAATTAATAATGTTTTCCCATGCAAACTTAAACCTTCGGTTTATTCTGGAAGATTTTGATTTCCGAAAAATTGAAAAACACGGTTCAATGTGTAATCATTATTTTTGATTTCAAGTGTTTTACGAATTTTTAAGTCAGTAGGTCCGTCGGTCTATGGGATATCATAGTCTTCTCGTATACAAAACTTAACGCATTGTTGATCTCGTCAAATTGAAATTTTCGAAAATTACAAAATTATGTGTAAAATTAGTTTCGAATTGGAGTATTTTCACCAAGTTTGAAGTCAATAGGCTCTTAAAGTCACGTTTCGTCATAAAACAACTTGATTCATGTTTTGCCCTTTCAGACCCAAAATTTCAACAAATCCATTCCATGCATTCATCAAATCCAAATTCAGATGTCATGTTTGTAGCTTTAATGCTTTGAGTTTGGCAATGTTGAATTAGTCAGTTTGTCAATGAGTCAGTCAGTCAAGACAAATAGTTGCATGTAGGTATATTTTTTTCCTTTTTCACTGCTATCCAGAGTATAAGGACTCCACAAGACATTGCCTTGTATTGGTTACATTAATCGGTTGGGTTTTTTTACCAGGTAGTCCTAAGTAATGGGGCTGCCATCTATCGCCGCTTAGGAACGACGCTTTCAGGCTACCGCTGCTCATAGCGCCATCTGTTGTGTAAAGGAAGAGACGACGGCATGGTTGGGGACTTCACTAAGATCGGTTTGGTGCGCTGCTTTTGCTACTGCCAGCTTTTCCTTACAGGCGTCGCTGTTGCATTGTGAAGCTGTATATATGTTTTCTTTATAGCCGCATAACATAGCAAAACTCTTGTCTACATTAGCTGTCATTACTTGTCTTCCAATTATGCGCAGTTTTTGTGTTATTGAACAGCACCGCCCAGAGCTGGCATACTGTTTTATTCTGCATAGTTAGTCATTGAAATTCGATCTCGTACGAGCCCTAATCTGTTGTTCAACTGAAAATAGCCCGAAAATCATTTAAAGGGAGCACAAGTTTTGCATTGATTTGAAATGCTGCCAACAGTCCTAAACAAAAACGTTCACTTTCCATCAACGAGCGCAATGGCTGTTGCAACACTTTTTTTTTTGCCTGCAGTATATCAACGAGTATTGCAATTATGTGAAGCATCAGACGTAGACCACTGCATCGCCATTAATGAGCCGCCGTTGCTTAGATTTCCCACTGGCTGTCACTTTATTGAGTGAGTGTGCAATGAGCCAACAGAAAAATATCAACAACGAACACTTGCAGCGGCAAATATTGCATGCAGTGCTGGTTGGCGTCGCCGTTGTTGTTGTTTATATAGCTGATGATGAGTCTGACATCGCATAAACACGATACTCCATTATGGCGTAAATGATGTTGTGTGCTCGTGTGTGTGTGTGTTTGTGTGTGTTTTGGGATGCGTTGGGATGCGCTAATGCGAGAAAATTTAATGAAGCCACCAACATTGTCGGCTACTAACAGCCGAACTAATTAGACTTGAATCATGTACGGTCCGAAATGGAAGCCATGGCAGCGCATATTGCGCCACCGTCCATGCAAAATATAAATGTCAATATTTCACCTGGATTCGCTCACGCACTCGGCCAACTACGCGTTCAAACATTGACGAGTGCAAAGTGGGCCATGAAAGGATTTTTGGAAATAACATTGCGCACTGAAGTTGTTGTGGGCAACAACAACGGGTTTGCCATACCCAACACTAATCAGTTGAGCTGCAATAATGATAACTTTTCGAAAATACAAACATTATTCAAAAATGAAAAGAAACATTACAAAATTAAATGATATTCAAATACAGAAAATAAACATAGCATTACAAAATTAAATAAAGAAATTTAATAGAAATATGTTTAAAATAGATGTATGAATAGAAAAAACGAATACTTTCTAATCATTAACAATAATTTAGTAATTTTAATAATTCACTCTTTCATCTCGTGTCAAAGGTACTGCATGATTTTGTGGAATCATCAGAGTTAATTTGCTGTTCATAATACTCTCTCTGGTCCTTTTCGTAGAATTCTTTAGTATTGTCCGTACGTATTTGAATTGTATTTCGACCCAATAGTTGGTGGAAATTTGGTTGGTGAAATTTTCTGTCCCAAGGTGAAAGGGAAGGCACTTTCACTCGGCACTTTGACTCGGATGCTAAATTGGCCCATTGTGAATCCTTTCATAAATTTTTTTTAGAGCTAACACTACTCGACAAAAAATGGGTTCATCGCGTGCTCCTAAAACAAAAGTATTTTTAGACTATTAGTCTAAAAATACTACGAAAATTAGTCTAAAAAATACTCTTATTTTTAGGAGCATTTTTTGTGTCGAGTAGTGTAATCAATCAGTCGGTTAGGAGAGCAGATCTGGAATTTAAACTTTTGCCGCGCAAGCCAGGTCCGCGGAATTGGCATTCTTGCAGAGCCGGGCTGTGGCACTAGAAGTGTTGAATCGTTTCTACTTATTCTTCATCTCTACATCTTCTGCAGACGTCACTGGGCGAGAGGTGTCATTTGATAAGCATAGATGCAATGGCAGCCGCCGTAGCTCAGCTGGCTAAAGCGTTGGGCCGCGAGTCAAATGCGACGCTCGAACCCAGGTTCAAGACTCCGGTGCTGCTAACACCGAAAAAAAGAAAAATAAAAATTTTTCTTTCGGCGGCTGTCCTCTCAGCAGGAAATGACAAACCTCTGAGAGTAAAATTGCCTATGAAAAAGCTCCCAACTCGCCGTTCGGAATCGGCATAAAACTGTAAGTCCCTTCCAACTTTGTACAAATTCGTACGCACAACACGGTTGGTTGCGAGTAGTTAGGCTTTAGTCGCGGTATTGGGCTGTCGTGCCAGTCAAGAAGAAGAAGAAGATGCAATGGCGCAGTGTTCAGTGATGACTCCAACGAGCTGTCTGAAAGAGGTTCGATACATATACAAGGCAAATATCGGAGGAAGCACAGAGTTATCTACTCGCAAGGCGACCACTTTTCTTTCCATCGCGTCCGCTGATTTGTTTCCTGTTACTCCAGAGTTGCTCGTAACCCAGCAGAGAGTAACTCGGTCAAATACATTAAAGTGCTGATTCCAGCTCTCTAAGGCTATCCACGAAGATTGTGGATATGTGGGGATCTGTCAGGGATTAGTTCAGCAGATTTCCAGATTGCAAAGTTCTCTGCCTGAAAGACGCTACAGAGGTTCGAAAGTCTGAATGACCTTTGGGTTCATAGTAGCTCTATGTGAAAACCACTTCGTTTATGTTCATTCATCTTAGAGCCGTCGGTGAAAACTCTGACGCGACTCCCGTCACAATGGGACGGGAGACGCGTCACAATGGGACGGGAGACGCGTTCCCCCATTCCTCCCTTGTGGGATGAGAAGTAAGTTCGCTCGTATCAAAATCCAGATAGTCCACGCTGGAGTCTAGCTTATACTCTGCACCCGGCCTCCCAAATGATCTTAGAACCCATAAGCGTGCTCTCTCCTCGAGTTGGCCTCTCTCAACCTGAGATCACCTTTAGCGGCACAGCACTTAATGAAGTGCTCTATTAGATGGAGGTGCAAAATCTCCGAAAAGACCGCCACTCATTGACACACATTGAACCAGTTAGGTTAGGTTAGGTTAGGTTAGGTTAGGTAGGAAAGGGTGTGTGCAGCATAGAGCCCACATTTCCACTCGGAGGACAAAATGGCCCTTTTTGAATTCCTTCTTAAATATTTATGAAGTTAACTAATCAGTCTCAAGGATAAAAGAGAGCAGTTCCGAAATTATCTGAGCCATCTTAAAGAACTCCAATCTTGACTAAGAACTATACCAATATAGCTGCCCAATGGCACCATTTCGGCTGCCCCCGACTATCAGCATAAGGAGTTGATCATGCATCAAGTTGCATTGAGTTCTTTAGACCCTCAATCCTGGAATGCTAAATCCAATTCTTGGTTTAAATACACAGAAGTCTTGCTCCGATTACTTTATAATTAGATAATCTGCCAACTAATATTTCTTCGTAGCGATATTTCCTCATAATCTCAGTCAGTCTCAATCAGAATTACCTCTGTTGAGTTGTTTGATATATTCATGCTGCTATATGCTAAAAGCATCACTCTCTGATTGTCGAGCACTATAACAATGAACTTATTCGACACTGGACTTTAAATTAGGTGATCCAATGCATGAATCAATTACAGCTTCTCTACTTGGCAAATTAATAAATATCGATAAAAGTTGCATAATACAATTCACAGTGGTTACTGAGCTCATGGGAAAGTGCCTCGTAGGTTGGACCTGCTAAACTGTTAGAATTGCTATATTACGATTTGGATCGTGGTTATTATTCTAAAGAATATAAAGAAGTGCTCCTGCACATAATGTGCCAAGGTCCTTCTCCGGCTGAGAAGATATACAAATTCCTATTTAGGCTCATAGCTCCTTATTAGCCGTACTGAGCTTTCCACTGAGATTGCTTCTACATCTCAGTAGTAGTAAACTTTAGATTGAAATCCTTGTAGCAACGTCAATGGGAGATCAGCACCATTCCAATATGCTATCAGAATGAGTCACCGGTTTGTGTTTAATGAGAGATTTCATCCTTAATCTAACCCAAACTTAAGAAAACCATGTAAGAGATAGTTTATCTCTTATCCTCTGTTCGCAACAAGAAAACAGATTACACTACTCGACACCAAAAATGCACATAAACATAAAAGTGTTTTCTAGACTAACTTTGGGCCGCTAAAAACGAAACTGAAAATCCCAAAATTTTTATTAGAAGTGTTTCCAAAAAATCGTCGAAAAACCAGTTCTTCCCCGTTGTTTGAGTTTTGAGCATTTATCTTGTAAACGAATCATTCGACTAATACAAGCTGTCCTTTTGTCAGAAAATAATACCTAAGCTCTCCAGTGATATAAATATTGTCCAAATCGGATTAGATTTGGGGAAGTTACTGACAGTAAAACTTGTAAAAACGTGAATTTTTCGACCGATTTAACAAATTCGAAATTTTTTAGTGTTTTTGATATATAAAATAAATGATCTCTTCTGGTTTTACAATCTAAGATGATAGATATATTATATGTCGAAAAATTTAGCCTTACATCAATAGAATTGTAAGAAAACTGACTAAGTTATGATGCACTTAGTGAAAACACTAACTTTACATTTATTACACCGTGAGTGACCCATTAGTTTTCCGAGATCCATCCAAATGTTGATATAGACTTGAAACTAGAAGTAATTTATAGTATCCTGGCATATTCAGTTTTTCATTTTCTGACCCAAAAACCTTCTTAAAGGACTTTACAATTTTAAGGACATACACATTTCAAATATTTTTGATGATATGGGTATCAAAGGAAAGAGAAAAACTTTCTTCTTTTAACTAAA
The DNA here is from genome assembly GCA_963971225.1 of Melieria omissa. Lineage (NCBI taxonomy): Eukaryota > Metazoa > Arthropoda > Insecta > Diptera > Ulidiidae > Melieria > Melieria omissa. The sequence goes on along the minus strand of OZ020267.1, from coordinate 126,911,118 downwards.
TTTGTTATCTATTATTTATGTATATCTATTTTGAACTTGCGAAGAATTTCCCGAACTTTGATAAAGCATAAAATTTAGATGTATGAATCTACAAACTGAGATCCAAAACATGTATTTTTTACACCAAAAAATAGAAAAATTAGTTGAAAGGAGACAATTCTGCTCTTTTATTTGAGTAATTTACCTCAGCACCTTTTGAAACGTCTGTAAAGTATTATTAAACAAAAATTATGCATTGCATGCTTGAACTTTATTCACCAACAAACCACATTCCATACGGAACGACCTAATATGTGCGTTTGTGTTAGACTAAACTTTTGCGGCTTTTGCTCATTCATTGGGCGCATGATGACTGTGCGGATAATAAAATGCACAGCGGCGCAAGTTGTTGGCACCGACCAACACAAATAGACCACAAATGCGACAGTGGACTGTGGTGGCGGCTGCGGTGGCGATGGCGGCGGCAGTTTGCCTTAGTTGCTGATGCGTTTTGATTTGTTCGCAATTTATTTGCAGCGCGCATCGTATTTATGCATTGTGCATATTTATTTTATTTCTGCTCAGCCACTGAGCGCAATCGTTGCTTTCATGGCGCTGACTCAGCGTATCCGTTTCACACCATCTAACAACATTCAGCACCAACACAAACACACACACATACGCACACACATAGTGCCATTTAGTTAAAAATACACATCAACTTCAGCTGCACTGGCTGCCGTTGACTGCGGCCATGATATTCCAAACGAATGCATTGCAAATTTGTGTGCATGCAGCGTTTGCGTTTGTGTGTGTCTGTGTGTGTGTGTGTGGGTGGTCGTTGGGTGTTTGTATTTTTATTTGAGTTTTCATTTTTGCTTCCGCCCTGCTGCCGCAAACGAATCAAAATTCACCCACACCCGGCTGCCATTCGATGTTTGGATCCGTAACGCCAGTTCGATGACGAAGTGAAATGTGCAGCAAATAAAACGGAAACGGAAGTTGCACAAAACAAGTTCATTTCATTTGCTCTGAATAGTTTTTGATATGCATTTCATTTTTGCCCACTCCAAACCCGGCCACCGCTTCGTTGTCCGATCCCTTTCAGCTTTCAGTTTTCAGCTTGTGTGCAGTTTCATGCACATTGCTGCTGCGCTGTGTGCTTAGCCGAATCGTGTGCCTTATTGAATTTGGCTTGCTTTCTGTGTGTGCGAGCGCGGGAATTTGTTTTTGTAGGTGTGTGTGTGTATGCTTGTTTTTTACATTGTCAATTTCCAGCGTGCGCTGTTTGTCTGATTTTTCAACCGTATTTTACGCCGTGTAGCTCAACCAAAGCATTTCCGCTTTTGCAATAATTCGTTCATTTTTTTAGCCGGTTGTTTTTTTTTTTTTATAAATAAACAAATGTAGACTTTAGTAGTGGCTTTGGTGTATGAGGTCAGTGGGCTTGTAATGCGCAAGTAAATGATTTTTTCTCTGTTGACCTAAATACTTATTTTGCCGACAGGTCAAGTGAGTGAAAAGATTGAAGTGTTTTGGTTAAGCTAAAATATGGCCAAACGGGGCAATGTGAAGAACAAGTTGTGAGCAACAGATACTCTCAAGTTTTTGCTGAGAATCGTTGAACTTGTTAAAATGAAATTGTTTTCATTGAATTGAGTGAGGTTGGCAGACAGAAGGACAATGATAAAATTATGAACATGTTCAAGTTAAGCGACAATAAAAAAGGAGGAACGCAAGTAGCCATAAAAAGCAGAAAAATTACTCGAGAATTGTTGAACATTGAACAGAATAAAGAAAGAAAAAAAACTGTAGAACAAAATGCAAATGTTTAATTGAAAATATGAATAAGAAGGAACAAGAAATACGAATAAGAAAACGCTGTATTTGCTGAAAGATGAAAAGAATTAAAGAAAGTAAAAGAAAGAAGAATAGGATGACAGTTAAGTATTTTGTAAGTAATAGTGGGAAGAAGGTAAGAGAAGGTATAACAATAAACAGCTGTAATGAAGAGAGAATGAATTACAAAAAAAAGGAAACCAGTATTGAAGCTTATTTCAACTTTGTGCTATAAACGCCCTTCATTGGAAAAAATTTGAAAAGCAAAAAAGAAAAATTTGAACTTGTGTACAAAAAATATTAAGTGGAAGCTAATAAAAAGTATAACAGCAAAGAAAACTGTTGAAAAGAAGAGAGAATGACAAGGCAAACTCAATTGGGCGTTGCACTAAAAAAATAAAAAATAAAACAATTTAAAAATTATGAAAATAAGGCAAATTCCAACTTGTTTTCTTCAATGTTTTCAATTTGCACTCCTTCCAAAAGAATGAAGAAGAAAGTACTGCATCTTTGCTTTTTATTGTCAGTCTTGTAGTGTACAAAGTTTTCTTTTAAATTGAGTTATTTATATTGTAACAACTATTAGAAAAACTCAAAAGTTAACAGATTAAAAGAAACAGCAACAAAAGGTAACTAAATGAAAAACTATCAAAGTGAATTAAAAAAGTAAAGAAAACCGGATGGAAGCAGAATTAAGTAAGAAGTAGAATAAGACAAAGAAGTAGAAGATGAAATAAAAGAAGAAGAAGAAGAGCAAGGGGAAGAGAAAGAGGACGAGTAGGAAGAAGAAGAAGCAGAATAAGAAGAAGAAGCAGAAGCAGAAGCAGAAGAAGAAGAAGAAGCAGAAGAAGAAGAAGAAAAAGAAGAAGAATAAGAAGAAAAAGAAGAAGAAGAAGAACAAGACGCAAAAGAAGGAGAATACAAACAAGAAGACCAAAAAAAGAAGAAGAAGAATGCAAGGACGAGTGAAAGTACATGCAAATTAATAAAAACAGAATTAAAAGACAAGAAGAGAATCCGTTAAATATTTTAAGTCAAAATAATATAAGTAAAATGAAAAAGGAAGAAAAAGAAAGAAAGTAATAAAATTAAAAACAACGGAAAAGGAGCGTTTTAAAAACAGAATAAATAACGGAGAAGACAAACCGTTTGGTTAAGGAAAAAGAATAAAAGAAAAATCAAGAAAGAAATAAAGTTACCGAAATAAGTTTAAGAAGAAAGTGAAAGACTGAATCAGCAAGACAGGTGAAAAAGGCGAGAAACCAAAAACAATAAAAATAATGTAAAAAACAAAAGAGAAGAAGAAGAAAACAAAATGGAACAAAGTAAAAAAACGTAAATAAGTGTTGAATCAAAAGAAAAGTATAAAAGTAAAGAATTTGAAAAAGAAGGCGAACCGTAAAGTATAGAAAAAAGAACAAAAAAGAATCAAGGTAGAAATAAGAGGAAGGTAGAAGAACAAAAGTCGCAAACAGTAAAGAGAAATAATTAAAAATTGAATCAAGTGAGAGATTGAAGAAAAGGAGAACCTAAACCTTTAAAAAGAATAAAAAAGAACCAAGAGAGAAGTAAACAATAACGAAAAAATGCAAAATTAAAGAAAAGAAAAACACAAAATCGGACAAGAAATGGAAAAAGGCAAATAAAAGAAAAAAACCAAAAACCGATCAAAATCTGAACAAAGCCAAGAAAAAAGTTGTAATATCTAAATGAACTGAGAAAAAAATTGAAAAGAAAAACTTTGAAAGTATAAAAAGGATCCTTAGAGACAAAAGAGTTCAAATTAATTGAACAAAGTGAAGAAAAAATACTAAGAGAGAGACAAAAACAATAGTAAAATTTAACTAAACTAAGAGAAAACAAATTAGGTATAAAAAGAGAATCGAAAGAGACAAAAGAAGAATCGTAATTTAACAAAGTAGAGGAAAAGTATATACTAACGCTGAATTAAAAGGGAAGTAGAAGAAGAAAATTTTATGAAGAAAAAAAATAAAATAAAATACAGAGTAACAAAAAGCAAAAGAATTATGAAGAAAATACAAAAAATGAAATGTATTTTTAATTTAGAATTATAAAAAATAAAATCTGAAAAACAACTAAAAAAATATAAAAAACTAAGAAAGCAGAGAAAAAATTTAAACGAAAAAATTTGAAGGTATAAAAACAGAATCAAGAAAGAAAGTAGAAAGGAAACATACTTGAACTAAGTAAAGGAAAAATATAAACGCAGAATTAAAAGGGAAGTAGATAAAATGAAATGGTGATGAAGAGAAAAAGGGAAAGATTATGGATCTATAGGTAAAAGAAGATAAAAGAGAGGTAAAGGAAGAAAACAAAATCTATAAATAAAAAGAAGAAAAGAAACAAAGACACAAAAGTCTTAATATAAATTATGAAAGAAAAGAAGAAAACAACTGAAAATCATATAGAGTGATAGAGGACGAGGAGCAAAAAGTTGAAGAAAAGGCTAACAAACAAGAACAGGATCAAGAAAGAATTACTCATACATACAGGGTATTTCAATTGAAGTGTAACCAACTTTAAACGTCAAAAATACTGCAATATGAAATAGAATAGAAGAATTTTTTGTTCACCATTTAATAGCAATTGAATTATCTGTCAAATGCATATAACGGCTTTCCAAAATCAGAGTAATAGCAAACGCAATGGACCTAAACGCGAAGCGTAATTCTGTGATCCCACGTTTTTGGCTGAAAAATGGACTTCTGCAATGGTTTCAGAGTTAAAACATTTGCGCATAAATAGAGTTTTTGTTCTTCGCACCATAAAACGATACAAGGAGACTGGCTCTATTAAAAAACGGTATGGTGGTGGTCGTCAACCAACTGCGACGTCTGCTGAGAACGTAAAAGAGGTGAGAAGCAAATTATCCCGAAATCCTGTTCGCAGCGGAAACTTGATGGCAAAGGACATACGTGTTTCGCCCGCAAGCATGCATCGAATCTTGAGAAATAAGCTAAAGGTGCAGCCTTTCAAAATTCAAAAGGTTCAACACCTTACGGCAACCCAAAAGAAAATGCGACTCCTTAGAGCAAAAGCGCTCCGTCAGAGTCTCGTATGTGGTGAGTTCAAAAATTGTGTGTTCACCGACGAAAAACTTTTCACCGTGCAGCAGTTTGTCAACAAGCAAAATGACAACGTTTGGCTGAGACAACGCGCAGCTATCAATGAAGACCAACTGCGAGCCTATCGACGCCAAAAACCCGTGACTCTGATGGTTTGGGCCGGAGTAACCGAAAAAGGACGCACACCGCATGCTTTTGTTCCTGAAGGAATGAAAATTAACACTCGATCATACCAAGAAATTGTATTGAAAGGTTGTTTGAAACCCTGAGGAGCCAAGCTTTTCAAAAAGAGATCGTTGGATATTCCAGCAGGACTCTGCACCTGCTCATAAGGTTCGAACTATGCAGTGTTGGCTTCAACGCAACGCCCCAGCGTTCATTTCGACAACGGAATGGCCATCGCCTTCACCAGACCTCAATCCTATGGACTTTGGCATATGGAGCATTTTGGAAAGTAAGGTCTCGCAAAAAAAATATGAAATCATCGATGCCCTGAAACGTGCCCTGATCCGTGAGTGGACGAAAACTCCGCAGCATGTTATTCGAGCTTCTTGCGATGCATTTGCCAGTCGATTGGCTGCTGTTGTTGAGTCAAAAGGAGGTCATATTGAAAATTAAATAAAAGTCCTTAAAAAGAATATAGTTTCTGACAATTTGAGACCAATTTCAAATAAAAATTACTAATATTGATTAAAGAAATCACTATTTAACATGTTACACTTCAATTGAAATACCCTGTACATTGTGACCGAAAAGTTTCCGGAAATTCTCATTTAAAATTCGCGCGCTGTATATTTTTCGATATTTTAAGTTTCTGTAGGTTGGTAGCACTGTCCTTAATTACTGTGCCAAAAATGAGCGCGATCTGTCAGACAGTTTGTTTACGGCAGCTGTTGAAACCAGTTCACCTCAGTAGTGCGTTGCGATTTTGTTGAGAATTTTCTTCAAAATGAGTACCGTGAACAGGTCTCTTTGGACGTGCTTGATCGTGCCAATTCCGATCCAACTTTCATGGAACGCATCATAACTGGTGACGAGACATGGGTCTACGAGTACGACATGCAAACAAGCCAACAATCATCGGAATGGAGAGGAAAAGACAAGCCGAAACCGAAAAAACCACGCCAAAGTCGCTCGAAAATCAAGGTAATGCTGATTGGTTTCTTCGATATTCGTGGTGTGGTGCATCATGAATTCGTCCCTGAAGGACAAACAGTCGGTGAAGACTATTATTTGACTGTTTTAAGACGTTTGCGTGAAAATATCCGCCGTAAACGGCCTCAATTGTGGAAGGATAATTCATGGATTTTTCATGACGATAATGCTCCCTCGCACCGAGCCAACATTATCAACGATTTTAAGGCCAAACATTCAATAAATACCATCGAACAGCCACCGTATTCACCTGATCTTGCACCGTGTGACTTTTTCCTGTTTCCCAAACTCAAATTACCACTCAGAGGAGAGCGTTTTGAATCCATAGAAGACGTAAAACAGAATTCGCAGAGGGAACTCAAAGCCATACTGGAAAGCGCCTATAAAAAATGTTTTGATGATTGGAAGAAACGTTGGCATATGTGTATCGCTTCTAATGGAGCATATTTTGAAGGAGATAAAATAAATATTGATGAAGATTAAGAATTTTGCGTTTTATTTAAAATGTCCGGAAACTTTTCGGTCACAAGGTAAGTATATAAATCCACCAAAATCCATAATTCAAAAATAAAAACTTAAACATAAATTGAATCAAGCAAAAAGTAAAAGAAGAGGAATTAAAAAAGTATAAAAAGAAAATGCAATATGCAAAAAAGTTAGAAAAGTAATAGGAAAGAGACCCAACAAAAAATTAATAAAAAAATATAACAACAAAATCACGGGAATAAGAAAAAAACACGAATAGTAAAAAGTAAGAAAAGAGAAAAAGACAGAAGGAATTCAAACAGATGAAGAAATAAGAACAATTAAAAGTGAAAGGGAAACAGAATCATGCAAGAACTAGAAGAAGACAAATTGTAGAATGGAAAAGAAAAAGAATACAAATAGATAAAAAAAAGATATAGAAACAGAGAATCCGAAAAATGTAAGATAAAGGGAATATAGATCGGGCAAAAAGTGAAGGAAGAGAGATGGCAAAAATTTAAAAAGAAAGAATGTAAGAGTTTGAAAAGGAAAACTAAGTTGAAATAGGAGAAAATCCAGAGAAAGGAGAAGGAGAAAATTAACAAACAAAGGAAAGAACAAGCCAAGTCTAATGTGACCTTACATGATGATATATAAGAAATCGAAGGGGACAAAAAAGTGAAGGAAAAAGCAAAATTTTATAGATGGTTCGGTCCATCTCAGCAAAGTAACAGAAAGGACTAAATTATATTGAACGATTTACCAGAAAGAAACTTTACTCTTCAAGCATGAGAGGAAGAAATCAATTTCTGTGGTAAGAAACAATGTTCCACTCATTACTTTGAAGGTCCAGATAAGAAGATAGAAGGAAGTATAAGGTTAGGTTTTGTGGATTCAAACTTCCTTCGCCAAATAAAAAAATTGCTGGTGCAAAATATGGTTTCAAATGGCATTGGGCTCAAAAGTTGTATGAAAAAAATAAAAATATTCTATGTTTCATAGTCAATCAGGGTTTCAACGCAAATCTACTGCCATCAAAAGAAAATGTATTTTATTTTTTTTATTTTTTGTCGAAGTTTCAATAGTCTCAATTTTGTCTATTTACTTAAAATTGAAATTTCCTTGAAGGAATTACCAGCATAAATCGGAGAGTTGACTGCGTCATCAACTACTTTCAGCATGCTTAGAAATTCCCTCTGGAGCACAATGACTTTCAAACATTAGCGACAGTAAAACTATTAAATTAAATTACGGAAAATTGTATTGAGTTACGAAAAATTTTAGCAGCAGCAGCAGCAGCAGCAGAAATAAGTCATTTATTATGTGCACAGTTCAGACTGCTGAGCGATACTCTGCCACGCACTGACGAAACTAAATAAATAATTTAGTATCAATTTTGTCAAAAAAAAAAGAAAACCAAATTGGAGAGAAGGAAATCTGTCAAATATTGCTGTGCATTTATCACAGACAGAAGAGCGAGTCCTTTATACAACAACAACAACAACAACAACAATAACAAGAAAACTTTGCTATCGAGTTGGGTGTAAGAGTTTGCCAAATTATGTCATTCCGTGCGACATGGTTCACTTCACCATTTATCATTTAAGTGGATTTCGGTTGTCTGCCCTCAACCCCCCACAGGCCCCCGCACACTCTGCTTGTTCGCTTTTTAAGCGTTTCGATTCGTTGAAGTTGCTGCTGCAGCGCGCAACTTTACGTTCGATTGCGGTGCCAGCACCAACACAACCACACACACACACACACACACACACTTACACACAATGACATATCATAAAAATCAAAAATTATTACTTTCAATAAATCGTGCAATGGTGGGTTGCCGCACCCGCTTTCACATTTGTAGTTGTTGCTTTAGGTTGTACTCTGTGTTGTTGTTGTTTAACTTTTGCGCTAACTTTAGTTGGCAGTGTTGGCGTTGGACAATTCGGTGGACATACTTTTTGTACGCTACACTCGACTGGTGCGGCGCATTCATTTGGACAAAGGGACATGACTATTATAAGTTGCAATGCAACATAAATGTTTTTTGTTTATTATTAATTTTCGATAGTTAATTTTTACGTTGTGTAGTAATTCTTATGAGAAACTTTGTTTGCTGTCGATATTTGTTGTCGATTATTATTTTGGGATTTTTTTTACGTTGCTTCATAACTTTTATTTGTGAATTTAATTTTTTTATTTACGTTACCGATTACTGTTATTTTGAGAAATTTTTGGTAAATTTGCTTCATATCTTTTATTATTTGTTTTAATTGCCGATAAATTTTATTGCAAAACAAAACAGTAAAAGTGATTGAAATGAAATAATATGCAGTAAAGACCTTTGAATGCTGTTTTACCAGAACTCACTTATATAAATTTAGCTCTTACGGTTTCCAGGATATTTAAGGATACAAATTTAGTTGATGTCCTTTATGTCTTTTTTTATAAAATTTTCCAAAAAATGATAGGATTTCTTCGACTTCATATCATTTTCTTTCATTTGACGTAAAAATTATTCCTCTCTGACATTTGAGTCAAAAGATATGATGTTTCAAAAGTTTCAGTAAGGGGCACTAAGCCGCCATCTTTAAACTGCATTTAAAAAAAAACAGAACATCCCGAAAAAAATCCCTTGGTACTTTTTCACCTACTGAGGTCCTCTATCGAATGAGATATTCTTAACCTTATCCCTCGAAATTTTTTTGGAATTTGTTGCACTGTGTTATTTTTAGGGAGCATCACAGTTTCTATCCTTTTTAACATTCGTATGGTGAATCAGCAAACAAAAACCCTATAAGCTTACATTTTAGGTATAAAATGTGTTCAGCAATTTTAAGTAAACTACTAAGGAGAACATTTTTGTGGAACATTTTAACCCTCTAGCTCCTTTCTCTATGGGTCAATTTGACCCATTTTTCCTAAAATGCCCAAAAATTTGCTTTGAAACAGGAATTTTAAGAATGAAATGTACTACGAAAATATTCGCCATAAAATTCTATTATAGGTCTCTGAATACACCAAAGCTCAGAAATTACCTTTAAGGCCAGAAATAAGTCAAAATTAAAAAGTGTTTAAAGTTTACACTTTGCAGTGGTCAAAAGTTGGCTCAGCAGATTTGGGGTTCAGCATGTGACAAAATTGATCTTTCTAAGCCTAAATTTGTTCAATGTTTCTTCATATTTAAAGAAAAAAACCAAAGTGAGAAATCAAGAATTAATGACCACAGATGTCTAACTCGACTTAGTTCTACAAGTACCATAGATATTTATTCTGGTTTGTATGGTGTTCGCTCTGTCGCCGAGTCACTCATATTGTGGTCTTTTTTCATTGCTTCTCTCATTGTTTCGCTTGCTGGTTGTGGCTTTTTCGTTTATGCTTTTCGAGGTGAAGTAGCTGCCATGTGTTATACGAAAGGGAGCTGTAAACAGGGAGCTACAAGTGTTGCGATGTGTTGCGCCAATCCCCACGACAGCTTATCCTGGCAATTGATTGTCCTTCGACCAGCAAGTGGTCACTTCACCGCTTTAGTGCTGAGCCACTTATGAGCTGCAACACAACGCGCTCTGGTCACTTGCTGCAGCGCCAGTCGAGTGATTAGTGATTGCTTATGAAATGTCATTTTTATGGCAGACACTTTAAACACTCACCGACATATCGAAATAAAATTTCACATTTCGTTGAATAGAGCATTGCATTTGTGATATTTGAAGCGCCCTAATGTCGTCAAATGAAATTAGAAATTAGATTTGTTTGTTTGTTGTGGACTAAAACGAAAAAATTAATAAATGTTTTTATTTCATTTTTCCATGCAATAAAAACTAAATCGTAAAATACTTGCACAAACGGAAGAGCTGTGACCGCACAAAGTAAACAGCATAACTCAATTTGCAGCTAAACTTATTATTATTATTTTTCTTCTCGTCTTTTTTTTGTGCACTGCGGTTGGGCGTCGAATTTGCGGTCTCTCTCCCCCGCCTCTGCTCGACAGGCGATTGTAGCCACAACTGAAAAGCAAAAAAAAACTAGAACTGAAAACTGAAACTGAATTCATGTGGCACCATCAAAATGCAACTAACCGGACGTATTATACAGAAATGTCCTTTTAATGTCACATCCTTGCAGCTTCCTTGGCATGTTGGCATCGCAACAGCGCCACGCACTGACTGCCATTCAACATGCGACTAACTGACCCGGCTAACGAACTGTCTGACCCACTGTCTAACGCACAAACTGTTCGTGCCACACACACACACCTACACACACATAAATCCATAATGCTAGTCATGAGATGGTTGCGCAGCGCACAACTAAAACTAGCAGCCGAAAAAACAGAGGCGGTTCTCTTGAGTACTCGGAAAATACGAGAGACATTCACTTTTAAAGCTGGCGATCACGAAATAACCTCCCAGCCGCACATCAGATACCTTGGCGTACGTATCGACACCCGAATGTCCTTTAAAGATCACCTGGCTGCGGTCAATGACAAGGCGGCAAAAGTAGGCGGTGCGTTATCACGCATTATGGCGAATCTTGGCGGACCACGCGCTAGCAGAAGGAAGTTACTGGCAACGGTTACTACTTCCATCGTACTTTACGCAGCACCGATCTGGGTAGACGCAACCTTTAAAGCCACGTACATGTCTGGCATCAGGGCGACATACCGCTTAAGCGCATTACGAGTAGCCAGTGGCTTTCGTACAATATCTGACGACGCGATATTGGTTATTGCAAGCATGCCCCCAATAGATATCCTAGCGCGAGAACTCAATCGCATATACACAGCGGGTGCTAGGGCATCGAAAGCGGACGAAAGGCGGTGCAGCGTAAATGAATGGCAACAAAGGTGGAACACATCGGAGAAGGGAAGATGGACGTTTGCCCTGATCCCTCACATTGAGGTCTGGATCAACCGCAAACACGGAGAGGTAGATTTTTATCTCACGCAGCTGCTAAGCGGGCATGGATGCTTTAAGCAATACCTTCACCGCTTCAAACATGAGGACGATCCTTTCTGCCCTCAGTGCCCCAATGAAATCGAAGACGTTCAGCATGTCCTGCTATGCTGCCCACGCTTCGCTAACGAGAGAGGCTCTATCGCGGAAGTCTTCGGTGAAGCCCCAACGACAACCAACCTTGTGCCCCAAATGTGCGATTCACCCGGAAAATGGGAAGTTGTACAAACGGCGGCAGCACGGATCATGACGGCACTCCGGTGGATTGAGCGCCAACGCGCTGCGCGACGACGCGAAATCTTGGGCTCAGTGGCCCAACCCCATAACGAACAGTAACGGACTTGACAGACCAACAACAGACGATTGAGCTTTAATGCTCAGACGGCCTCCCGACGAAATACTTAGCGGTAGTTCCGGGAGGAACTTTCCGTCGGACAAGGGGAGATGTTTAGCGGGTTAAAGTCTCGCACTGACCTCGGCTTTTGATGCTTTTACTCCTCGTTAAAAAAAAAAAAAAAAAAAAAAAAAAAAAAAACACATAAATACTCACACACACACATATAAATCCTCACACAGCCGCATGGCTCGTTCGCCGTTTGCAACCGAATTCAAAGCCATTTGCAGTCAGCGGCGCATTTGGGCGTTGTGCGCCGGCACATTTGGTCAGTTGGCTGCCCGACGAGCCATTATATCCATTTCGAGCATTTTCAGTATCCGCTCGGCGCATAGCCTTGAATTGCATGCGAGATTTATGCGGTTAGTCTGCTTTGAAGCAGTTTACTTGTGGAATGCATCCGTCGCGGCGCCCATGTTGCAGCGCCAGCAATGCGCCCAAAATACACCAACACACACACACAACCGCGTACATTCTATTAATAAATGATCGGGAATTTTTTAAGAAAACTTAAAATTTTTCATTTCTTCCTTCATTGTTAATTCAGCAACCTTCTCAAGTATTCATTTGATGCATTCGCCAGTCTTCAAAACACTTTTTCTAGAATCTTTCGAGTATGACAGCTTCTTCAGCTCCTTTCTGAAATTTTGTTTCAGGGTCTGAAGCGAGTCCAAAGGGGAGCTACATGTTTTTCTTTGCATATGGTGGAAATTTTTATAGATACTTGAGAACCCGTGTCTACTAACGGATTGTCGTAATCTCATGAATAATCTGGGTGACCAAAACTCTATAAAAATTCACTGGATCCTAAGATTCGAGACTAACGAAGTAACGACTGCAACCATCCTATGGGGGCAGTTCACACGATGGTCCACAGGAAGAAACATACAAAAATGGCCAAGGAAAAGAAGGACTTATCTTTCGCCGAGCAATGGATCAACGGTATGGAACTACGGTAAAACAGTGCTCCTCATGATAAAGAAGACGGATCTCTTGTTCACTGTTCACTCGGCTATCATCTCAATAAAATGGGAATTTCCTCTTCGGAAACATCTAAACATTTGTTTCCTGTAATTGTCTTGCATTCAGTAAAAAACGATTTCCCCCTTAAAGCTGGCAACCTTAGCTCCGGAGAAGATCTGGAAGTAAGAACCCCAGACAGTGTTAAAACCAATAAAAAACCTCAAGCAAGAGATTGAAACCAAGGCTTGCATACAAAATGTCTACTGGTTGCGGTGCTTAATAGCCTTAAACAATAAAAATCTACTAGCATAGCTAATTCTTACCGACTAAAACCAATGCTTATTGAAGGATTTGTAGAAGGTCCTTAGTGAGGTCCTTTTACTACTTTAGTTCTATAACTATGTTACGAGTTATATCAAGCAAGAATTTTGTGGTTTTTTACTGATCCACAACTATTCATCTTTTATAAATTATTGTTTCGAAGTTCACCTCCCCGCCAATGCCAGACGCAGATCTATGATATGTGTAGCTATCTTTTCGCTTCCATGGCGCAGTCTACAGATTATTTTCTCAGTAGAGTTAAGCCCCTTTACATAATACCCAATATTTTCTTGTCAATAAGGTTGAGCCGCGTTGCTCGCTATCATATCACAAACTATAAACATCGAAGAAAATAATTTGCATCAACTGGACTCTTTAGTGACTTCAATGTAGTTTTTTCTCGTTTCCTTTAGCTTTCCTTTTGATATTCATTCTGAACACTGCTAACTTGTTTACATATCCAATTTGTAGACCATATCTCAACATTGTTGTGTTCCACAAATGAGAGATCGAGATTGGTGCGATTCAGCATATCTAAAAAGATCTGTTTGCATTGCAGTGTTCCACTTTTGATAAAACCAAACCGCTAGCTGTCTTATGTCTAAAAAATATATTGAAATCGAACGAACCAAATACTATAATGTGTCATATCTTGTTTGCAAAAAATAAACTTTTCGAGCAAATATTTTTTACTTTTTGATGCCTTCAACTCTTGAAAAAATTGAAGACCATCTAAAACGAGATATGACAGATGTCGCATCATTACAACATAAGTTATGTTGTGTTCCATGAATATGGAACCAGAGTTGACGCGAGTGAACATGTTAAAAACAATTTATTAACGTTGGAGTTTTCAAAAGAAATGCAGTACTTTTGAAAAAAAAACGATGCACCTAGCTGTTTCCAACAACTTGCCTAATCTAACGAACAGCTTTTTAAAGGATACTAAATCAGATCATGTATTATCTCCTTTGAGCAAAATTGCAGTCTTCGAACCAATGTTCCTCGATGTTTTCGAGGGTTGAAAAAATCGAAGAAATCAGATGCAACTTTTGTGATCTTTTAAGTATAAATTTTTGACAAGTTGTAAGGAGACCAATTTCATGCTTGAAATATTCACATAAATCGAAGTAACAGATTCTTAAAGATCTATGATAATACGTTTTATCAATTTTGAGCCTAAAGAAGATTTTCGAGAATATTTCTTTCACCGCTTTAATGGTTTGGTAGATTAAGAAGATTGGAAGTCGTCTTAAATAATGTTTCTAAAATTAAAAAATTAAATAAAAATAAAAAAAATAAAAAAAAAGTTAAAAAAAATTAAATAAATAAAAATCAATAAATTAATTAAAAATATTTTTTTAAAACCTTAATTTACCGACATCAATATCAAATATTAATAAATAACAAATATTTTATTAGATAGTTGATGAGTCTGTTAAATAAAAAATAAATAAATAAATAAATAAATAAATAAATAAATAAATAAATAAATAAAATAATTAATACATAAATAAATAATTTGTTAATGAATAATTAATAATTAATAAGAATCTAGATAAATTTTAACAAAATCAAATAAATAAATAAATTAATAAATAATAAGTTAATTAATTAGTTAATTAATAAATAAAAAAATAATTAATAAATAAATAACAAAATTAAAACATTCAAAAATAAATGAATAAATAATTATTTAAATAAATAAATATTAAAAAAAAATAATAATAAATAGTATTAATAAAAAAATAAATAAAATAAATAAATAAAAAAAAATTATTATTAATAATAAAAAATAAAAATAAAAAAAAAAAAAAAAAAAATATATATTATTTATAATAAAATTTTTTATTAATTTAAATAAAATGAAATAAATAAATAAAATGCATAAAAAACAAATTCCCGATACTGCATTGACAGACTGTACACACACACACACACACATATAAACGGGCCGTTGCCATTGCCGAGCGGCGCATTCCTTCTCGTCCTGCCGCACACAATCACAACACACCAACTCGGGATGCAACATTGCAGCTGCGTGTTTGCTAAGACAGATTTATCGAATCCTTTTTCGCTGCGACCATTGTTGATACTATTGTTGTTGTTGTTGTTGTTGTTGTAGCAAGGCTGGCCTTCTTTCGGCCATGACGTGGTTGTTCGCTTATGTGCTGCCAACAAATGGCATAAGTAAGCCGCTTTGACCCGCACCGCACCGACAAAAAATTTCGGGTTTGCACACTGAATGAGCAAACAGGCGGAAAAAGCAGCAACAACAATAATGACACGGGGTACAAAGTGCGGGTGGCGACGCTGTTGGCTATTGTTGTTGTTGTTGTCCACGGAAACTATTATTGCGGCGGCCATTGTAGTCGTCGTCTTTGGGCCGCTGCCTGCTTGCTCCTATTGTTGTTGTTCTTGTTGTTTTGGTTGGGTTGTTATTTGTTGTTCTTGTCGCTATGGCTTACGGTTTGTTTGTATCTTTATCTGCAATAATTTATAATAGGACTTAACATTTTAAGCTGAAAACAACGAAAACAATCAAACGCGCTTTGCCCGAAAACGCTGCTCTGGCAGAAAATGAAATGAAATCAAGCTGCAAGTCGACATTGGTTATGCGAATGCAGCAGGAAAACAATGATTGGCAGACATTGAAAGAGCGACAAAAACTTTTATGAAATTATTACATCACAATTTTTCAGTGTCGCGCCATGGCGAACACAACGCTTGTTGGACTGTTGGACATGTAAGAAAAGCTTTAGGCGATCAAAGTCATTCGAGTGCGGCTAATGTTGACATGTGTAACTTAAAACTGTTATATATGGGTTGAGATAATTTTAGGATTTGAGACTTAAGTAACATTTTGTTTGAATACTTGAACAGTCGTATGGGCTGTGATTCTTTCGTTAACTCGCTCAACTTACTCTTGGATTTCTAATTAATTAATTTCGGTCTTAGTGCGTCATCGAGCTGACGTTTATACTCGAGATGTATATTTGATTAAAGTCTTAAAGAAAATTCTAGTGGATTTGCCGTCTTTGCTGGACAGCGACTTCAATAGGGATTTCGAAGAAGCTATAAAAGTCATTTCAGTTTGTCTCACAATAGAATTTCCACCTAATTTGTTTAATAACTTTGGCAAGTAACGAGTGGTCGAGTTAAATGTCTTTAAAATTCTCTCTTTCAGTTCACCGCCTTCTCCTTCCCTCCAAAAAAATGGCAATGAAGTGCGTAATTTACTTAGCAAAATACCGAAGAGTATTCAGCATTCAGTATTCAACGATGGACTGGCAATTCTTCAGCAGACTGTGAAAACCGCACTTTAAAACATTGCAGATAATAATCTGCGGTGTTGCGGAGACTGCTGCCTCGAACTTGACTCGAATTGCGTTGCGCAGTTGCAACCGTTGTTGCTGCCGCTCGACGTGCTGTCCTGCTTTCCTGCTGGCTTTGGCTGGCTGCGTGGTATCGGTTGGCCGAGGTTTGGCGTTTGCCAGTTTCGTGCAATTGCACTGAGCGGCAGTTCGGCGTTGCAGTTGCAGCCGCTGCATAGTTTCGGGTTTCGAACGGAAGCGAGTTATTTACAACAAATTGCAAAATGTGCAAAGCGCATTTGATTGGTGAAAGGGGGAGCAGACGAGTGCGTACGCAACATAACTCACACCACCGAATGAGTGTTCAGTTGGGGCAGACAGTTGAGAAATTTACGATATTTCACATTTAGGAAAATTTCGTAACGCGTTGTGAAGGCGACTTGCGCTCGACATAACTTTGCCGGATAACCATCATTTAACATGTAATTTAGTTAGGAATTTGTAATTATAAAATTTTCAAGTTTGTTGCTATTCGGTTGCGTTGCCGCTGTCACTTGGTGTGTGTGTGTTGTTGCCACTTGGCAGCTGATTTGAGCAGAGTTGCAGAGTCTTAAATTTATACAATGGAAATAATTCAGTGAGAATTATTGGTATGTCAGTGCCAGGCACAGTCAGCAATGGTCAGACTGGTTGAGTAGAAGGGGAGGGAGAATAGTAGGAACATTAATTACGTCTAATAATGGACAAGTTAAGCATTTACTTTGTTAAATTTAATCAACAAATTGTCAATGCAAAGACTTATGTGTTGTTGATGATAAGATGCGCAATAATTTATGTGCATTTCAAGCTTATTTGAAATTTATTTAATTGGACTTTAAATGTTAAATATTAAATAATAAATCAAATATTATTTAATTTATTAAAATTCAATTTGTTAATTTTCTATTAATTTCAGGAATTGAAAGTAGCAATATTTATTAATTTAATATAATAAAAAACTGCTTGAAATACGTTTAAAAATAAATGTGACAATGATGTTTTGGGCAATTGCAGCCCCCACACCCCTTTAGCACAGGCAACATTGCAACACTGAACGGGCATTTGTCGACAGCAGTAACGTTGCATACTTTTAGAGGAGGTATGGTAATTTTGCGAAAATGCAGAGATGGCTCGAGTAGATGTTGGAATGTTCAAGAACGAGTCATGCTCCAGACAGACAAGTATAAAAGGCAGACAGGATTGGTGGTGTTAGATGAATTGGTCCTGACATTCAAAAATGCAACATAGATACGAATAGTGAAGTTAAAGTAAAGTGACTTTGGAGAATTTTAAATATAGCGACTATGGTTGTGAACTGTGTTAAAGAATTTTAAAGTATTTTATTTCGCACAAACCAGGGATACGAACTAAGCCTACGTTGGGCAGTAGAACTAATTATCATTCTTAAGAGCAACAAAAGGGCAGACAAACTGGTCAGAAATGGCACAATTGAAACCCTGACGAGGCGAACGAATTAGCCCGTGCAGGGTCAGCGATGCCAGCGAGCGAGGGGATCAACACGGTGCTTCCACCGATCTCTGCTACGATGGGTGCAATAGGGGAGTGGGTCACACGAGCTACAAAGCATGCTGTACGCATGTACGGGGGTAATCACAGGTCACTGCGCCATTGACTCTTGGGGCAAGGTTTTTTGATGGGCTCGCGGAAGTAGCAGACGCACAGATTACCGATCTACACAATATATTAGCCAAGACGAATTGGTTCCCAAAACATCCCGATTGGATTTACAAGGATCCCAGCAGATAGAGGAAGGCACCAGTTTTCTATGAAAATGAGGGGATTCACAATGGACCCAACAGGCTCTCCGAGTGGAAGTGCTTGCCGCACACACCCCTTCCGTAACCTAACTTAAGACCCTGAATCAAAATTTGCAGAATAAGGTACTCCGCTAAGTTTTCTTCAGCTGCCTATAAGGGAGATGGTGTTTAATGCGGAAAACATGGCCGGGGCAGTTTCTGGGACGGGCAAGACAGCGTAATAAATCTGTTAATAATTTGCTTTTTTGTACTCTTACGAACAAACGAAAACATTAATTATAAAAACAATAATTCAAACATGATTTCAATCTGTTGGACAATTTATAAAACCAATTTCCTTTAACAATTAAATAATTTTAGCTTAAAACGGGTTAAATAAATTTTGTAACAATAATTTTTAGTTAAAGAAAAATTATTTAATATTTATGGAAAAATACAAAATTATCACTTTTTGATTTTATTTCACCATAATGAAAGAAACAGGGTTTCGATTAGACGCGCCCAATTCGTAGACTTCAATTAGAACACAAACTTTCCCTGATATCGCTGCAAATTATTGGAAACTAATATTTTGGGGATAACAATAAAATTTATGTAATTTGCTTTGAATTTACTTTCAAAAATATTGATTTGTTGATGCCTAATTAAATTAAACGCATAAATCAATCGAAGCTTTTGCTATAAGATGACAAGTGAGTGAAGTTGCTCTCAGGCAATTTTGGGGTCGAAAGGGTTAGACAGAGGAATCAATCAGAAGTAAAGAATCGTTTTAGAATTTACGGAGAAGTCCTCTGTCGAGGGTGCCATCTCCAATTCTTTTCAATTTTTTCGATGTCCGATGTTGTTGCATTGGTAAAACAATAGATAAGCATATAATTTGTGATTTGAATTTTTTTTTTACTTTTTCAATTTTTTCTGTTAAACCGGCTGTTCTCAGTGGCTTTGTTAGTATTGATTTCGTAATAAATCTTTTTAAAGTATCTGAAAATTCAACAAAAATACCAAACAATTGAGTCGTGCTTACGTTTTCATGCCAGTGACTTGTCCAAATTCTACTCATAAGTGAGCTCTAACAAAATTCAATAAGATTTCAAAGAACTTCTAACTAGACTTTTATATGTTTAACTGGTTTAATTGATTTATATTCTCCAACTCAATCCATTCTTGCAATGATCTTTAAGACAAGCGCCTTTGAGAAATGTTCTCTATTGTCCTCAAAGCAAAACTTGACAACCTGCAAGACGGCAATGTCATTGTATGTGTGTCCCTCTCGGTTCTTTGTACCGTTGAGCGGCAGCAAATCGCTGCATAATCGACAACAATACCAATAATTTCATTCAATTTGCCGTGACTTCGCTCGGCGCCAAGCGGTAAAAAGACGGGCGACACTTTGCGAAAGGTTGCATTCAACAAATAACCACAAACAACAACAACAAAAACAGCTGCAACAAACGAAAACGACAATGGCAATTGAAGTGTCGCGTCGTCGACAGCAACAGTTGCAACTTTTGCATTTTGCGGCATTTTTTTTGTTTGTGTGCGCGCGCACTTTGAGCCATTTTTGCTACCGCAAAGCGATTAACAGCACCGGCGCCAGGCAGCACAGACGTGCAATTTCACACACACATACACAAGTGGCACATTTGAGCATAGCGCAGGTGTGTGCGTTAGTGTGCGTTTGTATTCATGATAACTGCGGGCGGTGGGTGTGTCGGTTTTGTGCCGCATTCAAAGCGTTTTATGCACTTCGCCTACGAATGCGCGCGCTTGCGGAAAGAGTGCATAGTCATGTGTGTATGTATGTATGTGTTAATGTGTGTGTGTGTGTGTGCAATATTTGCTACGGCAAAAGTTTCGACGCCCATTCGCATAAAAATTGCATTTCACACAAAATTGCATTTTGTAAACTGCCGTTCGGTAAGTGCCGTGAACATTTTCGCGCGTATGTGTGTGTAAATGTGTGTGTGTGTGAACGTGGCATGTGTGGCGGTTTGTCGTTGGTAGCATTTGTTAATTTCAATTTGCTGGTGATTTAAAAATAATCACGCTGAAAATGTGCCATTGGGAGCTGTTAAGAAAATTCGTGTTGAAATTGAAGCGCGCTTTTGGGCGTCTTTACCTAATTTTTTATAATTTCAATTAAGCGCTCTAATCTAGTTTGGAATCTATTATCTGCGAAGGAAACAGTGTCAAGATGTAAAAAACAATAATAACAATTAAAATTGAGCATGTAACTATAAATACCATTGAACTCTGTTTCATTGGTGTGGTGTGTATAGTCTAGAGACTTGTAGTAAGTAGAGATACGAATTTGTATGATCATTGAAAAGTATGAAATGTTGACTGATTTTGGGGTCATTTGAGTTATTGAAAAAGAATATGGGTTCATTTATTCAGCAGTGATGATCAATCGCGAGTAGTAGAATGGTCAACACTAATCTGAAGAACGATGGATAGCGAGAGAAGCGGTGATTTGTAGTCTTTCTCTACTACTTTTTTGAGTTAACTTCGGCAACAATTCTAACTCAAAACTTAGCCTTCTAACAGAGAGGTCTATGCAGACAGAACCCTGTTAAAATTGTAAGGACAGTGCTGAAAAGAAGTCTTCTGAGTTAAGTATTGAGGAGCGTTTGATATTAAAGTGAAAGACGAGTAGTTTGTGGACCATATTGAGGAAGAGGAATCGAAACTTCCAATTGTTGGAATTAGAAAAACAGAATATAAGCTAATGGCATCCTCATTCTTTTGGATAGTAAAGCTTTTCTTAAGGCCTCGAATTGAGTCTCCATTACATTTCAGACTGCTTTTAAAAAAAACTGTTTTTTTTTGTTAGCAGCAGATCTTCTATGAGATTCCAAATTAGCTGCAGTGTTGACTACCATAAAACAGGGAACTGCAGGACAAATGAGGCAGACCGACTTGGCACTACTGAACACATCCATTACGATCTCCCTTGGATCTACATTCTCCTCATCAGTGGCGTACACTAGAAAGTTGAAGTTCTCCAATGTTTGTTGGTTGCAAAGTATGGTTGCGAATGGTATTGAGCTCAAAACATATGTACGGAACTCCCCCTAAAACGAACTTTTATATGCACCTAACAGCCTCTAAACTTATTACGAATGCCAGCTTCATACGGAAACTAGATAAAAGATGGTATGAGATTTGTGTAGAACACACAGTGCGAAACATTTTGTCAAACTGAACTGGAAGCGCTCAAACCCACTTTTGTTTCTATAAAAAAATAAGGTGAGATGAGATGTCCTGTGAGATTTCCAACAATAATCGAAATAGGGATTCATTTAGAAGTCTTGTTGTATGTCTAGCAATGATACAACTTCCTGTGATATACCCTACAGTAATCCTAATAGTGATAAGATAATTCCATTGTATCTTTAGTAGAAATGTATCATTGTATCTTTCTGTAGATGCTGAATAGACGATGAGAACACAAAACTGAAAATGTCAAGCACCTGCTGGGTAAATATTCTGCGTTATCTAATATACGCAAACTCTACCTTGATAACTATTTACATACTTCTTCAATGTCCTGAAGAACCTGGCAGAATTGGCTTTACACGGCTTACTTAGCTTCATTAATAGTTCCAAATGGTTCAATGGACCTAATCCTTCCAAACTCCCTAAATATATTTTTATTACAATTATTTTAGATGCAAATAAGGGTTTCAAATGGTTTTTGGTTTAAAAGTTATGTACGGAACTAAATGAAATCGCGGCAGCAATCAAACCAAACTTAACCAATTGTCCAAACGGTTAGTGACACATCTCACGACCTCATTTGCTATACCGTTACTTTTGAAGTCTCTGTGGTCTTTTCACCAAATAAAAACGTTATTGTGAAGGAGTTTTAGATTCTTTGAGCATTCCCTCATTGTCTCCAAAAATTTAAAATGTTCTTCTGTTATGTTGCTACCATTAAGTTTTGCAGATGACCAACACTCTACTTGAAAGGTCCTGCATTAGTCTGGGAGAGGAGAGTTGTCTTCCCTGTACGAATTTTTACACGATACACCAACTTTTGGAGCTGTCACACTCAACCTGGTGCTGTCTCTATAGAACCATACTTGAAACACACGTTGTGTTTTAAATAATCCCATTTCTACTTATGAGGAATTTGTTTTGAGATTTCGTTAGCACAGAGGTGCTGTGACAGGGAGTAGGAGTATCGAAGCATAGAAATTAGTAATGTTAGAATTTATTTTTTTATGATGAACCTGTGTAATCGAATGTTTATAATTTTTGTATTATACTTAGATCTATTGGCTTTCAAGTAAAATATTTTGTTTTGCCACGCACATATTTTTCTATTAAAGGGACATTGAAAACAACCTCATATCCTTTTTTCTTTTAAATTACTAAAATTAACCAGATTTGTATGAAACTGATAGAAAATGATTGGAAAAATACCACACTTATTTTGTATTATAATAAAATTCGATTAGATCTGTTAAGAAAACGATATATGTATCTGAAAAGAGATCCACTTAGCTGATTTTCTGTCTTGTTATTTGACTATTCTGACGCTCTTTAGACTTTCATTGGTAATAGGTTTTACCAGACGAGCACCGAACTCTGCGCACAACCCAAATTGTATGTCCTGGGGATTGGACACGCTGCACACATTGGCCCGCTAACTATTCAGTGTACGCCAAATCGGTATCCAGAAGGGCCACTAGGAGGCCAACTTGAATTGGTCATGAAATTTATCGTTCAGTGTTTCTGTCTTGTAAGTATATGTGTTCTTATCTTTTCATGGGAGGATAGTGTGAATACGGGAATTTTAGCAAGAAGGAGTTTAAAAACTTAAGAAAAACTATTCTTCCAGGCCAACAAGGACATAATTACCTCTAAAATCGATGGCTGGCTGGATTTAATTAAATCCTTGAACTGGCTTTGAAAAACCCAGGGTTGAAGCTGGGTGTTTATTCCGATCAAAACGGTACACTGACGCTTATTGGAGGCTTGGAAGATCGACAGCAAAATCAACCTAACCAACCAAAAAGGATATGTTTCGAGTTTAGTGGGTAGTTACTGTATTCCTAGTCTGTAAGGATTGTAATCCATTGACTGAAATAAACTAAACCAGTTTATTTGTTATACGAAAATGATAAAAATTGCTGTGAGTGCATCTCTTGATGAGTTTGGTTTGTTATAGTAAAAGAGCTGCTGTCTGTTTCCAAAAAAAGATGAACAAGGAGAAAGTGAAGCACGTTGAAGGAGGAAAGTAGGTAACGATCCTATAGAGAAAGTTTTGATGATTGACTTTGGTCTCCTATTCGACTTCAGTGGCTTCTGTGATAACTACTTTCTTTTTCAGGGTTACCTGTCAAGTCCAATTTTCATAGAAGAGAATTGGTCTGATGCTAAACATTACAATCCACTGCAGTGTTTCTACTTTTCGGCTTCAATGTCAACTGTCAATTCGTGGTGAATATTTATAAACCCATTAGAGCATTAATTCTTGCATACGTTACTTATAGCAGAGATTATTCATGCTGAAACTATAAACCAAAAAAATGGTTTCCGCCATGTCAATGTTTCGATGTCTTATTCCCACATTTGTTGTATTTGTTCTAAACCGTTGAGTATTTGAATCGTTTTAAGCATCGATTTGTAGTATTTATCAACTCCCCTGCCGCTGACGTCCGGTGTGACTTTGCATTCGAAATCTGGGCAATTACTTATTTTGCATTAATAATTTGCATTGTTGTTCTTGTTGTTGTGCCGCATCTTCGAGCTTATGTGCGACAAATGAAAATGCGATTTGCCAAAGTTCAACGCCAGAGAGTTGGCCCACAATCGCATTTCGGTCTTAAAGGCCAAGAAATATTTGGTCACACACACACACACACACACATAGACACACACATGCACACAAAATACTATGTATTGGTATTATTTATTTAAATCCCACACATAATCCCCAATGAATTTCGATTTATGGTTTTTGTTGTTGTAGTTGTATTGATGTATGGCAAAAAAACATTTGAAGGTATTCGAATAGAATTGCAACATTTTAACTTTTGATGAAAATGCACAAATCATCTGTACAAATATACAATAAATACTTACATACATATGTACATATGCATGTAGGTATGTTTGGACTGCATGTAACGGTTCATAAAATGAAAAGCCGTTTAAATATTTGCAATTTCCTGTGCAGTGCCGAGCAGCAATGCACGCAGCACAAATGTACTTTTAAGCTGCTAAGCACACACACACACACACACACATACAAAAATATATATGTACGCACGCAATGTTACATAGGCACGTACATATTTAAATACGTGTAGCATTTGAATTGAAGCAAACCGACACAGAGCACAACGACAGCACAGTGGGCGACAGAGAGCAAAATAGTTGAGGCGAATATGGAAAGTAGAACGGAAGAGCGACGTCTGCAAAAAGCCAACAATGCTCAGTTGCATAGAAAAATTGCAAACTGTTGCCAAAAACCCTAATCAAACATTTACATGCACACTGACATACGCACACACACACAGACAAACATGAGTGGCTGGAAATTGTGCGCATTGGCAGTCGGCCGCTTTCCCACTCGTACATACAATGCGAATTAGTGCCGATGTCCGTTGCCAAAATCGATTTGTTGAGCTGAGATTACACTTTTAGTTAGCTACTCGATGGGTTTGTGTGTAGTGAATCCCCAAGGCGATATATTTGTTGTTGTTTAAGTTGCAGTGCTTCTTAATGCTGACAGCGGCACAAAATCGACAGCGTCACCCACATACAAATTTGTATTGTATATTGTAGAATAACAACAAAAACAACCAACCACATTGAGAACGTCTACAATGCAATGGGACACAGGTAATTGATTTTGAAAGGTTTGGGACGGAGGGGGGCGGGGACCTGGGCACCGGAAGACTGTCCAAAAACAAATTTTAAATTAACGATTACATCAATGCACACACAAAGCCGACTAAACAAATACGTTGATAAGTCACAACAACAACAACAAATGTGCGAGTATTAAAAAGAGTGTTTTTTTTTGCGCGACTGACTGCACAGGTGGGTCAAATGTTTGCAATGTTGTCTACTTTTAGGCTATTGCGCTTGCGTTGTTGTAACCGCAGACGACAGACGAGTTATTGTAGGAATAGGAAATTTTGTAGACAATTTTGTTGGTTCAATCTTGATTTGTTGGATTAAATGTTGGACTCTGTTGGGATTGTCTACTAATTTATTGGGAGGTAGAACAGTTCTAACGTACACGAGGGATTTAATTAGTCTGCACTTAAATTACAATTGCTACTGCATGTTGTTTGAATGTCAGCTCAGACTTGATTCTGAATAGGTCGATTTATCTGGCATACTTTCTTCTATCTCTATGCGGGCAGAGCCTCTACAACAAAGGTGACTTCATAAGTTTGTGTAACTACTTGTGACTCTTCGTCGTCACAATCATCGTCATCATCATCATCATCATCATCATCATCATCATCATCATCATCATCATCATCATCATCATCATTAACTTCAACTCAAATCAAGTTTTGGTCTACTCAATCCTCTTTCTTTATTCTCAACGATCTTTTGCCCATTTCTCTGTCCTTTGAAAATATTGGAAGTGAAGTGAAGTGAAGTGATGAAAGATTGACGAAAACTTGTTTTGCCTAGGAGAGCTTGAGCTTGTGTTAGTCGGATGATTCGTTTATATTTATATGAGCACAAAACTGAAATAAGAGGAAACACTTCCCAAGAAAATTTGTTGATTTTCAGTTTCGTGTTCAGCGACGCAATGTTAGTATAAAGAATACTTTTCTTTATGTGTATATTTGTGTTTTGATTTATTTTTTTGTAAACACTATAAGCCCACTTATTGCTGAGAAATAAAAGCCTGCTGGTAGTGGCTTCTTTCTGAAAATTTCAAATAACTCTTTCGACCCCGAATTTTACCCTGTGTCTCGATATTACTTTTTGGTATTTAAATCAGAAAACACTTCCCTAAGAAGTGTGCACACGACATTTGCAATCGCCATGCCTCTTTTTAGAGTTCTATGTTAGAGCTGATTTACTGTTGAACAATTTTAGCTTAAAACGGGTTAAGTAAATTTTGTATCAAAATTTTTTAGTTACAGAAAATATATTTAATATTTATGGCAAAATACAAAATTATCACTATTTGATTAGAAAGAGAAACATATTTGAAAGAAACAGGGTTTTGATCAAATGCGCCCAATTCATAGACTTCTATTAGAATACAAAGTTTTCCTGATATTGCTGCAAATTATTGGAAATTATTTTATGGATAACAGTAAAATTTTTGTGATTTGCTTTGAATTCACTTCTAAAAATATAATTTTTTTGTGACTACTTAAATTAAACCCATAAATCAATCGTAGCTTTTGCTACGAAAAATAGGTGAAGTTTCTCTCAGGCAACTTTGAAGTCGAAAGGATTAATTTGTCAAGATTTATTTCATGTTTGGAAGAGAAAAGCTGTAAAATACTGTTGGATCTATAGCTCAAGAGTAAATTGCAAATCAATGGCAAATCGGCTAGACGGTCCTTAGGGTGCAATGCTTTGTTGAGTGTGGTAAGCTACAATACTGTGAATCGAGTGGAGATAGAAAGCACCCTAAACAGACCAACATACTCAGATTTTTAATTGTTAATACAGAGATTCATTTTGGCTAGTTCGACTGTAGCCTCTAAAGGGTTTACTCGTAGTATGCGATCCAACAAAGGTCATGGTAACCTAACGTAAGCACCGTAAAGGTCCTTACAAGTGTCCAAAGTATCTATTATGCTAGTCATTTGAATTTATCTTAATTTAGTCACAAATGCCGTCACCAATGTACGACGTATTATTTAATCAAGTCCAGCTTTTTCTACGACTTTTCGTCTCATTTTATTCTAATTTCACCCACTGAGTGTGTGATATGACATAACCCAACTGTAACCTCCAACCGTTGACAGTACGCTTCAGTGTTCTGATCAGATTTAAATCTTTTCTAAATAGTAATGTCTTTCTGTCTTTCTGAGAAAACGTCAGATCTGAGGTTTGATCTTTGGGTGAGTTGGTACGTAGTGGTGACTGCGAATCCCTGTATTTGTTCAATTTGCATCAGAGTGCCTTGTTGTTGTAGCTTCCTCGAACACAGGAGTTTTGCATGAAAGGAAAAATTAAGCATTACAGCAAATCCATATCATCTAAAGAGGTTCTAAATTGGCTTAGTGCAGTTTAAATTGGTAAATTGGCTAAGGAAGTAGTAAGAATATTTCCAAAGAAAAATTATATATCACAACCAATCAGCAACATCTGCATAAGATCGGAAGTTGTTCAGTTCAATTTGGGACAAATCGGCGAGAGAACCAATTATACTATTTTTCAAAGAAATAAAAGTCTTATGAGATGGGCAGGGCAGCTGTATAGGGAGTGTGAGATTCTGGTAAATCTTTAGGTTAATATTTGATTGGAAATTGTAAGCAAAATTTAAATAAAGAAACAACAATTTGAGAGAGTAGAATTGAATATGAATAGGTTTCCAATCTACCAAATTTATTGGTTTATCGAAAAAATAATACCTTTAAAACGTAAAACTTTATAAAAGTTGGAGTCTTCAGCTTTCATAAATGGCGCCAATCACAGCACTAGTTCCACCTGCCTCCCCCTCCTAGACCTATTCCTTTTTTTCTACCTGTTTTTCCCCCTGGACCTATTCCTCCTACCTTTCTTCCTTCCAGATCCCTACGACAGTAAAACTTGCAAATTTGTCAAATTTAGAATGGATTGGAAATGGAATATCAGCAGAAAACTGTAAGGACTTTCGATTTGTCTTTGAAAACCCCCGCGCACTACACAGTTGACTGCCGGAAACTAGGTTTTAGGCTCATAATTGGGCGGTTGTGGCCTCTTTTAAGGTAACCTACTCTAATTTCTACAGGAAACTATCTGTTGATCGATATATAATGTCAGGGTAATAGACAGTTTCATTTGCTCGTAAGTACTTATTTTGTGAAGAGGATAGAAAGGCTAAGTCGTTTATATATGTGTAACAGGTGCGCTAAAAAGTTTTCAGGCTGCTACATGGCAAAAATGGAGTTACTAGAATTAAATCCAGACTATAGCATTGTGAATGGAGCAAATTTTGTTATTGTGAAAAAAATGAATGAAGAAGAATTTCTACGAATTAGAATTAGGGTCAGAGCTGCTTCGTCATTCACCGTATCCTTCAGATTTGGGCACTAGAGACTTTTTCCTGTTTGCAGATTTCAAAAGAATGCTCGCTGGCAATTTATTTAATTATTATTTATTTTTTTTTATTTATTTATTAATTTTTTATTTATTTATTTGTTTATAAATTTTGAATATTTATTTATAATTTATTTATAAATTTTGATGAAGAGGTAATCGCCGAGACTGAGGTCTATTTTGAGGCTAAAAACAAATCGTTCTATAAAAATGGTATTGAAAAATTGTATGACCGCTATAATCGTATATACTATACTATATTGAACTATATTTAATAATAAAATCTAATTTTATAAAAAAAATGGTTTTTCTATGTTAGTCTACGAATTTTTCAGCCTGTTAGGTTTCAATTTTTTGGCTTGCACAAATTTTTGAACAACGTTCTGAAGGCTAAAAAACTTCAGCTAAGCAGCACGAATTAATTTTTTTTAGAAATTTTGAGTCCTAAAATCCAAACGAAAGCTAAATGAAAGGAAAATCGAGCTTCAAGTGCTCATCTTATTACAATTTTCCGACAATTCTATTCCGTTCCCATTGAACCCATTGAACTCATCAAACTTTATGAAACGTTAATCAATTTGACAAATGCTTCCAACGGCACAACGATTGTAACTCATAAGACTCATAAATCATAAATCACAACAATCCGCTTCGCTGGTAAAACTAAACATGCAAAGGAAATTGAAATTTACAGCCATTTGCTGCAATTGCCGGCAATTCAATTAGGCCGCGTTGCGCTGTAAAATACTTTAATTGCGCGCAAATCTAATTGAAATATTTCTCTCTGTCTCGCTTTCTCTCTCACTCACTACTGCTTCACTGCAGTTCCGCTGTCGACATGCATACAAACGTGTCAAAATTAAAAATGTCCACTTGACACACACACAAACACACACACACATACGAAGCGCAACGCCATCTCATAAGCACACTTCATTAATTCTGCCGTCGCCATTGACGCCGCAGCCATAACAATTCAATAACATTTACCGAACATTGGTAATTTCCGTTTGGCTTCGTGCTGCCGAAAATTTTCAAGTTGCCACCGCAGTGGCGTCAGTGTGACTAACGTTATTGTGGTTGTTGTTATTGGTGTTATTGGTGTTGTTGGTGTTATTGGTGTTGTTGTTGTTATTGGTGTTGTTGTCGTTGTCGTTGCGCTTTGTTTACCGCGCAGCAGTTTGAGTTTCGGAAATGACGGCATTTCACTTTGCACAGCGTTCAAGGACATTTTGTCAATTTCCTTTAGCGAATGCACACGAAAGCATTAAACCATAATACCTATACATATACATAAGCACACAAAAACACACACACACACATAGAGACACAGTTACAGTCACTGGCATACGTCAGACATTTCTACACTGCGAGAAGCAGTGACAAGTTGAATATTTCGAACTGTGATGGGACCCAGAAATATACCAGAAATTGTAAAAAAATATCTCAAGCAGTTTTGAAAAAAACCCTTTCTCCTAAAACAGACTGAATGTTTTTCGCCACAAGGCAGCAATCCAATCAAACCCAAAGGGCTCCTGAAATTGCTAGTCTCCTCTTTCGCTCCTCGGTCACCCAACTAATTTCCTCACATATCTGCAATGTGTTGCAAAACATTTGAAATTTTCATATTTATCATAAATCAGCCATTATGCGTTTTTAGCAAAAAAAAAAAAATAAAAACCTAAAATAAATTGCCGCCAGTAGCTGCAATAAATTGCCACCGCAATACGCTTTAAAATTGGCAATTCAAGCATTTTATCTTGCACAGTGCATGCTGGCGAAATGGAATCGCTGGCACCGTTCGAAAAGCGAAAAGCGAAAAGCTTTTAAAAAGTTGAAAATTCATGCCGCATCGCTGTCTGTGGCATCTGTCGAAGAGCGCACAATGCACGAAAAGCGAGACGAGCCGAAAGCCAACCTGCGCAGAGCTAAGCGTACCGGAAGACAAGTTGGCCGAGAACACAGCGCAGTGGGCGGGGAAAAATTAAAATGTGCGGCTATTAGCCTGAAAAGGTCAAAAATCCATTAATACAAAAAGGAAACACCCGCAAATTTATTTGTAAGTATTTATCAAGTATTCGACTTTGCGCGGCGCGGTTGCCCAGCCCCCACGCTGACTCGGGCCGACCTCACTTCCCGCTGTGTCAGTGTCGAGCGCTGACAGCGGTGGCGGTTGACGCTTGGCAGCAGGGGGTGAGGACAGTTCGTTGAAGTTTTTCAGAGTCGCCGCTCGGTTCTTGATGCCGCCGTTGCCGCACAGACATGTGACTGCCCGGACGAATGAATTCATGTCGATTCGTCGATTCGGACAGTGTTCGTATTTTGTTTGCCGTGTTGAGCAAAGCCTCTTGAAAGTTTAATCATAAAAATCTGTTAAAGACATTTACAAAATTGCGTAAATGTTGGCGCTGCCGCTGAAATGCGGAAGGGGCGGGGGGCAGTCGATTTTTTCCATACTTAATACGAAACGTGACCATAATTTTTGTGTGTTTCTCACACTCCAACGCTCTGTTATCGATATTTCTTGTTTTCATGCTTCATCTCGGCTTTCATTTCTGCTTCTTTTCGTTGGGTCATCGTAGTGCGTGGCTGTGTGTGTGTCTTTGTGCGTGTGTGTGTGTTTTGCAGACTTGATGATTTGTTCGTGTTGCGTTTGTTCGTTCTTATACAAATTCTTTTTAGCACATTTTCAACCAACACTCACACACACACAATGACTTTACAGTGAGCCAATTTACAGCTAACCGTCTAACGGTGTTTTCATTTTATTTATTTTTGGTGAATTTGTGTTAGTCTTGTGTTCTGAATTATTGAAATAGGTCACTGTCTTTAAAGTGTGTGTGTGTGTTTGGTTGTAAGTATGACGTGCTTTTTTTTGTTTTCTGATGGAGGTGAACAATATTCGGAAGATACCGGAAGTTCAGTTCAAACCACCCCCCGCTATCGACCCCTGCGAAACTGCCTTCTAGAATCTCTTTGCAGGGGAAACTATAGCCGCGTCCTGGCTCCTCCTCAATGCGACGTTCTTGGGCGCTTCTGCAGCTTTTAATTTTGCGCTGCTTCACGAATAATGTTCGTGTGTGTGTGTGTGTGTGTGGGTATGTGTTTTTTTACCACTGAGTGCAAATTTTTTGGTATGCAGATATCGCATTTGCATTTTTGAATTAGTTTTTGGCATTTCATATTTGTGCACAATTTTGATTTTCAATCAGTTAAACATTGTAAGCAGCT
Organism: Melieria omissa; assembly: GCA_963971225.1. NCBI lineage: Eukaryota > Metazoa > Arthropoda > Insecta > Diptera > Ulidiidae > Melieria > Melieria omissa. The sequence goes on along the minus strand of OZ020267.1, from coordinate 126,879,357 downwards.
GCACTTATTTTGCGTTTTTTTAGATTTAATTTGGATTAGTTGGCAGTTAGCAATGCTGATAACTTCAAGTTAAAATAGGGGTTTTTCTATTGTCCGACCGAAACCACTATTTTTGGCCGAAACTGAAACCGAAGCATTTCTTTGGGCCGAAACCGAAAATACGGTGGGACACTATTGTTTTCCTGCTTTCCATTTGTTATCTTTGTTCCAAGAAGTGTATTAGACATGTCTTTAACCCTTTCGATCCTAAAGTTGCCTGAGAGCAATGCCATCTATTTCTCATCTTATAGCAAAAGCTACGATTGATTTATGAGTTTAATTTAATTATTAATTTAATTACAAACAAATTAATATTTTTAGAAGTGAATTCAAAGCAAATTCCAAAAATTTTACTGTTATTCCCAAAATAATTTTCAATAGTTTACAGCAATATCAGAGAAAGTTTGTGTTCTAATTGAAGTCTACAAATTGGGCGCGTTTGATCAAAACCATGTTTTTTTATAATGGTTAAATAAAATCAAAAAGTGATAATTTTGTATTTTTTCATATATATTAGATATTTTTTTTGTAATTAAAATATAATTATACAATTTTTTTTTGTATCAGTTTTAAGTTGAAATTGTTCAAAAGGAAACTAGCTCTAGAACTCTAACAAAGAGGCGTGGCAACTTTAAATGTCGTGTGGAAGTATTTTATGATTTCAATACCAAAAGTAATGTCGAGACATAGGGTAAAATTCGGCGTCGAAAGGGTTAACGCTGAGTCCAAACTGTGGTTTTGGCCATTTTCCTGTGCTTTTCTTGTAATTCTCATCTACTGTATGTGAAAATTGATAAAAGTAGACGAGTTTTTGAACAGCTAGAACTGGGAATCGAACCTAGGGCCTCTGATATGAGAAGCCAGCGTGCTACCCGCTGGACGATTGAAGCCTAGACTAGACTTTTAGACTAGACTACTAATGGCGAACTGCGTTGAAGAATTTTAGTGCTTTATTTTTGAACACAATCCAGTGAAACGAATTACAAGTGCATTGGGCAGCAGAACAAATTTTCGTAACAATACAAATTTCTGCTGATTTTTGCTGACCGTCTGTCAACGTCTAAACGTCGTCAAAGAAAAAGGATTTTTTCTAAGAAAAAAGCTTTAAGAACGGTTAAATTGGGCTGGCATTCTAGTGTTAAGTCTATTTTCAATAACAAAAAAACCGAAAAGAGTATTTTCAATCTATAATCCTACTAGTTTTTGAATAAAGCCATAAATTAATACACACAATTTTAGTGCATGTTTAAAAGAAACTTAACTCAATATCAAACAAGTCAGTTCCTTAATCCCAAAAGTACATTCAAAGTACTTACACTCTCGATCGATTTAGCCATTTGGCTCAACATGAGCAAATTGCAAAATTTACGCTTATTGCTCACTGAAAATCCGTAGAGGCTCTGCGCGCGCTGTACTTGTTGGCACCTAATCAACACACCACACATGCAAACACTCACACACACACACACACCACACACACACATGTAGCAGATAAAGTACAACATAATCGCATCGTTGTCTGTGGAATCGAGCGTTCGAAATTTGCACTAATCGGCAGCTATCGACTCGTCCCACACTGCCCACAGACACTCACTGAACACTTGAAGTGGCCGCCACGTGTTTGGCTTTCTTTCCAAATGCGGCTCGGCCACCTGTGTGTTAGTTTCTCAACACCTTAATTAATTAAATTGCTACCGCTGCACAGTGTTTCGTGTAGAACAAGCTAGCTGGACAAAAATATTTTTCAGGATTTTTCGTTTTATATGCGGCTTATTATTTCAGATACATATATTTTTTTAGTTTTATATGGTTTTTTGATAACTATATACATATAGGAATGTATGTACATATACATATATATGCATATATATATTAAGGAATTTAATAGTTCCAGTCTGAGGACTAAACGGAGAAAAATAGATGACCTAAAACATACCAGATATACTGATAAGTTGATTTATGCTGCGTAGATATCTGTACGGTTGTCCACTGGAGAAATTCAGCAAGTGTTATCAAAACTGCGAAAAGTGAAACTCAAGAATCTCTGAATGAAAAAAAATTTGAAACAAAGTGCTAGATGTTTGAGTTGTGAAGAAGCTTTAGTATACTATGTAGATAGCCAATCGACTAGTCATGCATTCAAAAGGACTCGGAAGTGGGGTCCAAACTGGTCATAAGGTATTTCCGGCAAATAATAGTATTACAAAGGCAAAAGCTGCTTGTTATCCAGAGCAAATTGATGTGAATAAAACGCTAAAAGTAAAGTTCAAGCAGTTTTAGATTAAACTTTTTAACATCTAGTCTTAGCACAACAGAAAGTTCTTGTCAGTTTATTACCTACGGACAGTTTTCATAATTCTCTCAGACATTATCATCACTGTTATCGGATGAATCATTTATCAATTAGTCATTACTATGAGTCACAGAACCATGAAAACTAGATACAGCAGGGGTACCAATTGGTTCATTAACACTAGTAGGCATCAACGTCCTCAAGCTGCCACTTTTTTATATAAAGACGGTAGCTAATGTGAAGCAGACATTCAAAACACCTAATCCAAGCCTGCAGTGTGGATAAACCAAAACCCAGATTTTCTCGGTTGGGTACAAGCTCCTGTGTCTCGTCATTCATTATTTTTGGATTTACTTCGAGTAGAAGACATTTCGATCAAAGCATTACAAACTTTCCCAATCATGGTTAGAAGCATATTATGTTGGAAATAAACTTCAAATTCTTCCAGCATGCTCTTTGTACTATAAAGCTTATCTCTTCCAAAACTTTGTTCGTTTCAGAAACAATAAAATCTTTGGAAAAAATAAACTTTATAGGATGACAAAACCTGGTAGAAAACGGTGGAGGATTCTGCCAAACAATATTACCTTCATCATCCCGCAATTGCAAGAGATTTAATGAAAATTCATCAGTGTCACCACTGATAAAATGTGTTCCATTATCTCTTCGTTTCTCGTTTCACTTGAGTGTTCCAACCAAATTTCAAAAAACATAAATTTTGTTATGCTTGTAAACATATCTATAAAAAATAAAATAAAATAGATGTGCAAAAAATTCGCAATGGTTTTTTGTTTCATCTTTTAGTAGGCACTTATGAGAAGAATATATATAAAAATTGCAGAGGTGACATGAGGAGACATCTTAACTTTTCACCTTTGAAGTTAAAAATTTTGGGGAAAAATTGCTTTCCTTCTTAATCATGGCACGTACAACTATTAAATATAGCTTAATTGCTAATACAAGATATTGCAAAAATACTACTCACCCTTAAGCTCAGATTCCCTAATAAAGAAAAATGCCACCGACTTTTGACAGGAACTTATTTATATAAAACACTTCAGACCAACTATGCAAAGGAATTATTAAAATTTTCGGTTATCCGATATATTCGGCGATATTTCTCACTATATAAAAGGTGCCGATGTGTTATTTTCACATAGATCCTAATGTATGAATATTTATATTGACTATATAACAGAAAAATCAAAAAATAAAGATGTCGTTTTTGTCCAGCTAGCTTGTTCTAGACGAAACACTGTGCGCTGGCTGAGCTCTGCGCTGTGTCTGATAACACCAACAACAAACAACACTTATCTATCTAAATGCTCGTTGCTCAGTGCACATCGGCTGTTCGCTTAGTCGGCTAAGTTGTGCACATATCTACACAGGTGCGCTGGCATTGGTGCATATATAGAGCATATGTATGTATATGTATAGATGTGTATCTGTATCTGTATATGCATGGCTGTGTATTTGTGTCTTCGGCTTAATGAAAATGCGCTCATGTTTGGTTAAAGGTTTTCGCTCAACAACGGCATTGCACTTGAACACACACACAGCTGCACTGATATATTCATACAGATGTCTATGCATAAATGCATGTCTAGCTTATGCATGTTTGCCTTTTTATGCTTTGTACTTGTCGGCCGCTTGGTTAGTCTGCTGTTTTGTATTTGGCTGCGAAGAAGAAAAATGTCGAATAGAAAAATCTAATCAAATTGCAACAAGAGTCACCGCTGTTACTATGCATGTACCTGTTATTGTTGTTGTTGTTTATGTTTCTACTCTACCATAACTACATGTTGCACACCGCTGCCATAAATAAGCCGTGTGCCAGTTGTTGTGCGGTAATGAAACGAAAACAGTGACGGTGTACGACATATTGGAAATCGTAGAGAGAAATTGAAAAGAAATGAAAGCTGAAGTCGGAACTATTATTCAGTGGAGTTCAATAGTTATATGTCTAAACTTGCATAGCAAAAAAAGGAAAAGAACTCAACAAGAATTTTTTAATGTCAATAAGAATTGTTTTAATGACCTTAGAAGGTAGCGCGCCCTGAAGAATAAGACAAACACTTCTGTTAACACTTCTACAGATGGAAAAAAGGAGAACTGGAGAAAAGGGTTGGCTTTGGCACTTACTGATTTAGCTGGTCATAACAACCTGTTACGCATTGTGGCCTCTTGCAAAAGTTCTCTCCAGGTGCTTTGGGCACGACTGCGCCAGTTGGTCACACCACAAGATGATGACGCGTCCGCAACTTGGCCCTTTTACCGAAGAAACGGTATTTCTCTTCACTGTCGAGCTTCAACTATCGGCTGACTATGCTATGTTTTCCAATAAGTTGGAGCTTTGACGATTCTGCCATTACTATCCTAATCACTGCAGTGTTTTCCAGGTAGAGGTGATGGCCCTTTATCACGCCTCTCTATGGCTTGTCCGCAATGGCATATTGTCGACATGGCTATAGATATTTTCTTGGATAGCCAGGCCTCAGATAGCCAAGTCCCTGGGAAGTCCCACTACATCAAAGCTAATTCCTGACTATTGTAATTTTCTTGGTACTGTAGCAAAAGGCTTAGTCCGCTGGAAGATTGGGAGCCATACTGCAAGTCAAAGAAAGCTCTTTTGGACACAACTTTATAACACGCTCGCTAACGACAGAATTTGACTTTATGACACCGATCCTAAGGTTTGGAAAAATAAAAAAGGAGAAGGAAGGATGGCGGCAAGGCGCATCTTTTAACTAATTCACAGACGGCTCCGAAATGGGGAGGGTGTCGGAGCGGGTATATATTGATCTGATTTAAATATCAGGCAGTCTTTTCATCTACCCAACTACTGTATCATGTTACAGGCGAAGGTATTCCCTGTCAGGAAAGCTGCTGAACTCGTCTCCACAAACACCATCGCCAACTAAACTTTTACGTGTATAGTCAAGCGGCGATGAAGGCAATAACCATAGTCTATCATCCAAAAGAATCCTACATTGCCGGGAAGCACTAGAAAAGTTGGTTGCTAACCGCAAGCTACACATTTACCGGGTATCCGGACACAAAGGCATAGAGGAAAACGAGGAAGTGAATGTTATTGCCAAACAGGGTGTTAACCTTGCAAATGTGCATATCAGCACTCTGCAAGTGCTTCACAGTCAACTAGAGTAACGCATGAGAAAGAAAACAAAGGCTAGATGGAACAACCTAAGTACCTGCGTAATTTCCAAAACCATGCTTAAGTCCTACGACGTAAAAAAACGAGATTCATATTAACTCTTCCAACAATAGACTGCTGTGACCTAGTAGGCGCACTAAACGGGGCACTGCCTCGTAGCCGCATATGCGCATAGAATAGGCATAACAAACATCGACAGCTGCAGAAAATGCATGGAGGGAAACTCTGGAACACCTACCCTGCCATCTCTAGAACTCGCCTGACGTACTTAGGAACACCGATCTTTGCAGCACTAGAACAGGTGTCGAAGGAAAGCGTCAAACTTTGGAAGTTTGTGAGATCGACGAGAATCCTCGAAGATCACTATTTTAATCACACCTCTGGTTAGCATCGCTAAGGACCCATTAGAGGCTATGCGAGGTTTTGTTGGCAGCCAGTATAACCTAACCTAATCTGTAGCAAAAGGCTCACGCGGCATGATTTGGTGGATTCCAGGTCATAGTGGCTTTGACGGCACTAACGAAGCTGAGATGGATGCCTTGTCAGCATCCATTTCGCAGTCGTTGTCTTAGCTCCCCTTACCTCTGTAAATCTCCACTTGAAGCGTCAATATCTGAGTCCATGGAGTAGGATTTGGATTAATGAAGGCAACTATAGCATTGATAGGCAAACCTGTCACGACTTCATATGAGGTGAATTAATCAACTGCTACACCGCAGCCGTTACTTTATTAGCACAACGGTCTTTACGCTCACTGAGCACTGCTTACTTTGCTGGGCACGCAGAATGGTTTGGAGAAGGAGGTCTTTTGTCACCTCATGTATCAATGTACTTTCCTTGCCAGAAGTCGGCTTAGGTTCCTCGACTCATCAAGCTTGACTCATCAGTCTGATTGAGTGATCTGCATACCAGAGAAGTACCCAGGTTCATAATGGAATTCTTCAGTATTGCCAGATGTCTGAAATAACGTTCTTTTAAATCTTAAAAATACTGAAATTTCCTTCCAAAAGTTAACAAAATCTCTTAAATTTTTTTTTAATTTTTTTTAAGAAATACAATTTCTCATAAAAAATAAAAATATACACATATATTTTTCAGTGCTGTTTATTCATCTTAAGCTTAACAATAAATTTGAGAAAAACAAAACATATCAAATCTGACAGGATTTCATTGTGACAGCAATAAGAAAAGAGTTAGAACGAGCTAAAATTTTTAAGCTTAACAATTTTTAACACAATAGGGTCCTTTGACTGTTAAAATAGCTGCCAAAATATGTTTTGTTGCCAGTGTTCACAATACTAATGTATACAAAAATTAGTTCTACAAAAATTTCCCAAAACTCCGCTAAGGATCCGAAGAATCAACTAACATAAAATATGAATCTCCTAAGCTTTCAGCATCCTTCATCGCCTCCTAAGTCATCACAGGTCACTGGCCCATTGGAGAGCATGCGGCTAAAATGAGGGTTCCCTTCAATATCAGCTGTCACAGCTGTGAAAACCCAAACGAGAAGGAAACCGTACATCATTATCTCTGCGCCTGTCAGGCCTTGTCAAGAAGGAGATGGAAAATGATGGGAAAACCAACATTCCAAAATTTCGAAGAGATAGCGAAGTGCACCATACACTCGCTACTCTCTTTCATCAACCTCACGGATTGGATATAGGATATACACTGTAAAGGGTCCAGAAGACAAAACATCATCATACACCTACCGGGAATAGTGGTAACAAAACGGCACCAACGCGCTAATTGGATGTTCATGTTTGATGTAACATCGCCACTTGAACCAACCAACCAACCAACCAACCTAAGTTTTCTCCTAAACAATTCTTCCTCCTAAAAATTCTCCTAAAAGGTTAAGAATCTTCTAAATTTAGGAGAAACTCTCCTGATATGGCAACACTGAAAGTCTTATGGTTCTCATTGCGTTAATTTGAAGGAGTCTCGTCGAAAAATTGTGGTATCACAATAAATCACTGTGGAAAAAACCTTTGGCTGTCAATTTGTGGTATCACAATGAATCACTGTGGTATCTGAAATTCCGGTATAGAAATGAGCAGCTTATGTGTGCTTTCATGTAGAAGGCTGCCACTCTAACTTAACCTCAAATGTAGTAAAAATTTTAAATTTTGTATAACTAAAACTAATAAAGTTAGAAGGACGAAATTCAAGTATGTAGTAGTGTACATGTTAGTCCTTAAGATATATTTAACAAAAAAAAACTATTGGAAATTTGCAAGGATATTCAAGGATAAAGTTTTAAAAGAACATTTTCAATACCTCTTTGTCCTTTTCCACCAAAACATTAAATTTTCTAAGATTCTTAGAATTTTTCTCTTTCATCTGATTCCCATATTGTTATAGAAAGTGCTCAGTTTTTAATATAATTTTTTGAAATAAACATGTCCTTGAAATTTCAAAGACCTGTAAAAATCCTGGCGTTCGAGAGAAAAAGGAAAAACGCAGTTTTACTACTCTAGGCTCCTAGTTTCGCAAGTACATAGATTTTTTCGTTTGTTTTGAAATTTTTTGATTTTTGTCGTACGGTGTATTTTACTACACTACTACACTTACTTTTGTCGTACTACACTTGTACTTTTTTATACGAATTTTTTTGTGAATCTTTGCTAAATTTCAAATACAGAACTGCATTCCCGACACATTGCAATACTTTTCGCTCTAACTTTGAATGCAGTTAATTGACCACCACTGCGTCGAAAGGAAGAGCACAAAAATCTGTCTGTGCTTAGATTCGTCGCTACATACACGAGAGTCAACATCGACCAGTGTTTATGTGTTTGGGAGCGTGTGTGTGTGTGTGTGTGAGCGGGTGCACGTGTTTAACTAAATTAGGTGTACATTTTGGAATGGTGCCGTGTTGTTACGTTGCCACAGTTGGCCACAGCACAGCACAAAGCCGATGCCGATGCCGGTGTCGATGCTGGTGTGGGTGCAACCGAATTGGCAGTGTCGGCTTTCGTTGGCGGTTGCCGCTGCAGTGGAGACGTGCAATTTTGCTGTTTTCTGTGGTGCAGCGTACTTGCAGTCGGCACATACTGCTTGTTGATTAAGTCACTAGTCGGCCGCACGCCAGACGGCCACATGTTCGGCTGTGCTTTACACATGTTCGAGTGTGTGTAATGAGTGTGTTGGGGCTGCATGTGTTGTCTCTGCCCCCCTGGCGCCACCAGGCTCGTCGAGCTTAATAAGTGTTGCCCGTTTTTGCATTCTTCTTTTCTGTTGCATTTACATTGTGGCCGACTGTGTGTTGGCAATGTTTGTTATTGGCGTTGTTTTTCGGTCATGTTCGTGTTTAACTTGTTCAAGTTTTTGTTGTAGTTGTATATGGTTGTGTTGCGTTCTTTGTAGCGCAGCGACTGCAATGTGTACGATTTTACATATGTGAGCAATACAAAGAACGACAACTGGCAAGTGGTGGGGGGGGGATGAGGGAAAAATGAGCGAAAGTGCGGTTAGTACAGAAAGTGAAATGAGCAAGAAACATTTTGCAAGTCTATGCAAAGTTGAATGCCCGAGTGACAACACATGTATTGAAAACCTAATGGAATGAATTGTTTGGCAAGAATGGAATGGGAACGAAACGGTTAAGATTTCTACAGTTTTTCCTTTAAAAGTGTCAGTAGTAGCTGTTGTGAGAGGTCATACTCCTTTAGAAGGCATCAGTGTTTAAATTCGTTCTAGTTCGGCAGATGTTGAAGATAACTTTTTGAAGAATTTTGCAGTTTTGAACAATAAACAATGCCTTCGTTTGTTTTGTGGCTTAACCCTAATTCCCAGAATTTTAAAAGTAACTAAGTTTCTAAATTACTGAAATATTTGTTTAAAAAGTATATTACATTTATAAAATGTCTTCTTCTTAACTGGCACGACAGCCCGATTACGAGACTAAGGCTAAAAGCTACTAAAGCTACCCGCAACCAACCGTGTTGTGCGTGCGAATGTTTTTACAAGGTAGGAAGGGGCCTACAGTTTATAAAATGTTACATTTATCAATAAAACATAATTCTAACATTCAATGAGAGGATTACATAAAATAATGAAATCGAAAATCTCTTGTGTTTATCACCATTGAAACCTTTGGCGAGACTGTGAGGCTCACTTCTGCGAATTACAGTTAAGTGTCATTGTTCAATTTTGTTTCAAAGGAGACTCTATCATCTTAGGGTCACCTTCTGCTTAACCTGATTAACCTGTCAATTGTCCACTTCAACGTCATTGCATGTTTTCGAAAGGAATAAACATTCCAGTGTTAAACCAAGAACAAAAAAACCATCCAATTCAACTCCCATATAGTAAAAGTCCAGTTGCAGTCATTTTGACTCGTGTATTATTTACCAGCTTTTTGGTTTATAAATTTTCAAATATTTTTGGAAATATTCTTTCATTGATGTTGAAGTAAATTTAACTTAAAAACGTTTTCACAATTTTGAATTTTTTTTCAGCAAAATATTTTCACAGAATAATCGAATTGCTTGGATAAAGCTTTAGGATATAAGTAATCAGAAATAAGGGATAAGGAATCTGACTGTAGTAGCAGTTTTGAATTTTCCACAGTTTTGAATTTCTTCAGAAAAATATTTTCACAAAATAAGCAAATTGCTCGGATAAAGCTTTAGAATGTAAGATGTGCACAGAAATTTATAATTGCTAGAATAAAGCTTTAGGATATTAGAAGTAAGGGATAAGAAACCTGGTCTTAGTAGCAGTTGGGTTTTGAGAAACTTTGGTTTTAAAACTTTTCACAATTTTGAATTTTTTCAGCAAAATATTTGCACAGAATAACTGAATTGCTCGGATAAAGCTTTAGGATGTAAGTAATCAGAAGTAAGGGATAAAGAATCCGACTTTAGTAGCAGTTGGGTTTCAAGCAAATTATGTTTGAAAGATATCAACAATTTTGAATTGTTTTCGGAAATTTTTTTCCAGAAATTTCTAATTGCTAGAAGAAAGCTTTAGGACATCAGAAATAAGGGATATCTGGCTTTAGTAGCAGTTGGGTTTTAATTAAATTTTGTTTGAAAACTTTCTACAATTTTGAAGTTTTTCAGCAAAATATTTTCACAGAATAAGTAATCAGAATGTAAGTAATCAGAAATAAGGGATAAGGAATCTGACTTTAGTAGCAGTTGGGTGCTAAGCAAATTTGATTTAAATACATTTCCACAGGAATTTTCACAGGAAATCTCTCTTTGCTCTATAAGACTGTAGGGGATCAGAATTAAATGATAAGAGATCTGCTTGTAGTCCCAAAGAATTAAATACACATTCAGAGAACACAAAGCAGCGGTAGCCACAATTAAAAATAGCCCCACGCTTTGCCATTAAAAGGTATACATTTCAAATGAAAAACACACCAACCAAGGCTTTTTTTATATTTTTATATGAAAACAAATATTTTTTTTCGGCAGCCGCTCATTGCTACGTCCGTCAATTAAAATTATACCGAAACGAAACTGTCAACACGTGTCCCTGCCTCGCCCCCACTGCCAAACCCCCAGGCCATTAGCGCTTTTCCCCCAATCGGCCAATTTGTGCGCATTATTTGCGCATTTGTGCGCAGTTGTTAGCGGCGGTCGTGGCCGGCGTTCAGGTTTTTGTCTGAACTACGCATTGCTTTCATGTCCTCCCACCTACACATACACACTTATTTGTGTGTTTGTTGCCTTGCTTACCGCTAACCTTTTGACACGCCATAACATCGGCGCCGCGATTGATTTGCGTTGATACGATTCGCATTTGCTTGTTAGCAGCGCTCAGTGCCGTCTCGCGCCCTGCGACCGCTGCGGTTTTGCTGCGTTGCGTCTTTTATTATTTGAACTTTTTCACAATTTCCCCATTTTGTTTTGAACACGTTTCAAGTTGCCAAAACTGTCATTCAGCCGAAAAAATGGAAATATCACTTGACAGTTTGTGCTGTGCGCTAACCACGTCGTCGTCGTCGTCGTCGTCGTCGTCATCGTCGTCTGCTTATTTTGTATTGCGCTGTCCTGCCGACGCCATCGCGCGCCGCGCTAAACAGTTTCGTCCTTTTTGGTCGCCACGTTTGTGGTAATTCAATTTAATGCGCCTGCCATGCTGGCTGCCAGCGTTTCCGTCATTCCGTGCGACTGGCTGCTGTCGCCGCTGCCCAACTGACATGTGTCAGTTTGTTTGTTTCACCCGCCATCCACCAGCACCTCAGCCCGTTTGTTGCTTGTTTACATTTTAATCAGTTTTTGATTGTTCGCCTTTTTGACTGTTTTTCGCAGCTATGCTTTTTTCTTTCTATTGTAGACATCGCATTATTATCATTGTTATTGTTGTTTTATCAGTTGTTAATGTTTTTGTGTAACTATTTGGGTGGCTTTTAAATCAATCAATGCTGCTTTAAATGTAATTTGCGCAGTTGTGTAGATTTTGTTTGCGGTGCAATTTGTTAAACTATTTTCAGACGACTGTAAAAACTTTATTTGAAAAAATTTGTATTCAAATTGTTTAATAACATTTGATTTGTAAAACATATTTTAATGGCGTCGGTTGTGTGCATAAATTAAAGTATGGGTTGCAAATGAATAAGGAATGAGTACAATAATCGCCAGCCGTAGCAAAATGTTGGCCTGCAATTAAGGTACAAACCGTCAAAGTGGCATTGTTTGTATATTTGCCATGAAATTATTTAAAAAATAAAATAATTTTTTTTTAAATAAGTTTAATTTTTATCCCACAGTGTTGTTAAAGCAATTAAGCTGTTGCATGAGATTGGTTGGATTTTCGGATTAGTTTGAATTGTATTGAGTCAATGTTACTCATACGCAATGCTGCACACTGAGTGCAAGTTTCTGCTGCGTTGAGCAATGGGTATAAATTTTAATTTTTTTATGCGTTAATAATAGTAAAAATAAATAATTTTTGATTTGTGAATAAAACTTAGAGAGATCAGGTTAATAACTAATTGTTTCTTTTAGCTTAAAGGCGCCTGGCATACAAATACGAGATCTCTCAACAAACGAAGTAGATATACAACTGTCACTGCGGTATTATTTAAAAAGCAAAAACTTAAAAGTTGTGAGATATGAATCAATAAACTCGCGAATAATGCATTAAATAAAAGTAATTCGATAAAATAATTTAAAAAATTGTAGCACACGTAAATTTTGAAATTCGTTTTGTTCTCTTTTCAAACACCTCTTGCATAGCTTTGGTGAATTTAATAACAAAATTTGATGGTCACGGATTAATTTCTGATGTAAAAACTGCAGTTCGTGTCGTTTTAATAAGGTTAGCTAAAAATATCTCAACAGTACTTGAGGCTGTGGCTGATAAAAAAGTTTTGTCCATTTCAAGACGACCACAGCAATTGGTCACATCACAGCCTCTCTAAACCAAATTTTGCTTAAAAAACTTGTTTAAGTAAAGGTTAATTTTACACTAGCAGATTAGTATCAAGAAAAAGAAGAGATTAAAAATGTTTGAAAAAAGTTATTTTGGTCTAACAAGCATCACTTTTTTATAAAATCAATCAAAATGCCACTTATTGAGACTATAAAAGTTATTCTAAAGTCTTTGAACCAATAAATTCTATAGTTTTTGTTTTTTTTTTTCGAAAGACATTGGCTAACCTTTTTGGCCTGAATTTTTTTACTTATATTTGAATGACTTTTATTTCAAGTAAATCGGCTTCATAGGCCATATTGGGGTAATTTTTTCGTGGTCATGTGATTGCTGGCAAAGCAGCCTTCAGTTGGCCACACAAATGGTGCAATTTAATGTCATTATATGCTTTTTCTTCAGAGCTACGTTACAGATGAAGTCCATGCAACGATTCAACTACTCTAAGAATTTACTAGGCCAGATAGAAAATTACTAATAGCTATTGTCAAAGCGAAATTAATAATTTTATCAAAGTAATAAAGGTTTGTAAGACGAGTCGAGGCTGATCATTGGCAACACTACTCTAAGAGTTTGCATTGTGGTTTCTAATCGAATATTAATTTTTTCATCAATATCTCATTTGTTTCCTTTAAAGTAATTCACGTCAGATAAACATGTGATGAATAAGTTATCTCATCAATCGTGACAAATCTACGTCTTTTCACTGGTCTGCTGAGTATCGAGACCCGTAAAGTTAGGTTGCAAGGAGCTAAAGCTTTACTCTCTTCTGTTTTCGACACTAAAGGTTGACTCTAATTCCAAGAATTTTAAAAGTAACAAAAACGCAGAATTGAAACTGTCAGCTAAACCACTGAAAATCTCATTAAATTCTACTTTTCCAAGGGGAGTTGGTACTTTTATTTCAATGTTTTTTTTAGGAAAGCAACTTGTAAACCGTAACAGTTTTTACTGAAAAAAGTTTGGTATTAAATCCAAATATAATTTTGTTGGCGACAAAAGTTTATATTGAATTTATTTATTATTTATTGTAAACATGTTTCTGCATTTTGAAGATAGTTCGACAAATATGACACCGACTATGTTTACGGACATCAGAATCAGAATCGAAAAGTTTTCGTTCATAATTATCGTTCATATTTGTAGCTCTGAAAAATCTCTCTCAATCATAAAACTATCATTGCTATATGTACGCTCATTCCCATAACGAAGTGTTTTAGACCATCTGACGTATGAAACTTTACCAGTTGCAGCAATTAAATGTATAAAGAAAACTGAAGGACATTTATTAGGTTTGCGTTTTATTTATTCTGAGTGTACGAAGCCAGTATTCAATAACATTTCGGCAAGTTCCTTATTCGTAATGTAGGACACTAACTATTGTTTGTACCATACTAAGACAAACAAAGATCTTCAACGAACTTTCGGCAAGTCTCACAGCTCTTTGATTACCTTCTTTGCCTGTGTATGGCATTCCAGGAAGTATTGGCACCATTACACGTCCATCATGGTTTAAATATTTATTTATTGGGTATGAAAGGCATTTACTTCGGCAAGGAACTAATTCTTCACACTATGTTGTTTATTGTAGTATTTTCTAGAATTGAGATTGACTTCATTCCAGGACAACTTGATGTATGCTATGCTCACAAACTATAAGTTTTACAATATATCTTGCATATTCTGAACAAAAAGACAAGGAATTCTAAGTATTACTATCATTATTATTTTTTAGGGAACCCTCTAAGTAAATTTTAGTTTTTTCTTCACAGTAGACCAGATTGACACGGCTTATAAATCTTCATAAATAGAAAAAATATGATACGTATTTTGTCAAAAAGTTCTTCTATTGCATTAACTCAACATTGCTAAAATCTCTCTTTGATTCATTGAAGTACAACCTAGTTCACTTTTTTGCGATTCGTACACTAAAAAACAATGTTAGATACGATTTTCAAGAGTTTTTTTTTTAATTTTAGGTTCAATTGAAACAATTGTGCATTATTCAGGATTATTTTTTGGCCATTATGACATAAATGACAAATAATTTTTCAAATTTCTATCTTTTTGTCATACAAAAAAAATGGCCGGCATTCTACTTAATTCATTTAAATATGATTCAAAAAAGCTTTTTGGGCTTTTTTATTTACTTGTGTTTATTTATTTTTATTATTTTATTTTTTTTTTAAATAAAAAAAAAACGAAATTTGAAAATAGTCCAAAATTTTTAAATTTTGTATTCCATTAAAAAATTAAACAAAATCCAAAAATTGTTTGGTATTGGATTTATCATTATTTTAAATCCTTAGTAAGACTCTGTGGCTTACTTCTGGGAGTTATGGTTAAGAAATGGCAGACATAGGCCTAAGTCCCATAAAGAATTGAAGCTGAGTTTCCCAAAATAAGAATCTTTTTGTTTGGTGGTTTTAATTGAATAAATCGAAATCCAAAGTCATGAGTCTCAAACTTTTGATTCTGCTCATTGTATTCAAGTAGACCCTATAAAGATTTTCTTCCTTTAATCTAATCGGATATACAAGTTTAGTATGCATTGACAGATAAAACTGAGAAGCAAAAACTCTTTCAGATGTTTCGTCAGGAATTTATGGAAAATATAAAATAAACTTCCAAAAAAAAAACGACTACATTGCTTGCTATAAAAAAGTCGTTGGGGAGCAACTCTTTCAATTGTTTTGATTAAAAATTCTATTAATAGTTCATGGATTGAACCACCAACCAGGGAGTCATGGGTTTAAATTCCGTACTACGAAATACATCCACATGCACATAAATGCTTGTCCTGACTCACTGGTTCATCATTGCCGAACCCAATTTACTGAAGCTACAAATATGAACTTAAAACTTTAGTTTCATTTTAGAAAACAAATATCCACTAAAAATGAAGTTTTTGAAATTTAGGTTTTCAACTCAATGTTGTTTGGTTAACTTTTTCTGCTTTGAGTCTTTTCAAGTCAACCTTTGATGGGGCAAACAGCGATTGGGAGTTTGTATGGAGAAATACATTTGGATCAATCTTTGACGGGTCAAACATGAGTGTCGTGTCTGTTTAAAGAAACATGATTTAATGGGTAAATAAGGTCATAAACTGAATAAAGATAAATACAATGAAATTGTTGCTGGTAATAAATAAGACGGGACAAAGCAGTAGCATTGGCAAAATGTCGCTACTAAAATTATTACCTTTATGAATCTTAGACAAACACATAGCTCGATATTTTCATATTCATTAAAAGTGCATTGCAATTTGACCTTTTTGTGCAAATAAAAATACTTACAATGCACTCATCAAGGTGACACTAACAAAGTGTGAAATTTCCTTTAATTCCAACTTGTGTGCTTATCATTTCAAAACGACACACAACAGACGGCTTTGTTAAAAATGAAACACAAACACTTGCACACACACACACGTTCACATGTATGTGCACTCAGCAGCTCATACGACAGCAACAACGACGACAGCAAAAACGCTCGGTGCATAATGCAAAGTGCTTCAATCCTTTAATCCATTCGAAAGGTGTTACATCTTCACAATTAAAATGCACATCAAATATGCAAATGCCATTTAATTGTTTCTGCAGCCCTCTTCCTCTCTTCTTTTCCTCGTCGTTTTTCTCTTTCGCTCGCTTTGCACACGTTTGTGTGGCAGCGCTGCATGTCTGTTTGTCTAACTGTCTGTTTCGCTGTCTATCTGCGCCTTATCTATACATCACTGCGCATTAACTTTGGCATTGTAGCTGCTCGTTTGTGACGTGTAATCAACGTGAAGCGGGGCACACGTATGCAAAACAAGAACAAAACGACAGAAAAAAAACCACACAGAAATGTTGTCGCTACTGTTGGAATGTCACGGCGTCATAAAAAAGCAAAATAAAAGCATACAAATGATTTATGTCACTCACCTTGCCCGCTGCTTCACACACACACACACACGCACACACAACCACACATACATTTGCAAAGTTGGCTAATGTGTGTTGTGCTTTGTTGCTGCTTGCAATTTTTTATGGTTTTTGTTGCTGCTATAGTGTCGTTGCTTTTATTGTTATTGTTGTTGCTGTTGCTGTTGATGTTGTTTCGTTTGGTTTTGTGAACGCTGCGGCAGTTGGTGTATGCCACGTCTCGTGCGGAGCGCCCGCTGTTTTATTTATGAAACGCCAAAGGTGCAACTCGACCAGGTGGCACGCTGCGAACGGATTCGATGCGATGTTGGCAACCGGCGGCCGCCGAGAACGAATTATAAATACGCCGTGAGTCACACGCGACCGAGCGCCGAGTTGGGGTGCGGTGTCCTATTGTTCCGTGTGCTCGGTTTGCTATTTTCATTGCGCAGTTTTTTTTTGCATATTGCTGCACGGAGTGTCATTTGTTTCGGTGTCGCTGTTGTTATTTGTTTCAATGCATTTTTGTACCCTCGCTGCCATGTTCTGACTTTGCTGTTGATTTTTTGTCATTTTTGTTTTTGCTTTTTATGGCGTTTTTGACATTGGGTGCGCATTTAGCGCGATTGTTCAGCGAGTCATTTGTCGGAATTTGTAGTGGACTAACGTTTGTCGTGGCGTCAACGATGTCAATTATGCTGATGCCAATTGTGTTGCGATGATTGTGAGGACGATGGCAGACCATCGTTTGCAATTTCACTAATGATACGAGCATTTCGGAATTAATGTTACGTATACGCCATGAGATGCTGTATTGATTTTATGGAGAATGCTTTTGATTTTGAAAATTGTATTGGAAAATCTTTTGAAATATGGTTCAGCATAAGCATCGAGTCATAGGATAATAAGGGGTGAGGGGGGAGGAGGGGTTAAGCCTCAAATTATTGACTCCCTTCGGTCGTTCTGGGCGGCATTGTTCTAGCTAATGTTGCTTAGCCACAACTGCAGCAAAATCGCACATTGTCATACAGTTTATAGCTCAGCCGAGCTCAACGCAAAGGATATTGCTGGCACTGGCGCATGTAAAGGGGTTTTAGGGCTTCAAAGCCCCAAGTATCTGCTTGTTATACAGAGTTTAGGTAACCAATATGGTTCCAAATCGTATTTGCCTCTAAAGTTGTGTACAAAACCCCTTAATTTAAACCCTGTGTGCGCCACTGTCTACTAAGTTCGAGATATATTGTACATATTTTGTCAAATCGTTCGGCAATGAACATTTTTTCTACTTCTCAAAAGACCCAGTATTTACTTTATTTTAAATTACTAGAATAAACTTTTTTTTGTTATAAAAACCCAACTTTTTAGGCGATCTTTTCAATAGTCAGTACACTGCACAGTGATTTGACTTCAGACAACTGCGGGACAAAATTAGAAGGAGTGGTCCGTTCTTCATCAAATTTGGTATACTAGTCAGTTTTAATTTTAAAAAATATATTCAATTACAAGTGGAGTGAAAGTCTACGTTTTGCAAATTTTGGGAAAACATGAAAAGCGAAAATGGCCACATGATGTCTAAACATATATATAAAGTTTTATTTATTTATATTATTTATTTATTTATTTCTAAAAAAAGTTTCAGCTTTTAGCCGCTTTGCACAGACACCAATTAATTTTTTAAACAGATTTGTTGGAGATTTCTTAGTTGGAGTTTTACCTTTCAAATTACATTGAAATTGTTAAGTTCTGAGACTATGAGTTTTTTTTTAATTTTGTCTGTGGAACGAATCACTGTGCACTGAGCTAAAAGTTTGATATTTTGTTATTTAGTAGATTTTCGAAAATGCAACATAACAAAACCAAATTTTTTGAAAAATAACAAGGCTCTGACAACGAATTCTGGTAGAGATGGTAAAAAAATATACGTGTATCGGCGTTTTGAAAGTTTACGTCTGAATTTTTTTTTAGGGGGGGTCAAAGTTTTCCCTTTTTTGCAAATTCTTATAGTGAATCGGCATACGAAAACCATGTAACATCACATTTAAGGTATATAATATGTAGCAACTTGGCGTAAAACACTATGAGGAACATGTTTGTAGAGCATTTTAACCCTGTTGCTCCTATTTTTATGGGTCAATTTGACCCTTTTCTTCTAAAATGCCAAAAATGTCTTATAAAACAGGACTTTTTAAGGATAAAATGTACCACAAAAATATTCGCCATCAAATTCTACTATAGGTCTCTGAATACATCAAAGCTGAGAAATTAACTTGAACTCCAGAATTAAGCCAAAACTGAAAATGTGTTTAACACTAGAACTACCGGGAGCGGTCAGTTTTTGATTAACCGTAGCTCGAAAACGGTTTAAGTTACGAATCTGGTTCTCCTTGACTTTTAATATTTTGCATTAAGCTTAATATTCTGAAATTTTGCAATCACTGCGCCGATCAGTTTTCTTTTTATCATCGATTTTACCTACTAGTACCATGAGCGGTCAAATGACGGTTAACTACGTAGCCATGGAAATAAAATTATAACATTCATAAAAAAGTCAAAGATGGTACAAATTTTACAAGAACCTATGTCTTGCCTTCTGTTTTATATTAAATTTACAACCGACTTTTATATATTTATGAATTTCAATGTAAAAACAAAAATGCATTATTTTACGTGTTGTGTTTGAAAGCATGAGCAGAAAGCGGCGAGACGAAATTTACTATGGTTTACTCATGACCAGCTTCACTTAAGAAATATTTGCCAAAACTATACTTTTTTACATTCAAGAACATAAATGAATGTTTTTTTAATGCTTACAATGAAAAACTTCTTCAGATTCAACAGATTTCGTTAAAACCTCTGAATACCGTCATTTGACCGCTCACGGTGATAGTAGGTATGAGCAAAACCCGATACTCCTAGTGTTACGTGTTTATTTCGTAATTATTTAAAATTGGCTTGAAGGCCAACCGATGTTACAAAAATCTTGTCGTATGCCACGTCTTGCTTTAAAGTGGGCAATGTTATTTTGTTTTATTATTTTTTTGAAATCACAAATGGTTCAGATCTTAAAATTAATTTTCGGTTAAACATTTTCGGCTTTAGGTATAAATCAAATGACGAGCTCGCTAGTGGATCCATAAAATTGGTTTGACAGCTAAAATGTCTTCAAGCAATGCTATAATTTTCGTTGTCTTCGGCACAGCAAAGGTTGAGATGATGCCTGGATCTTTCCAGGAGATCTTTTTCGTATTTCTATGGTTACTGGTTTATGACTTTTTTGTACTACCGAGCTATGGTTATGCTTGGTAGTACAAAAAAGTCATAAAGTGCCTTTCTGTCGTCAGATTCTTATTTGTGTTGATATTGCCTGATATTTTAAAACCATTTCGTGATATCCAGAAAGTGAAGAAGCTTCCTAATATCTGTGGTTGAGATGATTCTCAGATCTCCCGGAGAGTTCCAGGAGATCAAAGCCTGCTGCTTCTTGAACCCGGACAGGCACACAGAGAGTGCGCCAATGTCTCTGATCCTCCTTCACACAACTGCAAATTATTGTAGATTGTTGAACAGTATTTGCAACCAGGCTGCGTGTTCCCCATCCGTCAATGACCCATAAGAACTGCAGTGAAGCTTGCGTCAGCGCTTTGAAGAGTAACGAACGATTCAATAAGTGAGTCAGAAAGATGGAAGAGATATCATGAATGCATGATCAGGCAACTACTGGAGTTTCATTTTTACTTTATTTGTTTCACCTTATTCACGA
This sequence comes from Melieria omissa, assembly GCA_963971225.1. Lineage (NCBI taxonomy): Eukaryota > Metazoa > Arthropoda > Insecta > Diptera > Ulidiidae > Melieria > Melieria omissa. The sequence goes on along the minus strand of OZ020267.1, from coordinate 126,858,799 downwards.
AAAAAGGATGTAAAATGACTAAATTCCTTTGTGTTGGTTACGTTTATCAATTAAAATTCTGTCAGAATGGGTGCACTTTTTGCTAGAAACTCTATTCAGGTCAGTAAAAGCTTGGCATCCTTTGTTACAATTTTGGCAAATTTTTGAGTGTACTCCAAAGAAACCCCTCTCGATATCCTTTTTAATGCCAAAATGAACTGTTTTGTTGTTGATATTCTTTTTTCCCCTAAGCTTTTGCTTCATTAAGGACCAAACATTTTCGATTGGGTTTGCATGTGGACTTTGAGACGGCCAATTGAGTGCTTCGACGTACAATTTTTTTAGCCCGTTGCAAACGATTTTCCACATGTTTTTACCCAATAGCGATTTCGACATGGTACTTCTATGAGGAATGCCCGATTTCAGAAGCCTGCATCGGATTGTAGCCTTTGATACTTTGACTCTCTTCTGCGACAATGTTTCTTTCGCTTGCTTCAGGCTAAGAGGTGCAGTGTTATCAAACATCCGGACTTGTACCTCATCCGCTTTGTTCTGAGTGGTTCTCTTCCTGCCTCTACGTGGCTCGTCGTCACCATTTCCGAACTCTAGGAATCGATTGACTCACTTCCTCACAACTGAAACTGATGTTTTTGTGTATTTTGCGACTTGTGGAGGATTCATTTTTAGACTATTTGGATGGTTTAGCAATAACGCTACTTCGAAACGTTTTTATAAAAACAGCACTCATTTTTAATTCTTGATATTTCCGCGAAAACTTGTACCCAACTAAGAAAACAGAAACACACGCGAAAACGGTATTTTAATATAGAAGATGATTTGATATTAAAACCATGGCAAACTTCTACAGTTAAAAAGATATGGCTAACACTTATTTTTGAAACGCACTGTACGCAAATCGACAGACAGACGGAGGAGGCTGGTTTCAGCATCCAAATCATCTAATGATGAGAAACCTATGTACGGATCGTTGGTGTACTAAGACTCTGTCCTTGATAGAGGAACAATTTGTTTCTCTGGTTGTCATTCTTTGGTACTTTGACTGACCTCTTGGCATCTGAAATATTACCCAACTTATCAAAATGATGATGTTCCATGAACTACTTGGTTTGTTAAACCTTATAGGTTAAACAACAACGTGTTACCATAATAAATGAACTAAGGCCCAACAAATTTTCTGCTGCTGCCACAAAACCTAACCCAACTTGTCACCACTGAAGCATTAAGTGCACATTTGCACCAAGTTGGCTTATTTAATTATTAAAATTATTGCATCTACAAATGAAAATGGTGCGACCAAACTTTTCTCAGACTTGGGTGGCGCTCTTCACATGCCTCACACACGCACACACACACACACCTATTCAGCCAGTCATAAGCAACAACTTTTTGTTGGAAATCTAAGGAACACACGTTTGTGCCAGCAACTTGACACAATGTAATTGATTTTTATCAAAAACAAAAGTTCGCACGTACTCAATTACAGTGGCACACTTTACGTTCGTCGCAGTCGCCTGCGCTCGCCCTTCGCCCTGTTGACGCTCTGCTTGGCTTTGTGGCAACTGTAGCAGCAACTGCGGCAGCAGGACCTCTTGCAGCGCACTCAATTGCCAGTTGGTTTTCGCTTCACGGTTTGTTTGTCATCCAAAAGAAAAATGTATCAAATGCATTTTGCTGCCGACGTTGGGTTGTGTGCCTCTAGTTGTCTCTGTGTGCGCTATACTCGTAATATTCTGCTTCTTCTTCTTGTTGCTGATGCTTTTTTTTTGGGTCGTTATTTTGTTACAGCTGATGAAGTGCAAATTCAATTGAAGTCTGCACTTCTTTTGGCTGCCGCATAAAGACAACGTGTGTGTGCTTTACAAAAACAAAACCCAATATAAAATAAAAGCGGAAACCATCACTATGCATGCAACATACTACATACAACATGCATGTTGCAGCAACATCATTGATTGCACATAGCGTTCTATTAGTTCCACACACTGGCAATGCGCTGTGCAAAAGAAATTGAAAAATTGAATTTTTGTGGGTGCTGCGGTGCCGCTGTTACTGTTGCTGATGATGCCTTGGTTGTTGTTGTTGTTGTTGGAGCCGCTTGTGCATATTTGAGGTCTCCTTGGTTTCGTTGGTCTAATTGAGTTGGGCGGCGCCCGCATGCAACACAGCTCATTTATTCATGTTGCACATTGTTAATTATAAAATAAAATATTTGCAAAAGCGATGCAAACTTGAACGCAAAGTGAAACTTTTGCCAAAGTGCAGAATTTTACTGTGGCTACATGTCGTATGAGTAACATTAATTGTGGCCGTTTGCGCAAGCAATCAAAGTGGCCAATGAACAGAACACTTCGACGACAATAGCGACAGCGCGAAATGGTCAAAGATTAGTTGTTTGGTATTGTGAAATAATGTGTGTGTTTTGTTGTTTCGTGTGTATGTGTTAAGTCAGTTAAGTAGCTCAAGAAAAAATCTTAAAATTGTATGCAAACGTTAAAAGTTGCGTTATCATGAATCGGGACAGTTCAGGATAAATGCTGCTTCACATTTCGAGACCCGATTTGTCGAGAATATCAATACTTCAATACGTAATGCTGGAATGAGGCATAAATGGTGGAATTGATTTGATTTGCTTTAAATTGAACTAAATTCAGTTGAGTAAAATTTGATGTTAAATTTAATTAAATTGAATGAATTGTATTGAATGCAAATAGATGGATTCAACTGAAATATAACGAAATAGATTTGAAATTAATAAAATTGAATGATTTCAACTTAATTGAGTTGAATAATATAAATTGCTTTTAACGAATAGTCGGATAGATATCAATGAAATTTAACTGAAAGTGAATGAAATTGATTAGAATTTAAAAACATTGAATGACTTTTATTGAATTGAATTGAGTAATTTACATTTCTTTTTTTGTTGGTGAAATGAAATGAATTGATTTAAATAGAATTTATTTGAATTTAGTTAAATTGGATTACTTGAATTTAAATAAATTGAATAATTTAAATCAATTTCAAACCAGAAATTTGATTTTATTAATTTAATTGATTTGATTTAAAAAAACTTATTGAATTTAACTGAAATGGAATGAAATCAATTTTACTTTACTAAGTTTTTTAGAATTGAATAATTTTAATTAATATTAATTCTGTCGAACTAAAATGAATCGAATTTGATTTGATTTGATTTATTTTAATTAATTTGCATCGACTTAAACTAACTAGAATTTATATAAAATGATTTTATGGATTCTAGTCAGTTTGAAGTAATAGAATTGATGTGAAGCAATTTTATTCCAAATGATTTTAATTGATTTAAAATCTTTGAAATTGGTTTGAATTAAACGTACTTATTTGAATTGATTTGAAAAGATTTTTATTGATTTGAACTGGTGAATGGTGAATGGCATGGTGAATGCCAAAAAATGAATTGGCATTAATGGATTCATTTAAAATTATTTTTTCGCAATTGAATTGAGTTGATTTTAAGTTATTTGAAATTGATTTGAAATGATATGAATTGATTTGAATTTGTTTCTTAATAAGTTTTCCTGTGAACTGAATTGTTTTCTTTGAGTTATATCAAATTCAACTAAATTTCATTAAGTTGAATCTAATTGAAAGAAAGATAATTGAACTGATTATAGAGGATAACTATAATTGAATCGAATCGATGTAAATTAAATTTAGTGACTTCAATTTAATTGAACTGATCTGATCTATTTTGATTTAGCTTTATGTTAGTCAAATTTAAATGACTTCAATTGAAGTTATTTGTATTGATTTGCATTGATTTAAATAAAATTTAATTGATTTCATTTTTTTTAATCAATTTAAATTATTTAATTGAATCCAATTATTGAGTTGAAATCAAGTTTATTGGACTAAATTAAATTGAATCCAATGAATTGAATCTAATTAAATGCAGTCGAAATTAATTTTATTGAATTCAATTAATTTGAGTTAAATTAGATAGAACTGAACTGAATTTTGTGCATATAACTGAATCGAATTTTATGACATCGAAAATCATAATTTAAATTAAATATTTGCCTTGATTTGATCCTAGTTGAATTGAACTAAATTAAAGTGCTAAAGATTAATTTTAATGGAATTTAATTGATTTAAACAAATTTGAGTTAAGTTCAAATCTATTGAATTGATCTAACGAATTAAACAGAATTATAATCAATTTATTTTAATGAATATTTAATTTTAAATAATAATTCAGTAACTTAAATATAATTGAGCTGAATAATTTACTAAAATAAAAAATATAAAACTAAAATTTATGTAAATTAAATTAAATGATCTGATCTGAACTGAGTTGAATTATTGTATGGCATTGTTTTGAATTTAAATAAATATATTTTAATATATTAAGTTTTAATTTAATTGAATTGAAGCAAAATAAAATTAGTTTATGAAAATTGAATTATGTAATTTGACTGAAATTGAGTAAATTTATGAATTTATTGAAATAAATTATTTGAATTGAATAATTATAAATTAATTTGTATTGAATTAAATTTAATTCAATTGAGTTCAATTAAGTTTATGTGAATTGTAAATAAATTACATAATCTTTGGTTTGATTTTATGTCAAATGAAAATTATTCGAATAGAATTGAATTGAATTGAATTGAATTGAGTAAATCATTCATTTGAACCAAAGTGAATTATTTAGAATAAATTGAATTATTAAGTAAATAAATTTAATTAATTAATTAAATTTAAGTAATTAATTGATTTAATTTAATAAATTAATTAAACTTAATTCATTAAGTGATTTAATTTTAATTAAATAAAATTAATGAAATTAAGTGAATTGAAATGATTAGTTGATTTAATTGATTGATTTTAAATAATTAATTGAATGATTTGCATGGGATTCAACTGATCTGAATTGGAAATAAAGTAGATGCTCATCATTAAATTAAATTTATTCAAAATAATTTGCCATGAATTGACCATGTAACAATTTCAATTCTCTTTATTGGAATATTTTCATATCAACTGAATTCAATTACAATAAATTGCATTGTTTGAATTCAAGTTCAATCGAATTGAAAGCGCATGAATATATTTAAAATGAAATCAAAAGAGTTAAATTTAATTTGAATTAATAATTGCATTGATTAAAATTACTTTATTTCAAATTAGTGGAATTGAATGGAAATTGATTGAGTGACATGATTTAAGTTACTTTGAACTGATGAAAATGGAGATAATTTTAAATTCAGTTAATTGGATTAAGCCTTAGAATTTAAATTTGGTTGGGTTTAATTAGTTTCAATTTAAATTGAATCAATTCAAGGAATTAAATTGATTTAAATTCGCTCAATTAGTTGAAATAATTTTAATTTTAATTAATTGAATTGAATTCACTATAAATGTATTCAAGTCATTCAATAAATTTATTGGATTTAGTCCATTAAGTTAGTGAATTAATTCATATAAATTAATTGATTTAACAATTGAATTAACAATCGAATTTATTCAGTTAATAAATAAAAACAAATAATTATAAAATAATAATAAACATCCAAAATAATAAATAATAATAAATTTATTAACTAAATTAATTGAACTCAATCAATTTTGAGTTTTTTCAATTCATATAATTAAAAAAATTATTATATTAAATTTCTTTGGATTAGATTCAATTGAATTAAATTAAATTTGGTTTTATTTTAAATTCCATATTCTTGAATTTGTTGTCAAAATGCATTCCTTACAAAACCTGTAAATTTTTAAGTGATTTGGTTTCTGGATTCTTTAATTGATTATTACAAACTATAATTTGAACATCTATTCCTTCAAAATCCTTCAAACCTTTTTACAGATTAAACAATAAACTTTAACTACAAGTTACAAAAATTAATTTTCTTTGGTGAAATTTAGTACATGTTACTCATACGCAATGGTGTCTCCATTACAGAAAAGCATGAAATGCCTAACTTTTTCCATCATTTCATTTTTTTTATATAATTTAAGAATTTCTTCATGTATTGGCTGCGCTTCAATATGCACAGATACCTTTAAATTCTCAGTTATATATATTTTTTATGAAAAAACATCTGCGATGGCATTAAACTACAACAAAATACAATACACCCAAATGATTTGTGTTCACTGCGTTTCAAGAATTGAGAGTAAAATTGAATTTTTATAGAGCAAACAAAACCTAAATAGTGCACATTGCCATTGGGATGGCGCTGTCGCTGTTGCCTGAAGATGAAAAATTACATTTTGATAAGGTACTGCATGACATTGCACACAAACACAACAACAACAATAACAGAATCTAGCATTACATCTAAGTTACAATAAGCAGACACAAAGTAAGCAGCACATGACAGTTCCCAACAGGAAATCGAATGAAAAATGCGCTGCACTTGAGGGCAAAAGTTGCAATTGCTAATCAGACAATAATAAAAAAATAGTAAGACATTTTCATTTAAAGCAAATGTTTTTTTTTTAAATGTCGACATCTATAAAAATATTTTAGAATTAAACAATTTAAATAATTTCAGGCAAAAATTCAGCTAAATGCGCAAACAGTTGGACAATGTGGCTGCCATAAAAACATCACTTCACGTGGCCAACTTTTTCCGCACCCAAACACTCAAACGGAAATACACACACACACACACACGCTTGCACGCGCATTCATTCGCAAATTATTCCAAATCAATGAACAATTTAATTTGGTTTTCGGGTAATAAAGGACGAGTGTCGAGCGAACGACGCAGCCATCGATATTACTTACACTGCGTGCCGACTCGAGTGGGAATCGAGTGCAAAACGCAGCCACTGCCGCTCCACAACGCTATCATATATCATCGATTGTGTCCGCCGACTCGGGTGATGTCGCCGCCATTGCTTTGGCTTTTGCCTTTGTAATGTGGCCAGCGTTTACGTTGTGGACTTCCTTACATATTTTCCTTGCGCTCTTCCGTTTTCTTCGTTCATTTTCCCAAAGCAGGTTTGGTGCTTTTGTGCGGCTGTATCACGGCGCCGGTGCCATGGCCTGTGAGTTGGGCCGGGCGGGCGGCTGTGTCTGTGTGTGTTTGCGCCGCGCTGAATCTTGATGTCCTCTGCAGTTGACTTTGCAGTGCGGATATAGTTTCCTTGCTGGAAATTGAGAATATTTTTACAATTTGCGGAAGGATGTGCCAATAGTGAATTACCCATTGCTGCTGCTGGCCGCCGCTAATGCCATACCACTTGTTGTTGTTGTTGCTGACTATCGAAGGCTGCTGCTGCTGCTGCTGTAGTTGTTGACCATTAATACTCAATTGGCTGTGCTTCCCATGTGGGGAATTGTGGGGTCCTCCTGCTGATGCCAACGCTGCAGGAACGCTGTCTCGTTGGTCTTGTAGAATCTGCGCAGTGGGCACACTGTTCAATATTTTCCGCCTAGCTGAAGCTCCTTTCGGGTTAGACCCACTGAAATGGCATCGCATTTGAAATGACTACTAAATATTAAAGAAAAAAGGAAAATAAACCATCGTCCTTGCTGGGGCATGGAATTGCAAACATAATCGTGGCGCCGCAATTCATGAAAATGCCAAATGCGAATTTTATGAATTTATGAATTTATGCATTTTGATGGAGATCGGCATATTTATTTATACAGTCCAGCTTAAACGTATTATCCACTAATGGAATTCATGTTTACCTTTGCGACAGCTTTTCGCTTTACCGTCGCCGCTGCAGTTGGCGCAAAGATATTAAACTTTTTCTTTGCTATTTTGTTGTTTTATGTGGGAAAAAGTATTTTTTATTTTTATTTTTCTTTTATTGTTTTGGTTTTCATCAGAAAATTATGCGTGTCCAATATTTTTCGGTGTTCTGTCCATTTCTAACGCGTTTATTGCTGACCATATTTGAGAAAAATTCACGCATCTTAAATAAATAACCTAATAAATAAATTTAAGATCCGTAGTGCTAGTAGGCCGTGGAGCCCTCTGGAGGACAGACTTCTTTTCATGCATTACCTCTCAAGCACCTTTCAAGCAATCAAGCACTCCACTATATTTCTACCTACAACTCATCCACACCTACTATACAAATTTTTCTTTTTATGTTTCTTGTTCTCTGCATGTCATTGCAAGCATTTAATTTCCATAACATGCAAAATTTCCGCTTAACAGTTTAAAAATGTCAAATCATTCTTTCTGCTGTGCTCGCGCCATTTTATTTTCAATTTTTTTAATTTTTTATTTTCACATCAAACAGTCTGTTGTTTTTGTTATTGTTGGTTTTTGCATTCTAACTCGCCCAGAGTTTAAGGCGCAGAGCTTTGCATATGGGAACAGGTGCCTTCTGTGCACACATGCTGCATGCAGCACACTTTCTGCCGCCGATGACAACACGAAATCGACGACCCCAAGGCGCACCATGACACGCCGAACTTGCGGCAAACGTGAACGCCATACCGAGACTAATAAACAAACAAGCCAACTAACTAACTAACATATTTAATTTGTGACAGTTAGTTAGTGAGGCGGAAGGGCGCACAGACGAGTAGCTGAAATGCTGCCGCGCCCAGCTTTTCAGCTCTCCGCGTTGTTTGTTGCACGCGCGTTGCGCTCCGGTGTGGCAAGCGAAAAGTTTGTGTGCATGCAACTGTCGCGTCAGGTGTGTTCGACTAAGATGTGTGCGTGTGTGTTGAAGTTTTTTGAGGAACAACAAATATCAAATATTTAGTAGTTGAAAGCTGGTGTTGGGGCACTTGATGTGTAAATTTTACATAAAGTTTATCGCTTCTTATCTTTTATGGTCGTCTGCGGCATGAACAAAATCTTGAGAGTATCTGCCGGCGTATGGTTGCACGCTGTTAGGTGAGAGTTGATGATGAAGATGTCGATCGCCGTCAACTTGTTGGTGTCTTGGACAATGCTGCAATACTGCCTTGAGAGGATGGCGCAGGTATGCGAGAGTGAATGGAAAATGTGTCTCTACAACAACAACTCCTTAGTTTTGACGTTCATATCGTCTCTTTTAATACTTCAGTTTAGCTTTCTTTACCCAAGTCTGAATCAAAAGCGAGTCTTTGCTTTGATAAGTTTGACATGTTTCAACCAGCAGTATTTGTAGACCAACTTAGTGGAAGTCGCACTGACCAACTAAAGAAGTCTCGAGCAATGGCACCAGCCTCAATCATCACATGAACACAAACGCAGAAATCACTATGCCTGACTTTGTCACCATCATTCGAACAGACGAAAACAACAACAACGTCAACAACACTAAGCAGATCAACTCCTGATCAACTCAAAATCTGAGTAAGAGGTTTTATTGGAAACACTTCAATTAAAAGAAATCCCAAGTTATAAGAAAAAATATTGGATTGCGTTGAAGTTTTGAGGGCTTAAAGTAAGCTCTTACAGCTTGGAAAAAAACTATAGAGCATATTTTTTATGTCAATTTGGGGCTCAATATTTCAAAACATGGGCGAGTCCCTAAATTTACTGTTGTCTGAAGTTTAATATAATTTAGCTTTGACAAGGCCAAAATTGTGCTGATTCTTTTCACCTCTGAGCAGAATATTTTTGAAGAAAACAAGTGAAAAAATGAGTTAAGAAATGAGTTAAGAAAAATGAGGTTAGACTTCAAAGGTGATATAAAAAAAACATTTTTATGACTTTTGAAATTTTTCTCTTCTTCTTCGTTTTCTGCGCATATCTCCAAAGTTATCGGCATTTTTACAGCGAAGGCTCGTGAGCAACTTATGCTCTGTTGTTGATGGAAACATTTTTCAAAGATTGCTTTGGAAAATAATTTATATTACTATTTTATTCGAAGAAACATGGACGGAGGGTTACTGAAGTTCCGACAGTACACTGATTTTTGCTACCCAAAAGTTGATAACCTCACTTTCGTTTTTATGAAAGGTACACTCTGGTGCTGAATTTTAGAAATTTTATAAATTTTGTACATATTTTTCACTCAGGAATTTTAACGATTGTTGAATAAATCATTCAAATCGGTTCTTACTTTACTATTTTTACAAGTGAGAATTTTTTGTACTATTTTGTAATTTTGTATTTTTTGCATTCAAGAATATTAGCGATTGCTGAATAAATCATTCAAATCGATTTAGTAGCTTAGAGATACGATATTTCCTTTCTAATTTAATTAGAACATTTACAAATGGAGAGTCAATTCCATAGAAATTGGACAGTTTTCTATGGCAGCTGCCTTAAGTCTTAGGGGTAACGCGTAGGTTTGTTTAAAGGAAACTTTCCAAAGGAAAAATAAATGAGTGTCGGTCTTACATTTGACAAATTTTGGGGAAAATTGCCACTTATAAAAACTATGATTTTTATGGAAGCCTTACTGGACTATCTCCTCTAAACATCAGAGACATAACAGAATCAACAAGGAATCTTTATGGTTCCACGTGCGATAAGGGAGAGTCGCGCCATCCACTGTGGTATCATAATGAGCCAAAAGTTGTGCTTAACCCATTCGATACAGATTGCACACCGTGTGTGCAATGGATTTCCGAGGCTATAAGACAGTAATGTGCAGTTATCAATTATTCTGAGTAAACTAGTCTTCGAAATAAGATTTTTCTGAAACTAATGAAATGTGTAAAGTACACGAAAAAAAAATTGGCATTAGTTTTACTGTGTACAATACAAAGAAAAATAAAATTTCGCTCCTGGAGACCGTGTTCGAAAAAAATCGTCGTCTCGAATGGGTTAAGTGAGCTATTCACATTGAAGGCTGCCACTTCAACCTAACCTAAAATATGGGCGTCTCATCAGGTTTTTGATATAGGAGATAAATATTTTCGAAAAAAATATTAAGAAAAAGACATTAATAAGGGACAATTATAGATTTTAACCCTCTAAGAGCAACTTCTAAGCTGCTGTGAAGCAATTTGTTAAATTATAATTTTTAATCACTTTTGAAATAAATAAATAAATTTCTAATAAAAAATAATAAAATTAGTAATAAAGTTGCTTTTGTGACCTAAGAAAATTTTTATTGTTAAATATGAAGTTTTTTCAAATCAAGTTGTATGGAGGGTGGTCGAAGTATTAGTCGGATTACATTGAAATTCTGCACAGTAAGTTCTTTACTTACAAAATAACTGTATACTAAATTTCATTTATGTACAACTACTTCTTCCAAGTTTTTCACTCCGCCATATGAACTTGCAACACTGTGCGCGGCTGTGTTGGTTGATTGGTTGGTGGGAAGCGGGCAAGTAGACTGCAAGCCTTCCATAGCAATCAGTCTATTGTGACTATTGAGAACATAAATGGAAAGGTAAGAGAGAGGAAAGGAATAGGAGATTGAGGACTTGTGTAAAAGATTGGATATCCTTACAGCCCCCAAATTTCTTAGAAGTTTGGGCGTTCCGAACATCCTAGTTTCTTTAAAGAACATGAGTAGGTCAGAAAGAGGCAGAGTTTAATCTTCGCTCATACTCAATAAATTGTTGCCCAATGAGAGAGAGAGCTTTCACAAAAACACTTCGTATTTTTCTAGGATGACCTTTCGGATCATTTTTCCAAATGATCATTGCTTGTATGGTTTTTCATTCACTGCAAAGTCTATGCAGCGCTGACGGCAATAATTGGTTGCAGTTCTACTGGCTTACCCACAGATTGACCAGTTTATCATCGTATTTCGCTGCCAAGAATACCAAAGTGTACCGGAATCTAAAAAAGCGCTAGTTGTTTTTGTTTTGTGGCACTTCTCAGCTCTAAGAAGTTGAAGGGTTTCTAAAGCCTTTAGTGCACCTTAGCTGTCATTGTAGACCAGTGGCGTACATGGGATTTCATTTGGTAAGGCTTTTGTATACAAAAGCCTCTTTTGAGCCTCATGCCATTTGAAAGCATATTTGCCACCCACAATTTTGTAATAACAAGATTTTGAGGATCTGAACACCCAAAAAACCCCTAAGGTGCGCCAATGCTGTCGAACCCTAAACGTTACAGCTCTGTGTTTTTGTATGTAAAAACGTTTAATGTGTGGTTTGCCCATCTAAGAAACTTAGCTCATTGGCTATAAGGATCATTTTTTCTTAGACTAAAAGTCTTGAAATTTTATTTGCAAAAAAATGTGTCAAACACAACCATAACCATGTCACTGTTGCATGGGTCAGCAGTTTCTATTTATTTTTATTTTCAAGAAAGAGAAAAATATCCAATCAAATTCTTCTTTGATTCCCAAATGCGCAGAAATTGCGTTGGTAATTTTTAAATGTACACAAGTCCAACGTAACCAACTCCAACCAATCGATTGCAAAAATTGTAGTAAACGAAAAAGGTTGCTGTGGTGAAAAGGCAAGTTGCGAAAAAACAACGTTTGAGCGACGTGGCCTCGCGGGCGATTAATTCATAAATGAAGAAGAACAAATTAAAATGCAGTTTCTCGACGAGCATAAAACCAATTTGTACCTAGTAAAAAGTATTTACACACAGAGTCAAAGGGCTACGACCAACGTTGATGGAAATGCACGTTGGGGCGCAAGCAGCTGTCGGCCTGTGCCGACTTTATTCGGTTAGTAAATGCGCAACGTAAAAATGCTGTAAAAGCGGCCATAATGAAAGCTGTGCGGCTCGTGTCCAGGCAAAAGTTAGTGAGTGATGCAGTGATGGTGGAAGGGGGAAGGGGGAAGAGGTGATATCGCTGAGTTGCCTGCAATAATTCTCATATGTGCGCCGCATAAAATTGCGTTATGCGAATACGTGTCTGCCTTTATGTTTGCATGTGTGTGTGTGTGTGTTCGCTTTGAGTCTGTGTGTTCATATGAGTGTGTGTTGCTGTTGAGTGATACAGCTTTTTAATAAATAAATAAATAAAGAAAGCAGCACAAGACAGCGATTGGGGATGGGGTAGAAAAAGTTGAAGGCACAGAATGTTAACTTTTGCGGCGCGGTTCGTTGGAAGTTTGGACGAGCGGCGGCAGTAAAGTCTGGCCATTTGCTTTTAGCAAGTGAACCAAGGAAAACATTTCAGCGATCTGTGAATGTGAAAGCGAAGATGGATTTCATTGGCGCACATCAGATGGTTGCACCATAAACGACCGATGATATATGGGCAATTGGTGGAGTGGGTTGCAGGGGGATGACTTTGTGTCGACATTGGTGGCATTGGAGTTTGTACTGAAGTTGTAAGTTGTTGTTGTTGTTATTGTTGGTGTGTTGAACAATTTGATCAGATTATTTATTAACAGTCTGTTGCCTGGCAACTTGTGCGCATGCGAGTCTCTATAAGTGTGTGTGTGTGTGTGTGTGTGCCTTTTTGGGCCTAGTATCCAATTTAAAAATTAATGCCTTCACAATTTCATTCATAAAACTCGTAATGTGGTGCCTTGAAATGGCACTCTACCAACAACAACAACAACAACAATAACAACAACAACAACAACACGCATACTTCTACAGCTGCCCGCATATCTGACCAGAGCAGCGCACACATAACGCGCCCGCATGGTGAAGTGGCTTTTACGACTCGTTCGTTCGTACGTCCGTCTGAACGTTTGTCTGTCCGTTGCCACACTGCTGGCAGCAGCAGCTGCCGCGCCTGGCTCAGGCCATGTGTGGTAATTGCCTTAAGGCGATTTTTGTTACTTCTTTATGGTTGGCCTTGTTGTTATTGCAATTTTTTAGCAATTTGTAATGGCAACAATGTGCACCGCCTTGAGCGCAACATTGTAGCGCCAAGAGTAACCAATAACAACAACAACAACACGCTACATATTAACAACATTATCAACATGGCCATTTGCCATTGGCAGAGTGAGCTTTTCTCACAGCACATTACCGCCGCCAGCCATGCGTTCAACACAAGGCAACAACAACAACATTAACAGCAACAATAAGAACCTCAAAATCACCGTCGGGCGAAAGCGGTTGGGCGTTCGCGCGCACACGGCCAGTTTAAACTATAAATTATATTATGTTGTGGCAAAGTGTATGCCATAAAGATGATTTGTTTTCTTTGGCGTAAGGTGGCAACCCTTCGCCAAGCAAGCAACCAACAAAAAAAAAACAAAGCAACAGCAACGGCAACGGCAACAGCTGTGTGGTGTGAGCGTTAACAATGCGTGAGAAATTAAGCAGCAATAAAAACACTTGGTCTCGTATAATAACAATAACATCAACAACAAAAATACCCATTACAACAATAACAACACCAACAATAATAGCAACGTATGTAGAATCCATAATAAAAGGTGAAAAAAAAGAAAGGTGAAAATGTTTCAGTCCGCTTCGAAGGACTTTTTTGTTGTGTACAGCAAATTTCTACGTCTACTTTGTTCAGTGGCGCATACAGGGGTGTTTTGGGGGCTCGAACCCCCCAAACACAAAAAATGCTGGTAAAACATATGGTTTCAAATGGTATTCGGCTCAAAGGTTGGGGTTTGCGTCCCCGCCCCTTCCCTTGCCCCCTAAATGAAATTCTGTGTGCGCCAGTGATTTCGTTAAAAAAAAAAATTTAATTTTTTTATTTAATTTTTTTAATTATTTTTTAAAATTTTATTTTAATTTTTTTGAATTAAATTTAATTTTAATTGTTTTTTTTTTTAATTACAATTTTTTTTTTTTTTTTTTTTTAATTTTTTTTTTTTCTTCTTCAAATCGCCAATATGTCAAATTTGGAAACACCAAACCATCATGAAACAGCAAAATTTGTTAATCTTTTAAGGCCTTAAGAAAATTTCTTTAAGATTATATTTTTCTGCGGATTCCGCACTTCCAGCGCAAAATCGAAAGTGTCAAAACCTTGATTAATAAAACCTTTTTCAAGGTCAAATTGTCATAAAATCAAAGATTTGCAATTAAAATTTCATACAAATGCAGATTAGTTTAGATTATGGTGACCTCCTCTGTAAGGGACACATTCCGAGGCCTTAACCCTTTTGAGCAACATTACCTATTTGTCATCTTATAGCAAAAGCTATGATTGATTCATGGGTTTATTTTAACCCATTCGAGACGACGATTTTTTTCGAACACGGTCCCCAGGAGCGAAATTTTATTTGTCTTTGTATTGTACACATTGAATGTCGTATTTTTTAACGTGAGTGCCGCCACAGTGTGGCCTAACCCCACGGTGCTCAAAAGCACAGCGTATCAAAATTAAGCATTGATAAGCGCCCCGAGAGCAAGCTCCCGGTACCAATTGGGTTAATGTAAATGGACAGTGTACACAGTTGTATTGTACACAGTAAAACTAATGCCAAATTTTTTTTCCTGTACTTTACAGATTTCATTAGTTTCAGAAAAATCTTATTTCGACGACTATTCTTATAGCCTCGGAAATCCATTGCACAGACGGTGTGCAATCCGTCTCGAATGGGTTAAGTAGGCAACAACAAATTAATATTTTTAGAAGTGAATTCAAAGCAAATTACAAAAATTTTACTGTTATCTCCAAAATAATTTCCAACAATCTGCAGCGATATCAGGGAAAGTTTGTGTTCTAATTGAAATCTACGAATTGGGCGCGTTTGATCAAAACCCTGTTTCATTAATAATTAATAAATAAAGTTAAAAAGGGATAATTTTGTATTTTTCCGTAAATATTAAATAATTTTGTTTTAATTAAAACATTTTGATACAGAATTTATTTAACCCGTTTTAAACTAAAATTGTTCAAAAGTAAACTAGCTCTAGAAATCCAACAAGAGATTTCTTAGGCAAGTGTTTCATGATTTAAATACCAAAAAGTAATATTGAGACACAGGTTAAAATTCGAGGTCGAAAGGGTTAAAGGGCCAATTACGATGCCACATATTTCACCCGCGATTCTTGTAATTTTCATTTGCTTCATGTAGATAACGATAGAAGTAGATGAGTGTTTCGCCAGACCCAGCTAGGATTCGAACCTAGGGCCTCTGATATGAGAAACCAGCGCATTACCCACTGGAGAATAGAGGCCAGCACAAAGTAGATTGAAGAAATGTTTTTCTTAATTGAAACTGAATTAACGAAAATTGAAAAAAAAAGTGTATTTATCTGACAAAAATATGTGTGAATTTGGTTCATTATGGGTTACGGATCCATCTTAAGTCTGTTTCTGGTCTTAAACATTCTCAATTAACGAAATTTGATGATTAAGTCCGTTTACTTAGTTACGTTTTTAGGTTAGGTTACTCTACGTTGTTAAATTTTTCTTCTTTTGCAGTTTTAATTTATGTAGCAACTCTGCTTCAAAGTGTTCAAACCATAACTACCTTCTCTATCAATAATTAGTTGAAACAACAGCAGTATTTGTACTAAATATCGGTGATAATTTAAAAAACTTTAGTGTGCATTCACTGGTTAAAAGGTGGACAGACTATGCTGAATGGTTTCTACTGCTGATCCTGATCCTATATGCGCATAGATATTACTTATGCATACTTTCACAACACCAACTCTGAACTCTAAAAATATCCACTCACAGTATATCTTCGCTTAGAAAATCGTGCAGTGCAAAAATACAATAAAATGTCGGCATGTGGCCAGCGCCAAAAATAAATGTTGGCGAGATAAGACAGCAACTTTACAACACACAGACAAACACCACACAAATATGCACATACATACATACCTACCATATGTGAGTTACTATATCTGATCGTAGATATACATATATAAGTCCAACTGTGCGCTTCAAATTGGCTTCGCGTGTTCAGCTTGCATGAGTGAGTTTGTATAGGTATCTGTATGTGTGTGAGTGAGTGTATATATGTCTGTTTACATTTCACCCTCGTTGCTCGCATTCACGATTTACCAGGTGTGCCAATCGCTTTGCGTGCGCTTAAATGCCTTTAATTCTATACGTCAAGTCGACTGTTGTTTTCCTGCTTGCGATAAGAAATTATTACGCAGTATTTACGTGTCATTATGCACTCGAGCATGTCGCAAATAGCAGATGAGAGATAAATGTGGAATGTGCAATGCAGCGGCAATCCACTCACAGCTGTCCATCTGACAGTGATTTGAGTGCAATTTTCAATGTCAGAATTATGAAAATATTTAAATTCACGATCTATTTTAATATCTCAGGTATGAATATTTTACGAGCAGTGTAAGTTGTTGGCAGATTAGGAACCTGAGAACTCTCCTTGTAGATTTTATGAGTCTAGGTTTAATTTTCTATAGTTTTCAATGTTTATTTTCAATTATAAAACCCCTACAATGCAGTTTTCTGGACCTGAACATAAACCTAAAATGAGTTTTCGGATTGCGTGTTTGATTTTTTCTAATAGTAGCTGAAGTTAATTTGACTCTTGATGGGCATTACTAGGCTTAGTCGCATAAAAAAACTGGGACAGCCTATTTTTATAAAATAGACTTCTTTTGAGGCAAATTTTTTATTTATTGTTGTAACGATGAGGCACTCTGTTGCTGTGCTATGCATGAATGCTTTTCCAAGAGTACGGCAAACTTGCTATAATTCCAATATGGCGAGGATGGTGCCCGAAGGTGATGAGCTGTGCTAGAACAATCGAGATAGAGAGTAAAACTAGAATGTGCAAGAAACATCGACGCGATAAGAAAACAAGTATTGGATGAGTGCCCGATTTTACTAGGTGGCGTTTTAATCGTTCACGGTTGGTACTCATGACTGAAATGTATACTTGTTGTAACTCTTTGTAAAGGTGACAACATATCAAACTTTGAATTAAGCGTCAAATCATTTTGATTTCTTTGAGTTTGATTGTTGGAAAAGCGCAATGAAAATGGATAACGAAAACGAACAATATCGTCATTTTATGTTATACGAGTTTCGGAAGGGAAAAACTGTTGGCGCCGCAACGAAAGCTATTCAAGCAGTTTATTTGGACCGTGCACCAGCGCTTCGCACAGTGAAGAACTGGTTTGCTAAATTTCGAGTTGGTGATTTTAACCTCAAAGACCAACCTTGCGCTGGACGGCCTTCCGACCTTGACGATGACGTTAATCGCACTCTTGTTGAGAACAATTCACGCATTTCAACGGAAGAGGTTGCCCAAGAACTGGACGTCAACCAATCAACTGCATTTCGTCATTTAAAAAAGGTTGGGTACACTTTGAAGCTCGATACTTGGGTGCCGCATCAGTTGAGTGAAAAAAACGAAAGTGGACCGTGTAACAACAGCCATTTCTTTGCTTGGACGTATCAAAAATGAGCCTTTTCTGGATCGGTTTGTGACAGGTGATGAGAAATGGATTCTGTACAACAATGTCTAATAAAAACGAACATGGAAACAGGCACATGAAAAGACGGAACCGGTCTCCAAAGGTGGATTGCATCCGATGAAGGTGTTGCTGTGTGTTTGGTGGGATATCCGAGGAGTGATATATTTTGAGCTCTTGCCCGTTGTCGAAACGATTACTGCGAATAAGTATTGTCAGCAATTGGCCCAATTAAAGAAAGCAATTGAAGAAAAACCTCCGATTTCGGCCAATCGCAAAGGAGTCCTCTTCCACCACGACAACGCCAGACCACATGTTGCAAAACCGACTTTGTCCAAACTAAAGCAGATTAACTGGGAAATCGTGTCGCATCCTCCATATTTACCAGACATCGCGCCTTCTGATGACCACTTATTCTGATCATTGCAAAACAATTTGAATAGAAAAAGATTTAAAATCGTGGAGGACGTTAAAAACCACCTTGTCCTCTTTTTTAACGAAAAAAAGCGTGATTTTTATGAATGCGGCATCCGTAAGTTGGTTGATCGTTGGGAGTGGATGGCCGAACATGATGGCGAATACCTAATTGATTTTGTTTGAAAAATTTCAATTTGAGTTTTGACATCAAATCGGGCAAGAATAAGCAAGGCTGTGACAAGTGTAGATACAAGAAAAGTGTAAATCTGTAAATAAAGTGATTGTTGGTTTCTAACTGCGTTTTGCGCTGAGTAATTGAAGTGGTTTTATTTTCAAGCACAATCCAAACCGAACTAAGGAAAGTAATTTTCGTAACATTTGGTGTCAGAAGTGGGATTCAAGGTTAGCACACCTCAGCACATTTTCTTTCAGGTCCAGCGTAAAACCGTGCCTAATCGTTAAATCCACGCCAATAATTAATTATTATATAAATTAATAATTCATTTTTAATAATTAATTAATGAAATAATTTATTAGTAATTATTAATTAAGAAATCATTATTAAATTAATTATTAATAATTATTAATTATTATTAAATTAATTAATTATTAATTAATTAATAATTAGTTAATTTAATGATTAATTAAAAATAATTAATTATTAATTAATTAATAATTATTGTTGAAGTTAATTTGTTAATTAATTAATTAATAATTATTAATTAATTAATAATTAATTAACAATTAATTAATTAAATTATTAATTAATTATTAATTAATGATTATTAACTGTTATTTAATAATTAACTAATAATTTATTATTTTTTTTATTATTAATTATTTGTTATTTAATTTTATTATTTATTATTTAATTTTTTTTATTTATTTACTTTTTATTTATTTACTTTTTATTTATTTATTTATTTATTTATTTATTTATTTATTCATTTATTTATTTATTTATTTATTTATTTATTGATTTATTTATTTATTTATTTATTTGTTTATTTATTTCTTTATATATTTATTTATTTATTTATTCATTTATTTATTTAACCTAATGCAACAATTGTTTTACTTATTCTGTTAATGTGCTCTGGAAAAGGATTTGACCTTGTCAAGACCTTGTGGCGACTGTATGCCCAACCATATGTAAAGTCATTTGTCTCCTCTTTGAAAAATTACCAAAAAAGCAAAAACCAAATGTGAAAATATTTCAATTGCCATAAAAAAAACAACACTTAATCAACTGTTTTTGCAATTCTTAGTAACAAAACTGCTTAACAAAAGTTCGTTGTTAAATCGAATAATTTTAATTAAATTAAAAGGTTACCATGAAGGGGAAAAAAACGATGTGGCATTAATAATGGCTGCTTAAAATTCAAAATAAAATAAATATCAGCTGCCGGTCCATATGCGGGTTGATTGGGGTGCCGTGGCGCTGCGGCTACGGGAAATGATGCCGCTGGGACGAGCGTCGAGCGTTGGGGGCACATGATGTATCACTTGACATGAACCCGCAATTCACAACCCAAAAAAAAACAGGCTCACAAAAATGAAATGAAAATAACGAGCAGGCAGTCTGTGTGTGTGTGTGAGTCGATGTCGAACGCACACAAGCGACCAGACGCCAGCGGGGCTTGCAATTTCAGTTAAAAATATTCAAATTATCCTATTAACCACATGCTTATCACCGAACATCATCGCACCGACACGCACACACACACGCACACACACATGCGAGACACGCAAGCAAAACCGTACGAAATACGAAATGTCTGTACATGTGTGTGGATGCGTGGGTGTGTGCGTGTGGGCAGGAATATCAGCCGCAAGTACGAGCAAATTGATATAACATCCGGCCGGTCGTTTAGGTGAAGCGAACCGAGGCAGTGGGCGCCACAACGGCAGCGGTCGGCCGACCGGCCGGCCAGCTCGAAGGTTCTGTGGTCAATGGAGCGTTGCAGCGCGCGCCTTTTAAAAATGTGATAACGTGAGTTGATGTTGCTGTTGTTGTTGTTGCTGTCGGTTCCTTGTGTGCGTGTGTGTGTGCAAATACTTATTTGCGAGATAAAATATAAATTTTTAGTGTTAAACATGCCGTTGATGACGATGATGCGGCCAATGATGAGTGTATATCAGGGAGACAGTGGCGACTCGGCACGGTTCGGCACATGTGGCAAGGCCGCAGCCAACATGTTCGCGACCACCAACGGAAATGGCTTGTTGATATTTAATGTGCGCCACGGAAGTGGCCGGTTTGAATGCTGCGGCAATAATTTTGTAAATGTGTAAGTGTGAGTGAGTGTGTGCGTATGTATGTGTGTGGTCGGTGCGTTGGTTTCAGTGTTCAGCATGTAGTAAAAGTGATGAAATATGCACAGACACATACACTGACACGAATACGACCATCCAGGCAGCCGGCGAAAAGTGTCCAACTGGTATTTCATTACTGCAACAACTCTAAAGGTCGCTGAAAAAATTTGGCAATAAATGTGGACACACACTTTTATTAAGTTTTTAGTTCAAATTCACTTCATATGATATTTTTTTTTCATTTATTAATGAATTCAGTCTACAGAAAAACTATTATAGACTAACACCGAATACAGAATATAGTAATACAATAAAATATTATATATATTGTTTAGAACTAATATTTTAGCATAAAAGTTTAGTAGAACTTAGAGCAAAATGTGAAGAATAATAGAAATATTTACAAAAATTGCATTAAATATAAATTTCTGTATAAATCTGTTCGTAAAAACTTTTTGATCTTTTAACAACTTTCAGATCTAATATCAGTTTTTTGAAATTATTATGCATTACTTCATAAAAACCTAAGAGAAATAAAAGAAAATGTAAAAAATAACAGTAAAATTGATAAAAAAAAGTTTTAGATTAATGTGGGTTTTACTTAACTTAACTTTTTTATTAAAACTAATTTTTTTTAATGTTTTGAAAAATATTTGCCATAAAAGACTATAAAATTAGGAGAAATAATTACTTAAACAGCAGTAAAAGTGGCAGAAAAAAATTTAATAAATATTAGTCTTCAAATTACAAAAACGTTGTGTTACTTTTAAAGATCTTGAGAAAATTTTTGACATAAATTCTTATAAGAAAATAAACAAATAGGAGAACTGATCACTACGACAGTTGTAAAAGTCGCTGAAACAAATTTTTAGAAAATGTTGGTCTTTACTTTAATAAACTTTAAGAAACAAAGTACTTTTTATAATTTTTTCGACAATTTATTGAGATTGCAAAGTAACTATAAAAAAACTATAGAAATAATTACTTAAGGTGCAGTAAAAGTAAAAACAAATTTTAAGTAAATGTGGGTTTTCAATTTACAAAAACTTTGAGTCAATTTAAGGATTTTTAGGAAATGTTTGGCATTAATTCTTAAAAGAAGAAAAAAAAAAGTGATCACTAAATGAGATGCAAAAGTTGCAGAAACAAACCTTAAGTTAAATGTTGGGTTTTACTTTTCATTAACTTCTAGATTCAAAGAAATTTTTATAATTTCTTTTTGGCAAAATATTGGAATAAAAAACTATACAAACTGGAGAAATAATTACTTAAACAGCAGTAAAAGCGGGAAAAGTAAATTTTAAATTAAAGATCAATAAATAGTTAATAAATAAAAAAAAAATTAATAATAAAAAATAAAAATTTTTATTAATTTTAAAATTAGTTTACAAAGTCACATTGAGTTGTTTTTAAAGATTTTTTTAAAATAAAACAAAAAACAAGAAATGTGATCACTAAAAAAGATTTTGAAGTTTCAAAAACAATTTTCTAAATAAATATACTTCAAATTTTAATTAACTTTATTACTTTATTAAAGTCATTTTTAAGAAATTTCTGGCATGAATTCTGAGTAAAAACTAAAGATATTGGAAAAAGTATCACTAAAACAGCAGTAAACGTGGAAAAGAAATCATGTTTGAATAATGTGGGTCCACATTTTTCTTTAACTTTGAGTTTAAAAGTAATTTTTACATCATTTTTGGATAAAAAATTAATAAAAAAAAGTTACAGGTAAAATTATCAGTGAAATTATCAGTGAGCCAAGCAAAGCATTTAAGGTTAATATGAGTCTACACTTTTTTTTAACTTCAAGATTGAAAGTAATTTTTATGGAATTTCTGCCATGAATTCTTAGTAAAAACTAAAGATATAGGAAAAAGTATCACTAAAACAGAAGTAGACGTAGCTAAGAAATAAGTTTTGACTAATTTGAATCTAAATTTTTCTTTAACTTAAAGATACAAAGTAATTTTTTTTAATTTTTGGTATAAATGTTTAATAAAAAACTTCTTCTTAACTTTAAGATTCAAAGTAATTTTGAAGAATTTTTTGCAATATCTACATTTTTCATAAAAACTTAAAATATTGAAAAAAGTATCACCCAAACAACAACAAATATGGCAGAAACAAAGTTTAGATTTACATATTGTTCCTTAATGTGAAGATTTAAAGAATTTTTAGTTTTTAAGAATTAGAAAAAGAAACTCTATATTTTTCCAAACAACAAAACCATTGAAAATTCTCTTCAATGTACAATGCATTCAATTTAAATCCTTCGCCATGCAAAGTGAAAGCCCACAGTGCAGTGTACGTGCGCCGCAATGCAATGTGTGTGTGTGTGTGTTTGTCGCACGCCACATGTGAAAATTTCTTATTGCCAATTTCTGCATTTACCATGCATTGTTCTTGTTGTTGTTGCATTTTGCTGTTGTTGCTGGTGATAATTTAACAAAATTTATTTTATGTTAAACATTTTATTTTTATGCTCGTTGCGCTCGTAGCGGCGGCCATCATTTGTATCGGTCGGTCGGCCGGTGTTTTGTGGCGGCTTGTCATGATCTATGGACATTTAATATTTTTATGGTGCACATTTGTGTTGCGAACTCGCTGCATGCCAAAATAATTGCCACAACAACACCAACAACAACCCGAATGACATCAATGATATACGCGTCACAAATGCTGGCATTGCAAATATTCGCTGCCGTCCACTGCGCCGGAAACCGTCAAGTAATGAAAATTTATGGATTAGACAAAACGCGTCGGGCATTTAAAACATTGCATACAATTTTCATAACACAACCTCATCGATATCGAAACAATTTTAATAAATTCAATGCATTTGAAGCAATTTGGATAAGAAAAAAGTCTAATTCAATAACAAATTATTTTAGATATTTTGCGGTAGAGGTAAAATCAATTTTAAGAAAAACCTGCTCAATGGTTTATGTGCTGGAAACAATTTTGTAGGCAAAAAAATTATACACTTGAATTTTTCATTTCTAATTTTTTAATTTTTTACTAACTGAATAATGCAAGAATTGCAAGTAAGTAAGACAATTTTGGAAGATCTTGTTGAGGCCCTATGATCCAGTGAGAAGTGAACAAGGAATAAAAAAAACAAAAAAATTAGGAACTTAAATATGTCAGAAGTGAGTACTTATGGAATTATTTCTCAATTTTGAATTTTTTTGAAGAAATATATTGTTATAACTTGACAAAAATTCAATATTAAAACGACTCCAGGCATCACCCCACCAAAATTTAATTGTTTCGAATCGCTCAAATGTTAGGAGAGGACTCCTCTGCCTTCCCCTTAGAAAAACACACTCTACAAAAGCACACAACTTGTCCAAAGACTCACATAAGCCACAAATTGGGCCCATTGTAACAGCGAAAGATGATGACTGTACTTTCTGCAATCTCTGTGACAAGCGTCGAGTACCTAAAAATTGATCTCTGGATGGTTAAGTGATCTAAGCGTTTAATGTTGATTTTAATAGGTTCATTTGTGTCTTTTGAGGAAAAGAAAACTAAGCGTGTTTTTACTGCATCTACAAATGGCAGACAGGTGTAATAATGAGTTGGTGTAGTTGGTTGTTGGATGAAATAGTCAGTTGGTTGGTGTACTTGGTTGCTGGGTGCCACCTCTATCTGTATAACCTGTCGATTGTTTAAAAAAAAATTTTGTCGATTGTTTGTCATAAAAGAAACAGTGATAGTTGTGAGATTGAAAAGCTTTCTAGAAAGGACAACAGGCTGCTGGAACCCTTCATTGCTTGTGGGCTAAAATCCATCTTTCCTTTTCCCTTTAATCTCGTGTTCCCTCTGTTTCTGTTCCTTCATCTCCGTTCATTGAGTCGATTGTTTTTCATAAACGAAACAGTGATAGTTCTGAGATTGTTGAACTCTCCAGAGTTCTCCTAGTCACCAGGTTGCTGGAACCCTTCATTGCTTGTGGGCTGAAATCCATCTTTATTTTTTTCCTTTTATACTCAACTTGTGAAAACAGCATGGTTATGGACACTCTGGGATTTAAGGTCATTTACGAAGCCAGGTACAGAACAGTAATTAGATTCCTGCACGGACTATCTGATTCAACACCTGGATTTTGATTCGCGCGCACTCACCTCCTTTCCTTCAAGGGAAGAATGGGGAATTACCAGTGTGACAAGAGACGCCTCCATCACCATCTTCACAGACGGTTCTAAAATGGAGGAAGGTACAGGAACTGGTATCCACTCAGATGTACTGGGGGCACAACGGTCTTTCAGACCCCCGGACCTCTGTAACATCTTTCAGGCGGAGATTTTTGCAATCTGGAAAGCTGCTGAACTAATCCACGACAGCGGATTACCACCCACGGATATCTGTGTGGATAGTCAGGCAGCTCTTAAAGCGCTGAAATCAGCCACTGTAAAATCGAAGGTGGTGCAGAGGCGCCGGGCATCACCGAGTCACTCTTTGCTGGGTTCCGGGCCACTCTGGAGTGGCAGGAAATGAGGAAGCCAATGAGAAAGGGGGTCGCCCTGCCTCTCACCGAAGTGGATAACTCTGTGCTCCCTCCGATATCTGCCCTGTATTTGCATATTGACAGGTTGAGCAAAACTTACATCGAGTCATCATGGCAGAGCAGAACTGATGGCAGTACCTGCCGGGCAATATGGCCTTCCCTTTCCGTTAGGAAAACACGATATGTACTGTTCCTGAGTCGAACCTCCATTAGGCAGCTTGTTGGAGTCATTACTGGACACTGCGCCATTGGATCCATGCTTGTCAAATGGTGCCTCACGTCCAGTGATGCCTGCAGAAGCTTTGGGGATGAAGAAGAAGTGGAAACGATCCAACACTACCTGTGCCACTGCCCGGCTCTGCAGGAACGCCGACTCCGTACCCTGGGGTCAAGGTTCCTGGTAGACTTGGCCTGCGCAGCAGTAGTTGAAATTTCGGATCTACTCTCCTTCATCAAGAGGTCGAACTCGTTTGCCCCGGACTGAGAGCCACTGGTTAGCTCCAGAATCTTCCATGAAGGGATTCACAATGGGCCATTTTGGCCTCCGAGTGGAAGTGCTGCCCTTGGGACGCACACACCCTTCCCTACCTAACCTAACCTACTCAACTTCCCTCTATTTCTGTTCGTTCATATTCGTCCTTTTATATAACTCTTACCATTACCCCACAATCCAAAAACCAACCCGCACTTTTATTATGCGCCACCGACGATCGTAAGGTTTATGATAAACTTGGGTTTGAAAGAGTGTTGATGAAAAAGCAAAGCTGCTGCCGGGGCTTAGAAGCGACTCTCTCCGAATTCTAAAGTTATTCTACTTCGCTAACCCATCCAGAATCCTATAAATTGAACCAAGTATTCTCTTCTAAGAGCTTGAGTGTATTTTTTTAGGTAAACTAAAACAGATAATTGTTATCAGTGCAAAACTTTCGATGAGAAACACTGCTGTAGTTATATATTTTTGATAATTTTGGGGTGAAATCTTTAATTGTGAATTTCTCAGCTACTTTGTGACACTTGTGACAACTTTGTGAACCAGTAATTAAAATTTAAAGTAGATCAGTTAAAGAGACTGAACTTTTAAATGGATTCTAATCATTCAGTAAGCACTGGAAAATCACTTCAAAATAAAGAGAGTCAAAAACTTGTTCTGCAGGTCCTTTTCTCTCGCTTCCGCAAAACCATGCTCCAATCTCAAGTATCTTGTAATAACTTCTGATCAAAATATACCAGAAATTGTCCAATTAAACAAATGGGGCTTGAGAATTGCTTGCATAAACTGCGTCGGATTGATGTCGCTAGAGAAAAGCTTTCTTTGAGCGAAAACATAACACTGTGCGACAAAAATGAAAAACTTTCAAAACACACGAAAAAAATCTATATACTCGAAAAAATAGGGCACAATTTAGTAAAACTGCGTTTTTAGTTGTTCTTTTTGACGTCAGCATTTCTTTTAAATGACTTTGAAATTTCAAGGACATGTTTATTTCCAAAAATTATTTTTAAAATTGAGTGCATTGAAGAATAACAATATGAGTATCAAAGGAAAGAGAAAAATCCTTAGAATATTAGAAAATTGAATGTTTTGGTGTAAAATGACGAAGAGGTATTGAAAATGTCCTTTTAAAACTGTATCCTTTAACGATATCACTTCCGGGACGAGACAAAAGTGTATGAATTTGTCATCGAAATTAATCAAAAATCATCGGAATGGCGATTCATGCACGAGCCAAAACCAAAAAAACCACGACAGAATTGATCCAAATTCAAAGCTTTTCTAATCTTTCTTCTTGATTGCCGTTGTGTGGTCCACTCCAGATTTCTTCCGCCAGGGCAAACAGTAAAGGAGAAGTACTGCATTGGCTTTTGAAATCATTTGAAGAAAAATGTTCATTGCATGAGGTCAGAAATGTGAAATGAACACTTTAGGTCTCTTCAACACGATGACACATCTTAATTTGTATGCAACTATTTGAACAACGTAAACCTGACATGGTTTCTTGTTACTATTTTCCTTATACCAACACTCAAGTTACCACTTTGCAGAAAGCGTCTCAATCGTCTCAAAGATTGAGGCTATGAAAGAGAGTTCGCAGAAGGAGCTGAAGGCGATCCGAAAATCAGCCTATGACAAGATTGTTTTCAAGATTGGAGGATTATTTGCATGAATTATGAGTAATTTAACCATTTCTGTTTTTCTGAAAAATGTTTGATATTTTTTGATCAGAAGGTATATGTGGGTTAAGAATTTGGCGTCAAATTGAAAGCATGTAATCGATTTCTTCTTGGCCGAGACACTGCTATGAAAATGTTGCCCTCTGATTTTTCATTAGTAGATACACATAAGTTTTAGGCATCAAGAAGAAAGAAATAAATTAAAATTTTAAAGTTGTTTCAACTCGTTCAGCTGGTTGTGCTCGACTATTGTCAGCTGCTGGTAGCTTAAGGAGTTTTTCAATATTTCAACAGTGCCAGCGCGTAGCGAGCGTGTTGCAGAGTTTTGGCGTTGCCACTTAACAATGAAATCAAATGAAATTACATTTTGGTGATTCTGTGCGCGCACAATTCAATTTTCAAAAATAGTACAAACAACAAAAACAACAAAATAACAACAATACAATCAAATAAAGAACATTAAGGTAGTTCTTGCTGCTAAAGAAAAGTAGATGTAGGAGTACTTGCATTATTTTGTTGTTGTTGAAATTGTTGTCGAAGTTGTAATGGCGGAAATGCTGCGGGCGCAGCGCACACACACACATACATCCAAACAAATATAAAGACAGGGAACACAGAAAGCACGTTCATACACACACATCGACAAGTGCATGTTAGTCGCATTTAAGTGTATATGTGTATGTGTGTGTGTGTAGGTAGGTGTGCCAACAGCTTTCAGTAAAATTCGTTTCCACCAGTCTTTTTAACTGTTCTCTCTCTCTTTTCGTTTGCTTTCAAGCGACAGCCACTGAAATTGGTAACAACCGCAACAATAGCAACAATAATAGCAAAAACAGCAACAACGACAGGCACAACAACAAAACAAGACTTAATCATTTTTATATTAGAAAGTAGATTTAATTTTCTTACAGCATTCGTAAAACGTTGCAACTGCAGCTGCCGCAATGCCAGCAATGCGCTGGCAGCAGCAACACACGAACACTCACAAGCACACACACACATACACACAGAGAGATTGTGGTGTGCAATGAAAGAAGAATGCTGCAGGGAAACCAAACGTAGCCGAGCCAAACCGAACCGAACTGAAATGAGGTAAAATGCAGTGGTTTGATGTATATTTGTGTAAGTGTGTGTGTGTCTGTGTGAGATGCAAGTCAGTGTTGGGCGCCACTGTGGCTTACACACACAATCGCACGCACTGTAAGTGGCAAGCAACACGACTGCCGAAATTAACCAACTTAGGCTGCATTTTGGCGTTCGAATGTGTTTTTTGTTGGTGGCTGCATGGAATGTTGCAAGGCAGCAGAAGCGAAATTTGAAATCAACTCGAGCGCAGTGGCACGTGCGCTGCCGTGTTGCAAGCGGCATCGTTGCAGCATTCTGCCAGCGCATTGTGCAGCAATGCGTAATTGTTGTTGCTCATTTAAGTAGTCTGCAATAACAACAACAAACAATACACAGAGCACATCGACAGCTGCAATAACAATAACACTAACAAACCGAAAACAAGCAGTGGGGCAGCAAGAAGGCGCAGCGTACTGCAATCGAAAGACAAGATGCAGGGAATGGGAATTGAAAATGGCGAGAGGTGAAGAAACAATGAGAATCGCATAGAAATGATAAGCAATGAAGAAAGATAATGAAATTCAGAAGACTAATAGTCAGCGATTCATAGTTGTTAAGGAGGAAAAAGAGCGAGTTGCAGGTGATGAAGAAACTTTAGGCTTTTCAGGAAGTAAATAGAAAATTAGGAAAATTAGAAAATGAGTCTACTATTTTCTTAGACATAAGCAAGCACCTCCTTTGTTTTTCTTTCTGAAAGGATAAAATCATTGAAAAAAACAATCAATTAAATGAGCGAAAATTTTTAATACTGTCCGAGTTATATTTCCGACATTATGCAATACTACAGATTTTAGTTGTATGGGGGATGCCATACATGCCATTTTATTTTATTTTATTTTATTTTATTTTTTTTTATTTTATTTTATTTTGTTTTATTTTATTTTATTTTATTTTATTTTATTTTATTTCATTTTATTTTTTTTTAATTTATTTTATTTTATTTTAGTTTTTTAATTTAATTTTATTTAATTGAATTTTATTTTTTTATTTACTAAAAGTAATCCAGAAATTTAATCGAATTCGTACAAATTACAACGACGATAAATATTACGACGATAAATATTTGAAGGGGTTTTCCGAGCAAATTGCGATCCTTAAGGGCTCTGAAAATCGGAGCATAAGTAGCGCTATTAGTTCTTACCCTCTCCAAAGGAAACGTCACATGATTTCTTAGGGATCTTTGTGGAATAGAAAAATGGATACGTCCGAGTAAGTATAGGCAATCTATCGCACCACGTATTCGGGAATAGACAACGGTAAGGGAGGAAATAGTCCTCCTGCCCTTCAATGACTTTAGATTAATAAGCAGAGATCATTCAAGCCCCAACGTTGTCTTGCATTATCAATTAACGAAATTTAATTAACAGCTCCAACTGCAAAATTGCCAATTCAAGATATTTTTAGTAATTACAACAACAACAAGTGCAACTTTCAACTCAACAAGGTCTGCAGTAACTACGGCAACAACAGCTGCACGTGTAACTAGAATACTTTGGAGAGCTTAAAAGTTGAATTTTGCCACAACAACAACATAATAACAACGGTGCATGCGAGCACTTGGCATACACACACACGCACAGGTAACTACTTACGTGCCTATTATACAGTTACTTGTGCAGACACATGAATACTTATGCAACAAATAGAACAAAATTTTCTAGTGACGGCTTCAAAATTGTTTAGAATTTTAGTTTTGCTCCTGACAGGCTCAGATGCAATTGTTGTTGTTGTGTTGTAATTTAAAATGTAAATAAATGAAATGTTGAATGGCTGCTTTTTTTTCATTTTTTCTTATATTAGAACCATTTATTTATATTTATTGCCACTCTTCCAATTTTAATCTTATTCAGTTAATTAGTTTATAAGGAAAGTTAGTTTTAAGCAAATCGTAAATAGAGAGATCCACTAATACCGACTAAAAATGGGTTAAATTTGATACTACAGCCCTTTCCATTTGTATGTGTGTTATTTTACGATTTTATTTATACTACTAACTCAAAATACTTTCATTGGCATCCTTATGGAAAAGCGGACGAACCACACCCATTTCCAAAAAGGTTTCAAGCAAACTGTGTACTAAATTTATTTTGACATCTATCCGGTGCGGAAGTTATATGAAACATGGTCTGAAAGATGTTTCTGGTGGACCCAAAGACAAAAATGTATGCCCTACCGGGTTACACCTTATATTTTGGTCCCTGGCAGGGATAAGTTGTGACAGGAGATGGTTTTAAATTGTAGCTTTAATTAAATTGTAGATATTTAAAATGTTAATTTATGATGTGGAAGCACAAATGGATTCTCTAATGTAGCACTTCGTAGCTAGAACTTCTTTCTCATAAAATCAGTTTGAGCTTCTAAGAAATCTAACTCACTTAGAGAGTGGTTCTACTAGTACTCTACTTCTCGTAGAGAGTTCAGAACAAGTTCATAACAAGTAAGTAAGTAAGCTTTTTATACTTACTCGTGCATCCAACTGCTGAAGAAAGTCTATGAAGGTACTACCAACCTTTATGCGAGAATACCTCTTAGACAGTAAATTGTAAAAACATCAATAATGGTTGTTAGCTGATCTCACTTTTGTGAAAGAGAATCGTGTGAATGGTGCTCTTATTAAAAATAAAAAAAAAAAAAATAAATGCTTTTACCTCTCAAATCGAATTATTTCCCTTCACACAGCTAGACACCTTTTACTAAAATAGATCTGTGAAAAATCTCAAATGTAATCTTCTTCGTTTAGTTGGTTTGCCGCATAATTTATTGTATAAAAAATTCACGATTGATTGCATTTTGTAAATGTTACTCATACGCGCCGGGGACTCATTCGTTTATTGAATTTTTAAAAATGTTACTCATACGACTAGTGTACTCTACAGCAGATATAACACTAGGTCGGATATACAAAGTTTTGAAAAATATTATTTGTAATATATTTTCATACCAATGATAATAACCTTTTTGTATTTCAAGGTGAGGTTAGGGGACTATTTTTGCTTCAAAAATGGGACAGGATTTTGCAAAAATTTTTCAAAGTATGCAAGCAAGATTTGAAAATTCTAAAATCTTATATTTTCCATCTGCCTAGTTTGCCTTATAGTCTATTATATAAAAAATTCGTTGTTGATTTAATTTGAAAAATGTTACTCATACGCCTCGTTAATTGATTTGCTTGTTCAAATGTTACTCATACGACCCGGTACTATTTTTCACATACCAACTAGAACTGAAGAATGCTTTGCTTAATTTTAAATGTTGAAAAATTTCGGTTCAGAAAGCTTATATTTTAGTCATTGCTACGTCCAAGTCTCAGATGTATTTCGTGAGTAACCAAATTGAGAAAATTCTCAAATTCAATCGTTGTCGTTTTGTTAGTTTGCCTCATACTTACCTGTATACGAAATTGAATTGAATTTCATAAATATTACTCATACGCTCCGGTGACCAATTGGTTGATTGAAGTGCACATATGTTACTTATACGCCATGTGTACTCTGCAGTAAATTTGGGGTATTGAAATATTTTGGAAATATTAACAGTAATATTTTTACAAACTAACAAATAGTTTCTTTACATAAAGTGGTGAAAATAATTGGTTCAGAAGCTTGAAGCTCAAGCATTGCTTCGTGAAATTTCAAAAATATTTCTCAAATATCCAAACTGGAGTTTTTACTAAAGTTAATTACTAAATTTAAATTACTAAAGTAACATGTTTTGTTTAATATGATTTTTCTGTGTGTTGAATTGCAATACTGAAGCGACGTTCGACCAAAGGATTAAATTTTTGTAAAGAAAAATTGCTGTGAGCAGAAAATTGCTATGTGAGAGTACAAAGTTGAGGGAGTCGACATAAAACTGCAGTTTGAAATGCAGTATTTCTAATAATTTATATGCAGGTGAACAATCGCGGCCTCTAGTTGTGTAGTTTTTAGACCTTAGTCTCATTATGAGGCAGTCGCTAATTATGAATTTTTATGTTATAACTAGCTGGGCCCCGCGGCTTCGCACGCAAGCTCTCTTGTTTCACCCGATACAAATTTTGAACGCATTGTTGACCCCATCAAATTTTGATTTAAAAAAACATATGTCTATTAACTTTGATGTCAAGTGGTTCTAAAAACTGTGAAGTCACAAGGCCATTTAAATCATGAGTTTTCACATTTACTCTAAACAAATTCGTAACCTTTAGTTTACCATGGAAGAATTCGATTTTTAAAAATATGAAAAGCACATTTTAATTATTTCCCGATTGAAGTGCTTTGTGAAGTCAAAAGGACCAATAAATCGTGTTTCTCCATACAAACTGTTAACCCATTGTTGACCCCGTTAGATTTTGATTTCAAAAAAGTGAAAAACACGTGTCAAATAAATTCTTACTAAGAATACTTTCACAAAGTTTGAAGTCCATGGCTCCATTAATTAATGTTTTTTACAGTTTCGCCATACAAACTTTTAACCGGTCGTTGACCCCGCCCGATTTCAATATTCGGAAAAAATGAAAAACACGTATCGAGTTATTTTACATTTGAAGTACTTTCACCAAGTTTGAAGTCAAAAGGCTAAACAAAATTTTTTCTACATACATACTTTTAACCCGTCGTTGATCCAGTTAGATTTTGATTTTGAAAATAATGAGAAACGCGTGTATAATTTTTTTTATTTCAAGTATTTTTAAATTTTTTGAAGTCAATAGGCCTATCGGTTCATGTTTTTTTCGAGTCTACCTTAAACAAATCTTAACCCATTATTGGTCCAGTTAAATTTTTATTTTTGGAAAATTATAAAATACGTATCGAATTATTTTTAGTTTAGAGTATTTTCAGGAAGTTCGAAATCAATATGTCTCTAAAATCACTTTTCTTCATACAACACCTTAACACATGTTTTGCCCCTTTACACCCCGAATTTCAAAAAACAGTTAAAATTTCATGTTTGTAGCTTCAGCGGTTTGGGCTGAGCGATGATGAATCAATCAATCAATCAGTCAGTCAGTTAGGGCAAACAATCTATGTATATAAAAATGGAGATGGTACCACACCCTCTTGTCCAATGCTCACAACTTGCTTTTAGTCGAACTGTGCTACTAAGTGGAAAGTTCGTACCAAGTTTCACTGATAACTGTTGGATCATAAAAAATGTGCCACGTCCTTGACCAACGCCGATCAAATCTCATCCGCAGAATGACACATCTATGAAACGACGGTACACCAAATTTCAATGCTGTGCAACTAACAATTCGGAAGATATTCCATTTCAAAGATTTGAGTTGTATGGTTGGTGCCACACCCCTTTGTTCAATACCCACCCCATTCCCTCGGGCGAAGGACATGATTAAATAGTAAGTTTGTACCAAATTTAATTGATGTGTGACTTATGGATCCAAAGTTATTGTCTAAAAATGTATTCTTGTGCCACGCCCCGTTTTCCCAACTTTTCTTTTTTCCTAAACCTTTTCCTTTTTCCCTTTTCCTTTTCTTTTTTCCTTCACATAACAATTTCAAACAAACCCGCCGAAGGAAGTGTCCAAATTGGTCCAGTCGTTTTCAAGTTTTAAGCAGCCGAACGGACCACGATTCATTTTTATATATATAGATTTATTTTATGTTTTTATTTGATATTGCTTACCATCTAAGCATCATTGTGTCTGCAATTTTAATCTAACCCCCCAAAGGTCTTCAAGTGATATTTTAATATAATCAATAAAAAATCATTTCCTTAATTTGTGTTGTTCTTCCATGTCCCCCAATTAGTTTTTCTTCACTTTTATTCTTTGCTTTTCACTTACCGCGAAAAAAGTAAACAGCAAATCCAAAACGGCCTGCAAAATTGGCGCATTAATACGGGAGGCAGTCGGATGATAATCGCCGCCCTGACAGCGTTTATAGTGCGCTAAGCAATAAGTTAAGCGGCCAGCCACTCTGAGGTAAGTCAGCAAGGGTTGCGAAAGCGTTTAGCTGCTTCTTCAGCTAAACCGTCCAATTGCCGCAGCGCTGACACAGCGCGCTTTGCACTTTTGCGCCACTAAGTCCGTTCCATCTTGCGCCTTCGTTTCATTCCGTTTATGTATGCGAGAGCGAGGCGCTTTTATGCGCCGTCACAGCAGCGACACGCCACACCGCAACGCTGCAATGCTGCCAGCACTGGTCACTGATTCCTTACGTGACTTGTTTGTCAAGCAAACAAAGTCGCGTCGCAGCGCAGTAAAACAAGCAACAAACCAACCAACTAAACAACAACAACTACAACTACAACAACAATGACAGCATCACAAACGAAGGACATGATGCTGGTCAGTGGCGCACAGTGATGTCAGGATGACAGAATGATGATGAGGACGCAGCGGCAACGAACGAAAATGGCCCCATACGCTCTCGCAGCAGCCGTGTCGTCCATCCGTCCATCCATTCAGCCAGTCAGCCAGTGTCGGCGTGTCAGCTGGCCAACTAACTCAGACGCAGCGCAACGAAATGAATTTTACGAGTAAACGACAAAGCAACATTTGCCGCCGCATTGCGAGTGAATGCTGTCGCCGGGTCTGCGGGTGGTGTGCGAGTGCGCCGACTGGGCGCACCAGGGACGCGGCAAAGTGACGGGGCCTGCGACGCAGTTTATGGCGTGCGCAATTATGCAGCGCTACCGTACAGGACACAGCGACTGACAGTGTGCGGCGAACGTAACTGGTCATGGCAATAACAGCAGCAACAATGACAACAGCAACAACAATGTCAGTAAACGTAGTTGGTCGAATGGCGGAGATGGGGGCGTGTGGCGTAAGTGTTTACGTGCATTAAATCATAAAGTAAACAGGGAGAATTTCTGCGAAAACTGATTTCGTTTTTCGCCTCTTATTGTTTTAAATGGTTGCGGCAGTGGTTGGGCGGGCGGGCGGGCGGATCGACTCAACACGCCAGTTGCTGGCAAAACAACGTTGGCAACGAAAACAGCAGCAAAAACAACAACAACAACAATAATAAGCTTTGCCACGGCCACTTTCAGCTGCCTCAGCCTCTTTGCCGCCGCTTCGCAACTGTTCGCTCGCCGCACACATTTATGTCGAAACAAGCACCGCCGCTTTGCCGCTTTAAGTGCAATATTTGAAGTGGCTCTCGGGCGGTTCGTTGCTCTATTTGCGGTTTTTGCGCGCCGCTTTTTTGCTGCCGTTCTTGCCGCAGCCGCATCGCTGTTGTGTTGTTTTGTAAATGCATTTTTTTCGCCCCTCTCCGGTGCTGCACTGCTCGGTTTTGTTTTTATTTTGTGGCATGTTTTGTTGTTGTTGTTGTTGGTTGCATGCTTTTTTCCAAATTTCACAGTTGGCTTTTTCGGCGGCTCTCCGGCACTTGTCTTTGCTACTGTTTTCAGTTTCCGCCATAGTTGGCTGACCACAAACAACACACAATACAACAACAACAATCATGCAGAAGAAAATATAAAAATAGAAGAAAAAAACTGCATACATATATAAATGCAAACGGCAACTAAGAATGCCGCAAACAGCAACTAAAACAACAACAACAAACACTGAAAAAAAATCTAAGGATAATTGCGGTCGCAGTTTTTCTCTCGACGCTCGGTTCGCGTCCGCGATTTCTTCCTCTCCGCATCGCTGTTGCTGGCACCTAGCGAGGCCGCAATTAAAATGCACAGCGCGTAGAATTTTGCATTGTGCAAAAATGTGCAGATAATTGAAGGGATAAGTAGAGAAAGGCTGTGATTATGAATTCTGCGCTGCTGTCGACGCCGTTGCTGTCGACGCCGCCGTTGCCCGACAAGTTTTCACAGCGTTCGCTCAAAGGATTTTCGTTTTCATTTGCAGTTTTAAAGCCAAAGTTTTCGCTGTCCCCCCTCTGTGTGTGTGTGTCATTTGAATGTCGCATCGAGCGCCACTTGTGAATATTTGTTTTTGTGCAGCGCTATTCTAGTACAAAATTTTTGTGTAGTTTTTTATGTGGAATATTTTGTTGGCTACCGTTGCCCTCAAGGACAGTGTAAAAGATTTTGTGCAGCAGTTTGGAATCAGTCAACTGCATTCAAAAAATACATAAATGTTATTTGAGTTGTTAAGCGCAATTGAAGTAATTCTAACTTTTCTAAATAGAATTTTAATAAATAAAAATTTTAAATAATAAGGTTTTTCAAGCTCAAAACATTTTCATTCTCTCGTATTATAAAGAAAAATATCAAAACTTTTAGGAACTCTTCAATGTACAATAATTTTTGAGCGACCTCCAAATAGTCTTTGACTCAAATCAAAGTGACTTGACTTCAAATCAAAGTAAATCTTTGACTTAAAATCAAAGTTCAAGTAGTTCTAAAGCAATTTTACTAACATTTTTTTTTTAAATTCTGCACCTTTGACCAACTCTTTGTTGAGTGAATTTTATAGCTTTGTTTTAAAAAAAATTATCACTTTTTTAGGAACTCTTTGGCGTCTGAATTTCTAAGCAAGTACCGAACACCTTCAAAGTAGATTTTCTGACTTTAACCTCAAAGCAAACTTCTTCTAGTGGCAATGCCATTCCACCAATAATTTCATAAGAATTTTATTGCAAAAAAAAATTTCATAAGAATCTTATTGCAACTTTAAGGAACTCTTTCGTTAGTGAATTTCTAAGCACTCTTCCTCTCAAGTATCAAATATCTTTCATATGCATTTTTTTGGTTATGAACCCAAAGCAAAATTCTGGGAACACCGAAGTACAGGAATCAATAATAAAAATAGTAAATAAAAAGTTGCAAAACTTCTACAAATTTCTTAATAACCACTGAGCCCCTGCTGCTTCGAACTGCTGTGCCATCTCTGAACAAGATTCTGGTGTATTCTAAGTTATTTATTTATTTATTTATTAGAAGAGTAATAATTATAAATAATTATTTCACTTATCGACTAAAGCACTGGCTGCCAGGGCCTTCGGCTTTATATATTCTAAGTTAGCTTCAATAAATTTTCAATGGAATCAAACCAAAATTTCAAATTTCTAGCACTTTTAGAGTAAAATTTGAGTTATTTCGGACTGAATTTCATACAATTTCAAAACAAAAAAGATAACTTAATAATACAAATAAAAAACTTATAAGTAAATCAGCATTAATATATAACCAAAAAAGATAACGTAATAATACAAATAAAAATAACTAAATAAATCAGCAATAAAATATTACTAAAAAAATTCTCTAAAAAAGTGGTACAAATAAATTAGAACCAGGTTCAACATTTTCTAACTAAACTTCAAGAAACTCCAAATTGAACTAGTCAGAACGTAAAAGGGACTTCTGATATATTCTCGGAGAACTTGGAGAAATAAAAAAACGGGTGAAATATGGGTTACAGATACGGTAATAATGGGCCTCACAATAGACCTTAGAGTGTGTCTCTTACAGAGGCAGCCACCATAATCTAACCTCACCTTGAGAAACACCAAAAACACTTTTAGTTGATTGATTGATTGAGAAATTATCAAATTTCTTTGTGGAACTATTTAATAAAACCTCAAAACACCGTTCAAGTTTACTTTGAAGAAATTTCAAGATTCCTTAAATTAACATCTAAAATCTTCTTTGATACCAAAAAGAACTTTCAATCAAACTTTTTAAATGCTCATAGAAAGTTCCTCGCATCTTCAAAGCTTAGTTCGAGCAACTTTTAAAAGTATTTTTGAAACCCTCAAAGATAATTTTTAGTATTTTTTAGTTAATTCTAATTAATTTAAAATTTAGTTGATTTTAATTAGTTAATTCTTTTAGTTAATTCTAGTTAATTTGAAGTAAAATTCTTGGACATTTTAATACAAGTTCCTAATATCTTCAAAGAAAAGTTCAAGTTCCTTACTTTTCAAAGTCAAGAGAAATTTGTCAATGCTAGTTTTTACCATCTTTAAAGAAAACTTCTACAGTGTGACCGGTATATGTTCATACAAAAACAAAGTAGTTTTTATTGATCAAAACAGTAGTTGGAAAAGTTGAAACGGTTAACAATTATAACTTGAAGTATCAAGATTTGATTGTGCTTAGAATCAACTAAGCACACATTTTTTGTGAGTCCTTTTTAATTAAAATGTCGAAGAAATTCGAAGCAAACTTGTTGTATTTTTTAAGAAAGTTTCTTACATTTTTCAGGTAAACTTTGTAAATCTTGTAACTTTGTTCTAATCTCAATTTTAGGATCTTCAATACCATATTTTGCATATTTTAAATAAATTTCTAGTAAACCCCGAGCACACTTTTTGTCATTTTTAATACAAGTTTCCAGCATTTTTCAAGTGAAATTCAAGGAATTTATATCACTTTTTAAGTTGAATTTGAAGAACTTTTATGTTCTACTGAAAGAACTTCTGAAAACGAGCTACCGGGACCATCAAGTAGAGTTTCTTTGTCGTTTAAGTTTACTTCGACTAAATTCGAAAATAAATTCCAATATCTTACAAACTAGTTTCTAGCATTTTCTAAGTGAATTTATAGTAAATACAAAGTGAACTTTTTATACTTCTTAAGATAAACGTCTAGCATCTTCTAAGCGTAGTCCGCGGAGCTTCTAAGACCTAAAAAAATTAAAAAATTATTAAAAATTACAATTAATACAACAATTTCTAAGTAGGTTTTACAGTTTCTGGTTTTCCAAAGAGATTTTCTAGCGTTTTATAGTTTTTTTTTTTATATCTTAAAAATTCTAACTTTAAAAGACTTTGAAGCAACATTTTTGTTTTTCCAGTTTCTAAATTTTGTTGAGCAACTTTTGAAAGAAATTTTCATAACTTGAAACTAGGCTTGAGTTTCTTCTAATTGAATCTCTAATCAATCCATAACTCAACGCAAAGCAAAGTGAATCTCTAATCAATCCCTAACTCAAAGAAGACTTCTCTGTTTTTTTTGGTACAATTTTCTAATATTTTCTAAATAAACTGCATGAAAATTCTTAAGAAGTTTAAGTAAACTTTTATGTACATTTATAGGCAATGTTTTTGGTTATCCAAAGGGAGTTTGTAGCTTTTTCCAGCTTTTGGGGAACTCATTAAAAAATGTAATTACATATCTAGCAACTTTTTAGTGAACTTTTCACTTGTCCAAAGAAAGCTTCTGACTTCTTTAGGTTGACTTCGAAGTAGAATTCCTTCAAGTCAATTTCAAAGCATTTTTATACAAGCAAACTTCTTGTACTTGCACCACAACTCATCTGACTGGATACCTTATAATATTTTTCAAGTGTACTTCGAGCAACTTTAGAAATAAGTTTTAAAACTCTCAAAGTTAGTTTCTATTTTTTTCTAAGTAGTTTTCCGAATTCTGGGACTACTAAGATTCAAGCACAGTTGACTTTGAGGATTTTCAAAATCCTTTCAAGAAGATTTATAAAAGTTTTAAAATTAATATCTGAAAGAGGACTAGCAAGAAATCATCTAAAAGAGAGGGCTTGAAGCACCTTTTAAGTAGATTTGGAGAAACTATTGGAACCTTAACATTTAGTACGAGTATTGAGCTGCTTTTAAGTGAATTTTCAGTCAACCCAAAAGTAAATTCTTTGAACATTTAAAATTAAATAATATAAATAAAAATTTTTTACAGAACTCTGCCCTGTCAAAAGTACCTAAAAAGTACCTCAGCCGAGCCACAGTTGTGTGACAATCTTGTTCCTTAAGAAATTTCATAATCCATGATGTTATTTGACTGGATGGAAAGGATGGATGGATTAAAAAAATTTAAGTTGAGTTTTCTATGGAGTGAAACAGAGAATATTTAGAATTTTGAAGGACACATGAAAAAAAGTAATAGTCTGTTTTTACTGAAATAAACTGCAGTTTATCATACATTTCTTAAACTCTAATTCAGAAAAAAATTGCATGCAACATAATTAGTGGTTGCAAATTTTTTTTATATTTTTCTTAACGTTCTTAGTTAGAGACTGGACAGTACGTTCGAGGACTGCTGCATAGGCTTCCTTCCACCGATTTCAGAACTGTACATAATTTTTGAAAAGTTTGCTTATTTTTCTTAAGGTTTGTTTCATTACAACCCAATATCTTTCAATAGGCGGAAGTTCCAGGCAGTTGGGATAATTTGCCTCTTTTGGGACCACCGTGACACAATTTCCTTCATACCACTCCATAGTTGACCTGGAGTAGTGGCTTGTCACTAGGTCTGGCCAAAATCAAACTGTTCCTTTGTGCTATTCAGTAAATAGTATGAAGCGTTTTTGCAGACATTCTTTAATATAAATTCTAGAGTTAATTGTTCCTGTCGTAATAAAAACCTTGCTCCATAGACCGCAGAAGCAAATAGCTTGCCAAACCATGAAACGTTTTGGAAATTTGGTGTATTTCACTCGGAGTATTTTCTTTGTGTTCCATTCTTATTATTTGTAGTGAAATAGGCATTCCCAGGCAAAAGCTTGAAGTCCATCTTACAGTAGGTTTCATCATCGAGAATCACGCAATCGAACTTGGTTACGTAATCGTCATATAGTTTTTGAGCCCGCGTCTTTGCTATTTTTTCTTTTGCTTCCGACCGGTCAGGCACTTTCTGTTGTTTGTAGGTCCTTTATCTTTGACTTCGCTTATATCGCATCTCAGTTCATTGCGATGTGCCTGATGCAGCTGCAACATCTAAAGTTGACCTCGTGGGGTAATTCCGATTTGTGCTAATGACTCTCTTCAGCAGTTCTGGGTTACTTGGACCCTTTTTGCTGCCTGATTCTTCGGCTTTGTAGATGGAGCTTCCCACTTTGTAGTTGTTTTTAACATTATAAACCGTCGCTACGCTCACTCTGCTTTCCCTTGCAATGCTTAGTCTAGACTTCGTCTCATCAGTCAAGTAAATGTCCAGTATTAATTTTCAGCAACGCTTTTGCGGGCTGGTCATGTTGACTAAAGTAGATCCAAGATGAAATTGACTAATATAGCAAGAAACTGCAATATTTGTAGATGCTTCACTTGCAAATATCAGCCTCCTAACTCTTTGCATTTTCGTATGCTGGATGCGTGAAAATTCTCACATTTTTCTGGTTCACCTCATAACTACCTACAAATTAAATGGTTTCAAAACTTCTTGATCTTTAAAATTTCATTTCTGAATCTTAGTCCCTTTGATTTAAATTAAAATTTACAAGCATGCTCACTGCACAAATTCAAATAACAAACAACTGTCAACAAACAACAAACGGTCTTTTGAAATACGGGTTTACAATTTGCTCTTTTAGGTTCCCAGAATAAAGTTAACTTTTTTCTCTATCTACCTCAATAGAAATTCCCATTCTAAAAACATGAATATTTTACAACGATTTGTGACCAGTGAAGCATTCGGCAATAATCAACATTGACCGCCAATGACCCTAAAACCATAAACAATTTAAAGTCTTCCTCAACATTGTAGTGAAAAGTTGCAGCAAAAATTCCATGAATTCATCTCAACAACATTCTTACTGTTCGACTCTTAAATGATATGAAATACAGACGAAACACTTTCATACCTCATACTATACAATAATCTTTCTCCATGCACCAGCTGTGACGATATGGATCACTTACACACTAATTGGCTGCGACTGTTCCCATACAAAAACCCAACCACGAGTACAAAACAAAGTCCAACTCTGTGTCAGTTGTCAGCAAAAAAAAGTGCGTGTGTCCTCATTCGCCGCAAGCGTACAAGTGCAAAACTATATTCCGCTGAGAATGTATAACCTGCATCAACTTCATTCTTGACTGCAGTCATTGAAGTTAGAACAAAAACTGCAGTACACCAACCAAAGCATTGTTAGAGCAAAAAGCGCAGAGCAAAAGCCATGGCCGGAGAATGAGAAGTGTTCATATGAGACAACGAGAGCGAATTTGGCAGAGTTTGGTTGGGCTTTAATTTTTAGAAAACAAAAACCCCAAAAAGGAAGGTAAAGAAAAGAGTAGAGCGTTTTTTACTCGTTGGTTGGTTATTCTCTCCCTTTGAATGAGTGAAGTCAGAACGCGCTGGCCGCAGAGCATGAAAGGATGTGTATAAGAGTTTTGCTCTCGAATGGGTTTGACTCAATGCGTTTGCCACGCTGACTGTGCCCAGTATTTGTGAAATTATGGGAAAGTCCTTTGTGTGAGTCCTTTGTGTTATAGCCATAAATAGCGGGGATTATTTTTTGTTATACCGGCGATGCATTAATGAGAGTTTGTTTTTTTAAGCATGCAAACCAAAGTGGCAAAAAAGCACAAGAAAATTAAGGGATATTATTGAAAAATTTAGAATTTGAGTAATACGTAAATAAAATATTTAATAAAATGGATTTAATTTGTAACCACTACAAATTAAAGTTGAAAATTTGTTTGTGTTTAGGTAACTGCTGAATTAAATGTTTATTTAGTAATGAGGTCGATGCTTGTTTAAAAGTTCTCAACTCTATCAGTTACTAAAGTACAGTCCAACGTTTGCTGTGCCGCATTGATTAGAGCGTCGGATCATGAACCAATTGAAATCCTGACCCAACAAATTTTTGTTCTTCAATGTTCAATGTTCTTTTTGCGAATGGTTTCTCAGCGCAAACAGCAGGAAAAGGCGAATTTTGAATTTTTTTAACCTAAAATATATAAAATTGCAAAGTGTCATTGTAAGTTCAAAAGGTTCTGAGGAACAATTTTTAGTTCTTTATAAAAAATTCTTAAATGCACCCAAACAGTTACTTTAGAATTTGTGGACATTTGAAGCTACCAGCAGCACTCGCGGCTTTGCAAGCTAGTTTTCAGCCAAAGGGTCCAATAAAAAAAAATTCTCGTAACGTTTTGTTGACCTCGTTAAATTTTTAATAAAAAATACTTGTCTAATTACACTGTAAAACACAAAAAAATAACAAGGTTCTGACGACGGATTCTGATAGAGGGGCAAAAAAAAATACGTGTATCGGCGTTTTGGAAGTTTACGTCTCAATTTTTTTAGGGGGGTCAAAGTTTTCCCCTTTTCGCACATTCTGATAGTGAATCGGCATACGAAAACCATGTAACCTCACATTTTAGGTATATGATGTGTTCAGCAATTTGATGTAAAGTACTACGAAGAACTTTTTTGAAGAGCATTTTAACCCTATAGCTCCTATGTGTGTGGGTCAATTTGGCCCACAAATTTCTAAAATGCCGAAAATGTCCTGTAAAACAGGACTTTTTAAGGATAAAATATACCACGAAAATATTCCCCATAAAATTTTACTGTAGGTCTCTGAATACATCAAAGCTCAGAAATTAACTTGAACGCCAGAATTAAGCCAAAAATTAAAATTTTGACTCCACCTAAAAAAAATGCAGACGTAAACTTTCAAAACGCCGATACACGTATACTTTTTTATCCTCTCTACCAGATTCCGTTGTCAGAACCTTGTTATTTAAAAAAAATTTGATTTTTTCAATCAGTGCAGTGTTATTTCTCATTTAAAGTTCTTCCAAAATATTTTAGGTCAATTGACCCATCAGATTTCGGTTTTCAAAGAAATAAAAAACACGTGTCGGTTCATTTATCATATGTATCACTTTTACCAACATTGAATTAAAAAAAGTTTTTTTTGGAAAAAACCTATTAAGTCTTGTTTTTTCAATTATTCGAAAAATTACTTTCACCAAAGTGAAAACAAAAGGCCCAATAATTCATGTTCTTCACAGTTTCTCCTTAGAAAGTTTTAACCCGTCGTTGATTCAGATTCAGATTTCCATTTTCAAAAAAATTAAAATCTCGTTTCGAATTAGTTCACATTTAAGGTTTAAAATCAAAAGGCGCAAAAGATCATGTTTTTCATAAAAAATTTTAACCCTTAGTTCTTTCATTATATTTCGATTTTCCAAAAAAAAAAAATTGTAATACTTTTTTATATTTTGTTATTTCAAGTTTTTTCACCAACCTTTAAGTCTAATCTAGTCTTTTCGTATGAGAACCTTAACCCATTCTTGACCCCGTTAAGTTTTTATTTTTTTTCATATAACACTTTAAGCCATAATTTGTCCCTTTAGGAACTGAATTAAAAAAAATCCCGTCTTAACGAAGGTTAACTTTTTTTAATATCATGTTTATAGCTTCAGTGGTGTGGGCTGGGCGATGATAAATCAGTTAATCAATCAGTCAGTACGTTAGTCAGCCAGGACAAACAATTATAAAAGATAAATGGTGAAAACGAATAATGTGTGTCTTATTTAACTCAATAGAACATAAGATATTAATTTTCTGAGGCGACGATTTTTCATAGATTGTG
Organism: Melieria omissa; assembly: GCA_963971225.1. Classification (NCBI taxonomy): domain Eukaryota; kingdom Metazoa; phylum Arthropoda; class Insecta; order Diptera; family Ulidiidae; genus Melieria; species Melieria omissa. The sequence continues at coordinate 126,813,915 of OZ020267.1, read as the reverse complement.
GACCTTTTGTTTTTTTTTTCATTAATTACCCATTTCTGTTAAGAATTTCCGTTAATCTGCTCCATAAGATGTTTTTTATGATGGCAATTCAAACAATTTTGTACCTATTTTAGGTTAAATTCTCGTGTTTCTCCATTAAGTCTACTAACACCTTCCTTTGAGCAACGTTTGTTTGTTGGCTCCTAAATAAATAAAAGCATTTATAAAAATAAAAAAAAAACATTCAAGCACTTCACTTCACAAGTTTTGTTGCCTTTAATAGCTGTGAAAGGGTAAAGCGAGAGCAAAAGTGCTATCGAACAATTTCTATTGAATGTTCGATACGACACGACGTAATTTTTTTTTGTGTTACAGACACCAAAAACACGATAGTTCGAAACACGTATTCACTCGATATTGAATTACGGAAAGGCATCCCTGATTTTCTTGGCTCATAGTTTAAACAAAATTTTGGAGGCTTCTGGATGCCTCTGGATTCGATGCCATAGAGACACCTATTCAGGAAGAACTACGTTACGTACATACCGCACAGGGAAGACTGGGCTGCTAATAGAATCAGTTTCACGTGTGATGACATTGTCTGGTACACCGATGGCTCAAAGATTGGAAGGCGGGACAGGAGCTGGAATATTTAATACTACCTCCCAATTAGCAGTCAGTCTGCCATTAATGAGTGTGCCAGAAAGATACTGACTCTCAATGTCAGGAGAAAGAGGATAATCATAATGTCCGACATCCAGGCTGCAATAATAACTTTGAGCTCAACGACGTTTGACTCTAAACTAGTCTGGGAGACAGCAAATGTTCTCCAAGACGTTTCAAAGGATAACAGGGTGATAAGACACTGGGTTCCTGCGTACTGTGGGCACGATGAAAATGAGGAAGCGGACAGATTGGCAAAGGAAGGGGCGGCAAAACTACCCTATGAACCTGAGCCGATCATAGGTGTCAGCAGAGCTCATTTCAGGCATTGCGTCAAACAGGAATTCAAAAATCGGGTCAACCAAAAATGGTCCAATACGGTGGGACAGCGCTACTTCAAGCTATTCTTTCCGGCCTATTCCGAAGGCAAATCTAAATACATATTAGACCTAAGCAGAAATGAGCTTAAGTTCATGACGGGAATCCTAAACGAGCACTGCCTGCTAAATATGCATAAAGCGCGACTGGGATTAACAGATAGCGAACTATGCAGGTTCTGCATGAAAGATGATGAAACATTCGTGCACATCATAACCGAGTGTCCCGCTCTCTTACAAATAATTAATCTGGAACTAATCTGGGAAAAATTAAGGAGTTCCTGGACAGTATTGGGGGAGATGAACTCCTTCAATATAGAATAAGAGATACGACACAATAATTCTCTTTGGACGCAGTGTCTTTGGTAGTTGATGCTCAGTTCACGTATCTATTCTATTCTAAACAAAATGTAAAACTAACCATAAATACTAAACTAAATTTTTCACTTTTTCTTATCATACGCCAAATATTTTTTTTAATTATTAGAAACCTCTTCGATATAACAAATTTTGAAAAGTATACATATTAAAAAAAAAGAAGAGTTCTACAAATATTTTTCCACATTAACGCATTCAAAAAGCGCCTCTTACTCAATTTTCTGCAAACATGTCATGTTGCTTTTAGTTTCAACATTTCATTCATTAAAACTTTCAACTTTTCACTTGTATAATTAAAGCGTATTTGAAATTTTCTCAATGAATGTCGCGCCGCCTAAAACTCTGCACTTAAGTATTTTTGGCTTGTAAATAATTTTGTAGCTACGTTGGCTTTAATAAATTAACAACGTCGCAGTAACAGCGACGGGGCCGTCATCGTCATCGTCGTTGCCGCCTCCAGTCCGTCAATATTCCCACGAGGTAAGCGGCAATGCGTTAAAACCAAAATGCAGAAAACTTGCTGCCCAGAAAAAAAAATTACACTTCGTGTAAATGCGGTGGTGAAGAGCAAAGGTTATGGCAGGCGGGTCAATTTGATGGGGAAAAAATAAATTTGCGTTGCGCTGCAATTTCTTGGCATTGGTTGTGCGCGGCGACAGGTGAAATAAAGTTTGCCACTTTTTTGCGCCATGTTTCTTGTTTTGCCATTCGCTGCTTCACCGTTCCTTTGCGAAGCTTTTCGTTTATTTGCCGTTTTTGCTTTTGCGAGGGAATGAAAAACAATTTTATTATGATTGTCGAGAGTATAATAAAAAGCATTTGACCGCGAAATAAGCGAACGGCCAAGACGAAAAAAAGCCTCGAAACGCAGAGAAATGAAATGAGACAAACGCAAACATGTTGAAGACTTTTGTAAATTTTAAATTTCGCTCCGCAATTGACGGGCACCATGAATTCTTAATAACTCCGATACGCTAAGCGCCCAGGGAGCGGCTCAATGTTAAACGCTGGAAGGGGGTGAAAGGGGTGCGGCCGCAGCTGCGGCAAGTTCAAAGGGTGAAAACGGCAGCGACAGCCCGGAAATGAGCGCAGCGCGACGTTCTGGGTTCAAGCGCACAAAACTAATTGCAAAGGCTGTTTTTTTTAGTTTAATTTTTTTTATATTTTTTGTTAAATGCTTTCCGGCTCGTTTTATTAAAACTGCGCAAATGCAAATAAGCGCGTAGCGTTGTGTCACTCAGTGTCAGTGCGCTCGTTGTTGCTAAATTAAAAAGTCATTCGTATAAAAAATTTAACATCATTGACGCTGCTCGTTATTGTTGTTGTTAATTTTTCTTTTTTCATTTTTCATATATTTTTTGCATTGTTTTTTGATTTTGTTGTAATATTTTATAATCTTTCAGCAATTAAGTGCGCAAATTTATTGCAACGCGACCAGTTAATTTGCAGTCATAAAAATGCGAGTTCGTTTGCTCATAAATTGTGCACAGCTGGCCGCTGACCGTTGACCGCTGGCCACTCTGACTGCCAGAGCAAAAACAACAACACACTGTCACCTCACAATAAAACTACCAAATTCACCCACTGGTCGCTTCGTGCGCCGTTCAAACTGTCTGTTTGTCATATTGTCGGCACTATAATCATGGACAATTTATGCACTAACGACGAAATTCCACACAAAAAAAATACAAAAATTGAAAAATAAAAAATGACAAAATAAAAAATACAACAAATACAAAAATTAAAAATTAAAAATTAAAAAAGCCATACAAATGCAAATTCAAAAAACTATCCTCATTAATAATGTACACAATTTTATAAAAAGATAAAATATCACATGCACATTTGGTGTTGTTCGCTGCATTTCGCTTTCAACAGTTTTGCTTTTTAATTTTTTACATTATTTAAAAAAATTAATATAAAAAGTCAACACTGCAATAATGCAATGTCAATGCTTTAATTGTTTAATTATAAAAAAGGGTCATTGTTTTAATTATGGCAAAGCATGTGTTGCTCGCGATTTTTTTTGTTGGTTATTGCTGTCTTCTTGCATTAATTAACAAGTAAATTACAAATATTATGGTTTGTGGGAGTGCTCGAAAAATCATAAAATACAGACATTTTAATAATAAAATAGCAAAATTAAAGAAAAAATAATTATACAAAACAAAACACAAATAATTTTTGAATTTCATAAAGAATACAGAATAAAACATAACTAAAACCAATGTTTTAGTAAGTATGACACTACAATGTATATTACAATGACATGTATATTACAATGACATGGAGAAGAAACAACAACAATTTTTTGCTTTTAATGATTTACTTTTTTTCTTTTAAAAAATGTCAAGGGTGGAAAAAAAAGATTTTTTCTTCAAATTTTTTTGTCGAATTCAACATTTACATGCCATGTTTTTCGAGTGGTTTAGCAGCATTTGTGTGTTTTTAATTTCGGCCTTAAAAACTTTAGTAGTTCTAAGAAATTTTTTATATTTAAAGTAAGATTTGATTTCGATTTAATTAACTTAACCCGGCGTTGGTGTGGTGAAAAAAAATTACGTTATTGGTGTGGTGGGGTATGACATACCCCAAAACTTTATATAGCAGCAAGTTCATGAAACAACAGAAATATAAAAGATAGCAATTATATATTATTCTTCATTTAATTTTACGTAAGAAAATGCAAAAAAATGTCATGTTTAAGCAATTTGTAAAAGAAAATAACAAATATCAGAAAAACTGATATCAGTATTATTTACAAAAATACAACCTCTGGGGTATGGTATACCCCACCACACCAATGCCGGGATAAGAAAAATAAACGAAAAATACTGAGATTTATAGGTTGACTTCATAAAATGGGGTTTAAAAAAATTACATTGTATAATTTTCCAAAAACCATAGTCTGTTTTAAAAACGACATACATGTAGTTATGTGACATACAATTTTCGGTAGCTACGGTGAAAGAGTAGCGAAATACAGGGTCTCCAAATTAGCGCATTTTTTGCAAGATGTATAAGGTTTTTGCTCTCAGACAAACCGAACATTGTGTGCTGTACTGACGACGTTTTGGTACAGCTTCGCGTTATCTCAAAGATTTACAGAATCATGATAATGTACAAAAATAATGATATTTTTGGGAACATATTATACGATGAAAACGAGTGTCGTATGTGCTATTAAGTTCAATGGAACATACGACATTCGCTTTCTACGGCGACGAAATGTGAATACTGAACTGGGAGCTTTTTTTGCACGTAGCAGTTGGACAGTTTGTATTTGCCTCTTATGTTTCCGTACGGTGAGTTTTTTAATAAATCGATGACTACTAGACCATCAAAAATATCAATTTGAATTCAAAATCATTTACACAAAAATTTACGTTATTGGTGTGGTGGGGTATGTCATACCCCAATGAACTTTAGCGGGATGTGACTGAAAACTGGTAAAACTCAAGTTGTTTTTGGATAGCAAATGTGTAAGGTTGGACTGTTATAAACAGCTACTAGAAGCGATAGTGCCCACAAAAAACGAATAGGCGTAATATTTACAAAAATACAACCTCTGGGGTATGGTATACCCCACCACACCGATGCCGGGTTAAATGTTTGTATTTTGAACTTGCCTCTAATTGCTTTCACCACTTTACTTCTTGCTAAAATTTTCAACTTCATTGATTACTCCTCTTGACGAGTAATGACGCAATGAATAACGCAATGCCGAGAATCCTTCGAGATAATAGTTTATGTCTTACAAATGCTTTGAACTCAAAGCACTTCTGGCTTTCTTTTCACTTGTCGGAATGGTCTAGCAAGCGCAGCACTCAAACATTACATATCGCACACGCACAACAAAAGTGACACAACTCAAAATTTGTGATTTTTCAGGAAACGCAAAAAACTGTTTTTGAGCTAAATAAACATTTTTTTTTAATAACGTATAGACCGTTCAGTAGAAAATCCTTACAGATTATGCTTTAGGATAAGTTACAAGATTTTTTTTTAATTTTACACTAGAAAATCTAAAATTTTGAGTTGTGACTTTTTTGATGATATTTTAATTCAATAATTACTGAATTATTTCAAGTTATGCCACTTTTTCTGAATTTAATAATTATAAATGACAGTTAAAAAGTTGAAAGAAAAATTGTGAAAATTGCAAGAAAAATTTTTTATTTCAAAATATATTAGTACTAGAATTGTTAGAACTTTGCTTAAAATTAACTTCAACAAAAATGTATTTCGTCAAAAGTGACACAATTTGAGTTAGGACTCTTTTGCATTGAGCTGTAGCGATCAAATAACATCAAACTTCTGACATGAAGAGAGACCTAACTGTATTTTTGCAACAGTTAACAACAACAAAATAAACTGAGCTTTTGCTTATTGGTAAATAGCAGTATTAACCCACAAACCTGAAAATTAAAAATTTTTAGGTGTGTCACTTTTGTAGTGCGTGTGCGAATATATTTGACTTACTTTGCGGTAAATGTGCCCGAAACATCTAAACACTGGCTGTACATTAGCTATAGTCTTATTGTCTTTTAGACAAATGCCACAAATGGTCTCCAATTCATTTAACGTTTTCATTGAGGACGAGCCTCAAAATTATTCCCAAATAACGTTTACTCGACCTTAGTAGGTGATTGGTATTGTTTGGTTAAGGTTAAGGTGCATCAATATACCTCTTTGGCTCGCTCACTTTTGAACTGCATCTAGTCTACTTAGTCGTAGTGTTTCCCAGACTAAACCAGACTGCAACCTATTGCAGACTGAAGCCCACAAGCTGGTTCTACAAGCTTACTCTGAATAATGCATTGGATTCTTCATTCCCCTTGCATCAGAATGCCCGGAAGCCCATCCAATGTTACAAATTTTTTTTCTCAAAAAACCATTCCATTCAGTTTGTTTGCAGTTTGCTTTGACACAATTTTTTTTAGTACCTAAGCCACCTGAAGGATAAAATGCAGCCGAATACTGCTCTTTGGAGGTACTTGTAACTGATAACTGATTCAACAGCTCGACGTATAGACTAAGGGATCTTAGGGTTACTAGACTCGTTCGTGTTGGGAATGATTTTACAATTCAATAAAGTTTTCAAACAGTCACTTGGGAGCAATTTTACGCTCGAACTTTGCCAACTCCTGCTGAGAAGGCTGAAGTACTCCAACCTGTTGAGAAAGTATTGCATTCAGCTGTTGAATCGTATTTCTATTAATATTCTAACTACTGAACGTCAATCACCCCGAATGCACCAGAGAATACGTAAGCGATAGGCATTGAACTACTTTTAAAAATCTTCGAAATACATACTCACATATACTAAAAAATAAATAATTATCTTTGAATTACAGCAATTGTTTGCCTTGAGCATTGAACTACTTTTTCAAATATTTTCAATACATATATTCTAAACATAGTTATCTATCTATGTATGAATGTCTACACCCAGTTCATTACCTGCTCATGCTTAGCTAAGTTAAAGTCTTCTCTTGGATTGTAATTGAAATGCAGCGAAGCGTACAAACTAAATTCAATCGAAATGATTGGCAACACTATCAATTCGTCGACGAACAATCAGACAAAGCGCACAAACAAAGAAACGAGCGCCAGTAAGCACTAAAGTAATTATAAATAAATTACAACTCATTAAATGCTTAATTTTGGGAAAATGCTCGAAAAAGGATTAACAGCCGACAAAAGTGAATAACGAATAGGAGCCGAGCCGAGTGGCAACGCTGCGCGCACCAAATGCGGCCGGCCGGAAGTGCACATTGCAGCAACACGAGCCGAAGAAGAACAAACAGCAGTGGCAGCAAAATAGAAATACATTTAAAATAAATTAAAAACTTAAATTAGGCAACGAACTGGAAGTGGCCCAGCGAAATATTTGGCAACGCCAACAACGGCAACGACACAGTGACTGGCCGAAGCCGGGCAGAAAGGCGTTCGTTCAACTTGGGCCGAGCGCGCTCTGTATGCACACGCATTTAAAGGATAATTTGCAATTATTTAACTTAATGAAAGACAAAGTTTATTTTTCATCAAGCGCCAACAAAGCGCACAGCGCGCAGCCAGCCGAAGCGACCGAAGCGAGAGCCGCGCGCACGCACTGGAAGCCTTGAATTGAATTTGAAAGCTGCCACTCGGCACAAGTGGCGTTCGGCGTTGAGTTGTTTAGCTGTTTGGCTGTGTTTGTGCGACAGTGCGGCGAGTGTGTGTGTGTGTGTGTGGAAGACACTGGCAAACGCAGCACTGAACTGAATACAGGAAGCGAGATTATACGAGGAGATTCGTTGCAAAAGTTTTGCAAGAAGAAAATTGTATTTTATGCACCAATAAATTGCTTACTTAATTGGACATCATTCATCAGTTGCTTGAGCGATCGCGATAGGCGAACAGTGCAAAAAATAGATATATACCTACATACATATATATGGAGGAAACTTCTTTCAAACTGCGATTCTCAGCAAATACTGCGAAAGTGCCAACAACAAAAACAATGCACTGCAGTGAGGCATTCACAGCATTAACAGGCTGGCGTTGGCATCTTGGCGCTCGCCTGCCGCTGCTCAATGTCAGCAACAGCTGTTGCTGCTCAGCAACTTGTCCTTCTCACTACTTCTTATTCCTTTAATATCTTTTATTTTATTTTTTTTATATTTTTTTTGGTGTTGTTCTCTTAGCCAACAGTTCATTTTGCTGCCGTTTCATTTCGCATTTCACTTGCCTATTAACTACTTTGTGTGTTTGTTTGTGCGTTTGGCAAACATAAAAATCGTTGGCAAAAAATTTAATGAAAAAAAGAATCCAGTTTTTGCCAGCGTTGCTTATTGACAACGAGGCCCAACACACAACTTGCGCACAAGAAACACAAGAAACTTTTAATTGCTGTAATTTTCTGAGCAACTCATTTCCGGTTATGTAGAAGTTTTGTTAGAGTTTCTTAAGATAAGAAAAAAAATGTGAAAATTCAAAAATTCATAACAGTGAAAAGTGGCCTCTTAAAATCCCGCTAGGCACTTTAGCCAACTAAAATACACAAATCGCAAGGAGAATTTTAAATGTCGATTATGAACAAATGGAATCGTCTATAAAATATTTAATGTTGAAATTTTAGTGAATGGAAATCATTTTTGCGTTATTTAGCATTAATAAATTGTATTTAAGAAATATTATAATGAATGTAGATGAATAGTGTAAGTCAGTGGCGTACCCAGGATTTCGGGAAGGGGGGATATGTAAACAAGTTTAACACTTTAACGCAATTTTTATACTTCCATCTTTGCGTATTATTTTTAATACGTGTTGCATACAATTTTACACATCGCTCCTTCGCTGCAAGAACGTCATAACTCAAAACTACATCATTCCGAGAAAATTCAATTTTAAAGTTTACCAATACATTTCAAGGTAAAAATGTTTCATGTCCTCTTATGAGCAAAGTATTGAGTATTTTACAAAGTGGTTTTGACAGATAAAAGATCATATGCAGATACACACAGGGTTGCCATAAACTGAAAAAAGTTCTGAATTCTGACGTTCTTGCAGCGAAGGAGCGATACGTACATTTGACTGGATTTAGTGTTGTATGAAGACTCTTAATAATGAGTTCTCGTTGCTCCGCAATCTCTCATTTTATGCGGTTTGGTGAAAAAGTACATGAGCCAAAATTTCAGGGCTAGGTTGGGGCTAAATGGCGTCGCATGGAGGTCAAAGTTCACAAAAAAAAACGTTGAAATTCAACAAATTGCTCTACAGCTGGTCAGAAGTTGCTCTTAGGGGGTTCAAATCTATGACCGACCCCTCTAGTTTTCCTTACTGAACATTTCTTTCAAACATACTCACCCCCTTTCTTCAACCCTTAATGGTGCTCCCATACAAAACGGTCGTTTTTATAAAATAAGCTCCCATTGCTCCCAGGTTGCCCCCAGATGTATCAAATGTATGACCGATATCCATTTATTTTCCCTTCCGCATGTTTCTTTCAAACATCCCTACCCGCTAACTCCAAGTATTAAGGGGGCTGCCATACAAAACTGGCCATTTTCTATGCAATTTTCTTCCCACTTGTTAATGTAGTAGTTAAGTAAGCGAGGAAACATCGTATCTCGGAAACTACTGAACCGATTTAAATGATTTATTCAGCGATCATCAACATTCTTGAGTATAAAAAATACAAAATTAATAAATGTTCAGAAATTTACCACCAGAGGGTGTCCCTATACGATCTTTGTCAACTCAAAAGTTGACAACGTCACAAATCCAATCGTATGGGAGACGCTCTCTGTTGGTGAATTTCTAAACCTTAATTAATTTTGTATTTTTTGTTCTCAAGAATGTTGGCGATTGCTGAATAAATCATTTAAATCGGTTTAGTAGTTTCCGAGATACGATGTTTTCTAGCTAACTTGTCTACTACATTTGCAAGTAGGGAGAAAATTGCATAGAAAATGGCCAGTTTTGTGTGGCAGCCCCCCTAGGAGTTGGAGATAGCGGGTAGGTATGTTTAGCAGAAACATTCGGAAAGGAAAATAAATGCTTATCGATCATAAATTTGACAGGTCTGGGGTCAACCTGGGAGCAGTGGGAGCCTATTTTATAAAAACGACCATTTTGTATGGGAGCCCCATAAAGGGTTGGAGATAGGGTATAAATATGTTTGAAAGAAATATTCAATGGAGAAAACTAGTGGGGGTCAGTCATATATTTGAACCCTCTAAGAGCAGCTTCTGATCAGCTGTGGAGCAATTTGTTGAATTTCCCAGCTTTTTTGTGAACTTTGACTTCGATGCGACGCCATTTAGCCCCACCCTAGCCTCAAAATTTTTTGGGTTATGCACTTTTTCACCAAACCGCATAAAATGAGAGGTTGCGGAGCATCGAAATCGAAAAATCGTGCACTAAATCCAGTCTAGTGCCCACACAAGGATTAAAAGTCACGAAGGATTTTCTTTCGGAAAACGATGCCATAACATAATAACAAAGCATGAATAGAGCAGTTTTGACTGCCTTTGGCATCCTAGTTTTAAGGTGCTATGCATTGACTCCTTTTGGCGTATAATATGGTAGAAGCTCTAAGAAGATTAGAAGATTAGAAGATTTAGTCACTTTCTAAACTGTCATATGACTGTCCATATGACTGCTTAACCCATTGCTGCCGGGTACTAGTTCCGCCCATACGATTTTGATAAAATTTCATACATGACCTAAAAGTGACCCAAAATGATCACAATCAAAATTTCAGCTTTATATCTCTGCACGGTGCTGAGGTATTCATTAGGTATTTTGTACCCATTACGCAGCAATGGTATCTTTTTTCCATACTTTGTGAAGTGATCAGCAAAACACGTGAATGAAAGTTGTATTTTTTACTGGTGAGTTAGGAGGCAGATTTTTGTTAAGTTCTAAGGCCATTACGTTTCGCCACATTTTACAACTCCGAAAAATTCATGTTTTTGGGAGTCTGGTAACTCTAGCTAAATGGTTAAATGTTAAGGTGACCTTCACTAGGTTAAATTAGTTCCATCTTTACCCTAACTATCCCTGTCACTGCTTTTGAGAGATCTCAAACATTGACTTTTTTGTGATTAAAAAAAAAATCTAATTTCATGGGTAAAGTTTTACCCATTAGGCAGCAATGGGTTAAACTGTCCCTTATTTGAAGAGTTGCTAGAAAATAATTCTCGATTTTAAAATCGACAGATAAACTGTTGAATGTTGATAAACGAAGAAGAAGTAAATTTACATTTGCAGCTCAATTGCATAAAATCACTTACGATGTGCTCAAACGCCACTTGTTTGTAAGTGTTGATTTCTACTCTCGGTACGCGTTTTTCTGTAAAGTTTAATTTAAAATTCAATTACACCGTTATAAAGCTACGCTGAAACTGGCAATTTGCACTGCGCAGCACTCCAAGCCGGCTCACTGCGCTGTTTTTGCACTATTGACAGCTGTTATTGTTGTTGTTGTTGGTGTTGCTATTGTTGTTGTTGCTGACGTTGGCGTTGACGATGGTGGCATTTTTTCTGCTGACATTTTTACACACATCATTGTATGTATGTATGTATGTATGCATATCTGGCAATGAGTGAGTGCGTGTAAACACACATCAGATTCGCATCACACTAATTGTTTGCCATGCAATTTGGATGTGTCTGTGTGTGAGTGAGTGTGTGAGTGTGTGTGAATTTGCGGCAAAGCGAAATATTGTACGCTCGCTCAACTGCTGGCACACAATATTGCCTGCTTAGCATACATTCAGGCGCTCAAATCTGAAGTTAATCGGGTGCCATGGGATTTCGGGATTTAGGAAAAGGGCTTTCGTTTTTTGTTTATCAATATTTCAAGCTACATTCATAAAAAAACGAATTTCATAGCTTCTCTACTATTATCCCTCTCTTTTTTGGTTTAACCCTTTCGACCCCAAAGTTTTCTGAAAACAACTTTACCTATTTGTTATCTTGTAGCAAAGGCTACGATTGAGTTATGGGTTTCATTTAAGTAAGCAACAACAAATTTATAGTTTTAGAAGTAAATTGTAAGCAAATTATAAAAATTGTATTGATATAACCGAAAAAATTTCCAATAATTTGCAGCAGTATCAGGGAAAGTTTGTGTTCTAATTGAAGTAGGGATCGCAATTTTTTGCCATTTTGCGATCCCGGGATTTTCGGGATTGAAAAGTCAAATCCCGGGATCCCGGGATTTAATCCCGGGATTCAAATAACAAATTTTTTAAATAAAACAATTTTACCAAATTGCATAAATACTTGTTTATAATATATTTACCATAAAAATGGACACAGTTTAATCACATTTGGGGTAGTTTTAAGATTTTTTATCTTGAATTTAATCACATTGTAAGGCGGAAAGGGAGGCAGTCGGTGTTGAGTCGTCGAAGTGGTTGGTTGTGCGCGGCACATCACCAAAATCCAGTTGTCATTTACAATCAGTTGTCAATTACATTCAAAATTGTCAGTTTAAATTTAAATCAAATAAATAAACATAGTCATCCTTGACAACATTTTGTTTAACTTAAAAGTTTTTCATTTGACATTTAAGTTCAGTTTGATAACATTTTGTTTTATCCAAAAATGACACTTAAACATAACTTATTGCTTTGCATCAAATGTATCATAAAGTACATATAAACGCATATTTGATAAAAAAAATAAAATAGTTAATTTGTTAGTATTGGGTGTACAAGTAGAAAACCGCCGTTTTTTTTCATAATTTGAGGCTTTATTGCGTATAGCAAGGGAAATGGGTTGCTGAGTCACACCCAAAGAATCCGCGAGTTCTTGTTGCGTCTGACAAGAATCTTCATCCAACAGAGTCTCCAAAGCTGCATCTTCAAACTTTTTCACGGGACCCTTGTCTTTCACGTCATAATCACCATTTTTGAATTTCACGAACCATTCTCGACACGTTCTTTCACTGATACACGACTCACTATAAGTTGCTACAATCATTCGACGCGCTTCAGCTGCAGATTTTTTCGAATGAAACGCGAAAAGCAAAATCTCCCGCAAATGACGCTTATTCGGTTCAAATTTCGACATCTTCACGCACCAACAAAAAATGGACAAGCGAGATGATGTGGAGTTGTTAACCGATATCTTAGCTTGCCATGTGATGTTTCTGATCGGAATTCTCTCACCGATTTCCAAAGGTGGCACCACCCAGTGGAAAACGGCGGTTTTCTACTTGTACACCTGATACTTTTAGTTTTACTTCGATTATTTCGATAAAAAAGTTAAGCGTTGTGATTAACTAAAAACTGAGATCTTAAAAATACTAAGGCATTAAATGTTTTGCCCTCTAATCTAGAGCGAAATTTATTGCAAATAAACCCTGCTGAGAGAAAACATCTTTCAGATTCAACACTTGCTGGTTGAATGCTTAGTAAATAATTATAAGCCTTTTGCAAAAGACGCCCTCTATCCCCTCCCTCCTCCTTCAGATAAGGAATTGGGTTTTTGTGCTTTTAAATTTATTTCATTTGAACTTTGAAGCATCTTTTGCAATCCCGAAAATCCCGGGATTAAAAGATTTGAATCCCGGGATTTTCGGGACTGGAAAAAGTCCGGGATCCCGGGATTGCGATGCATAAATTGAAGTCTACCAATTGGGCGCGTTTGATCAAGACCCATTTTCTTTAATAATGGTAAAATAAAATCCAAAAGAGATAATTTTGTATTTTTCCATAAATATTGGATATTTTTTTTTTGTAATTAAAAATTTTGATACAAAATTTATTTAACCCGTTTTAAGCTAAAATTGTTCAAAAGTAAACTAGCTCTAGAAATCTAACAAAGAGACGTGGCGGAGACTTCAAATGTCGAGTGCACACTTCTTCTTCTTCATGATTCAAATACCAAAAAGTAATATCGAGACACAGGAGTCAATTCGGAGTCGAGAGGGTTAAATAAAAACTTAAAAAATACCGTGAAATAACTGAGCTTTGTCTTCTTGTATTTTAAAAAATTCAGTGAAAGTTCCACTAAAAGTGGAAGTTATGCGCTTCTAAAACTTTTCCAATGATTCGAAATCACACTATTCGAAATTACTGTTTTTTTTAGAATTCCAACACTGAATGCCCCCAACATACCCCCTACCGTCAATCGAGCTATCGCAAACCGAATCGAGTGTTGCCAGATGCAAGTTGTGTGCGTTCTATTTGTTCGGCAGCCGCGTTCACCTGCGGCCGCAATTCGAATGGTTGCGGCTGGCAATCGCATCGAACGCGCAGCTGAAACATTTTTGGACACAGCGATGCAAACATTACGGCGACAAGTGCTTGACAAAGCGGGCGGGAAAAACGCTGCCGAAGAAGAAGCACACACACACACCGACATCGACATCGAGATCGACAGCCAGTGGAAAAATGCGGTTGCAAGGCAAATAACGCTCGCAATTAAGCGTAACCAAAATTGAATGTGTGTGTGTGTGTGTGTGTGTGTGGCGACGAAGCGAAAACAATTTTCAATGAGTTCGGCAAACAGAGATTCGGCACCGTCAAATTGAAACAGTTCGCACCACACTTTTCGGGTAAATAACAATTTAAATGTTCAATGCGACTGACTGCCTTTGTTACGCTGCGGTTCGATGGTGAAAGCCAGCAGCAGCTCATCGAAGTGGACGTTGTGTGTGTGTGCGTGTGTGTGTGTGTATGGGTGCGAGCTGAGATTTAAAATCCATTTTCATTTTACACGCACTGCAATCTGCACACACACACACTCACACATGCCCACCGTTCGGCAGAAAAGTAATTAAATTGCAGTTCTTTTTGTCGTTGCCATACTTGTCGCCGTGTTGCTATTACAGTTACATACTGTTGCTGTTGTTGCCGCTCTTGTTGTTGTTGTTGCTACTGTTGTCGTCATACGTAAATAACCGAGAAAAGGATTTCCATTTGGCACATGGGACAGCGCAGGCAGCAGACACGGCAAGACACAGTGGCAGCGCTGTAACTTTTGCGAAAACAATAACGAAAGTGAACAGTGAAATGTGCTGTCGGTAGTGGCAAGCAACTGACGAGCGCTACACATGCATTGACACTTCAATTTGAGTGTGTTGCAGTCTCATTGAAATTATCGAAGGTATGTTTGGATGAAATTAAATTCACAAAGGACAATGAAGAAGCAGGAAAAGATTAAAAGTAAGTTGGACAAATGGAAGTGACTGTTCATTGGGAAATGTAAAATTAAAAAATTTATATAAAATTTAAGGATTTTGCGAATGGTGAAGCTGGTTGGTTGGTTGGTGGTTTACGATCCACAAGTGAGTTTTACTTGAACTAAATGCAAGTCAAAACTGTCCAACTGAAAGTGAACATATTCACATACTTAGTCACAGCTTTGAAGCTATAAATATATGAAGCTGATGTGAATCGTACTCCGTGCTTCAATGTAATCTTAGGAATCAGACAAGATATTCAAAAAGATGCAAAAGATTCCTTTGAGTTCTGCTACCCGTACTTTCTTCTCTTTGTTAGGATATTTAATTCATATTTATAACTGATTTTTCGATTCAATAAACAGAACTTTGACATATAAACTTCATGGTAAGCAAAAATTTTTCTTAAAAAAAATGTTTCTTTCAAAGTTTGTCGCCTTACACCACTTTCTGCCGTACTTTCTTCTCTTTAATAGGATATTTGATTCGTATTTATAATTCCTATTCCGATTTAATAACCACAACATTGACATATAAACTTCATGGCAAGCAACTATTTTTCTTAACAAAAAAATAAAAATAAAAAAAAATTGTCTTGAACAGTTCGACCTATTAAACCACTTTGTATATCGATCTGAACGAATTTTGTAGTCTTTTGTGTCTAAAACAAATAACACAAACAATGTGATTGTAGCGACCGTAGTACAAAGTCACTTTTGACCATACAATTACTTCACAACTGAATGCGTACGCCATGCCACAGCACGACACACACACACACCAACATACGTTTTTTGCAACTCACACACACATAAATACAACTTGTACTACGTATGCACAACTTTTCGTTGTGCATAAACAAAAAGTTGCCCATATGTGTAAGTCGAGTAGTCACATTTTTATGTAAGCTCGTGTTAATATGTAAGTGTGTGTGTGTGTGCGTTAGTGTCGTGTGCACAAACTCGCACTCGCACTCTGCTCAAAGTCAGCCCTTGTTGTCTCAGCATATATGTTTTCTCTTCCTTGTGACACGACACGAAGCGTAACGTCCCAGGCTGACTACTCTGCACTGCTCTTTGCACCTTCCTCCCTCTCTCCCTCACTTGCTTATACGAGACTCTGTATGTGTGTGTGTACTTTTTTGTTTATTGCCTGTGCGTAGGTTAAAATGAATGCGCCTTAAAAAGTCATTATCAACTCGACTTGGAAGCAGTTTGTTTTTGTTTTTATTCTTATTTTGCTTCTGGACATGTTCCATATTGTTCTGAGCGTTGGAGTAATTTTTTCTTAATCTGTAGCCTAAAAGTTAATCACTCTAAAGTTGTGTTATTTCTGTTGCTTTACTCGTTGTTGTGGCATATTTTGAGAAGTGAGAGTATAAAGATTTCAAGCTTAGAGTTTCAAGCAGATGTTTGTCATTTAAGTTACATTGTTAGAAAATTGCAATTAAGAAATTGTTTAGTATACTTTTAGATTTCAGCCATAAATATGTTTAATGGAATGTGCTA
The DNA here is from genome assembly GCA_963971225.1 of Melieria omissa. Classification (NCBI taxonomy): domain Eukaryota; kingdom Metazoa; phylum Arthropoda; class Insecta; order Diptera; family Ulidiidae; genus Melieria; species Melieria omissa. Next base: position 126,797,326 of record OZ020267.1, on the reverse strand, counting down.
ATCCGGTGATAGATGAACATTTACTTGAAATTGAGTATGAAATGGTTTTTAAATTAAAAATTAGTGTCGCAAGTTTCCAGTTCATTCTTAGATGGGTTTATCAAGTTTGTTAATTCAAAAGTTAAACCCAAATTTTATATCAGTTTTTCATTTTTTTTTCAAATTGTTTGCTTGAGTTGTGGTTTTGGTCCTTGAAGTATTTTTTTTGCAATGCAGCACCAATTAAATTACCTCAATAAGATTTTTAACAGGCATCGAAACGTTTGAGTTATATCACAGAGACGGTTCGAGGCGATGCTGGAATGTTCGAGAACGAGTTACGCTCCAGGCAAACAAGTATAAAACAGTATTACTTGGATAAGAAAAGTGATGTGAAAAAAGTATCTATGGAAAATTGTAAATAAATTGACTACCGTATTAAGAAGAATTTAAGTTCAAGAATTTAAGTATGTTTTATTTTAGCACAATCCAGCGATACGAACTACGTGTGCGTTGGCCAACAGAACTAATTTATATCACAATATTAATGTACACAAAACTAATAAACATATGTTTGTATGTCCCAGGAACTTGTCTTGCAATGGCCCAAGAGACTTCTAGCACCGCAATGTTAAAACCATAAAATTTGGGACCATTGCGATTGCAAGTTATTGAAAATCGTGGAAATCCAATGGTTTGATTTGAAACTGAATCCTAGCTGATCTCTTATTGACTGATCTGAGGTCATTCAAGTTGTTTCTGAGGTCATATTCGTTTAGAGAAAGTCGAACAGTTGCAAAGGAGGTGACTCTTGGTCTAATATTAGGCAACACTTCTCTTTTACTTTTCTTATAAAATTGTACTAAGCAATTGAGACAATAGTTCTATTTAACGGACAATACATAGTCTATAGGCATGACTTCCAAACAGGTAGTGTCCTGATTAAATTGCTATGATTGTGATCTTCTGATGTCTGTCCGGCTAGATGAAAGTAATTGCGTCAGAGGTTGCAGAGCTGCTTTGTTACAGTGCAAGTGTACTCTGGTGGCCTGCCATCACCAAGACGGTCAAACTGAAACTTTTCATAAAGTCAGGAGAACAGCGGTCATCTTGGTCACAGGGGCTCTCCGCACCACACCCAATAAATCTTTATTCACACTTCTCCACTGGCTTCCAACGTCGCAGCGAGTAAAACTATATCGGAAGTGCTCCGCAGTCAGACTTAATGCCATTTCCCGCTGGGCTAGACCGGATCTTGGTCATTCCACGATCCTCATTCAGTATTGTTCGGTGCCTACAGTCATCGATCACATCTACACTCCCACTAAGTTTGACCACGGATTTACGATCCATATCCCTTGTAGAGAAGAATAGACCAGAAGCGAGTTATCCACTGATAACTCCATAAAGACCTATACTGACAGCTCCAAATTGGCGAATAAGGTTGGCTGTGGTATCTTCAGCAGGCAACTAGGGCTTCATCTTTCCTTCCACCTGTCTTTCCTTTACTTCACTGCAGTGTCTTCCAGGCTTCTATTTGGCTTATCCGCAAATAAGTGTATAATGCTGATGTCCACACATACTCAGGCAGTCAGGCAGCCATCAAATCGCTCGCCGGGAGACCACCTCCTCCAGGATGGTATTGGACTGCCGACAGTCCTTAAACACCCTGGCTAGAGCCTACAACCTCTCATTTTTCTCAGAGCGTGTACGCTGCTCACCGGGTCCTCATCCTTCCTCCCAGTGGGTGCTCCACTTATATCGGTCAAACTGAAGCTCAAACAATTTTATCAAAAAGAAGCACACGAATTGTGGTCTCCCAACTAACTTGGTCAGCCTACAATATGAAATGGATCAACCAACCAGCTGCGTAACCTTAGCCGTCATTCAATAAGCACAACGGTCTCGGTGCTCTTATAGGTAAGCATATGGAAAGATTGGGACTGCAATCCAATGACTTCTATCGAGGGTGCGGCTCCGAAGGAGAGGAGACTGTTCTCTACCTGTTCTGTCAGAGGAAGGCATAAGCTTCTCTGCTCAGCTTTCTTCATAAGTCTAATCGAACTATCGGCTTTGACAATCAGGGATATAGCCAGGTTCATAATGGAATCCTCTTCGTTCTCAGTGCTGTAGGGACCAGTCGCGCCAAGCAACCTAACCTAACCTAAGAATGATATTATATAGATGTCCTAGCATTTTGATGAAAGAGTGACCCAAAGAGCTACACTTTCAATATGGTGCAATCCTTTTTAAGAGATTTTGAATAGCAGCCTGAGTGTCTGTAGAAATACAAGGAGGAAACGGAGGTGAACTGCAGGCAAAAGTTTGTAAGGGGTTGGTTAGGGCATGTGCTATCGAAGAAGTACGATGGTAGATAGTAGTCGAAGTGCTTGAGAGTACCGTATAAAAGCTTATCCCAGTTTTGGGCAACTCGTTTCGATCCGAGTGTATGAACAAGAAACATAAAGCACCCATTGGATTGTGCCGCTCGTATGGCAGATGAGTGAAGGAATCGTTTCATTTGGATTATTCGTCACATATTTATTTGCTGATTTCACCCAAGAATCATAGTAACTATCAGTAACCGATCAAGTCAAGTCAAATCTGTTGAAATAACTGCACTATCACAACCACGGCTTGCTGGTTTTGCCATATTAAGAGACCATAACCCCATTTAAACCGTTTGTAATGCGATTTGTTCTTACTTGAAACCCCTTTTCAATAGCCTAAATTATGTCGTTTAATTGTGTTAATCTTTATTATTTAGGAAAGTTATTAAAAAGATAAAAGTTTATGACTGGAGATTTGATGATTTAAGATTTTTCTAAAAACGGAGTTAATCCGTTTGTGCAGTGATGGGATTATTTATTGATATTAAATTTATTGATATTAACATTTATTTGTTCACATTCATTGGCACTCATTGTATCATACTTTTCAAAAAGCCAAAAATTAAAATTAAAAAAAAAAAATTCACGAAACCCACGCCTCCCAGTTGGGATTTGCGCGCACAGCACAACACAAAAACCGGTAAACTTAAATTGCTCAATCAGAAATAATTTGTCAACGTGTTAAAGTTGTCAGCAACAACGCCAACGTCAACGTCGTCGACATGCCATGCCACCAACAACATAATTGTGTCGATCAGCGACACCAGGCAACAACAGCCACATTGCTAGCCGACATTGCCTACACGGCAACGATGGTGGCAGCTGTCGTAGCAATAACAACAACAACAACAACGACAACCGCAGCACCAGCAGCAGCATCATTGCAGGCATCGTCGGGCAACCACTCAACGGCAACTTTGCCTACTTAGGCGCTTTTGTATGCCACTTTACGAGTTGCACAAAAGCACAAAAGTGCACGTACGCCAGCTGTGCTGTGCTGTACTGTGCGCGCGCAATAACAACAACAACAACAACAAGAACAAGAACGAGAGAAAAGAACGCAAAACTTTGTCCGTTGCAATTGCAAGTGTCGGCGACTGTGGCGCGGCGGATGCTGTCAGCTGCACTTGACAGCAGCCACTGCATTGCCGCAGCGGCAACAACTATAACAACAACAATAATAACAACAACAACCGCAACCACAGTCACAGTCACATCAATAACGGTGACAAGGAAATGTCGGCAACGGTGCAAGTGAGTGGAAATTCGAGCATTGCTACGGCTGCTAGTGCAACAACAATAACAACAACAATAATAATAATAATAATAATTATAACAGCAACACCTCGCTGGTGACGTTTGTCTATCATTGGCGACGTTTCGTTGTCGTTGTTCGTGCTGTTCCCATTTGCATTGCAATTGCTGACGTTTTTGTTACTGTCGTTGTTGTTGCTGCCCAATAAGGCTGCTAATGCCACAGTTCTGCCAAGTTGGTAGATTTATTGCCCGGCTACGTGTTACAATTTACCTCCATTTCATCCACAATTCCCAATTAAAATGTTCCCCATCTTCACCCGCTTCACTGTTTCACCACAGTGTTTCTTCTACTTCTTCTTCCGTCACCCATCACAACGTTTTGCACCTAAAAGTATGCAAATTGCTGCTGCAATTGCCCTTCTCTATTGTTATTGTTGTTGTGTTTAGTGCTGCTGTTGCCGTTGCTGCTGCTGTTCGCAATTGTCGCAGCATTTGTCGTAATTGTCGTCGTTGTCGTCGTTGTTGTTGTTGTTGGGTGTTCATGTTGTTGGTGTTATTGTTATGGCGATGGCATCAACTATTTGAGTTTTGTTTCGAAAATGCTCTCACCACACAGCCACCTGCGCAGCAACACATACACAAGTACGAACCCGCACACTCACACACATATATACACACACACAATCACAAGCAAATGAATTCTTCAATAGTGGAAACAATGGACATAAGGCCAATAGAGCGAGAAATGTGTGGATTGATTTCAGTTTTGTATTGATGAAAATCTTTATAAAAATTTTAGATTTATTTTGGGCCACTTTCTGTGAACTTTCTTCCGAACTGGTACTAAATATTTTCTCACTGCAACACATTTCTTTCTTAAACCTTTTCGACCTCAAAGCTGCTTGAGAGCAACTTCACCTATTTGTCATTTTATAGCAAAAGCTACGATTGATTTATGGGTTTAATTTAAGTAGACACAAACAAATTAATATTTTTAGAAGTGAATTCAAAGCAAATAACAAAAATTTTACTGTTATCCCCAAAATAATTATCAATCGTCTGCAGAGATATCAGGAAAAGTTTGTGTTCTAATTGAAGTCTACGCGTTGGACGCGTTTGATCAAAACCCTCCTTCTTTAATAATGGTTAAATAAAATCAAAAAATGATAATTTTGTATTTTTCCATAAATATAACATAATTTTTCTGTAATTAAAAAATGTTGATACAAAATTTGGTTAACCCATTTTAAGCTAAAATTGTTCAATATTAAACTAGCTCTATAATTCTAACAAAGAGCCGTGGCAACTTCAAATGTCGTGTGCACTCTCCCCACCCTCTCTCGCTGATAACATCAGAAATTATTTGACTGAATTCTGCTTTCAAGACAAAAGAGAGAATAATCCAAATCCCTTACAGCTGTAACTTTGAGATTATATCAGTGAATTATGCTTCAAAGACCACGAAAATAATGTTCCACCGGTTTCTTGCTTATGATAAAAAAAATCACAACAAATCCCATTCAAAAGCATTATTCCTCGCCCTATTATCCTCACTTCCTATATGCATTTGCCTGTACAAGTTTAGTTATTGTTTCCAAAACCGAAAACTATTTTAGCTCATTGCAATACGATGTGCTGCAGTTCTGTGTGCGGTGTTCGGTGTTCAACTGGCACAAAAACCATTGCATCGAGTTTTCGGTTGCATGTCGATTTCGTGTAGCGATTAGAAACTCAACGCAGGTGATGCCACGAATATGGGTCAACTATTACTCAAAGTTATGGGGTTTATTTTATTACACTTTTAAGTTTGTGCACGAAAAGTTTTGTGTATATTAAGGTTTGCATTTTTCTATTGTAATGGAAATGTTTTGAAATTTTCATTGCATTTATTTTTTATTTTTATTTATAAATCGAAGAGGGGTCTTGTGCAGACCTTTCGGAAAAATTCTAATGGAATGAGGTCCATACTTAGGAGCATCATTGGATTAGGAATATTGAGCTCTAGTGAGGATAAACTGAATAGTAAAGTGTGTATGAACTAAAAATATGTGTTTTTATCACATTTGCGGATACTTTTCTGTCAGACTATCAGGTGTACAACTTTGCTTCCGCCGTTTTCCGATAGGTGGCTGTACCGGCTGAGGCTGGTTGAAATACATAGATGGTAATGCCTTTGAAGTGAGTGTGGACAGTGCCTAACGAATTGTCATCGCCGTTTCAGTGACAGTTGTTCTTGTTTTCGTATTATTCACGCTCGAAAATGTCCGTTTATGTGCCCAATTCTCGCCATTTGCGGGAAGTTTTACTTTTCTGTTACAATTCGAAAAAAAATGCAGCTGAAGCGCATCGAATGCTCTCAGAAACTTACGGTGATGCTGCTCTGAGTGAAAGAACGTGTCGGGAGTGGTTTCAACGTTTCAAAAATGGTGATTTCGATGTCGAAGACAAACATGGTGATGGAAGAGAAAAAACCTTCAAAGATGAACAACTAGAAGCATTGCTTGATGAAGATTCGTGCCAAACCCAAGAAGAGCTTGCCGAATCGTTGGGAGTGAGTCAGCAAGCCATTTCAAAACGTCTCAAGGCCCTGGGCATGATTCAGAAAGAAGGAAACTGGGTGCCGTACGAGTTGAAACCGAGGGACATCGAGCAAAAGTGGTCAAAAAGTACCTGGAAACGCTGAAATGGGAAGTCTTGCCCCACCCGCCGTATTCCCCAGATGTCGCCCCTTCTGACTTCCACCTATTCCGTTCGATGGCACACGGCCTGGCAGATCAACATTTTCAATCCTTCGAAGAATTGGAAAAATGGATTGCTTCATGGATAGCGTCAAAAGAGGACTCCTTTTTTCGAGCCGGGATCCGAAAATTGCCGGAAAGATGGGAGAAAGTTGTCGCTAGCGACGGACGATACTTTGAATAATACATCTGTTAGCACTTTTTCGCAATAAAGCTTTTAATTTTGGAAAAAACGGCGGAAGCAAAGTTCTACACCTGATATTTGGAATTTTAGTTCCAAAATAATCCTGTGGTAGAAACTACTGAACTATGAAACGTTTTGTTTAGCCTAAATGAGACTTTATGAAAAAGTTTCTTGGATTGTGCATTGCAAAATGATCGCTTATGTTTAGAACTTTTTTTTTTTTACGATGATAAATACAGATCAAGAGGAAATATCCTTTCAAAACCACTCCAACAGGATTTCGAAAAGATTCAAAGATAGGTGAAATTAAGTTATGTTGGGTTTCACGGGTCCAGTGCAAGTTGCAATTTCACTCATAGACCTAATTCAGAATGTCTCTTCTAGTGTCCGACCGAATATTCGGTTACGGTTTCGGCCTAAATAAATGGTTTCGGTTTCAGTTTCGGCCAAAAAATGCCCGAACGGCCGAAGCTGAAGCATTTTAGATTTTATTGTGTGGCGAGTGAACAGTTAGTTAGTGCAGCCGAACAGATATATGTATAGTGAAAGGATGAGAAGGAGAATTTAGATGCCACCAGTGTAAACAAACTTCTTTTTCTAGAATATAATATTAAATTATTTTATTTAAAATATTAGGGAGTAAGGCACTTACTTACTTATTTAAAATATTAGGGAGTAAGGCACTTACTCCCTAATATTTTAAATAAATAAGGGTGATTTTTTTATGTTTATGTTTTTAAAAAATTAATATATTGTTTTTATTAATAAGTATTTATTTATTTAAAAAATTAATTAATTTATTTAAAAAAACTTCGTTTGTTGAAAAATGGTGATACTGATGCTTGATTTTGATTTTTTGATTTTTATTTCAACTACAAAGTTTCCGTTTCGGCCGAATATTAAAAAAAAAACCAAATTCAGTTTGGTTTTGGTTTCGGCCCAAAAAAGTGGTTTCGGTCGGACACTAGTCTCTTCATATTTCATGGGGGTCCTTAAATTTTTTTCAGAACAAAAAAAAAATAAACAAAATTTCTTTACGAAACCAAGCAGATTAGAGTTTTTAACTTTTGCTGCATTTTCTGGATCCATAAAGAATTTCCACTCCATGCAATGTAATAAGATTTCTGTTATTAAGTTTTAAGTTTGTGTTGGCAACATTCCCCGAGGCTTTTAATTATTTAGTTCAAGTAGAGTCAGATCAGTGGCGCACACAGGATTTCATTTTGGGAGATTTCTACTTTTGAGCTCAATTTCTTTCGAAACAATTTTTGCACAAGCAATTTTTTGTATTTGGCGGGGTTTGAATCTCCAAAACCCTCTTTGTGCGTCACTGGGCAGGAACATAATTAGGTAGCAGTGACTGCGGGTTCACTGAATTAGTTCCATTAGCACCAGTGAACCGTTTTGTTATTGCTTCCTCAAATAGGTTTTCCCTACATGGGAGAAAGCTGAGCAATAGAGCCTACCCGCATCGGCAAGATACGACTTGATTCATTTCAGTCTTGTCTCCGACAAATCGACTAGATTACTAATCACACTCCTCCCAGACTTCCCTAAGCTTTCCAAGCTTTATTTGCCTCAGCTTCCATTTCATTCCTTGATCTCCTTCCATATTTTATTGTTCCTAGTGATGTTTGCCGGACTTGTGAGAACGATGGGTGTCACGCTCTTCTCTACCCACCTACAAAATTGTCAGCATGAATATGGAAGGAAAGACCCAGATATTAAAATTATAGTACTATAGTACTCCACAACTGAGGCACTCAAAAATCTTCTGGAGGACTTTCTCTTGAAAAGGAGCTCTTTGTGTCTTGATCTAGAAATATATTAGGTGTGCCAGGTTGCCGGCTTCTTAACTGAACATTAGAGACTAAGGAAACACATGTTCAATCTTGAACGAGAAGAATGCATTCCATTCTGTGGAGGAATGAAGACAACACCAGAACACATCATTCTCCACTGTGCTAATGTATCTCATAGCAGGAAACGACATATCAACTAGAAGAGGCTAGTTAGAAGTCAGGGACACCAATTAGCTAAACCTACAAAAGCTTCTAAGTTGTATGGGCCTAGAGAACGTCCCTTAATTACAAGGAGGGGCACAATCTGTGTTAATAAGATTTAGCGAAATTGAGTTAATGAGTCAGAAATGGATGAGATATGTTTTTAAATTTAAGAAGTTTAACATATCAAGTGTGTTTCTCTCTTATTGCTCTATAGCAACACCACAAGAAAAAACAAAATTTTCTATTAGATGCCAATTCAAATTCTGTGAATTTTGAACCGCTGTAGCATTGGTTTTTGGGCTTCAAGGCCCTTCCAATATCTTTCTGTTTCAAAAATGTTGAGTAACAAATAGCTCTCAAATTGTATTTACCTGAAAAATTGTGACCGAAAACTTCCTTAATTATATCCTGTTTGCATTTCTGCCAGCCAGTTAAACCCGATAAAATAAAATTATATATATTCAAAATTTCAAAAACACCTTGATAGATATTTAACCTCATTACTTCTTAGATCTTCATATAAATTAAATCGAGGAAAGCCAAAAGCCCCCATCACGTTTTTCTCAACTATGTGACTTTCTGACCACTCAATTCCTATGAAATATATTCGATCGGCCATATTAATCACTTAAATAAATTGAAGTCATAAGAAATCTACCAAAAAAAAAAAACAACTGACACAACATTATGCCAATCCTTGACGTTTGTGCAACGCCAACCGTGGCGCCAGCAGCTCGCCGCACATTATCCTTCACCACACGCAAAGAGCGCTGCTGCTCTTTTATAAAAAATTATTGTAAAACTATGACAAATGACGTGTCAATTTAAATCTATTGGGATGAAAACGCTATGTGAAGTTGACACACACACACACACGCTGACACATTCACCACATATGCACACGAATGCTCGCGCATACACACACTCGAGCACGTAAAACCCAACGAGAGATGCTGGTGAAGCGCCAAAGTATCGAAGTCACATAAAATAATAAAATCATCAGCAGGATTATTATCGTCATCAGTGACAATGGCAAGGGTGTAATTTTTTAAAATTGGGTCCTTTTCGGTTTTTATATTTTGTTGGTTGGCTTTTTTGCAATATTTATTTTATTTTATTCGTTCAATATTTTTGTGTGAAGTGTGTCGAGTACGTGGATGACTCGCTGTGCATGTGTAAGTGTGAGTGTGTGTGTGTGTCTGTAGTTTATAAATGGTATGCCATTTGGCCAGCGTGACATTTAGTAGGGCAGCGTGTATGTATGTATGTGAATGTGTGTGTGTGTGTGTGGAAAATGTGACAATTTATCATCTCTCGCTCAGAAAAAGGGTATAATTTGCTACTTTTTGCTTGCAACTTTTCCCTATGTACAATGGTGCAATACATACAAACAACACATATACATATATAGGTTTGGGCATATGTGGGGGCAGCCTAATAATTTAATGTTTAAAACGTGAAATAAAATTGAAGCCAATTTAGGGAAATTGGATTTTATGGGCTACAGTAAAGTGAAGCGACGAAATATGAGCATTTTTGTAGTAAATTACAAATATGAGGTCTGGATTGATGACTAATTTTGTATATATGTATTTGAATTAGATTTGTGTTTGAGACAGAGAAGAGAAAATATAAAATATTTTTAAATTAGATGGCATTACAAGAAAAATGGGTTAAGTTCGATGAAAAATATTCATGCTTAAAAGAAAGTCGACTCGTTTCACAGATAGTCACAAGAGAGATTCTGTATGAGTTTTTGTTCTTACAAACTTTACTCAGCTTTTACTCTAAATGACAGGGAAATAGCAGTGATTTATTGAATCCTTATACTGTTCAGTGGTTTAAATGGTGCAGCCGCATCGTCTCATTGTGGTATCACAATGAACAATTTCCTTGTCTAAAAGTATTTGTCAACTTTCACAAGAAGGATTCTACTCTAACATAACCTAACCAGCCATTCACGCTGTGAATCCTTACCAATTGTAGTATATAAGTAAATTGAAGGATCCTATATTTATGTTTCGGATCTGTTACACACTTCTTATTGGTATAAAATTAACACTCAAATGCTTTTCATTGACCGCTGACAGTGCAGCTTTCGATGTTTCCGTTTCCATGTTTGATATTAGTAGATATATTATTTTTTCATTGTTTACTCCTCTCAGGTGCTTAGGGCCTTCACAAGACATTGCCTTATGTTGATTAAGTTAATCGGTTGTGTTTTTCTGTCAGGGTAGGTATTATCCTGCCTCAGCTATGTAGTCCCAACTGATGCGGCTGCCATCTACCGCCACTTAGGAACGACGCCTCCGATGTTGTCCATCGCTCATAGCGCCATCTGTTGTGTAAATGAGGGGACAGCAGAATGGTTGGGAGCTGACTAAGATCGGTTTGGTGCGCTGTTTTCGTTGATTGGAGATTCAAATTTGTGGCTTTTGATACAAAGCACGGACCAAAGAGCTTCAATGATGTTGATGGCACCAAGCTTTTGTAATTCATTACTGCCGGATGTTTACTTAAAAACCCATAATGCAGTGTTCGTGAAAAGATTACATCTGGGATTTGAAAAGTAATATTATTATTATTATATAGGCTATAGTGCCACTGCGACCAATTTGAACTTCGTTGAGGATATTCCCATACTTTTGAGATGGTACCTAAGTGAGCAATTCCCTGTTAGGTACCCAGTGAGGATGCGAAGGTCCTCTCGGCTTAACTTGAGGAGTTTGTTGGATACCCCTCTGTCCGGATCCAGGAATTGTTTTGCTTGCCGTAGTCCCGTTGTGTTGGTGTATTGGTCAGCAAATTGCTGGTCAGCCCATTTCCGTAATCACTCCTGAATGTGTCCTATTGGTAGTCCACAGAATGGTTCCGGGCCTATCAGTGGGCCTAAGGCACCCTTTTTTGCTAGGCGGTCAGCTTGTTAAAGTAATATTATATTGAATACTATTTTAAAACCACAAGAAAAAATTCAATGGAATGGTTGAATGGGAGATGGAATCTTCGAGTCTTTGCAAGATAAACCTTTGATGGTTGACAAACGTTTTTAAGGTCAAATATGTTAGATTTTACAGAAAGTAACAATTAAACAATAAGTAAACGAACAATAATTTACAGAAAAGATTAGTAAATTTTGTTTTTAGGAAACTTAGTATCTATTACACACTTTAAAGCACATCAAGAGTTAATCTTTGGTTTTGGATTTAAATATTTGTCCGAGAACATCGAAAGAAAGAGAAAATTTCGCGTACAACTTTTGAGCCGAATACCATTCGAAACCATATTTTGTTTGGGAGGGGGTTTGAAGCCCCAATGCACCTCCTGTGCACCACTGTTATCATAAAATGCTACTTTAAGAAATGTGACCATGTTCAGCATCGATACGACACTCAAAATTTATGCATTTCTACATTGGAAATGTTTTTTTCCTTAAGTTGTAAATGTTGAACTGTTAATGTTGAAGGCGAACAACAAAAAAGAAAAAAAATATTCCTTAATAGATCTGGGAGTTGTTCGAGACCCAATTGAATCGATTTGATACTATATTCAGCATTGGGACTGGTACGTTTTGATAAAATTACAGAACGATTCCGATCTACGATTTTACAATACATTAGATTTTATCATCGATGGTAATGAAAGCTCCTATTTGGAAAATTTATAACCAAAATGTGTCATAAAAGGCCTTTCAAAAATGTATCTTTCTATATCATTACAGATTTTTAACAAAAAAATATATAAAAATATAAAATATTAAAAAAAATATATGTTTTCAATCTTAGTGAGTAGTGTAATACCTATAAAATTGATTCTTCATCTTTATCCTTTCACTGGAAACATGGTCTTCCTCTACTCTTAATGCCAAATATTTGCGTCTTATGTCCACAAAAACCCGAAAGTCTGTCAAAACCAGCAATCGGGGTGATACCAACCAGCAAAAGTATCACATTTGAGGTAAAGTATATCCCCCATCCGCTTGATATGTGTGTTGTAGCACATGTTGGAAAAACAGTGTTGTATACACATTAAAAAAAATGGGTACTATTTGTGGTACCACAATGGGCCTCACAACATGCTTCGGAGTGTGTCTCCTACAGAGACAAACACCATAACCTAAACTAATCTTTATCCACAGGGAGTCCTTTAAAGGTCTTTAGAGCATAGAGACCTCTGTAGAGCATAGCTCAAACCATACTTTTTTCAAGATTAGGTTGGTTTACGGTGGCTGCCTCTGTTCGAGACATGCTTTAGGCCTTTATAGCACAATTCCAGATGTTTAAAACCTATAGTTTAACACCAAATGTGAACCGTCACACGGTTTGTTGTTTTTATTTGAAATGTTGAAGTTTCACCATTACCACCAATTCTTATCCACTCTTTGTTGATGATTATAGAAGAAGAAGAAAGTTTAAACAGCTCGAACTAGGAATTGAACCCAAAGCTTCTGGCACGGAAAGTAAGCGCCCTACGTAGTGAACTATTTGAGGTTGACTACTTAAAAAATTTGTTATATTTTTTATTGCGCTACAATCAATGGTGAACATAGGCACTGAGAACCATTGAAGGAATGCAGTTTTGGTAGGAAATGCTCACCATTTATTTGTCTGATCAACCCATTAGTGCTTGACTACTTACTTACTTTACGTCGAACATCATTTGCCAAATGAAGCGATTTTGTTTTTGTTTTTTCAAATGTTTTCCACATACGCATTCGCAAGCATTGTGTTGATTCTAAATGCACACAAAATATTTTGCGTTAATTGAATTTTTCCATTAGACTGTAAAGAGTTTTATAGTTTCGTTACATAAATTCATTTGAAAATTCATGCTTGTGTCAAATATTTGTGCGCAAACTAATTGAGTAAACAATTTAAAAATGCATTGCAACCTAATTTGCTGCATTGATGGATAGAAATTTCAATTGATGAAAAATACGTGACACAATTAAAAATATAATTTTGCCCAAAATACACAATCAATAAAAACTTTCGATATTTTCTATTTTCTATGCGAATTTTGCATTTGTCAAATATTGAATAAAAAAAAATATGCTTACGAAATGTTGAGTACAACATATGCAAATAATTGTTCAAATATTTGTTCGGCTAATTGACATTGCAAATAATTGCGCCCAAATTTTTGCCGCATTGTCGACAAACAATATAAATACGAATGGTGCATATTTGTTTCAATATTTTGCAATGCACATAAAAATGCTGCATTCAAAATGTTGACGCAACGCGCCATCAGTCAAATGTGTTGGAATTATGATTTTTGAATTCTGATTTGTTTTTGTTTTTTTAAATTATGCCATATTTGCGCGCCAACTATGGGTTTTCCCCTCATTTGATTTGCAGCCTTCAACGCGACTATGCATTTCCATGTGTAAATCATTTTCAATTTTCAGCAAACAAAATTTCTATGACAAGCAAACAAACTGGAAATAATTTGCCAACCACACAAAGACAAACATTATTTTATTTATTTAACAATAAATCAATAACAATTTTTTCAGTTATTGCATCATTTGCTGAGTGTGTTTGCAGTTGAGTGAAGCGTATTCGGGCAAAAACTTTAAACTATTTGTACTGTCCATTAAATTGTTTTCGCTTCGCAGTGTACATAGTGACTTAACCTACTAATTGTTGCGTTAAATTGTTTATTTATTCAGCTGTTTGCTTTCACAGATCGTCAAAGTTGCTTTGCGAAACTTCAAACTTGTTATTTTTGTTTCATCTGAAATCTGCAATAAGTAATTAAATACCCAAGCGACAGCTTCGAGTTTTTATGGTTGGGAAATATCTTCAAAGAGAGCGTAAGAAAAATATAAGAAGAGAAGTTAAATTTGACTACTTGGCGGAGTTAAGGCAAAGCAAACCCATGACTGGTTGAAAATGGTTACAAATTTCGTATTAATGTAAACAATTTTACTAGTCTCAAAAGACATTTTGAAGGCTGCTTTACTTGTTTTTGTAATTCACAATGGTCACAACAAATGTCATTGCAATATCTCAGCGTATTCGGAAGTTATTACGTGTACTAACCGTTTAAACTCTAAGCGGTTGCGCGGAAATTATGTTAGACACACAATATAATTTTATATCATTCTATTTTAATTATTAAATTATTAAATAAAAAAACCAAAATTATATAACAAAATATAAAAATATTAATTTATTTTAAATTTTGTATCACAAATGTATCGAATGCGCGCAGCATTGTGACCGCTTGAAAGCTAAAAGATGAAAAGACAGACGAACTAACGTAGGGTTCATTGATTCTGCAGAGAATTCTGTAAATTTAAAATAGGAACAAAGAATCAAAAGACAGTAAGACTGCTACTTAAAATGTCTTTGGACTTACTCACATTGCCTCAATAGTTTAGCGGGTAGCGCGTTCATCACGCCAGAGGCTCTGGTTTCGACTCCTATTTCTGATTGATGGAACTTTGTTTGCCTATTCAGCTGTTTGCTTTCATAGATCGTGAAAATTGCTCTTCAAGTTTATAATTTTCGTTATATCTGTGGTCTGCAATGCATTATTGAATACTCAATCGAAGGTTTCGGGTTCTTATGGAAGGAAAAAATCTACTAATCTAATCTTCTAATCTAATCTAATTCCAAGATCTTCAATTGTTATCCACAAAAAGGATGGTAGTTAAAAGAAATGCACAAGTGCTCTTTGCAGGCAAAGGGCAAAGTAACAAAGAAAAACTGCAAACCTTCTGGCCATTTGGATTCGACTTTAAACTGTAAGTTCCTTCCCCTTTTTGTCTGAAATGTGTCTTCAAAATTAGTTGAAAAAAAAGAGTTGCATACACACATTTCAAATGGGTATCAAATGGGCCTTAGTGTGTCTCATACAGTCACATCCCACGTAAGCTAACCTATCCATAAAGTTTAAGAATTCTTGTAACTACAAATGTTCATATTATTTATATAAATTTATATAAAAGTCAAAATTTTACTTCACGATGATCTTCAGGTCCTTTCTGGGTTGAATATTTGAACTCTTTCGGTATTTCATTGCCATATGACAACATGATACTTTAAAGACGTTTGAACCTTCTAAAATTTCAAAAATAAATTGTTTTATTGGTCCTTAATATAGTTTAGAGTTTAAAAGAAAACATAAAATTAATCAACTGATTATTTATTTTTAAATAAATAAGTAAACACGTTTTATTTATGTTTAATTTTTACATAGTAAAGGAAGAAGAAGCAGAAAAAATAAGAAAAATGTTTAGCTTTGCCTTTTTACTTGAATCCACATACATTTTTCTTAAAAATTTTAGCTACAGTAAATAAAGAAGAGGGGCACAATAGATCTTTTAGGTCGCAGTGCACATTCCCCTGCAATAATAATAATAATAAATAAGGAAGAAGAAGTAAAAAAAAAATAAAAAATTATTTAAGTAAGTAAGAAAAATTAAAAAAATTACTGCGAAATAGACCAGTTAATGGGTCCTTTTTCGTCTCCGAAATCATGTTAAACTATGTGAAGATCGGCTATCGTTATCAACCTTTATTCTAAATATTAGCTTTGTTAGGTATTACTTTGTATAGGGTCTTGTGTCCAAAGTCTTTAGCTCATTTTCTAGTAAGGATGATTGTCGCTTACTGGTCGATGGTCACACCAAGCGATAAATAGGTGTCCTTAACTTGGTCCTTCCACCGAAGACATGATCCCTCTCTTCGGCATCAACTTCCAACTACCACATTGAACACCTTTTTTGCTGCAGCTTCATTGGATGGATGTCAAAATATGAGCAATCTTAGACTCATTAATGCCGCACTCTGTCAACCTTTGTGTGCACCAGCCTCGACGTCCTCTAAGTGCGGTTAATTGGGTACTTTCTCAATAATGAAGCCTGGTAAGTCATCCATCCAGCCATCTCAGAGTTCTTCAATTTGGACTAAAACCTTCAGCCTTCAGTTGGTTCACCTTTTATGATGAGTGCCTGTAAATTATCGACTAGAACCTCAATTGTGAATTATATAGCTCAATAATAGTTTTAAGTTAGCACATTTGATAATGCCTATCTGTCAGTAGTCGCTTAAACTCTTCGGCCATGCATTGCTTAATCCAATTGTAGCTTTGGGTTTGCAGAATTCTTTTTCTTAACCCCTTTTCAGCTACATAGTTCATTTACTTTATTTTGCTTTCTCCTAACTTGTCTTCTTACTCATTAAAAGGCACCCATGTTGAGTTTACGAACGCATTCCAGAGTCAGTTCAGAGCTCAGTGTGGACTAATGCACGAAGTAAATTTCTGCTAGGCTGTCCAGATTCATTAGTATCGTCCTTGAAGGGATTTTATAACATAAGATCACATTTAACAACCAACGTTTTTAAACTACATCAGTTACTCTAATTGAAAATGTGTGGCAAATGTTTATTAGTTCAGATAGGACACACATGTCTCATGGATCATTGATGAGTAAAGGCGAGCTAAGATTTATGTGTATATGTATATATCTTCAAATTAAATTGTAGTATTATGTTTGAAACAGCAGATTTTTTACTTTTACTTTTGTCTTTTTTCTGACTACTCAATAGCAATTTTTATCCAAAGTCTTTTCTATTGGTGACTTGCGTTAAGAAAAAAAAAACTATGTTTATTAAGGAAGCAAGAAAATAATTCATGAATTTAATGCGTTGCAAGGAATTAAAGGAATTTAGTTGATTTTCACTCGCTAATAAATTGATATGATATATCTTTAATATTTCCAACCGCCCATTAGCAACTTTCAAATTCAACCCATGGACACGTTGCCACCTTTTTGGGTCCCTCTACGCCACATTTGTACAAATAACTGTGAGTGCTGACTAAAACTCCTAGCAACAGAACCAGCTGGGACTAAAGCATAGTATCGATATTTGTGAAGTGAAAAGTGTGAAACAATAATTGTGATTATTTATAATTTTCAAACACACACAGATACATACACATGTCAAGAGCAGCAAACACACACACAACTAATGAATCATCTATGCGCACTAAAACATTTTGTGGAGTTTTCAGCATTACTCTACCGATTGACTACAACATTTAAGGCGCCTAAATATATGCAAGGAAGTAAAGTTGGAGCATTTAAAATATTTACACAAACATATACACAATACGAACTTAATAAGTTTGTATGAATTCATATACATTGACAACAAATAAATGTGAATGAGGAAATAATGAACAACAATAATAAAAAAGCAAACAAGTCGGCCACACTAGCCACACCCGCTGTACAAATGTACGTGCCGCTGCTACCACAATAGTCGACAATAGAAAAGGCAACAAATAAATTAAAAAAAAAAAAACACAAATTTATTGTACGTGCAAGAGTCGACAGCGACTCGGCGTCGTAATCATGATTGTTATCCTTTTTTCGCAATTTTCTATTTTTAACTTCATTTTACGAAAGTGCTTTCATATACCGCCGAGTGTCTGGTTGTTTGTTTGGTTGCTCGCTCACACAAGAGGATGTGTTGCATGAAATTGACATCAGAAATAACATTTGCGCTCGCACGATACTTGTTAGACATATGAACAGAACACACACTACTTCATACTAAAATTTTGTTTTCAGGGAGTTAAAGTAATTCTGTAAAAGTTAAAGAGCACATTTAAATCTAATTTACTTTCGACAGCTGACAGGGTAACAGTAAAGATGACTAATAACATAAACAGCAAAATTTGAGTTCGTTTTCTATTGGAAATAAAAAAGTAAGAGATAATGAAAAGCCAAAAAAAAATTTATAAAAAGAGGCGTTAGTTAGATAGAAAGAGAAAAGTAGGTAGAAAGATAGAAAATAATAGGAAGTCCATTCCCCAAGCCCTCAGCGTAGGAGTCCATTCCACTTAAGGCTCAGAAAAAAACGATAGAAAAAAGAGGGTTAGGGATACAAGGAAGTGGATAGGTACCAAAGCGGAGAGGACTACTCATTCTCCTGCACAAATTATCTGGACTCTCTTGTGAATCATAGGAGATTGCACGACGAAAAGAATGGATCTCGTCCATTCTAATAACATCTGAACCCAAAGTGCGCAATTTCGTTCAAGCCAAGACGGCACAAACACAAAGAAAGTGCTCTCTCCTGTCTACCTTTACCAGAGAAGATGCGAAAGTTGGATGATCGATGGATGAATGGAGGCCGGCCTCATAGATTAAGTCCTGTGATTAGTTTGACAATCTGGTACAGATCTCACCTCCCTAATCGCTGAAGGACTACCTCTGCCTTCCTTTTCGGGCCAACCACAAAAAACGTGGTAGCGCCACAGCTTCCCAGACTAGACCAATGCTTCCAATGTAAGTTGTTTGCATAGGATTTGATCGAGTTCATAGTATGTTCTGTACTGGTACCGTTTACACTGCACAACAAAATCAAATTTTTTTTCAAAATAACAAGGTTCGGACAACGGATTCTGGTAGAGGGCACCTGACAACAATATACGTGTATTGACCGTTTTGGAAGCATACATCTGCAGTTTTTTTAAAGGGAGGCAAAGTTTTCCTCTTTTTGCGCATTCTTATGGTGAATCGGCATAATGTGTTCAGAAATTTGATGTAAAATACTACGAAGAACATTTCGGTGGAGCATTTTAACCCTGCAGCTCCTATTTGTTTGGGTCAATTTGAACCTTTTTTCTAAAATGCCAAAAATGTCCTGTAAAACAGGACTTTTTAAGGACAAAATGTACCACGAAAATATTTGCCATAAAATTCTACTACAGCTTTCTGAACACATCAAAGCTCAGAAATTCACTTTAACGCCAGAACTAAGCCAAAGCTGAAAATGTGTTTCGACTCAGTGGTTTCTAAGATGCGAAATTTCCTCGCTTACTTTACTATATTTATAAGTGGGCATGGAAAATGCCCACCTTTTTCCATTCTATGGAATGGAAAATGGTCAGTTTTGTATGGCAGCCCCTTTAAGACTTTAAGATAGTGGGTAGGTATGTTTAGAAGAAGTATTCGGAAGAGAAAATAAATATGTATTGGTCTTACATTTGACACATCTGGGGCCAACATGGAAGTAGTTGGAGCGTATTTTATAAAAACAATCATTTTGTATGGAAGCCCCATTAAGGGGGTCGTCTAGTGTGACGGGTCAAAAAAATCGTTTTTGTTTTTTTTTCATAAATCACTTCTAAAACATGTTTAGAAGACGTGTATAAATGGATTTTTGTAAATTCGAAGCCGTTATCAAGTTGCACTTGTAAACCGGAGTAGGTATGCGGAGCGCATACCTCCAACTTCCAACTTAAAAACGCGTTTTTCTCAAAACACGTTTTTTCAAAACTGCTGCCACGATATCTCAAAAACTATTTAACTATTAATGCTCAACTTTGTACACCATCTTGAGTACATGTCCAACTACAAATTAAGCTAAAAGAATTAAGATTGCTTCGTTACTTTTTTTTTTCTTCAATTATATGCACGTGAAAAATAGTCGAAAAACTCATATTTTTTTTATGTTTAGGCAAAAAAATACTTTTTTTTGGAATTCGAACTTTCTTTTAGCTCAATTTGCAGTTTGAAGTCTCAGGAATGAAATGGCGTTTGGTTTTTTGATTTCAGATAATCACAACGCCCAGAATCATGGCAGCAGTGGAGCAACTTTTTTTTTTTACGTCTTCCTGTTGAGTGGTGTAACTCCGATACTAATCAATAGATTGGCTTCAAATAATTATAAAACTTTGTCGATATGTACTCAAAGAAGAAATAAAATTCAAAAGTTATTTTACTTGAACGGTTTTTTTAATAATGACTGTCAAAAAAGGCATAAAAATACGGCCTTCACACTAGACGACCCCCTTAAGGGTTGGAGATAGAGTATACATATATTTGAAAGAAATGTTCAATAGAGAAAACTACTAGGGGTCAGCCATAGATTTTAAACCTCTAAGAGCTATGTATGAGTAGCTGTGAAGCAATTTGTCGAATTTCCCAGCTTTTTTGTGAATTTTCAATGAACCACGGCGACGCCATTTAACCGCACTCTAGCCCCACATGTACTCATGGCTCATGTACTTTTCTACCAAACCACATAAAATGAGAGATTCTTTAGCATTGATAACTTGGTATTAAGAATCTCCATACAACACTAAATCATGTAGAGTGTATAAACTGATCCACAGTAAGCCAGTTTATTGGCAGTTTCGTTACCATGAACACCGCAGTGTTCAGTAACCCAGATAGATTGAAATTTAAGTATTATATCTCGCGATTGATCTAAGCTTCATCTTCTTACATTCTTGGAAAATGTTACATTTCGGAAAAGTTACTTGCGACTTCTCCATTACCTCAAGTGCAGCTAGACTGTCACTACAGACTCCTTTATATGTTTCGTGAGTCATTTCCTCTCGATTATTTGTTTTTATTTTTTTTATTTATTTATTTTATTTTGTTTTATTTTTTTTTTATAATAAAGAACTTACTGACTAAAGGAAAAAAATACAAATGAAGAAAACAGCTTCAACTTAAATTATCTATTAACAAATTTAACAAAGTCCCTTTGCGAAGCGATACATCAAGGTCGGTGACACTATTCAGTTCTGTAAGGGCTCTAGCTAGAGGCGCATTCCTAGCATAAATTGACCTAAAAGAGCTGATGTGGAATAGCGAAGACCTTCGACTGAAAGACGGTTGCCAGCCCACCTAAAGAATGGTAACAGTTGATACTTTTGTTAAGATGCCATCCAGATCGGAGCTTGGAACCGTCAGCGAAGAAACATTACATCATTGTTTGCGGACCTGTTGGGAATCTGATTTCAAAATCTCCCCCAAAAGATATCATGGGTATTAGGTAGTCTTTAGGGGCCACCAGCAATGGACATTGCCCTGACACCTCTTTAAGATTTCTCTGTAACCTGAGTCCCTATTGTTGTGCCTGTGTTCGTAGAAATACAGTCAACATGTCGCCTTGATTGCTTTCTGTTGAGGAGTTAAGTTGCAAGTCCTTGGTGACCACTTGGTATTACAATTTGAAGATACAATTTGGTCTGGAAATAGTTGTTCAGTAAATTAAATTTTTTTCGCCAATAATAACACTTTCCTCCACTGTATGGCGACTCATTTTCAATAGGCAGAAAAATGATAGATAGGTATTAATTTTAAGAGATCGTCGCTTCAGAAAACAAATGTCGTATGTCTTACTAGGCTCAATAGAACATACGGCATTCGTGTTCTGAGACGACGAGGTCACACTTGCACATAAATGAATTCTTTTTCCATAACTCTGACTCTGAACCTTATATAATTTTATTAAAACAAAAGTAGTTTTGAATAAGTAACACAAGTGCAATCGGATCTTTAGATTCCTGACATATCAGATTTGCAATCAGATTTTCATATCCAAGTGGGACACCTTATATGTTTTTACATACTCGTAAGTAAAATACATAAGTAAAAAAAATCCCAATAATATTAAATGCCACAATGAAATTCTAAAACTTTTCCTTTGCGGTTGTCGCTGATTAGCGAAATTCATGTTCTGGTGCGTTCTGCATTCGATATTTTTTTTTTATTTTTGCAAAAGGCTAATGAAGTGGGCTGCGGTGGTTTAATGTAATTCACTTTGAGTGCGATTAGGTGCTCCAAGTTGATTTTGAGTAGATGGCCAAAGGCAGACAGACAGACAGAAAGCTAAACTCGCTGACAAACAAGCCAACGTGCTGGCATTCGCCACTCAGACGCGACTCGCTGAATAATTTAAGAACTTTGCGCGTTTGACTGGCGGCCGCCCGAACGAATGAAGTCGCAGCTGTGACATGAGGAAGGGAAGAGCTGAGTGACATCGCAATATTTGCGCCGGGCAAAGCCAATTGTCACTCGATGCATCAGACAATGTGCGAATGTCGTCAGCGGTGGCTTTAAGTGTGCTGTATTAGTTACAGGCCGAGGGGCAAACCCACTCACACACACACATACACAAACGCAGACATTTCATTTGGCACTGGACGAGCGATATGTAGTGAATATTCAAATTTTATTAAGGCAGCAGAACGTGTGCGTGTAACGATCTAATTTAAATGCAAAACAACATTTCACCTGCGCCAACTCGTCAACTTGCCGCATGTGCCGTCGCAGCGGCGCTTTTTGCGCTTCTCCTCCAGCTGACAACGGCCGTCTACGGCTGCGGCACTGCGAGAGTGGCATCAGTAGTGGCACAAGTGGCAAGTGGCAGCCACTTGCAGGTGACTGTGCCATGGCGAGTAGATTTGCATGTTAAAGTGTCTCGTTTCGCATGCGGCCAATTGTGTGTGTTTACCGGGATTTCGGATTTTCTAAATTGTCGTAGAAGTATTGTCTGCACACACACAAACACAAATACATTCGTGACATATGCAGACGGCCGCACGTTCCATTTGCATTTGTGTCTCACTCATAACGGCCGGCTGTCGTGTGCCGTTGCTGTGCCATGCTGTGTCGGTAATTGAATGCAAATATTTGCAGAATCTTATGAAAATTAAATTTCAAAAGTCAATTTCTCAGTTTTCGTGCTTAAATTGCGGCAGCCGCCAGACAGAAAATGTCCTCTAACCGCATTTCATGCTGTTCCGGCGGCCATATATGCGTTGCTCGCTCAAGCGCTGACTGTGTGTGAGTGTTCGTATGTATGTGTGTGTGTGTGTGTTTTTTGTCTTTAGCCCACCGCTCACTGTGTGTACAGATGCAATAAATAACAATGCAATGTTTGTGTGCGGTGTTATTATGTCATATTTGCGGTAAGGTCAAATGTCATTTCAGTGAATTTGTCACACACGACAATTCATGGAGTTGCGACCGGGCAGCAACAGTCGTGTTTGTGTTGTATTTGTTTATCGATAATTGAATTTCTATTTTAAGCACACACGAATGTATCTTTTGTATAAATAAAATCATACTGACATAAATATACACAAATATAAATATATATTTATGCAATATTTATGTGTAATGAGGCGCACAAATTGCCGCAGGATAGAGTTGCAATGCTATTTTTGTTTAACTTTGCCAAGAATAGCCTATCAATCTTTTCAAATGCTCGAATTAATTTAGATTTCAATTGTTAGTTTCATGTGCAAATTAAGCAGAACGGTTGTCATATGTGCAAGTTTAAAGATATTAAACAAAACTTTATTTAAATTCAAATTAGCTACCAAGTTGTGTTGCTTCTTGGTTCATATGTACGTCGCAAAAGATTTCTGTCTCTCATAGCACATATAGATTTTGTCACTTAATGGCAATAATTCTTAGAAAACGTTAAAGACAACGTTTACAGAATTTTTCTTTCAAAAAGATTTTATATTAAATGCAACTCGACATTCAACCTTTGAATGCAGATTACACCGTGCGACAGCATTTTCACACCTGAAATGGGCGTGAAACTAGAGACCAAACATAGTAATACTGTTTACTCAGTTTTTTATTTCTACATCCTTTGTCTTTTTAAAAGGACTTCAACATTTTGACGGGCATAAAAAATAGAAAAAATATAAAAAAATACTTAACCTCGTTAGAATATGGTGATATGTATATCAAATGAAACAGGAAAGCCTAAAAAATTTAACTAGAATTGATTTTTTATCTATTTAAAAAAAGGTATGAAAAAGGTTCTTTTTCTATTTTCTCTCATGAAAACTCTTTTCCTTCACTTCATATTTTTTACATTGCCTGTATTTTGCTATAAAATATAGAAAACCAACAAAATTTCCGGTTGTTTGCAGAAGCAGCAAACCCATCAGCACAAATATATCAAATATTCAAAAATAAATGCAGTTTCATGCTCGAAGCATTGCTAGTAACAAGAATATCAAATATTCACACGACAACCATTTGTGATCAATAAATAAAATAATAAACGGTTGTAATTGCTTAGAAGATGATTGCTGGTTGTGTCGAGAACATTGCGTTACGCATTGCTTTGCCATTGCACGTTGACAAGCGGGCACTGGGACTAGAAATCAATATTCAGACTCGAATGAATTTTCAATTAACTTTGATTGGCAGTTTTGGGCAAAAATAAAACAATAATACTAACAACAACAACAATAACAACAACAACAATAACAATGCAAAAGGCCCATGGCAAAATAACAAAATACACTCACACAAACATACTTGTATATGTATGTGTATGGAATATGAGTCGTTCATAAGGTAAAATATTAAACTCCCACAGGCGCAACGATCCCTCGAGTTCAAATCAATTCAACTCTTTTCACACACATGTGGTTTTAAACAATATTTGTTCGTTCATTTACTAAAATTTAGCACATTTTAGATTATTTTCTACACATTTGAAATTTGAAGTCTTTTACGGTACACTAATTTAGCATACTTTGCGGCGCTCAAATATGCATTTTTTGTATTTCATAAATTTTTTTTTGTTTTTATTTCAGCCAAAACACTTGAAATAACTTTTTATTATTTTTTTATGATAGTGTCGCATTTGCTTGTGAAAACCCCAAATGTAGAACACGCACTCACACAGGCACACATTGCATCCACACATAGCTACTACTGAGAGCGTTTTTGCCATACAACGCGTATATTGTTGTTATTGTTTTTGCCAACTTGTTCAATGTTTTCAGATGTTGTCTTTTGCTGTTGCAACACACACACACACACCAACAAACAACAAATAAATAAAATATCACTACTACACTAACAACAACTACTTGTACTCATAGTTTACATATTGCCATACATGCCCTTTACAGTAGAACAACAACTGCAACAACAACAATAGTAACAGCAACATGAACTGTTGTAATAATAACAACGGCAGCGAGAGTAGTAAAAACAAGAACCATTATTGCACTGGTGAGTTTATTTTGGAGCTATTATTAAATATTCATAAGCCAGCAGCTACTGCAATATTTGTGCGTCGGAAAAAATATCTACAACAATACAAAATGAATAGAATTTTACATATACATATATGAGTATATGTCGATATTTTTTTTAGAAAATGCAATGAATGGGGAGAAATGTCGTAATAAATGTTGTCACTATTGTGTATAGCAGGTAGTATGTCGGTATGTATGTGTGTGGTAGTTATTTATGCTTTATCTGTCTAAAAAATATACCTTTTTATAGCTCCATCAAATTAAGTCTAGTCTAGTTAGGTTAGGTTAGGTTAAGTAGGGAAGGGTGTGTGCGTCCCAAGGGCAGCACTTCCACTCGGAGGCCAAAATGGCCCATTGTGAATCCCTTCATGGAAGATTCTGGAGCTAGCCAGGGGCTCTCAGTCCGGGGCAAACCAATTCAACCTCTTGATGAAGGAGATTAGATCCGAAATTTCAACTATTGCTGCGCAGGCCAGGTCTGCCAGGACCCTTGACCTCAAGGTACGTAGACGGCGTTCCTGCAGAGCCGGGCAGTGGCACAGGTAGTGTTGGATCGTTTCCACTTCTTCCTCATCTCCACAGCTTCTGCAGACATCACCGGACGAGATTCACCATTTGACCAGCATAGATCCAATGGCGCAGTGTCCAGTGATGACTCCAGCAAGCTGTCTAATAGAGGTTCGACTCAGGGACAGTATAACATATAATGGGAAAGTGAGAACTTGCTACATGTTGACAGATTTGTCGAGTGGAAGAATTAATTGGATTGGATCAATTAAATAAAAAAAAACGATTTTAACCATGGAAGATGATTTCAATTGATTGAAGATTGCAAGAAACAGCAGAGAGAGATCACTTTTGATGAGTTCTGCATATATTTAAGGACTTTGATACTCTTTAAAACGATAAGTAGCTCTTATAGAAAGACTACATTAAAAAAATCTTTGAAGAAGGTTGTTTGGCTTGGAAGATCAAAGAATACTCTGAGAGAGTGATTGGTAGTTGGTTTTAAAGGCGAAATTCCAACAGATTTGTTACCACTTTACCCGACTACTGGTTTAAGATGGGCGTGTGCAGTGCGTTTTGAGCGGCATGGACCTTATATAGAATCCCAAATTTAATGGAGCGAAACTGTGAACCCATCTTTCTGCCAACTCTTTGAAACTGGAAGACATTGATTTACAAGGGGTTTTACGCTTTTTTCTTGATAAGTCTTAGTCGGAAATAGTAAATATGCGTTTTTAGTTATGACACTACAAATTTCAATGCTTTAGTTTCAGTTCAATTTAATAAACCACACGCCGGTGTCCAGGTGCCCATTCACTTGTTTACGTGTTTATATTTTGTCTCAAATGACATTCAAAATTGATTAAAGCTGTTTCAAGTGCACTGAAACCTATGGTTTTTCAATTATTTATAATCATAATTGAGTAACGATATTTCCTTGAGTATTTTAATATATGTGATGTGATATGTGATGTTTTTTCTTAGAAGAACTAGACAACTTGGCGCTGCTTCAAGGCTCAGTGTACTCAAATTTTCACATAAATTTCAATCTAATTTATGTTTTTATTCAAATTCCTTCGCATTTGGATAGAAAATTCAACTCTGGGCGTGTCTAGCTGCGTCTCAGCTCAAATATTTTCCCCGCTTTAATGTCACGCAATGTGTCGCTGTGGCCGGTGAATGTGCGAGGCGGTGCACCTGCTGTGTCTACGTTGTCGTCGGCAAAGTTTAGCAGACATGCTCACTGGCCCCTTAAGTCCTTGAATCCTTTTCTTATAAACTTTACGTAGTCGGATATCTGTGCGCGGCGCGCAACATTAACACGCTTTCAGCCGCTTAGCGGTATTCGTACTTAGCACTTGAGGCCCGCTTGAGCGGTGGCCGCTAAGCGAAATATTTTGCCGGCTGTGATTTATATGAAAGGATTACTATGGCTGCCAAAGTTTGCGGTTTCAGCCGATTCGCCGGGCGCGACACCAACTGACAACTTTCACTGCAGCCAACACAACGCGTCGCGTCGCCGCGAGCAACGAACGAACGAGCCAATAAATAATTACGCGTTGCCCGAAATTCACTGCCATCGCACCGCAGTTGCACGTTGGTTAGCAGGTGAGGGGTGAGAGAAGGAGAGAGAGCGCGAATGAGAGGTAGGCAGCGGTTGGCAGTGACTTCGCTATGGGAGAGTAGGGGTTCTTGTATTTAGTGCTGCGTCAGTGATTTGTGTTGCGTTGTTGTTCTGAATTTTTTGTTGTTGTTGCTGTTAATGTGATATTTGTTGTTATTGTTGTTACAGTTGTGTTTAGTTTGCGGTTCTTGCTTGTTTGTTCGCCGGCTCGCTGCTTCGTTTATGGCTGGCGGCGTCTTTCATTGAAGCGTGTAAACAAATCACCAAAACACAGGCAACGCCAAGTGATATGGCCGCGGGCCCAGCATTGCGCGTCACTGAATAATCACATTTAATTAGTTGTTTAAAGCACGAAACTAGCTGTCGCATGGGACCTTGTTAAAGTTGAAATAATTCCATTTATTGGTTGCGTCAATGTGCGCAACTTGTTGCCTTCGTCGCTACACTAATAACCAATTTAAAGTTACTCATACGACCGGGTGAGCCAGTTTGAGCGCGTTGCTGAAATTAAGTTTTACAAATCGATTCACATTAAACTTGGTGTCAGTACATTTGAGTTAATAAAGTTAAGTTGAGTAGATAAATAACAATTAATGAATGAAGGAGAACATTACAACTACATCAAATCTGCGTGGGTTAGGTTATGTTAAACTAAGAAGTCGTTTAGACTCCATTCGCTTAGACTCCTAAGCGTTGGAAGATGAACATTCTTAAGGTTAAGTGTAACTGTACAGATCTATAAATATATGGGATCTTGTAGAGAATCTTGTTAGGGCGCTGGTTTTGTATTGTAGGCTCCCTTCACTACCACATTCAGCGAAGTAACTGGTTGAGCAAATTGTAGTCTTGAGTGGGAAATAGAGACAGTCACGCGTCAGGGAGTCAGCAAGAAAACCTTTTATTTTTCAGCGCTGTAAATGGGGAAACGATACCACATAGGAAATGGGGAATGTGATACCATGAATAGGGAATTTGATACCACATTAGGATGGTTCTAATGTGGTATCACAGTGAGCCAACTTTTTATATGATATTTGCCTGAACTTTCAGAAGAAGGCTAACACTTTTCTTCATCGTAAACTAACCTAACAAAAAGTGCTTAAAAAGGATTTCAGTTGTAAAACTTACTCACTTAAGGGGGTCGTCTAGTGTGACGGGTCAAAAAAATCGTTTTTGTTTTTTTTTCATAAATCACTTCTAAAACATGTTTAGAAGACGTGTATAAATGGATTTTTGTAAATTCGAAGCCGTTATCAAGTTGCACTTGTAAACCGGAGTAGGTATGCGGAGCGCATACCTCCAACTTCCAACTTAAAAACGCGTTTTTCTCAAAACACGTTTTTTCAAAACTGCTGCCACGATATCTCAAAAACTATTTAACTATTAATGCTCAACTTTTTACACCATCTTGAGTACATGTCCAACTACAAATTAAGCTAAAAGAATTAAGATTGCTTCGTTACTTTTTTTTTTCTTCAATTATATGCACGTGAAAAATAGTCGAAAAACTCATATTTTTTTTATGTTTAGGCAAAAAAATACTTTTTTTTGGAATTCGAACTTTCTTTTAGCTCAATTTGCAGTTTGAAGTCTCAGGAATGAAATGGCGTTTGGTTTTTTGATTTCAGATAATCACAACGCCCGGAATCATGGCAGCAGTGGAGCAACTTTTTTTTTTTACGTCTTCCTGTTGAGTGGTGTAACTCCGATACTAATCAATAGATTGGCTTCAAATAATTATAAAACTTTGTCGAAATGTACTCAAAGAAGAAATAAAATTCAAAAGTTATTTTACTTGAACGGTTTTTTTAATAATGACTGTCAAAAAAGGCATAAAAATACGGCCTTCACACTAGACGACCCCCTTAAGAAGCCAATTAAGTAAAGAAACTATGCAAAATTAGTATAAACGTAGCCCCATTTTACGAGTATCACAAGGACGTAAATTGCGCATACAAGTGCACATATAAATCATCTAAGCGCAACTAATTTAGGTATTAAATTCATTTGCTAATTGAATAAGTGTGTTCATGTCTCACCGCACAGATAAAACATGCTCAGTTTCATTCACATTGTTGTAGTTACAGAGTAAACATTTCAGATGTTACGAATGCTTATCTACGATGAACCATGTTCAATGTAAATAAAGCTTGTGATTTAATTGACTAAATA
This sequence comes from Melieria omissa, assembly GCA_963971225.1. Classification (NCBI taxonomy): domain Eukaryota; kingdom Metazoa; phylum Arthropoda; class Insecta; order Diptera; family Ulidiidae; genus Melieria; species Melieria omissa. Next base: position 126,767,636 of record OZ020267.1, on the reverse strand, counting down.
TTGATGTGTAAATATTGCAGCTGCAAAACGGCAGTGGAACAGACAGTTGAGGTATTCAAGGTGAGGTGTAAAACGTACAAAGAACGCGTAATTAGTTTCAATCAAAGCAAAGTTGCATATTATTTTTATTGTGATGAATATGAAAGTGGATTTATTGCTTTCTATGTACTCGTATCTAACAATTTTAATTTCATTTAGAATAATTTTATTTCATTAAAACAATCTTAACTCCCTTCTAAACATTATCTATACGTAAAATCAGGTTTCTTCATATAAACTTTTGAACAATTTATCCTCTCAGGTGTTGAGTTTCGTACACTGAAAAATATGAATTGAATTGTTATTGATTTGATTCATATAATATCTTCAACTCTGAATGAAATGGACTCAATAAATCAAGTTGGCCTTAATCGCAAAAATTATTTATGTTTCATACATACGACGAGAAGTACACTTGTTGCTCCCAGGGAAAGATTGCAGGCTCGGTGTGGCAATACTAATGAATCACTTTCTTGTGAAAATCTATACTCACAAGCTAAGCGTAATTGAGAGTGAAATGTGCCTAAAGTGTAGAGAACAGTGTGTGAGAGGAACTCTGGAACTTCTTCTCTGCCTTATTTTTAGCTGAATGAAGTAGTGAAGGGAGCGTCAGAAATAAAGGCCAGCAATCAAATAAGATAATTTTAATTTATTTTTTTTTAAAGCTAATTTTTTTTATCTATAACAAAACCATTCGAAAATGTATAATTTTTGAAAAAGGTCAAAAAATTGAATTTTTTTCAACTTTCATCGTTAGTAACTTCCCCAAATCTCATCGGTTTTGGACAGTCCATATATCGTTGGAAAGGCTAGTTACTTACCTTCTGAACGATGGGCCACTGAAATAAGAGGGGAAAAAAGTGTTTTGCGAAGATTTTTCGAAAACGCTTTTTAAGAAAATTTTTTTATTTTTAGTTTCGTGTTCAGCAGCCAAAGATTAGTTTAAAAAACTTTTGTTTTTTGGAGCACGCGATGAACCCAATTTTTGTCGAGTAGTGTTATGATATGACAGACAAGATCAATTAAACAATTCAAATAATTGAATTGAAAATCCAAACAATGTGAAGTCATGTTTCTCTTAACTAATTTTTGATCCCCTAGATTATGATAACAAAAATCAAACCTCGTAGATTTTCCTTTTCGAAATGAAAACAAACTTATGAAATTATTCTTCATTTGAGTTGCTTTCACTAAGTTTAAGGTCATTAGGCCCCTTAACACTAGAATGCCCGAGGGAGTAATTTTGACTCCATTGAGGTCTTTTATTTTTTAAATTATTCAAAACACTATACGTACCAGAATTACACTGTAATTTAATTTCAACAGCAAAAGCCGCTGACAATAACTGTACAGTAGTTATGAATTCAAACAAGGCAATTATTAACACTAGAATACCCGAAAATCTGACATACCTAAAATGCCTCGGGCATTCTAGTGTTAAACCATATATACTCCAGTTAATTTAAAAAAACACGAAACTTGTATTAGAAATGCCTAATTATTTTGTATACAACAAAACAAAAATGTATAAATAATGTGTTAGTAATACATCTATGATTGCAGTACACGGGTCGTATGAGTTATTGTAATTTAATATTTTAATGCCTTTAGGGTTTTATATGGAAATCCATGATTTAAGTTGCGGTTATTTTACAAAATTTGATATCAATACGCTTTTTATATCCCGTTTCTCTCTCTAAATTCATCAGTGTATTCGACTAATGTTACTCATACGACCCGTGTACCAAAATGATGAATGTTTAACTTATACACTGTACTGCGGTGTTCGGTTGTAGACACTTTCTATGGATGCTTGCAGCGTTTAGAGGAGATGTAGCCAGAAAAATGTATGTTGGAGTATTGGACGCAATTTATTATTTATGAATATAAATACAAAGTTTATAATGACAAATTAAATAAAGCGCACGTGCGTGTATTTCAAAGGATGTATTGCTGCCAACAAGAAGAGTGAAAGTTATTCAAGTTAGTCATGAGTGCTAAAAGTAAAATTGTCATGTTTCACTGCCCGATGTTGCCACATATTATATACACACATAATCAGCAGAATTACGATCAGCAGAATCTTTTTAACCCGGCGTTGGTGTGGTGAAAAAAATTACACACCAGTACCTTCTTTTCAAATTTGGTTTTTATTTAAAACTTCACATCTGTCGCAGCCAAAGATATGTTAGATGAGTAAAATCCGTCATTTCCATTTTCTTTCGAGTTCGTTAAAGTAAAATAAGACTCATCGTCCAATGTGAAGTCGGGATGGGAGAATTTTCTGTAAAGTCGACCATACTTTACTTTTGCTGCAGTAATTTGCTGTAAAGGATAGTATATTTTTTCTATATCGAATGTTGGTTTTATGGCGCAAAATTTCTGCAACATAGCTTTTCGATATGTCAAATTTTCTTGCGACAATGCGTTGAGAAGCTCCATCCTTTTGATCAATTATCTGCTTTAAGCTTTGAACTTTACTCTGAGGCATTTTTAGAGCTTTCCGTAGTTTCCCAAATTTTCTTTCTGCTGGCAGGCCAATTTCGTATTTTTTAATGATTGAATAGACAGTTTTCTTCGCGACATTTTCTTGCAAAAAATGTTTTACAGCAAATAATTTGCCACAACTTTCATGCTCAGAGTAAAATTTGTACACACGGTTTCTTAAGTTCACTTCGTTATTTGTCATGTTGTCAGACAGAAAAAAGATTCCGAACTGTTTATTTTGGACCATGTGTAGACAGTACAAGCAAAAATCGAATGGTACATTTTCTATGCAAATGCGATCAAAAGTTTAGAAAATACTGATATTAGAACTCAGTGCCGATTTAGAGTGGCCACACCTTAGCTTAGCTCGTTCCCTAAGAGAGACGACTTCGTTTGCAAATGTTTATTACTGGGTTATGTAGAACGCCCTCTGTACATCCGTTGATATCAGGTAGAAGATGTTGTTGTATATTACAGAAGTCGATGCTTTGATGAGCTTATTTTGTTGTTTCTATTTTGTTATCTATTTCTGTTGTTGTAGCGTTAGTATGGCTACTGAATACGAAAATCTACTGGTGGATGAGCAGCTCATCACAACTGGTTGCAGCGGGGATAGCAGCTTATCCATAGCTAAAGAACTTACTTACTAAAAGAAAAACCTTATAATGAAAGAGTTATTGAAACTTTGGGCCTCACCAGTCATGGAAGCTATTAGTATTTATTAGTGTCAGACCGAATATTCTGTTTCGGTTTCGGTCCAAATAAATGGTTTCGGTTTCAGTTTCAGTTTCGGCCAAAAAATAACCGAAACCGAAACTTTTTGGAATATTTTGATTTGATATGTTTTTTTTTGTTTATGTTTTTAAGAAATGTTTTTATTAATAAGTATTTATTTATGTTATGTTATGTTTGTTTGTTTATTCTTTATTTACTTAAAGTAAATTTCGTTTGTTGAAAAATTGTGATTTTGGTGATTGATGCCTGGTGATTTTTATTTGAACTAGAAAGTGTCGGTTTCGGTTTCGGCCGAATATTAAAAAAAAAACCGAAACCCGGTTTCGGTTTGGGCCCAAAAAAGTGGTTTCGGTCGGACACTAGTATTTATAAATTATATTGAAAATAGGTATTTATTCATATAAAAGTTGAAAAGTACTGACTACTTATACTTAGTCTTTTTCTACTTATTTTTTGCATTTTTTTATTAGTATTAAATTTATAAGTTATATAAGTTCCAATTTAAGAAAGTATTTTGCCATAAAAATACAATAAGATTACTATGAATTACTATTACACTTCTTGGAGTATAAAGTTTCTCTATGCTATTAGCATCGTTGCCACATAAGTATTGTGAATACCCCCCAATTTCTATAATCTTGTTTATTTAAACATTTATACACATAACGAACGCACCGATAATTTTCCCTACACTCACCGATAATTTAAAGTTAAAATAACGCATCGTGCCCGTTACATATGTAACTAAAGCTTAAACCATCATTGGCCACAGTCGAAAAAAAAAATTGAAATGAATGAAAAAACCAGTAACAACGATTTTATGGCCATATCGATTTTATTTTATATTTTTTGTGCATTTTTATTCCGGCAACCCAGAAGATATTTCAGCCGACAACAATAAAATAAATCGTTGCGCATGCAAAAGTGTTGAAACCGGCCGGCCACCAATCGGCCAATCCTGCAACAACGTGCAGCCAAATAGTCGGCCACCGCACTCACTCGAAGCACAGTCGGCTGGGCCACTCGACGCAGCAGCCTGTCAGCCAACTAACCAGCCACACTCGCACTGCCAGACACACTCGAAAGTTGTAATGCCGCAAAGTATGCTACAGAAACATATTGCGGGGAATGATTTCATACGGTCCGTTTCAGCTTCCATTGAACTTTTTTGCTGTAGTTATAGGTCGCGGTCGACGTGCGAGTTGGTTTTTTTTTTAGCCTTCAATTCCTTTTCAGTTCTTTTCCGATAATTTTTTTGCAAATGATTTTTTTATTTTCAGCAACGTGTTCGTGTGTGTGTGTGTGTGTGTGTACCAGTGTCAGTGCCAGTTACTCCTTTTGACCATTTGGCTGGCAACTTTTTTCGAAATCCTGCTTTTTTCAGCGCTGCCCACGTTCGCTGCAGCTGCCTGGAGGAAAATAAAAATGATAAGCACAGAACTGTGCGGCAAATCGGTTAAAAATTTTACTAAAGTGTCGATTTTCGAGAAATGGGTAGCTGAGGCGTAGTTGTGTGGGGGTATGTGCGCCACTCATCATTGCGGTCAGCGGCGATGGCAGCAGCCGGCCGAAATCACCACTAAAGCGAGCAACGCTGGCGCAGCGCATCATAAACACTGCCATTCAGCCATTCGGCAGCGGCATCGACGGCAGCAATGTACGTGTTCGCGCAAAAACCAGCACAGCTGTTACGACTGTTGGAAAATTAACAGCAACAACAACAAGAACAGCAACAATGAAATGAAAAACAAATGGGCCGTTACGAGAATGACCTGCACAGGTGAGCTGGCAGAGAGTCCGGGCAGGGAAAAAGCGAAATCACAGAAATGACAGAAATTGAGTCGGCGAATGTCCAGATTGCGGCTCGAAGATAAGGATGCAGAAAAATGGAGGTAAAAAAACGAGAAAAAAGAAAGAAAATGAATGCCACATAAGAACAAACATAAAGACAACAAAAATGCTAAAGGAAATTCAAAAATGAAAGAAAACAGTTTGATGGACGACATGAAAGTCAGCAATGAAAAACGAAAACAACAACAATGGCACTCAGTAACATACAAATTGTGTTGAATTTATTTGTATAAGTATATGTAAATATGTACTATTTGTAAAACTTCGTTCAAGAATAGACTGAGAGCTCGGCAGAGCAGTTTAAACATAAGCAGTGACATTGGTTGGGAAGGAAGGGAGCGGACATACAAGGTAAAGTCTCTGATTGCGTTCAACCTGGCGAACGCCAGAACGATCCTTGTCCCTGTCCAATCCAAGCTGATGCACAGCCTCCGCGCGGCCCTTCTGGATAGCTATTTGGCATCCGCTGAATAGTGAACTAATGTGTGCAGCGAGTCCTATCCCCAGGACTTAAAATTTGGGTTGTGCGCAGGGTTTGGTGCCCGCCACGGAAAACCAAATACCAATGAAAGCCAAAAAGCAAGCCTCGGAAGGAACCCACAATGTTGACGACCACAGCAAACGATTCAAGGACCATGATTTGAGGATATGCACCTGGAATGTCCGGACCCTCTATAGGGAAGGTGCCTCTATCCAACTTGCGGAAGCCCTCACGAAATGTAAGGCTGACATCACCGCCATCCAGGAAATGCGATGGACAGGACAAGGTTGCTCCAAGCGAGCAGACTGCGATATCTACTACAGCTGCCATGCGGAGAAGCGCGAATTTGGCTGCGGATTTGTGGTCAGCAAGAGACTTCGCCACCACGTCTCTCGGTTCACTCCGGTGAACGAACGGCTGGCTTCGATCCGCATCAAAGCTAAATACTTTAGCATCAGCCTGATTTGCGCGCACGCCCCGACGGAAGAGAAGGACGATGCGACCAAGGATGCCTTCTATGCGAAGCTCGAGGACGTCTACGACAGGTGCCCGGCCCATGACGTCAAAATTGTTCTCGGGGACTTCAACGCAAAAGTCGGGCGAGAAGGCCTCTTTGGCCCCACAGTCGGGCAGTTCAGCCTCCATGGGACCACTTCGAACAACGGTCTGAGGCTGATCGATTTCGCCGCGGCACGAAACATGGTAGTTAGTAGCACCAGATTCCAGCACCTCGATATCCACAAGGCCACCTGGTTATCCCCCGATCAATCCACCCGCAACCAGATTGATCACATTGTGATTGATGGAAGGCATGCTTCTAGCATTCTAGATGTGCGCACGTTCCGAGGACCCAACATCGACTCGGACCACTACCTTGTTGCAGCCAAGGTACGCATGCGTCTTTGCGCAGCGAAGACCGCACAACCTAGTTTGCGAAGAAAGCTGGACATCAGTAAGCTGCGATCACAAGGGGTAGCCGAAGCCTACTCCGCTCAACTCTCCAACCAGCTCGGTCGCTCCCCCTCTCCACCTGATGACATCGGCGGATTATGGGCTCACTTATCCCACTCTATGCGCGCCGCCGCAGAAAATGTCCTTGGTTTTCGACGCCCACCACCAAAAAACCAATGGTACGATGAAGAGTGTCGCGCAGCCACTGCAGTGAAGAATGCTGCATACAAGAAGACCCTGCAGTCGGCCGCCACGCGAGCCATGACAGAAAAATACCGGGAGGAGAGGAAGAAAGAGAGGTGCCTTTTTAGACGCAAGAAACGGGAGCAAGAAAGGCGCGAGCGTGAGGAAATCGAGGAGTGCAGGAGCAGGAATGACGCCCGAAAATTCTTCCAAAAAGTTAAGCGTCTTACGGAAGGATTTAAGCCTGGGGCATCTTCTTGCAGAGACGAAAACGGGGATCTGGTTACGGATGCGCAGGGTGTGCTGAGGTTGTGGAAGGAGCACTTCACCAAGCTGCTCGCAGGCGACGAAAGGAACAATACCGCCAGTGGTGAAGATGTCCAGATGGCACCAATCAACGACGACGGTGTGGATGTGCCACCGCCCAGCCATGACGAGGTCCGGGTCGCTATCCAGCGACTCAAGAACAATAAAGCTGCAGGGCCGGATGGGCTACCAGCTGAATTGTTCAAGGCCGGCGGCGGTGAGCTGATTGGGTGCATGCATCAGCTCATTTGCAAAATATGGCTGGAGGAACGAATGCCCAACGATTGGAACCTCAGTGCCCTTTGTCCTGTGCTGAAGAAAGGCGACCCAACAATATGCGCCAACTACAGGGGTATCAGCCTACTTCCCATTGCATACAAGGTCCTGACGAGCGTATTATGTGAAAGACTAAAGCCACTCGCCAAGGCGCTGATTGGACCTTATCAGTGCGGCTTTAGACCTGGTAAGTCCACCATCGACCAGATATTCACTCTACGCCAAATCCTGGAGAAGACCCATGAGAACCAAATCGATACACACCATCTCTTCATCGATTACAAGGCAGCATTCGATAGCCCGATAAGGGATCGCCTATATGCCGCATTGTCTGAACTTGGTATCCCTGCAAAGCTCGTTAGACTTTGCAGAGCGACGTTGAGCAATACACGCAGCTCCGTCAAGGTTGGAAGTGACCTCTCCGACCCCTTTGATACCGTTCGAGGTTTCAGACAGGGCGATCCTTTGTCCTGCGACCTCTTCAACTTCACCATGGAGAGTGTTCTGCGCAAGGCCGGTGTACATCGTAATGGCACAATTTTCAACAAAAGTGTCCAGCTCCTTGCTTACGCTGATGATATTGATGTCATCGGACGTAACAAGCGAGATGTCACCGCTGCCTTTGCGGTTATCGAAAGAGAATCTGCCAAAATGGGTCTGGTGGTAAATGAGGGCAAGACGAAGTATATGCTGTCTACACGCAGGGACTCGCAGCGGCTAGGGTCTCACGTCGAGGCCGACAGGTATGCTTTTGAAGTTGTCAAGGAATTCGTCTACCTTGGCACCGCCATCAACAGCAGCAATGATGTCAGTCTGGAGATAAAGCGAAGGATAACTCTTGCCAACAGGTGCTACTACGGTCTCGGTAGGCAATTGAGAAGTAGAGACCTCTCTCGACCGACAAAACTTTCACTCTATAGGACGCTTATCTTGCCCGTGCTCCTCTATGGCGCTGAAGCATGGACAATGGCACGAAACGACATGGCGGCCCTTGGAGTGTTCGAGAGGAAGGTGCTTCGCAAAATCTTCGGCCCTGTTCGGGTTGGTGACGACTATCGCATACGAACCAATAACGAGCTGTATGAGCTGTATAAGGACATGGACGTAGCGCAGCGAATTAACATCCAGCGGCTACGCTGGCTCGGTCATGTCTGCCGCATGGACGACGAAGCTCCGGCGAAAAAGGTATTCGATGCGATGGTTGGAGGTCGACGGCGAAGAGGGAGGCCGTGTCTCCGGTGGAAGGACCAAGTGGAACAGGCCCTGGTATCTCTTGGTGTGACCAACTGGAGAAGGCGCGCGCGAAGCAGAGGCGCCTGGAGAGAAGTTTTGCGGCAGGCCGTAACCCGATAACGGGTTGTTATGGCCAGTTAAGTAAGTAAGTAAGTGACATTGGTTTGAATAAAGAAGTATTTTGCAATTTTACTTGTTTTCATTTCACTAACAGTTCAATAGGACTCTTAATATTTGAAAGAACTGGTCACCTTTTAATCGATTTAGAGCTAAAATGAACATGTAAAAATTCGAATAAAATAAATTTCATAACTAGACCTCGGTGAGCTTCTAACTTCTATACGGTGTCCCAATAAAAATGCACGATTTATTTTAGTAATTATTTTATGCAATTGGCAGCCCTGCAATTTGACAGCTGTCGTCTACAGTATGTCGTATTATTTAAAATAACATTGGTATAATTGTGTAAACTTTCGATTTATTAAGCAATGATTTCTAGACCAAATCATCTCCTGGAATTTCAAAGTCAGCGGACCCCCCACGACAGTGTGATTGAACGCCGTTCGATATCTTTCGTTGAGGTTTTGGCAAATCTCTGGTTTAAGTTAATAAGCCACAAATCAGTTCTGAGCTCAAGGCCAAGATCCAAAGTGACACTGAAGAAGCAAAGCCACATTTTTGTTAAAAACAGCGAATATTTTATGAAAACAGCGAAAAATTTTTTATAATTGATGCATTTTCTGTATCATTTTCGAGCGACACATTGTTCAATATGCCATGAATACTAAACTAAAGTACTAAATAAACTATAAAGATCTTAAGAACTTAAGAACTATAAGAACTCAGGGAAACAAGAGTTAAGCTGCTTATAGAAAAAAGATCTAGAGAATACATGAATCGATTTTTTGAAATTGAATAATGAATCTCAACATATGTGGAGATTCTATTGAACTCAAATCAGGCTCTGGAAATAGTAGTATTTCGCGCATAAAGAGCCCTAAAAACACCTTCATGGAAGAACTCTGAGCAACGAAGGGATTTAGTTGAAATATTCAGAAAAATCCTCTCGAGGAGAGTGAAAAGTCAACCACAGTCAATAGGATACCATTTTTTTATGAGTTAAATAACTAAATATAAATAATTACATCAACAATTCCACACTACTCAAAAGAGTGGAATATTATCTCTTATTCTCGGTAAAAGATGCCGGGATCTTCGAGACTTGCTGTTTGGTTAAACAGTTAAAAAATATTGGCAGGTAGAATCTCTATTGTCTGGGACAATTAAGCAACTCTTAAGGTCCTGGACTTGAACTCATTTAGAAATAAGATATATCTAATTCCAAGAATGGAGCTGTGTGCTTAGAAAACTATCCACAAAGCCGTTTAGTGTTTAGAAGACACTTCCTAAGAAGTAAACCCTTCTGATGGCAAAATTCTGAAGAAATTTTCTTGGGGTTTAGTTTTCTTTGCGGTATTAAAGTTATGTTTGCTGAATAACATTGTGACGATAACGCTCGCCGTCACTCTGCAGTTTGTAAGGAACGACTTGCGCAATGGCAAACTTTTAGGGGCATAGTAATTTCGCTAGAACATTCGCACCAATTACTCGCGTTGATACTGGAATTTTCGAGACAAATAAGAAAGCGCAAGAACCATCGGCGCTACGAACCAGCAAACAGGTATCAGAGGCCGGATAGGGATACAGCGCCGGAGGGGAAGAGTTTCGTTTTTGCCAAGTAAAGGTGCAACACTGAGTATGAAGCGACTAGTTAAATAGTAGGAGAATGAAAAATTTTAATTAAATTGACTTTTATTTTTGAACAGCGATGACGGTTGTTAGTGTGTTTTATTTTTGAGCACAATCCAGAGAAACGAACTATGCCTGCTTCGGGCAGCAGAAATAAATTTCATAACAATAAAGAATATGCCGCCAAGATGCAAATATTCGGAATATTCTCTACTCTTAGCGCTGGCTTGTGTTTTCTTTTCGGATTCAGGAAGTACACAGCAAGTGCATCAAATTTAGATACGGAAGAGAGCAGCACCTTGGATTGCCCTGTCGCTTCTCCACGTTGCAGAAATCTCTATCATAAAAGAAAATTCATCATTGCTATGGGCCTCTTTTACTAAATCAAATGAGGTCCACTATGAAAGTTGTATGACCACAATACGAATCTTGTGTTTTCTTCGTTTAACAAGTTTCATAAAATCTTGTAAAGTTCATATGTTTTCAGTCTCAAGACATTGTAGACTTCAAACACACAACAAAACAGTGAAAAAAGAAAAGCAAAAAACACCAATTTCATTTGAACAGGTAACAACAATGAAAACTTCAGCGCACCGCCAAACACAGCAACAACATAAATTGACTCATAAACAAAACTCGTGTAGGAAGTAACACAAGAAAAACACAACAAACAATTCGCGAATAACAAACAACATCGAACAAACCAGATTGCAACAATCAGCAATGAAACGAAAACAACAACAACAACAAAACAACAACCACAACAACTATCAAGACAACAAGCAAACTCTCATAAAAACAAACAAGCAACAACAACAACACTAAAAGACACAGCAACTTTTGAGGAAATGCCATTCGAAGCAACCTGATGTGAAAATTAAAAAAAAAAATACAGCACAACTCAACGAAGAAACGCGCAGATCTAAAAGCGAACAAATAAAACGGACATCATTGAGCATCGCGAAAAGTAGACAATAACGCGAATGCCACGAATGGCAGAGGCGGCACGCCTAAAAATATGCTACGCAAATACGGCAACAGAAATACGAGCGAAAAACAATGAAACGACAATCGAAACGCGCAAACGAGAGCAACAAATAAAACAGGAAACACAGCCATAGCAAAAAATTCCATCCATACATACATACATAGGTACATACATGCGTACATACATAAAACACAGACTGAGAAAAGAGAGGAAAAACCAAATGCCAGCAAATAGATTTATGTCAACGATGCTCATGTTTGCGGCATCACGTTTCAAAGTGGGGACTTAACATGTTAACGGACGCGGCGTAACGTGTGGCGCATGTGCCGCCAGCACGGACTGTTAACCTACAACCATACACATACAAACACATGCATACTACTTACTTTTGCCTACACATAGATACGAGTATGTATGTATGTTTGTGCGAATGTGTGGCCGTGTGCGTGTCTGCGAGGCGAGGCGTGCCACGCTACCATTTTATGTCATTTCCATTTGCATTTCCATTGCTGTTCCTGGCTGCTGCTCTGCTGCTGCTGCTGCCGCCGTATCCATTTGATTGCTCGGATTAGGTATTGAATTAATGCCGAGATTTATTGGCTGATGTCTTAAGTTTTGATTGCGCACATTCTGCACGTTAAAAGGAAAATAGTTGGCCCGCATCATTGGATTGTTCTGCTTGGGGTTTTTATTTTGTGTTTTTTAAGCTGTAAATGTAAAAATTGTAAAAAATATATTAAACAAATATATGTGTTCGACATAAGTATATCCAAGTAATGCCAAACGATAACTGAGTTGTTGATGGCTTTTTGTTTTATCGCCTGCATCAACCAATTCATGATCTGGCCTCTACTACGCAGTATGGCAGACTTATTAAATGTTTTTCAAGCTTGACGTGAAAACTTGTTTTTGTTGCAGAAATTTTGCGGCATTTGAAAACACTAAAACGAGAAAATTGTGTAAGCTTTAGCTTCCAGAGACCTTTTCCTATTTGACTCCATTTCAGCAGTTGTTGGATACTTTCTGCAAAACAAACCATTTTTGAAAAAGCCAAAAGCCAAATTTTTTTGTGTTTCTGCATTAAAAAATTAGGTCAAATAATAGTGTCAGAATTCTTTTAATTTTTTTGTCAAATTGATCATGTTTATTGTTCAATTGATTCTGTTTTCTTACGAACTAAACTATGGCACATTTCACAGATATGGTAAACTAAGAGTTTGCCGTACCGTTTTTCCTTCCTTAAAAAAATCGTTTAGTATGAAATGAACTAATTTCTATAAACTTGTTCTTGGAACCACGATGACTAAAACGAAATCAGCTGCGATCCGTTATTGTTTTCTGATGAGTCATTGGTCAAAATTGCTACCAGAAAAAAAGATTGACTAAAGGTAAATTTCGTCTTCTAATCACTCTTTCTTTACTCTTTAGATGTGAAAGAATTCATTTGGGTGACTTCTTCTTCAACAATCTGAGAGATCTGTTTGATAGAAATTTTATTAACCCTTTGAGTACGGAATTATTTGGAGACTTTTATGCATATGGAACGGATTTAATTTTTTGCTATATGGATTAATATGTAAGAGTAATACATTTTATTTGGAATATGCTTATATTGGTGATATAAATATATATATATAATCAACGCCTACTTATCAAACTCAGATGACGAGTCAGACTCGTCCACCGTAACTTCGCCCAAGTAAACACATGACGAGTCTCACTCGTCAAATGTACTCAAAGGGTTAATTTGATTGATTTGATTAATTTGATTGATTTGATTGATTTGATTGATTTGATTGATTTGATTGATATGATTCATATGATTGATATGATTGATTTGATTGATATGATTCATATGATTGATATGATTGATTTCATTGATATGATTCATATGATTGATATGATTGATTTGATTGATTTGATTGATTTAATTGATTTGGTTGATTTGATTGATTTGATTGATTTGATTGATTTGATTGATTTGATTGATTTGATTGATTTGGTTGATTTGATTGATTTAGTTGATTTGATTGATTTGATTGATTGGGTTGATTTGATTAATTTGATTGATTTGATTGATTTGATTGATTTGGTCGATTTGATTGATATGATTGATTTGATTGATATGATTGATGTGATTGATGTGATTGATATGATTGATGTGATTGATTTGATTGATTTGATTGATTTGATTGATATGATTGATTTGATTGATATGATTGATGTGATTGATGTGATTGATGTGATTGATATGATTGATATGATTGATATGATTGATATGATTGATTTGATTGATTTGATTGATTTGATTGATTTGATTGATTTGATTGATTTGATTGATTTGATTGATTTGATTGATATTGATTGATTTTGATTGATTTGATTGATTTGGTTGATTTGATTGATTTGATTGATTTGATTGATTTGATATAATTTACAACAAATTAAATAAAAGAAAATTTAAACGAAATACTCATCAGTGACTCAATATATGCAACATTAAAGTTTGGAATTCAGGTCATTTGAATACCCAAATATTCAAAACTTTGGTTAATTTTATTATTGATTAAAATATCTTTTAAAATGCAAATACATCGTTTTCAGCGGCAATGCTGACCCTTTCAATTGCCAATTTAAACATCAACAGAACTCATTCGGTATCGCTAACATCAGCATTATTTAATATTGTAATTCGGCTTAATGCCCAACGCAGTTGAGTGTGAAATCTAGAAAACTTTTGACAATCAAATGAAATGGCCACGGTGCGTTACAGGTCGCTGCTTATGTGGGCTTAAGTGCACACAAACACACAACAGCGGCATTGAAACGCTAAATCGAAAATTGCACCATTTTCTATTTGCAAATTAGCAAAAATTTTGTGTGTTTGATGTATGTAAATATGTGTTAATATATTTGTATGTACATATGTACGTTTGTGTGTACATATTTTAAATATACATTTAATTATATGAGTTTATGTTTTAATGAGTGAATATTGTGCGCGCTGTGCATAAAATATTCACAAAAAATCATTTTGCACTCTGTTTATGTATGCGTGGCTGACTGGCAATAAGAAGGAATAAGGAAAATAAACTAATTAAAATGAGCGAATGCATGTAGAACGCACACGCAACCACTCACAGAGCCATGGCCACAGCAGAGCTGTAAAAGTGGAGTAAGTAAAAATGAGTGAAGAATAATAAAGCACGTCATTTTAAATAAAATTTAATTCGTGTGGTTTTTTGCCAGAAGTAACCAGAAAATTTTGGCTAAAAAACAAGAATTTATTTTATCTGCACAATCTAAATTGTTGCTAGTTGGGAAGTTTGTGATAAAATTAAGGGGGGAGTACACTTTGAACGTCCAAAAAGTAAGGCATTTTCGTTAATTTTTTTAAGCAATAAAACACTCAGGGAGGGCAAATATGTTATAACCCATTTATTACTCATCCTTCGAACTACAATTTGTATTTTTTTGAACTCGATTGGCGTCCCCCCGTGGCCGGTGCACCAGGTCGCGCGGGCGTCCTCGCGCGGAAGTCGGAAAACGGCGTGAGAAAATACTCCTTCCCATGTGATCCTGGAACATAAATCGAACAAAATCCTGATAAGTAATGAAATTCGGGTTAGAAATACGTATTCCGATTTTTTTAAAATTAATTGTTTTCAAAAGTTGTGGCCTTAGGAAAAAAAGTCCATTTTTTAACCCTAAAAATGCTTACAAAATCGTGGATTAAAAATCCATTTTTGACAAAATCGAAAATGTGGATACGTATTTCTAAGCAGAATTTAATTCTAAACAAGAAAACCTAGGCGATATCCAAATTTAATAATAACTGGTTAGAGTTATTTCCCACGCCAGTTTGAAAAGCCCCGTTTCGAGATAAACGCGTTTAAAGATAAAATGCTCTCTCAGCGCGCCGGTACATGTTTTAGGAAATCGCTTCGTAAAGCGGTAAGGAATATTCTGGCGGACTTGGAGTCTTTTCTAAATTAAAGTATACATCCCAAGGAACATTTTAAGCCAAAAAAAAAAAATACATTTTTTTGAAAAATCAAAGTGTACTCCCCCCTTAAGGAAAAAAATAAATCAAGAAAATTTAGATAAAACGTGCAGCGATAACTGGCGATAACTTACCACTGACTGATTTACTACTGACTGATTAATGGATTAATACATCAGAAAAGATTCGTCTATATGACGTTTTGCTGAAAGTTCTAATAAGAAGTGGTTATTACTGACTACTACAGCAGGTGATTATCCCATTATGTCATCTGACTTCATGGCTTCTAGATTTCTATCTCTGAGTGATACAAGGATTTTTCTCGTCTTACAAGCTCCAGTTGTTATTATTAACATTCTTATGGCTCTGAAAACCTTTGCCGTCTACCAAGACAGTATAAGAGATCAATACATGTATTCATTACACGAAATATTCTGATTTAGATTGCTTAATATTGCAGATAATATGTGAAACGCTTATGTGATTTGCTTCATTAAATCGCCCAACAGAGAATGTTCGTAGTTCGTATGATTACAGCAAGAAGGCGCAAGGTTTCTGTTAAAATTCTATATCTTTTGCATTAAAATAAATTACTCCCACCCTTTTTCAAGTCAGATTTCCACACAATTTCAACTTCTTCTTTCAACTTCTTCTTTTTCATGACTTCCTTTTCATAGCAAAAAATGCTGCAAACGATTTTTTCATATGAACTTTTTCGGTTTGTGTGCTTCAAACTTCACATTGTTAAATATTTCACATCCTTTTTTTCTTAATTTTCTCTTTTTAGAGAAACTTCTCATGTAGCACAGAGAAAGCGAGATAAACTAATTGAAAAAAGAAGTATTTCAAATTTTTCATTTTTTGGACGAAATTCATCAAACATTAATGCCAGCAATTAAACAAATGAGTTGCCGCATTTAGCACGAACGACTTCACAAAGCATGCATCGCAACGCTCTCGTGTCAACAACGACGTCTGCTGTCATCATCAACTCATCATCGTTGTCGGCGTCATCACCATCAGCAACGATGCCATCGTCCTCCATCGTTGTCGTCGTCGTTATTCATTGCAGCCAACAGCATCAGCAACATCATTGTCAGACGCTCTATCAGCAACAACGCTCGCGCATTGCTGGCGGCGTTCCTTTGCCAATGTTGCCAACTACTCGCAAATTTACGATCTGCATTTTTTTGCTCCTGCCGACAGTGAGTGCCACCGCGGTCGGTCGAGTCAACTTCCATTTAAATGAGTTGCCACTTAACTTTTAATTAAAAAATCTGTTTTCCGTACTTTTATTTATTTTCGCCAGGCAACCAAACCGAACTAAACTGTGAACTTTTCGTTGTGTGCGCTGCTGTGGTACGTTGCGAGTGTGTGTAAGTGCGCGTGGGTGTGTGTAGTCTGTGCGGGTGTTTGGACTGGCAAACCAGACAAGGCAATAGATCTTATTGTGCGTTTTCCTATGTTCATGCACTGTACAGAGTTGCCAGATTTTGTCAATTTAAAAAAAAAAACCTTGTAATGCTCAGAAGAAGGCTTCGCTGGTATGAAAAGGAGTATTGGATAGTAATTGGAATCATCAGGGGAATTGAATAAGATATTTCGAAACAATTATTTACAACTTACAGTTATGGAAGATAGTTTCCATGAATTTTGAGATAAACTGCGCTATGTTACAACTCTTCTTCAGAACTCATATAAGAATTTTTGAAAATAAAATAAATGGCGCAACTTAATTTAAACTCAACTTGAACTTAGTTCCAACTCTACTAAAGCTCTGCTTAACTCAAATTAAACTCAAACTCAACTCAAACTCAACTTAAACTCAACTCAAACTCAACTGAAACTACTTAACTCAAACTCAACTCAAACTCAACTCAAACTCAACTCAAACTCAACTCAAACTCAACTCAAACTCAACTCAAACTCAACTCAAACTCAACTCAAACTCAACTCAAAGTCAACTCAAAGTTAACTCAAACTCAACTCAAACTCAACTCAAACTCAACTCAAACTCAACTCAAACTCAACTCAAACTCAACTCAAACTCAAACTCAAACTCAAACTAAAACTCAACTCAACTCAACTCAACTCAACTCAACTCAACTCAACTCAACTCAATTGAACTCAACTCCATCCGCAAGTTCTCAAACTTTACTCTTTTATACTCATGAAATTTTTTGTACCTTATTCAAACATTTAACTGATTTCACTACAAAACATTATATGAAAAACATTCCCATTCATAGTGAAAACGTTAAATTTAAACTTTTTCCACGAAAAAGTGTAAACTTAATTGCATCATGTCAACGAATGCAACAAGTATTAATTCCTTTTTCCACTTAATCAACCTTTCGAACAACTCAATTGGCACTACGTATAATTACGTACATAATGTAACCATTAACGGTAGAAATGTTTATGCGAGTGTGTATGTAGGCGACAATTGAAAATCACGCGAAAATACATTTGAAGCGATAACCTTGTACGAAAAGCTCATTATGCGAAATATTTGGTTGCATATTTGTAAATTTCCATTCCACATTTGCTTAACTGTCAATTGTTATTCACCATAATTAGTTGGCATTAATTGATTCAAATGAATTCGTTAATGCTGCCATGCTGTGCGTTAGGTTACATGAAACTCAAACTACATACATTCAGTAAATGTCAAATGTTTGTGTTGACGTTAACGAATTTAATGGAGAAATTAAAATTAAAATAAAAATTTCATTTCACGCTAAAAATAATCACGTACGCATATAGAAAATTAATTAGTGTAGGTGTGCGTGTGTGCAGTGATCCATTCATACAAATGTGAATAAGCACATTTGTGTTGTTTAAAGAGCTCAAAAGACAGACGTAGAGGCTCACAGACAGACAGTCAGTGTTGTGCTTTCGATAATTGCTTTTAGGTGATTAAAATTTATGTTTGAACCGCAACAAAAGTACACGTGTACAGGTGTTGGCGTTGCTGTTGACACCGTCAGCGTCAGTCGCTCGCTGTCATGTGCCGGTAAAACCTGCACAAACATTTACACATTCCTAGTGAGCTTCGAAGGCGACAGAAGTAGACGTATTTAGTAGGAAGTAGACGTTTCGATTGGCCAAAACACCTATAAAAAAAATCGATACAGAGCAAAGTTTTCTTAGCACTCCGATAACCGATAATTTTTTACACGGTCAAAGCCCAACAAGGTCCCCAGGGACCTTTTTTGTAATATTGCATATAAGATGTGTAATTTTATAATGTAGGGTTACAGAATGTGTCTAGATGTGTTTGGAGAGCCAAAAAGTTTTGCTTCGTGTATATTTTTTTGTAAACACATGTGTATTTGTTACTACAGACAGATAGGTAAAAACGTATACAATACAAAATAATTGCATTTAGGTGCCTAACTTTGCTTTAGCTGTTCATGCATCTATGCCGCTGCAAGTATGGCATTTTTTTTTAGAGTAATGGGTTTTTATATATATTTATTTTTATTTTTATTCAGTTTTTCATTATTTGTGTATATACTTAGGCAATACCTTCAGCCATTATCAAATTAATAATGGAGTTTGATCATCGTCGTCGGAGTCAGCTTCAACCGCCAGAGTGACATTCAGTTCAACTTCAGCATCATATGTTTCATTGTATGGCAAGAAATCTTTGTAATTTGTCTCCTCGGTGAATGAATAAGGTTCTTCATTGTTTTCCAAATATCTAACCAAAGTCTGCATTACTGCTTGTTGTTCACTCATGCTCAGTTATGAAAGCGCGTACGGCGGCATATCAATTTGATCCCAATCACCGTACGTATTTTAATTTCAATGATTTATTTGAAATTGTGCTGCTATCAATATTTGGCACTAACTATTTATAGTTACTAACAAAAAATAAAAGCAAATTACATGGAGCTACCTACAAGGTCCCTGCGGACCTTGTCGGGCATCGACGCCCTAAATGACTTCAATGCGATAGTTATGGTAGTAAAATACATGCAATCGTGCCGAAATCTGTTTTAACAGCTTCTAAATATTCCATTTATAGAAGTCATAAAATCTCCAGCTCATCACTCCCTCCGTATTGAAATGTCGCGGATTTTAAAACGCCATAGGTCCCTACGGACCTTGTTGGGCATCGGAGTGTTAGTAGAGTTGTAATCGGTAAAAAAATGCTCAATACAAATAAAATCTTTTAAATTTTCAATACGAGCAAATTTTTGATTCTTTGTAATTGCGCAGAAATCTTCGACAATTTGCAAGTTTATTGCCGTAAGATGGTTAAAATGGTTGGAAAACGTCCAGGAGAGAATAGAGAAGAACTAGCCCCGGAAGGATCTATGTGAAGCTACATCTACACCAGGTTTTCAAAAATAAGCGACCCATATTTATTAATGTGAGGCTTTGCATCGGTTCTAGAAGGATGCAGTGGTTAGGAGACGGGCTTTAAAATTAAGAAGGTACAAAGAATAAATTCCGCGAGTAGGTCATGTTAAAATCGAACAGTATGGACCATAGACTTTCCTCTCTGTAATGCATAGTGCACTGAAACATCGTATGGACGTAAAATTTATTGGTGCCAGTGTTTGAACGGGTTGCTCGTTGATACTGTGAGGAGTAATGGCATCAGATTGCTCATCTCCTCTAAATTCTTACCAAAGAAGTATCTGTACAGTACTGTATCTATATCAACAATGATCCAAATAGTAAATAGAGCGAAAAGCCCTACGGTGCCCAATAAGCTTAATCGCCCGGTTTTGGACGCTCCAAAGAAGAAGTTGCAAATGATTTTTTGATGCCACTGTCCACAGGTGCAAATGTTACCTTTTTTTTTGGTGAGATACAACTTGTGTAACTTTTTCGGATTTCTGACAGAATGAAATTTACGCTTTAGGAAGCCTTACAACTTGACTGCTTCTTTCGATAGACCAAAATTGTGATTGTTCTATCGAAGGTAATTCTTTATGGATCAAGAAAGATAGTAGTAAAAGGACCTTTCTTCTTCTTCTTCTTGACTGGCACGACAACTCGATTACGAGACTAAGGCCTAGCTACCTGCAACAAACCGTGTTTTGCGTGCGAATTTTTTTACAAGGTTTTTCCGAACGGCGAGTTGGGAGCTTTTTCATAGGCAATTTTACTCTCAGAGGTTTGCCATTACCTGGTGAGAGGACGCCGCCGAAAGAAAAATTTTTGTTTTTCTTTTTTTTTTCGGTGAGTTCAATGGGTTAACGCAACGGAGTTTTGAACTCGCGGAGTCTTGACTCACGGCCCAACGCACTAGCCAGCTGAGCTACGGCGGAAGAAGCTACAGGTTGCAGCAAACCTTTGAATGATCTGAGCTACAATGGGTATTAAGCTACGAATGATATATAATCAGTGAATAACTGGACCACTTAGCAAAAATAGGATACTTTATACTAAAAATAAGCCTGGAATAATTTTCTTTCTTTTTTTCTTAATTCTTAGAAAGTCGAACATTTAGGAATGTTTGGAGTATGAACTCGTTTTCCCCGGAGTGAGACTGAGCATCTTTGTCTGAAAATAATTTCAAAAGCCCAACTTAAAGATAACCAAAAAGGAGTGATCGTTTTTTTCAAAAGGGATATCTCAGCAACGGTAAAAGATATCAATGATATTAAGGATTTCAGATACTTTGGTGTAAATGTCAACGAAGCCAACGAATTTACCAGAGATCAACCACAGAATACTTTCTGCAAACTGTTGTTATTTCTCGCTTTGTAATCTTCAAGAGAGCCGCCTATTAGATAGGAAAACCAAGATTTGCTTGTACTGTTCAATTGTACTAACGACATTGCTTTATGGCAGCGACACATGGACTCTGAGTGAGGCAGACAAATAAAAGCTGCTGGTTTTCGAGAAGAAAGTTTTGCGCAGAATTTTTAGTGCAGTCTGCGATAACGGCGAATGGTGGAAGCGGCAAAACCATGAACTGGAAAAGCTGTACGCGCAACAAACTCAGATGGCCACATCCTACGAGCGAATACTGTATACCTGCCACAACAAATCGTCTATGGAAAGTGCCACCGAAACCGAAGAAAGGGCCGCCAGCCGCATTTAGATGGATTAAAGGCGTGGACGATGACGCACGGAGTTTGGGAATTAGAGCTTGGAGAACGCAAGCAAGGAATAAAAAGGACTTGAGGTTTTTAATGTAGCAGGCGAAGACCCGCCCATGGTTGTCCAGCCAACTATGATGATGATGTTGATGATGATTATGATGATTATGATGATGATGATGATGATGATGATGATGATGATGATGATGATGATGATGATGATGATGATGATGATGATGATGATGATGATGATGATGATGATGATGATGATGATGATGATGATGTTGTTGATGATGATGATGTTGATTATGATTATCTTCCCGATTAAAGAAGATTTGAAAATTATTAAAAATACTATCGAAATTTCGGCACAGTTGTTAGTACTGTCAGGCTGACTTTCCGTGGAATTGGTACAGTTTATTGAAGAACTAAAATTACATATGGATGTACGAAATAACACGGCGCGCGTGCGCGCACGTCCGCTCGCCACGGCTGCTCAGCAACGACTCCCCCGTGACAGCTCGGCTTCTCCTGACTTCTCGGCCGCCTCGGCCGATTCCTCTTCGCTCTCGTCCGATTCGTCTTCTGGCCCGACAGTGCACCATGGTTTCATGTGGTCACTGGCCCAGACTCCGCTGTACCGTCGTTGTGTTCGTGGCTCGTCTGGCAGGTTCTCCACCAAATACCGATCGTGGCTCAAAACTTTTGCGATTACGTATGGACCTTTGAACAGCGGGTCCAGCTTATGCGACGTCCCTGTAGGCGCTGGCACGTAATCGATCACCACGAGATCCCCCTCCGAGTACTGACGGGGTGACTTATGCTTGGCGTCGTACCGCTGCTTCCACCTTTGTTTCTCGCGGTTCATATTCTCATGAGCCGCTTGCGTCCGGTATTGCCCCTCGACTGCCTCAGCTGACTCGTCCTGGATGGCTTGGATCAGCCTGTTGACACTGACATCGCGCGGCTGATAGTTGAACACCAGCTGGTTCGGACTGAACCTCGTCGTGGCGTTGATTTGGGAGTTCAGGCTCCACTGTAGAACTGGCAAGGCGACATCCCAATCTCTGTCACTTTGCGTTGAGCATTTGAGCGAAGCTAGGATCGTCTTGTTCACTCTCTCTGCTTGGCCGTTAGCCCTGGGAGTTTTCACGGCAACCTTAACATGTTGAACACCGTTTTTTGCCAGAAACCCCTCGAACTCCTTGGACGTGAACGCGGTACCTCGATCGGTTACCACTCGTGCCGGCTGACCGTATACCGACATGACTTCTTGGAGGACACCGATCACCGGTGCCGTCTTGGTGCTTCGCGTAGCTTTGATGATGCTGTACTTGCTGAAAGCACATACGATTACTAGAATGTGTATGTTACCTTTCTTGCTCCTTGGGAAGGGCCCCAAATGATCCATGTGTAGCACTCTAAACGGAATGGGCAACACCTCGCTAATGTGCAACTCGCCCTCCGGTCTTCCTTCTTTAGCCTTATAGAGACAGCACTCCGGACATGCTTCGATATATGACTTCACGTACCGCCGCATCCGTGGAAACCAAAAATTTTTAGAGATTCGCTGTAGCGTCTTCTCCACGCCGAAGTGTCCGGCGTCGTCGTGGCACGACTTTGTGATGCGCCACCTGATACTCCTCGGTATCACCAACTTCTGCAGACCCCCTACTTTACGGTACAGTCGGCCTCCGTGGACCACATAGTCTTCTCGTAACTGCTTCGCACTCGTCGCGCCTGGCTCGCTGATCGCCACTACGATGGCTTTGATCTTATCGTCTTGCACCTGGATTGATGCGATCCAATCTTCGTTGCGCTCGTATACTCTCAGGATGACGTCGGCGACTGTGTCTGTCTTCTGCGCCGGTAGAACGGGGACTCTGCTCATACCGTCGACAAGCGCCATCTTGGACCCCGGTCGATGCTCACATCGGAAGTCAAATTCCTGCAACTTCAGCCACCATCGAGCTATACGTGGCGGTAGCGGCGTGATTGCTTTTGTGGTCGCAACCGCGTTGCAGTCGGTCACGACCTTGAAATGTTTCCCCAGCAGATACATACGGAACCTCTGGAGAGTCTCCACGATTGCCAGCACCTCCAGTTCGTGGCTGGCGTACCGCTGTTCGACTTCGCTGCACTGCCTGCTGTAGTAGAACACTGGCTTCAGTTGATCCTCATCGCGTTGCAGTAGAACCCCTGATACTCCCGTAGAGCTGGCATCGGTATGGACCTCATGTTCACGTTCCGCGTTGAACAACGCTAGGACGGGCTGCGTTGTGATGGCTTCCTTCAGGCGTACAAATGCTTCTTCTTGTTGCGGGTTCCACTCAAACTGTGATTCCTTCTTAAGTAGCGCCGTCATCGGTTCAGCGATCCTGCTGTAGTCTTTTACAAACTTACGGAAGAATCCCGTAATACCCAGAAATTGTCTTACCGCAGTTATTGAGGTCGGCACTGGAAAGTCGGTGATGCACTTTGTCTTCTCTAGACCTGGTCGTATGCCCGCGCCGTCAATAATGTGTCCCAGGAAGTTGACCGAAATTGACATGAACACACACTTCGATGGACGCAGTGTTAGGTTCGTTCGCCTCATAGCGTTCAGGAACTCCTGTAGAACGTCGTGGCCTTCAGCAACCGTCTTCGTTGCGATAATGACTTCGTCTACGTAGTTGATGATTCGTTGCCGATTCTGCAGTCCCCTTATAACGTTGACAATCATCTCCTGAAACACCATCGGGGCATTCACTAGCCCAAAAGGCATGACATTATGTTCGAAGAGCCCTTCATGTGTCAGGAACGCGGTGTACTTTTTTGACTCCTCCTCCAACGGGATCTGATAGTACCCCGACGTCATATCTAGCGTCGTAAAAACCGTATTCCCTGCTAAACGTGACAGCTGTTCCTCTATAATCGGCATGATGTATTGCTTCTTCACAGTGACTGCATTCAGTGCCCTATAGTCGACACACATTCTTTGTTCGCCGTTGGACTTCTGGACTAGTAGGACCGATGCCGCATGTGGCGATGTACTTGGTCGGATGATCCCGTTCGCTTGAAGCTTTTGAAGGATCTCGGAAAGCTTACCTCGTTGCGCCATAGGTACCTGATATCTCTTGCCGATTACGGGCTTATCGGTGCTGACCTCAATCTTCATTTTCGTTGTGTTGCACAGCCCCAAATTTGATAAATCCTCCGCGAATCGGTCATCGTATTCGTAGAGCAACTCCTCTAGCCTCTGTTGTTCATCTGCCGTTACGCCGCCACTTTGCTCGTACCTATCGCCCTCGGTCGCGTGCAGCTCCAGAATTCCGGACTCCACCACCAAGCGGAATTCCTGTCGGCATAACACGTCCCGACCCAGTAGTACCTGATAAGGCAAAACCGCATCTGGCACCACATAAAATGTCGCTACGATTGACCGGTTGTCCACCTCGACCGCTGCTTCGATTTTATCGGAGACTTGGACCTCCGATCCTCCAAATCCGATGAGGCGTTTTGTTGCTGGCGACCGCTGCACGGCCGAAACCGCTGAGTCCTGAATCAGTGACACATCGCTGCCTGTGTCTGCAAACGCCTCGTATTGCTGGCCCAAAATGATGACCTTCTTCATAACAGGTGGTATCGTCTGCTCCGATCGCTCGTGATCGTTCTCAATCCTCGTCACTGTAGGCTTGGCTTGCGCCTGACAATCCTTGGCCTCATGCCCCACTTTTAAGCACTTCTGGCAACGGTTCTTCCGCTGTGGCTTCGGACATTTAGCAGCTATATGCCCGAACTCGTTGCAGTTATAGCACTTGATGCCTCTGCGGTCGTTGCCGGGTTGCTGCTCCTGTTGTCCTTGAGTCGGCTTTGCTTCCGCTGCATCACTTGGCATCGGCCCCACGTTCTCCAATGAGCTAAGCAAATCGTTGCAGCTTTGATGATTCATAGCCCACAAAGTTCTCGATAGAACGTTATCATTGATACCGCCAATTATGTACGAAATGATTGACGGTTCGTCTAGCCTGCCTCTACGACCAGCGTTGAGCATTGCGTAATAGTACTCCCGCAGCGATTCGTTGTGTCTGCGCCTTCGTTTTGCCATCTCTCGATGCACATCTGCTATCTTGACTCCACACGGAAAGTCTCGCAGCAGTGCACTTACAAATTGTTGCCATGTCGTAAACACTGGCTGCACATCCGTCCATTCTTTGGCCATACCTCTAAGCTTATGCTGCACTGCAAATAAAACTGCCTCCTCCGACCACGCGTACAGTCCTCGCATCTACTCCACCTTGTCGACGAACTGCTTCGACGACATTACGCCCTTCAGTGGGTCAAATTCTGGAAGCACTCCTACCATTTCGGTCACACTGCTCGGCTGCCGCATTGCTGCACTATTCATGGTGGCTCTGTTGTTGCTGAGCGTCGCTCGTTGTGGCGAGGACTGGCCCGAAGCCAGCGTCACCTGATCCGCTGCTGCCGCCTCTGCGCGACTGACTTCGTCTCCATAAGCCTGGTTGAGTGCGTCAGCCCATTGCCCAGATGTCGTAGGACTATGCTGCCTCGCATTCACCGCTAGCTCGTTGACTACCGCGGCCAAATTCGTGACCACTTGCCGCAAATCGTCCAGCCCTCGTTGAAACTGCGCGCTGCTGTCGTTCACTTCCAGCTCGTCGTCGTCCACTTCGTCGCTCTCGTAAATCTCCGCCAGTTTCTTGATTTTAGCCGCCTTGTTGCCCGTCATCTCTATGTTTTGGCTTGCTAGCAGCTTATTGAGCTGCTCCACTTTCAGGCTATTCAATTTAATTCTTCCCATCGCTTCTAGCACGTCTAATCGCTCCGAGTGTTCACACTGTACTCCTTTTCCTCGTGATTTTTCGGCTTCACCTGACGCCTGATACTTTTCTCGAAAGTTTTCCTCAGCCGACGCCGATCTTCTCACTCTTTCCTTATGCGCGGACAATTCCCCTGGCTAGCCTTTTCCTCTGTTGCTTTCGTTACTACCCCTGCGCTTCCGTTCGTCAGCGTTAGCGACTGCGCAACCGCTACCGTCACTCGTTGTGCTTTACTGTTTGGAAAGCGTTCCTTTCTCCTTTCGTTCTCGTCGTTGAGCTCTTGTTCGCTGGCTGTTGTGCCGCTGTTTGTGGGCCGTTGCCATCCCCGTGTCGTTTGGAAAGCGTTTCTTCCCCTTTCGTTGCCGTTGTATCGCTGCTGCTGGCTAGCGATCGTTTTCGTTAGAGCGTTCGTTGCTCTCTCTCCTTCGCTGACTGATTGCGTCAGCCAATTTTACCTATGCCGAAATGGCAAATTTTCGCGAACGATTTCGTATCCCACTTCTGACTTTGTCAGGCTGACTTTCCGTGGAATTGGTACAGTTTATTGAAGAACTAAAATTACATATGGATGTACGAAATAACACGGCGCGCGTGCGCGCACGTCCGCTCGCCACGGCTGCTCAGCAACGACTCCCCCGTGACAGTACCCAACACAAATTTTAAATACATAAATAAAAAAATTCCGTCCTGAAGTCGGTCGACATAATGGCTTCAGTGTGCAGGCAATTCATCACATCGTTGAAAAGTTTTAGCGTGAGTACCTTTTTTGGATCTTAAGCCTCCAAGCAAAAAGATACGATAGTTATTCGGGATAGTGCGAAGTAAAGAAAATGTATTTGCCGCAGTGACTGAAATCGAAAAAGACCCAGAAATGTGCATCACCAAATAGTGAATTCAGCTTATTTTGCAACTGGACTTGGGCCTAGATTCATATAGGGTTGTGATTATGCAATAATTAAAGCCGAACGACTTTAGACCACGCCGTGAGTTTGCTAATTGTGTGCTGGAAATGTTGGGCAGAAATCCGAATTTTGGCAAAAAATCACATTCACGGATGAGATCCGGACGAGAACTCAATAGAAAACTGTTCCACCAATTTTGAATAAGTAAGGGAGAGGGCTGGGTTGTGAACCAGGCTGGGGTGTGAACCATTACCGTTTTTTCTTTCCCTAATTGACATATCGCCAATCTTTCAACTGTCAAGTTTGTCTTATGATATGACTCTGCTTTTGTGGTTACACCGAAGTAAAAACACGTATTGCTTGTGGCAGCAATCGAGTTTGAAAGACATCGTGTTTGAAAATCGACTGCGAAAACTTGTTTACTTTTTTTAAAGTGCTATCCAAGTGACTGAGCTTATTGCAAAAAGGTCAGTGTAATACATCTTTATTTAGTGTTTTGATTCTTTTTTACGATGCAATATTTGTTTATGTCGAATTATAATTGGAAGTGTCGTTTATTTTAAAGTTTCCAAAATGGCATCGTGGTTGGGCTGTGAACCACTGAAGTGGCTGGGTTATGAACCACCTGTTTTTCGTACTAAATTTGTTCTAACACTGTCAACTATGGACGGATATATTAAAATAAAGTAATTTTATGTTATTTCACTCGATTCCGGTGAGTTCACTTGAAGTGGGCCAATGCGAGAACGCGTTCATATTTCATATGCAAACATTGCGACACCGATTAGGATGAAAAAAAACAATTATTGAGCACTTGCATTCATTGCGATTTTTTGGCCTAATTGGCGTCATTATAACCTTTTTTTGCCTCTTGAGCCTTCCTGATTAAATAAATGTTCAACTTATTTCAAAATTATGGGTGTTTTCTTCGTATTTTCCGACTTTAATTGCGATTTGCCAGATGGTTCACAACCCAGCCACTTTTTTGGAAAAGCGAAAAATCACGTCCTTAGAAAATTGGACGTAGAGAGTTACATGTTAATCAAAACGGTAATCTGTCCTCATAACAAATTTGCGCTTTATATTTACCTTTCCAACGGTATCTTCGATTTTTCGATATCTTTATTCTGTAAAAAGTTAGAGCCAAAAAACAAAACCCGGTTCACACCCCAGCCCTCTCCCTTACAAAATAAACACTTAAACACATTTTCAGTTCTGGCTTAATTCTGGCGTTAAAGTTAATTTCTGAGCATTGATGTATTCAGAGACCTATAGTAAAATTTTATGGCGAATATTTTCGAATATGTTGTCCTTAAAAAGTCCTGTTTTACATGAAATTTTTGGCATTTTAGAAAAAAAAGGGTCAAATTGACCCATAAAAACAGAAGCTACAGGGTTAAAACGCTCCACAAAAATATTCTTCGTAGTATTTTATTTCAAATTGCTGAACACATGAGGTTACATGGTTTTCGTATGCCGATTCACCATAAGAATGAACAAAAAGGGGAAAACTTTGAACCCCCTAAAAGAAATTCATATGTTAACTTTCAAAACGCCGATACACGTATATTTTTTGTTTGCCCCCTCTACCAGAATTCGGGTTCAGGACCTTGTTATTTCAAAAAAAGTTTGATTTTGTTGTACAGTGTTATTTAGAACAGTTTATTATATGTCAACAACATTGGACCTAATTTTTTTCGAAATGGACAGGAAGAAGAAGACACCGTTACCGTCAATGGTCCTCGGTATAGAGCAATGTTATCCAACTTCCTGTGGCCAGAGCTTGACAAAGTTGTAATTCACAAAGTGAGTCAAGGTGCTGCTTAGGATTTGCTGCGTGCGGAGCATTTTTGTTTCAATGCTAAACGAACAAATGTTTATATTTTCACTGGATATCAACCAACACACTGAGCTCAGCTCAAAAGTATGACAGATGTCAGCACGTGTGAGCTTGAACAAAAAACTTTGTGTTTCACGTTCTGTGTGACTAATCAGCTGAAAGAAATTTCTAATGTTTGATATGAGAAGAATATTACAATCAAGAATATTACAAGCTTTACAAGCTTACAAGTGTCTAACTTCAAAACGGCTGAAAATTTAAAGAAATTACTGAAAAAAACTTTAGAAAAATTTACGAACAATTTCTACAAACATGCTTTTTCATACAAAGATTCACTTCAGAATTTGGAACTGTTAAAGTTAAGGCAAAAATTAACTACATGCACCAGAGTATTTGCTTTCAAAAAAGGCAGACACACAAACAAAAGAACCAATACGAGATAAAAAGGTCTAAGAAACGATTCAAAGCTTATTCGATTTCCTGACGATTCTGAGTACAAACATATCAAATTTTCTGTATCAATTAGTGGTCCTTCTGTACGTTGTAAACCCTTTGCAAAATACATAAACTCTGTTAGTTTCTAACATGTCAAATTAATTCTTGACTTTAACAAATGCTTAAATATTTCTTTAATATTTTAGTTGTCAACATAATTGAATTGAGTGCGTAAAAATTGCACATTTTTAATGGAAAAGCAATTCGTCACCTAAACATGGAACGGCTAATGCTTTTTGTTTGACGTACAAACAAAAAAAAACAACAAAACAAAAGAACAGAACAATGACACACTATCGATGCATTGGAGTATTGACCTACGTAAATTATTCTTTCTGCTCCCAAAATTGTTGACGAGTAACACAAACGAAAAGGAAGTGGCTGAGAGCGCACACAGAGAGACACAGTGAGAAACAAAGAGATAGAGAGAGAGCTTTGATTGGTTTTTTGAATTGAGTGCAAGAAATTGAGCCAACATTTTATGCACTTAAATACAACAAAAGCTTCACTGTCTGTTTGAGAATTGTACAACATTGACACTGTTCAATGATGAGAAGCGAAAAGCTCGAACGTTGACAACAGCTGCCACAATATCCTTTTGCACAATATCCTTCCGCATTGTTTCGCTAAGCAAATAGCAACGAAGTGGTATTGCAATCAAAGCTTTCAGTTGAACACAGTTGTTGGCATTGTGCGGTTGCTGAACATTGTGTGGGCCAGCAGTTGTGCCAATGCCACTGTTCGTTGCTGCTAAATTGCCAAAAAGAATTTAAATGTTAAATTCTTAAATTCGATGCTAAGATTTGTTGCTTTAATTCTCAGAATTGCCAATCCATTCCATTCCATTCACATTTTTGCTGGACAACCCAACCGCATTCTGATTCCTTTTCACTGCCCCCACACAACATTGGGACGTGCGCCATGCTTTGACTGCTTTCGACTGTCGGTGTTTGTCTTTATTGATTTTGTTGCTGTTTGTTGCGTTTGCTAAGTAATCCGTACAAATTTCAATGCATAAATTATGAATGAAAGTTATGTTAAGTGCGTGACAACAAATAATTTGTCATTATTATGTCGCATGTGCCTGTATGGACCACATACACACTCGCACTATGTGTGTGTGTGTGTGTGACTGTGCCGCCTCCCGCTTCAGTCAGCGTTGCCAATAAGTCTCCTATTGTTGTTATTTACATTGTTGTCGTTGTTGTTTTCCTTGTCTCAATATCTGCTCAGTTTGTTGGCCGCGTGCTGCACTTTGACGTTCCGTGTCCTGTCGTCCAGTGGCGGCATTTGTACGCTTCTGCGGTTTCTTTAGTTTGCTCTTTTGTGGCGCGTGTAAGTGGCATGAATTTTTATAAATTTTCAAGTCTGAAATATTCGCTCCGCAGGTTGCACTCTCATTTGACACAATTCTGCTGTTTTGACCCTTTTTCCTATTCACTATGCGCCGAACTCTGAATGTGTATATGTGGCTTTGTGTTGGGGTTTTGCGCTATTTTGCTTAGTTTCTTTCTTTCTTTCATCCCAAGAATTTCCAAACTTATTGAAAATGCTTTGCACGTTCGTTTTCTTTTTTGTTTGTTACGCCTTCAACTGAACTTGTTGGGCTGCAGCTTCCGGTTTGCTATCGCTTCACTGTCAGCGTATTTGTGTAACCTTGACCTTTTTTTTTCACTCTTGCTGCAACTAATTAGGTTGGCATGTGCTGTTGAGCCAACGAAATATTCTCGATAAAAATAAATAAGATTAAAGGCATCACAAATTGTATTTTTATATATTTGCGTAAGACCAACTTTTCATATTTTAACGACAAACAATTTTTTTTTAGGATCAACGTTATTTGCTTTAATCCACGCTTGATGGCGTTTGTTTGCTGATATAAAATTTTTGTTTTGTTTTTGTTATATTATAAAATGTATCATTCTTAAGGGTAGCCAACATAATTTGAGGAATCGGTGCTTAAACAAATGCATTAAAAACACAAGTATGGAGATTAGTTGTCTGTTGGATGGAAGAAACGTACGGTTGGCTGGTTGAAAGCTTTCTCAGAGGCAATTTTACTTGTAGGGGACAGTTGCTTTTCGATATTTTTGATGTTGACTGCGATGGGTATTCAAAGCTTCAGGACTCGCAGCTTAACGTACTAATCACTTGAGTCATGGCAGTATTCAAATAATCTGATTGGGTCTTCTTAATCCATACGGCATTTCCAATACTTTGTTGTCATTGCAAATTCCCTTTTGACCCCGAATTTTATTTTTATTTTTATTTTAGTCTTGATATCACTTTTTGGTATTTAACTCATGAAAAATTTGTCTACGAAGTGTGCAGACGACATTTGAACTCTTTGTTAGAGTTCTAGAGCTAGTTTGAAGATAGATTTGGAAGGGGAAATGTGCACTGAGATAAAAGTTGATCTATTGTGCCCCTAGAGCTTGTTTACTTTTGAAAAATTTTAGCTTCAAACGGGCTAAATAAATTGTATATCAATATTTTTTAATTACAGAAAAATTATTTAATATTATGGAAAAATACAAAATGATCACTTTTTGATTATATTTAACCATTATTAAAGAAACAGGCTTTTGATCACACGCGCCCAATTCGTAGACTTCAATTAGAACACAAACTTTCCCTGATATCGCTGCAAATTATTGGAAATTATTTTGGGGATAACAGTAAAAGTTTTGTAATTTGCTTTGAATTCACTTCTAAAAATATAAATTTGTTGGTGCCTATTTAAATTAAACGCCAAAAAACATGCGTAGGTTTTGCTTTAAGATGACAAATAGGTGAAGTTGCTCTCAGGCAACTTTAAGGTCGAAAGGGTTAAATATGCACAGAACTGGCACAACAGTCCAGCATCTTTTAACCATCTCTGTTATACATAAGACTTTTAATGTAATAGTTTTAGTAATTTTAATTTCTTGTTTAGAACTTCGCACAGAATATGAACGTATTTCTATATCTAACTAATTTAATCTTGTTATTTCAATTGTTGTTTTAGCTTCTGCTTTCTTTGTTTTGCATTGATTCAAATCTGCTAAGGTCGGTAGGATCTCATTTCTTTCATCAGACTGAAGGCCAATATGCATAATTTCAAGACACAGGACTGGAAGTTTCGATCTAAGGCAGAAATGAATTGGTAGGAGGGCAAGAGTCTCATAG
This sequence comes from Melieria omissa, assembly GCA_963971225.1. Lineage (NCBI taxonomy): Eukaryota > Metazoa > Arthropoda > Insecta > Diptera > Ulidiidae > Melieria > Melieria omissa. Next base: position 126,735,064 of record OZ020267.1, on the reverse strand, counting down.
CGATTGGGATATGAGGTCATAAGCTGATAAGCTGTATAAGTTGTTTATAGCTTTCAAAAAGCATATAAATTTCTTCCCAATCGTATTAATAATTTTTATTATGATTACTTAAGCTATAATACACCACCACCGCTTTGATCTTTTGTACCGCTTTCGTTTTAGCATTCAATGTTTAGGTTTTTTAAAAATTTTAAAACTGTCTGAGGTTGTAACATACAGAAGGTTCAAGGTGATATTCTCATTTGATCAACTTGAAAAAATCTCTTTCTGTTGAGCACAGGACATTCACATACGAGGTGTGAGGTTTGGAATCCATTCTTCTTCCCCGGCATCCTTCCCCTCTCCATTGATGTATTAACCATCGCTCTAGCTTGTTTAGTTCGCCTGCTGTGTCGTGTTGAGTAGACGTGTGTTGGTGGTGCTCACCATGAAAATGGAGAAACGAAATCAAGAGCAACGCTTCGCGATAGTGTTGCATTTTGATAGCCATGGAATCGTCCACAAAGAATTTGTTTCATCGGGGCAAACCGTAAATCAAGTCTACTATTGCCAAGTATTTGAAAGCTGGCGAAAACGAGTCAACAGGGTGCGCCCAGACATCGCTCGTAACTGGATCCTTCATCACGACAACGCGCCGTGCCACACCGCCCTCAGCGTGTCCCAGTATTTGGCCTCTAAATGGATCGTCGTGTTGCAACAGCCTCCTTAATCGCGCAATATGTCACCATGTGAATTTTTTTGTTCCCTAGAATAAAATCGGTGGTCAAAGGAACCCATTTTGAGTCGATTATGGACATCCAAGCGGCTGTGACGAGGATACTCGCGGACATCCCAGTCCAAGCGTTCCAGAAATGTTACGAAGCATGAAAAAAGCGCTGGAATCGTTGTATAGCTGCCCAAGCGGACTACTTTGAAGGGGATGGCAGAGTTGTAGAATAATTTTTAAAGATAGGGTTTTTTTTGAATCAGTCTCATTACTTAATTGTCACACCTCGTAGAACATTATGCGGTGTATATTTTTTTTTCTTGGTCACATATTCTGCACACACTCGAGCAAGATATTCTTATATTGTTGAGATGATATCTATGTTGTTGTGATAATATATAAGACTGAGCAATGTCCTGTTATGTACCCTGAGAGAATGCCAAGTCCCCCCAGTGTTGCCTGACGTATTCCTCTAGAATTGATTCATTGGTCAGAATTTTTCCTGGTGCACTCATTTCCATAATCATTCCTGAATGCATCCTTTTAGTAGTTCACAGAGAGCTTCTGGGCCAATGAGCGTAAACCACATTTTCTTGGCCAGGTGATGCCATTGCCGTGCTGCCTGCCCTCAATACATCTCCAGGCATTCAATACATCTCTAGGAAGTTCCCCCTGACAAGTTCATTTAAAAGATTGCGGAAATCTGCCACCAGCTTTGAAAGAGTCGAATAAGCTTCTAGCGTCTTTGGAACTGCCTGTTTAGTCTGACCGATTAATCGGCATCGGCTAAATTGGTATCGGCATCAGCCTTTTTTGACTATTTTGGCTTCTTTTGGCCGGTTAAGTTGCAGAAGAAACCGAATTTTAATGCATTATTAATTAATAAGTCGAGTTTAAGTGATTGTTTTAAGTTTAAGTAGTAAGTCAGTATTTTTGTTTATCCCAGTGGACATGTGGAATATATGTGATATATATATGTTTTTTTTTAATTCTCTATTCTTAAGTAATTTTATTTAATATTTTATTAATTTTTAAATTTTTTATTAAATTTTTTTGTGGTTTTTTTGTGTGTTATTTAGGTGAAATATGTTACAAACAAATGTATTCGTTTTTTGTTCTTTTGTAAAATAAACTGTTTCTGGTTGAATCTATTCGGTTCATATTTTCTACGGAATCGAAATCGGCATCGACATCGGCCGATTCTTGCCCTTCTGGCCGATTACTTGGCCAAAGCTTCAAAGCTTCAATTTAAAAATCATTACTAGATATAGTTTTGATTATGAACACGAATCTGAAACTCATTGTGTGATAGTGTATCAGAAATACAATGATTAACCATGCATTCCGTTTGAACGACGGAGCTCCAGCGAAAAAGGTGTTCAATGCGGTAGTTGGAGGTGGATGGGCCAAGTCAAGGACGCTCCATTATCTCTTGGTGTGAGCAACTGAAGCAGCAGGTCGTAGCTCGGTAAGGGATTATTATGGCCAGTTAGGTAGGTAAATAAAAGAGGCAGTCCCAGCCTTTGATCACTAGAGACTCGCATGGGCTAGTTTAATCCATTGTGGTACCTCAGTATTTAGTCTAGTTTTACTAGAATTTAAATCAACTGGAACTTGGAACGAAGCCTATTAAGCAATTTATGTTGACATTACAGATGAGGTTTTATGAATAGAAGAGACCAATATGTTCCCTACGTTTCTGGCAAAGTGCCGGGCAGTTAAAGAGGAGTAGGTGAAGGATTGACTTCTCTTCTTTTTCATATCGACAACTTCTATAGAAGTCACTTGCCAACTAAGTGAATTGAGTCAAAAATAACTTCAAAGTGTGGTTAAAATTAAACCTCCGGTAATTACTGTTTACTGACTAAAAGATGATATTATATAATTCACAATGACTTTCCAAATCTTGCGCTGTTGCTATCAGCTTGATGATATATTGGGAAATATGTAAATAAATAACAGACTTCGATCAGCCTCACTATGTACTGCAATTGTTATTTACGGCTGAAAATGGCGGTGTGGCCGTGGAGGAAGTTAAACTTTTATTTATGGCACAATATAAAAATAATTGACAGGCTATTGCAAGCATCATTGACGGTGAAAGACACATTAATCGTGTGACAAAGATAACCGAAGTGCTATGCGGCGGCACAACACGTGGAAGTTGTCACTGACGCACTTGCAGACATACACACAAAGACACATAATACAAGCAAAAATAAGGCAGCAATGAAGAAATGGCAGTTGGCAATTCGAAGCGAACGAAGCGGAGGATATCTTCCTGTATGTGTCTGTCTTCCTGTGTGTGGCTGTCTTCCTGTGTCTATGTATGTATGTTTGATGTACCTATGAGGAGGAAGGAATGTCTTCGCTAAATTTAGATTTTGACAATATTCGGCATTCAGCTTTCAAAGACGAGAAACGATTTTAAAAATGACAAAAATCAAAGCAAATGCATTGGCTTTGTGCAGGTAGCCAAGCGTGAAGCCTTCCAAAATAAATTACCAAAATAAATAAAAATAAAAAAAAATAAAAATAAAAATAAAAAATAAAAATATAAAAATACAAAAATAACATAAGCCACAACAACCTCAATAATATCCACAAGCACACAATTCCACAAAAAAAAAACTTGAATGCGACTTTCGCCAAGTGAAAGGAAGCAAAGCAGGCGACAGCGACTTGTAACCGCAAGTTGTGGTCGCAAAAGAAGGTGGAAAAGGAAACCGCACGCACAAAGCGATAACAGCAAAAATGAACAAGCGATTTCTGCGCATGTTAACTTTTCCAATTAATTTTGAGCTCTGAACATTGAGCAATTGCTGATGCAGTGCGGATACGCCTGACAGCATAATATGTACACAAAACAACAACAACAACAACATTACAAAAATAAATACAAATGTAAAGAAGACAAAGTGGCAACACTGGACATACGCATTTGTAAACGTCATCAATGCAAACAGAGCGAGACGTGCGTGGCGTGCGACGCTCCCCGGGCGCAGTGGCCACACAATGAGCATAACTGCAACTACAAATAATCAGACAGACAGTTGGCAGCGCCAAGTGAACGTGGCGAGCACAAAGAAGGAGAACACAACCGTCGGCGGCAGCTGAGCTTTGGACCGCCACTGTAAGGTTTGTGAGGTTAGGGCTGCCATAAATCTGCAGTCAGCGACTGCGACACATTGGCCAAAGGGAGAACATTAGAGAATCAAATAAAAACAATTTAAAAAAAAAATAAAATTTCGTCAAAATATATTTAACACATTAAATTGTTTGTGAACTATTTTAATTTGTTTGAATTTAAAAATGTACATTGTCTCGCACAAATTATTTCGTCATTGTGATGTTTTGGCCGACACAATTGACGAGTTGACTGGGACAACCCACCAAGAAACCAGGACATGTTTTAGAAGACTGCGACACATGGCAGCCCTGTAAGTGCACAAGTCGTTGTAAAGTCGCTGCAGTGGAAGAGGGGAAACGCACATTAGCAGTCACTGCGCAATAAACGCTAACAAATTGCACACACACACACACATACACATAGACACAAGTGCAGCGTTGCAGCGGTTAGAAAATAACGAGAGCAATGGCAAAAAAAAAATGCACAAACAAACCGGACAACACTTGTGCAGTGCAGTGCAGAGGATATTAATGAATATGGACACACAACGCGGTGGCGCATCCACTCTTCGTTCATTCGCTCTTTGCACGTTCGCACGTTGCGCGGCCGCATGGCAGCGCTGCTGTTGGCAAATATTAACACCTCCCGCTGCTGGCGCATTCCACGTGCAGCGTTGCGTATTTGTTGTGGACTTTTCATTTCATTTACTTTCTATTTTCGCATTTTAGTGAAAGATATTTATTTTCGCTTCTGCTGTCATTTAAATTTATTAGCCAGTTGTTGGTGAGCCATTGTGTGCGTATTTTTAGAATGGACTCTTTCAAGCTGATGCAATATTGCTTAAGTAAATTTCAAAAATCCTGATTTGGTGAATTTTCAATGGGAATCCCAAGTAAATGTGTAAGCGGGTAGGAGTGATAGCTGAAATGCTTTATTTAATTTGGATTATTTTATGACTTTTGACATTTTGCTGTATTTATTTTAAAAAATATCTCTTCATAATTTTTTTAAGGTTTTAAGCGAACAAATTTGTAATGGTGTGGGTGAAGTTTTATTGGTCGGAACAGCTTACCACTGCAGCACTTAAACAATCCATTACACTACGCCTTCAGGCTCCTTGTTAATCTTCTTTTTATCTACCCACTCTCCGAAAAAAATCTGAGTAGCTTCTGGGCGCTTCTGAGCGCATCAGTGCCAAATGAATCAAATCTGATTTGCATGTACTCATCCTCCTCTCGACAGCCAGGACACAGGGAACTGTAATAAATTTTTAATAATTTAAATAATTTTTTTGATAATTTCTTTTGTTGAAATCAAATATTTTAAATCAATATTTAGAAAAAATTTTCTGCATTTCTTCAGAAAACTATAAGCATACAATTTTTATTCTAATTTATTCTAGTCTATTGTTTTATTTTTGTATCTCAAAGTTCTGCAAGTTCAAAATAGAAAATTTAGTAAAAAGAGGCAATTTTCCTCTATCATCTGGTACCCATATCTCTCTCATTGCACAACCGCAAATATTTTAAAAAATATTCGAAATGTGTATGTCCTTAAAATTTTAAAGTCCTTTAAAAAGGACTTTGAGTCAGAAAATGAAAAACTGACTATGCCAGGATACTATAAATGACCTCTAGTTTCACGTCTATATCAACATTTGGATGGGTCTCGGAAAAAAAAAATTTTTTTCGAACGGTGTAATACGGTTGCACGGTTGGTGTTTTCACTACGTTTTTTATAACTTTGTCATTTTTCTTTCAATTCTATTGATGTTAGGCTTAATATTTGCTCAAATAATTACTTAACTTAACTTAACTTAACTTTTATTTAATTTAAAAAATTTTAAACAATTTTTTAAATATATTTTTGTATGGTGTGAAAAAAAACATTTCTAAAAACTTCTTTTTAAATAATGATTCACTTTTTTATTTTTACTTTTTTATTTAATTTAAATAATTTTCTTCTGTTGTTTGTAGTATATTTTCTATCTTATGGTTTGAAAACCAATTTTTCTAAAAACGTATTTTGAAAACATTTTTACTTTTTTAAAAACGTATTTTTAAAAAATTGTTGCTTGTTTTGTATGTTATTAATTTAAAAATTAAAATTCAAATAATTGAAGTATTTAATAATTTTAATTTAATAACTTATTTGAATTTATTTTTCTCTTAAACAATTTTTTTAACCATTTTTCGAGCAATATTTCCTTTTTTATGGCTTAAAACAAAATTTATAATTCATTATATACAAACAATTTTCACCTGTTGTAGTAAAACACACAAAACACAATTTTTGTATTTTTATTTATTTTCAATAATTTTTTTTTTGGGAAAAATTTTCTAAAATTTTTTAAAATTTTATGGTTTAAAATGTTTTTATTTAATTCAAATAAAATTCTATAATTTGTTTAGTATGTTTTCTATTGTTTAGTTTGAAAACAATTTTTCTCTATCATTTTGAGTAAACTACACCAAACAAAATTTTTTGGTTTTTTATAATTTGTATTTTTGTATTATTATTTATTACACTAATTTATTAATTTAATTTATTCCTTATTTATTTCTTATTTATTTGTATTTTTTCTTATTTTCCTTATTTATTTTGTATTTATTTTTATTTTTTAATTTTTTTCTTTCAATTTCAACAGTAAACAACAACAACTTTAAACTATTGTCTACCTTTTTCTGTAATTTATATTTAATGGTTATAAGAAACATGTTTGAGTTTATTAGTTTTTTTTATTATTTTTAATTTTTTTAATTTATTTATTAATTTCCTCTTCTATTCTTGGCAATCTTCATTTCTATCTCGAGCTCAAATTCTTACTTTAGACATTCCTCGCACAAATTAGTTGATATGTTACAACATAGCAACCACATTTATCACTCATACGCCAGCGCAGCCCTCCCGTGGAATCGTTCACCCTCACACAAAGAATATCTGCAAATAAGTAAAAAATAATATGAGGCAATTTATGTCAAATAAGGGAAAACATTTTGACACATTGGGGGTTTTCCTGGACAAAAATTTCTGCGCTTGTCACAGTCAGATAATACCCAACAAATACAACAACAACAACAATATTGTTGCCTGTTTGCATTAAAAATATCCCAACTATTCTTAGCCAAAGTGCACAAATATTGATGTGCTTGAAGTGGCGGCCGAAACTAATCAACAGTCATTTCAATTATGCCAATAATGCACGACATTAATTTCATAAATTGAATAGTTGCTGCACGGCGAAAGCAAAACTTTGCTATTTATTCAATTTACGTGCCTAACGGTTGCCAAACGAAAATAAAAACAAAACCAAAAACGAAAACGAAAAAAAGAAAATCAGCTACTTGTAGACACAACAACACGAATACACGCATTGTGGGGAAATGTGTGGCGTAAAAGTGGGTAAAGTTTGTAATGTGCGACACGAAGTGCGGTCAAACGAATTGGGGCCAAAGAAATTGTGCAGGCGCCGCCGCAACAAACACGCATTTCATATCAGCCACATGTGTGCGTACATAGGCGCACACACACACACACAGGCAGAGCAACAATGAACAGCGACGAACAACAAACAACGACGAAAGGAAAAAACAAACTTTGAAGTAGAAAATAATTAGGAACGTCAATGTTTTCGAAAGGAATTAAAAGTACTCACAGGCAACGAAGAAGCAAAGCGCAGGCGACAATGTGTGCGAGTGCGCCAACCTGTCAAAAACAAATACTACATGCAACATATGTAAACAACAACAATTATATGGCAACAAACTTACGCATCCTGCGTTGATGGAGAACATGTGTGAAGCCAAAACTCAAAGTTGGCAACGACGCAAGCGACAACACAACGGCTCGACTCGACACGACACGACACGACACGTCAACAGCGGAAACGGAAATGGCGACTGTGTAGCTGTTGTAGGGGAAAATTAAGACATCAGATACGAATGTGTGAGCATGTGTTGTGATCTAAATTAAGCAATAAATTAGTTGTGTTTCAAGTAATTAAATGTTTTTTTTTGGTATTTTATTCAATGTTTGCTTTTTGAGTATGCTGACTGCTCTATATATAGTAACATATTTTTTTTTAAGTTACTTTGCAGTGCAAGTGAAACTACTAACAGAAGCGAATAGTATGGAATTCTATGAACCATTTCAGGTGCCTCTGCTTTGTATGCATCTTCTCCAGTTCCAGGTCACGCAAAGAGAAGAGAGAAGGGCCTCCTCACCTTGATCCTTTCACCTGGAGACACGGTGGAGACACAGTGGAGACACGGTTTCCTTTTTCACCGTCAACTTCCAGTAACTAAATCGAACACTTTTTCCCCGGAGCCTCATAGTCCAAACGAGATATTGATTTGCTCCGCTGCTTTCTTGGCTTTAAACAACTCAGACAACTCGTTGCTGTTTCGTATTCAATAGTCGTCGCACATACATAGCTGAAGAAACGAACAGTAACTTCATAGCAGCAACTAAACCCCCAACACTGTAAACACGACCTACCTCAAAATGCATAACCAATTCAAACCACATCTATAATAGTTAAAATGGAACTAGAAGATTGTTAACCTTTTTCGGTCAATTCCCGCATTTCTTGAGATAACAATTTTTCCTTCAAAAAGTTGACTTATTTTTAAAACATTTTAACAATAAATTTCATCAATAAATTTAAAGCTACACATCTACCACTCTATTCATATAACAATAATTCATATGCACTCACACATTTCAAGTACTTTGAACCTTTGCCCGCAATCAATCAATATCGAAAATTGTTTTGAAAATATTGTGAATTAAGTAAATTGTTCCAGTGAAATGGTTTCATTCACATCGTCACCGCTTCGCTGCCATTATTCAAAAAGTTGTCTAGACAAAAAATCATTATATTACTCCCTCACTAAAAAAAAATACAAAAAATGTTATAATACTGAAAAATAAAACCAAGCAAAATGTAAAAAAAAACTCTGAAATTGAATGTGTATAAACCTTTGATTACAATCGAGAAAAAGTTAACATTTTCTTTATTTCCCTCACAGCTGTTATTAAGTCACGTACCGTCAACAACGCCAGATGCATGATGAACAGTTCACACGAGCATTTGTCGCAGGCGTGGGGAACACACCAACACAACCAAATGGTTGGCTGATGATGATAGAAATTGATGATACAAAAGCAAAGACAAAGTGGCAAATAAACACAAAAGCCCGAACCATCCAATGCGCTCGACTCACATACCGGCACACCGTGGCGTATGAGCGACCATATAATACACGTGATGTGTGTGTGTGTGTCATTGAGGGCGCTGCTCTCGCATTTGGCCAAGTCAACGCTTTAATGCGGCGCAACTAATCGCCTGCCACAAATGGAAACATGATGCGGGCGCCTTGATTGTGTCCTTCACCGGCTGACGATGACTGTTGCGTCTGTGGGTTCAGGCAAATCGATGTGTTGACACCAGCCAAAGTGTTGCTTGTCATTCGACTGACGATTTCTTTGTAGTCCTTATTTCTTGCTCTCCCTCACCCAAGAGAGATTTTTCGGTTGCCATTTGATCCAGTTGCAGTGTTGTATTTATTAATTTGCGGTCATTGCTTTTTGTATTAATTATTTGCTTTTGTTTGACAAAGTGTGACCGATTTATGGATGTTTGAATGTGTCGGTCTTGTCGTTGCTATGCTTTTTAATTTGTTTATGACAAATGACGCGAAATCGTGCGCATTGGCCATTAATTTGAGCTTCAAGTTAATGCTTGCAAATAGTTGTTGTTGGCAGGCGGAGAGATGTTGGCGTGCAGCGGGCTCGTTGGCCGGTGTGAAGCGTGTTAGTGGTGCACAAATTTTTATTGAAACTTAATTGGAATGTGAATGTGCTGTCATTTGTGCACAATGTCGAGAGAAATTTGAGCGCATTTTAGTTGGCGTGACAATGTTTAGTTTTTATTCGAAAGCTTTATGAAATGTGTAGTTGAAAATAAATCAATTATCAATAACCAATCACTAAGTTCCAACTTTGCGTGACTATAGCAGTTTGACAGCTGGTTAAGTCCCTTTAGAGTCCGGCCTTACCTTTCATATTGTTCTCCATATCATCGTAGAGTCAAGTGGTATCAACTTACTTACTTACTTAATTGACACTACAATCGTGTGTTGGTTTTGGCCGCGTCGATTAACCTGCACCAGTCGCTTGAGAGACTAGAGCGCATTGAGTGCGCCGTCGCCAGTTAAAAACACCAACAATCTTGTGATTTGCTCAACTGAAAGTCTTACACTACTCTTGACAATTTCGTTTACTGTTTCACCTTATGCTCCGGCAACCAATAGATATGAGTGAAGCCTGCAAATGGCTTCAAAATCGATAAAATTCATATAAAATATGAAATAAGGCACTTAAAAAGTAGCTGGAGTCTTAAATTTTCATAAATGGGGTCAATCTCTTTGCTACGTTGCCAAAGAGTGATATCGAATACATGGAAGGACTGGAAACAATTACTCATATAAATGGAATTTTAGGGGACGAAAAAACAGCTCCTTCTTTACCGCAGCACCTTCTTTACCTCCTCTCCTACGCTAGTTGTCCTACCCTCCAGGACTTTGTCTGACCGTTCCTGTGCCACTGCGAACCTTACGACAGCAAATTTGCAAATCATCGAACCTTTTTGTTGCTTTAATTGCTACCTGGCTGTGTATGTAGAAAAGTCCATTCGAGTTAGATGTAGTGATTGCAAGCTCTGCTAGTTCCATAATACCGAAAGCAGGGGCTAAACAAATCAATGGCAGAAGCCAACGTAGGTCCTTAGTACCACATCATTCATTATTACAAAATTGCCACATTCACACGTACATATGTCCATACTTCTATATGTATGCACCTAACTATATGTTCATTGTAATTGAACCTGTTGTGTGTCTCATGTTGCATACAAAAATAATTATATCAATTATCATAAATCATGTTGTAGGTTTAATTAAATTATATACTAATTGTTGCAGTTGTGTTAATTTCGCACAACAATACTTGTATGTATGTATATTTTTAGCATTGTACCAAACATCGATTAGAAATACTTATTAATTGTCTTGTAACTACTATGTTATGTCAGAGAGAAGGCAGCTAATGTGTTAGGTAGATAAATGAACTGATTAGTACTCATTTACGGGTTGAGTGTCGAGCTATTTAAAAGCTCATTCATCTACTATACGAGTGTTGATATTTCCTAATTAACAGATTACCGTAGAGATGCTATATAGGTTAGGTTAGTTAGTTTAGATTAGGTTCAGGTGAATGTCTGGGCTTGGAAGACACTCCTAGGCCGCGAAATGAGCCCCTTGTGATACCACAAGTTGAGGGTCTGTCTTACTGCAAATTGAGAAGCCTCAAGCATTTCAAGGTATTTTGGATTGTGGATAAATTCAAACAAGTTTTTGATGCTAACCCATTGCTGCCCAATGGGTAAAATTTTACCCATGAAAATTGATTTTTTTTTAAATCACAAAAAAGTCAATGTTTGAGATCTCTCAACACCATTGATAGGGATAGTTAGGGTAAAGATGAAACTACCTTAACCTAGTGAGGGTCACCCTAAAATTTCGGCATCTAGCTAGAGTTACCAGACTCCAAATATTGTGAATTTTTCGAAGGTGGAAAATGTGGCGAAACGTGGCCTTAGAACTTAACAAAAATCTGCCTCCTAACTCACCTGTAAAAAATACAACTTTCGTTCACGTATTCAGCTGATCACTTCACAAAGTATGGAAAAAAGTTACTATTGCTGCGTAATGGGTACAAAATACCTAATGAATATCTCAGCAACGTGCAGAGGTATAAAGCTGAAATTTTGTTTCTGATCATTTTGGGTCACTTCTAGGTCGTATATGAAATTTTAACAAAATCGTATGGGCGGAACTGGTACCGGGCAGCATTGGGTTAACTGAACTGAGCTGATAAAATAAAATAAAATAAAATAAAATAAAATAAAATAAAATAAAATAAAATAAAATAAAATAAAATAAAATAAAATAAAATAAAATAAAATAAAATAAAATGAAATAAAATAAAATAAAATAAAATGAAAAAACTCTGAACTGTATAAACTAAAACTCTGAAAAATGGTTGCCAATATTAATGCTAGTAGTACAAAAATATAACAAACAAAATTGATCACGAGAGTGAAATCTTAAATTGAAAAAGATAATAGCGCAGAAAATGAACGTAATGTGCCTGGGTACACAGTGCCTAATAATAAATCAGTCAATACCCACTGAAATATTCATCTTTGTTAAAATTTCTGGTAAAAAGATTAAACAATTTGCAGAAATTTCCGAAATTTTCCAGAACTGTTCCACATTTTTCCATTTGAAATCGATTAATAATAATAAATGATCACCATTTCAATGGCATCAACAATCGATAAGCAGCCATAAATAAATACTCAATAATCTCAACAACTCGACATAGTCGCACAAAATTTGGCCCCACAAGCAAAAATTCTCCACAGACTTTTCGCAACTTGCATTGCAAATTTGCTGCTTGTTATAAATAAGTGTTGTTGTTTTAATAGAAAAATACTGCCAAGATTTTCACTTAGCTCGGGTCCCTGTTGGCCAAACGGCTGGGGCACGCAGTCAGCTTGGCTGCCTATCACACAACAATGTCGGCACGACCGACGCGACGTAGACGTTAGTAAAGATTCAAGCCGCACAGCTGAAAATGAAGTGAAATTAATAATTCACCAATTGATTGCCCATGTAAAAGTTTCCGTAGCTGCTATGCTCCGCAACAAAATGCCATTTGCCATCAGGTAGTGAAAAGGATTTCGGCTCGGCTGTCCTGCAGTGCGCGTGTTGTTGCCGAGCCGCTGTCAGTCTCCAGAGTGTGAAGGCCTTTTGTTCGCTTTTACATACATACTTACATACACACATACATACATTATTTGTGGTGTTTGGGCTACTTTGCCGACCAAGTGCGGGTGGTTGGGATTTGGATTTAAGTTTAACGCCGAGAATGATATCGGCTTTAAAGACACGTTTGCTGAGTAAATTAAGCGCTTATGGAGTTCTGGAGTCTATAATCGAACAGATGTGCATGAAGTGTATATTTAGGTGAGAGTTTATAGCACTTGGACTTGCAATAAAATGTTAATTTTTGCTTGATTTAAAAGACCAACAATCTTTAAATAGTTTCAAGTTTTAAGAAAAAAAAAAAAAGAAGAAGTTAATTTTTGTGGCATTGTCTTCACTACATCTTGTGCCTTCACCACTTGGTACCAAGCCAAGTTTGGCAGCGTTGGACGGTGTGAAACAATGTCCCGTGAGTACCTCAACTAATAGTTTGTAATCATATCTTTGGAGTGATAGGAGGAACTCTGTGTTTTTGCTGTTATGCGCGCGAAGCATGATTTTTGCTGTCCTGTGAGATGTAGATCTCTCCCACGTAGACGCCGCCTCACGAATCATTGTCTGTTCAATTGCCGTCTTGAGCGTGGAGAGGAGTGGATGTATGTCTGGCACGCTAACCGCAGGCAGCCGTGCCCCGGCTTTGGCGAGCGCATCAGCCTTCTCATTTCCCTCAACTCCTTTGTGACCCGGTACTCAATAAAGAATGACTACTCTGTTGCGACAGAGTTCATCCCATTAAGTTCTACAGTTCCGTACGCATATCGAGTTTTACATTACCCCACCTGCCGCTTTTATGGTTGCTTGACTGTCAATATAGATATTAATTCCAGAGTTAAGAGGAGTGCGTTCCATTGCTAGTTGCTCCGCTCTTGCGGCAGCGTATACCTCTGCTTGGAAGATGCTGCAGTAATCCGGGAGCCGAAAAGACTGTTGATGGTCAAGTTCCGGACAGAAAATTGCAGATCCCACACCTTCTGACATCTTGGATCCGTCCGTGAACAGGTTGTAGGACTGACGGCTGAGTTTAAGCCTCTGTCGCCATCCAACGGGTTCTATAACCACGTGTTTCTCACTTTTTTGAAAATCGAAACTATAGAGGTGAAAAGTTACAAGTTTGTATGAAGAAAGTTGATTTTTTACGCCTTTTGGCTTTAAACTTGGTGAAAGTATTTACTTTAAAGGTAAAATCATTCGACACGTGTTTTTAATATTTCGAAAATCGAAATTTGACGGGGTCAACGGCGGATTAGGAGTTTATATAGAGAAATTGTGAAAAATTTTCCAACTTCAAACTTGGTGAAATTACTCTTAGTGAGAAATAATTGTACACGTATTTTTCAATTTTTCGAAAATCAAAATTTTAAGGCGTCAACAAAGGGAAAGAGTTTGTGTGGAGAAACCAAATTTTATGAGACTTCTGACTTAAAACATGGTGATAGCACTTAACATGTGAAATAAATCTGAAAATGGTACAATTTTAAAAGGGTCAACGACGGGTTAAGAGCTTGTATGAAAGAACTGTGAAGATGCAAGAGTTAATGGGCTCATCAATCAATCAATCAATAAAAAGAACTAAAACACATGTTTTTAATTTTTTGAAAAATCAAAATCCGACGAGGTCAACGATGGATTAAAAGTTTGTATGGGAAAACGTGACTTAAAAGATCTATTGACATAAAATATGGTGAAAGCAATTTAAATGAGAATTAATTAGAAAAGTACTATTTCATACAAACTTAAAGGGCAACCAACAATGGCTAAGGTAGGTGGGACAAAATTTTCGGATCTATTAAACATTTCACTAACATTTTGTTTGCTGTTATGACTAACCTATACATATGTAAAAATGAGTTAACATTATACTTGAACTGTTTCTTTTCTCACTATCTACGAGCAGTCAGTCTAAAGTACACGACTCGACAGCCATTCAACAACACTTGTGTACAACTTTTAATCGAGCAACACAGCGGAAATGACAACAGCTGCCAACAAAACCAAAACACTTCAAATATGTTACACCGTTGCAATATGCACATATTTCCATGCTTGTGTGCGTGTGTGTAGTTTTTTTTAAGAAAAAAAATATATTCGAATGCGCAACGAATCCAACTATGATAACTGTTCACAGTTGCAGGGCGCATTGTGAGGTGATAATTGCTGCCGTTGGTGTTAGGACATTTACTTTGCAAATATTGCCAGCGGCTGCGAGCAACGGGTACAATGGCCAGGTACATGTGACAGATGTCATACAAAACGGCAACACACACATAAAAACACACATTGCTGCACATCATTTCGAACGGCAACTGAGCGAAAAGTAAACAAGAGCAAAAATGCGACACATTAAAGCGCCGACAGCAAAAGGAAAAAAGCAAAAGTTGATCAAAAAAGTAGCACAAACGCCAATGCAGATGATGATAGAGTAGCTGAGACAGCACAACAACAACAACAACAACAACAACAACAACAACAACAACAACAACAACACCACAAACACAAACATCGCCGGTTGTGCTGACTTGACTCTCCGGCTGCGAAGGCAGTTAGAAGCGGTGCGGGCCAGTTGGCATAACTCATCAAGCGAACAGTTGCAACTTGCAACTGGGGTGACGGGGCGACAGTCAACAGTCGTCGACCGGGAAGCAACAACAAAACGGCGCACATCCGAGCAGAAATTGTGCCGCTTGCCTGAAACAAGCAAGCGAACCGGCAAGCGGGTGCATGTGCGGCCGGCAACAGGACCAGTGCCAGTGCCAGGACAAGACAGGACGGGACAGGACAGCGCAGACGCTTGTTTAGTTTGATTACAGTGCGCTGAAATATTTCCATTTGTTTTTATGACAATGTTTTCGTTTTGTTCTTTTTGTTTCTTTTTTTCTTTGTTTTTGATTTGTTTTGTTTTTGGGATTTTTGTACAACTGCAATGTGGCACGACGTGTCGCTGTTGGTGCATTTCCGCGTACGCGCGCGCGTGTGTGTGTGTGTGTGCAAGTGAGTGTGTGTGTTCCTGCCGGTGGCTGTCACATTTCGCAAATATGTAAATTCAGTCGCTTTTGCAGCATTGCAGCACTTTACACACTTTCCGCTCATCACTCACACACCAACTGGGCGCCCTCATCTCACCCTCACCCTCGCCCTCTCTCTCTCTCTTTCTCTGCTTACAGTGGCGCGCTTAAGTAATTTCGTTTGGTGCTCAGCTTGCACCGCCCAGTTTCGCGTTGCACTGTGCCCTCAGTTGCGTGCAACTTTTGCGTCAGCCGCCGAGTGCTTTGACTGTCTCTATGTGTGTGTGTGTGTGTGTGTGGATATGATTTCGTTGGCATGTGCTGCATTGTTCGCTGGCAATTTTACGACTCGCCCCCTCTGCCCTTATCACCAATTTTTGTTGTTGTTACAGTGCTTTTATTACGTTTTGTTCGTTTCATTTGTTTTTCCACGAACGCTTTGCAATTTCTTTGGCCTGTCATTTGCTTTTAAAGCTGCGCACTGCCGTACCAGTGCCCAAGCCGCTTTATACTTGCTTTCGTCGTCACACGCTGACAATTTGACTTGACTCTAATTGGCCCGGGTTACTGTCACTCCGCGTGTCTGAGTGCATATCATTGCAAAAGTTGTACGTAGCGTGAATTGTTAAAGTGTTTCGGCATCGGTCGCGCAGCTCCACAGGACCACCGAACAGTTACAACTTTTCACAGTGGTACAACTTTCACCAAGGCGCAAATTGCATTAGTTCACTGGCTTTGGGCGGCAAAATGTCCAGTGATTTGCCGTCAGACTTGGTGCTGGTTTTTTTGGCTGGTCTTCGATTGAATTAAGAACATGACAACCACTCAATTTAGTTCTGTCTGTAGTAACGAATGACGACTTGAGAGATCGACAGAGGAATTTTTTTGTAATCTGCTTTGTAAAAACGAATTTCTAATTTCTTAAAAAAGAGAAGAGTACATCGTGGTATATGCAAATTTTATTCAAATATAAACTAGTGGTTTGAAACTAGAGAAATGGGAGGGTTGTGGTCTTTACTACAGGAAACTGAATGTTTACAAAACTTACTCTGAGTCTTCGTGACTATTTCAAACCATTTCAAGAGCAAATTCTGACCATACATTATCTTAGCAACGGTAGAGAATCCATAACTCGGTGGCGATGGATCACAATTCCGAGCTCCTCTCATTTTGAATGCCTAGAGAAATGGAAATTGTGGTCTGTGAGGTTGCTACTTCAGCCTGAGGAGCTTGAATTATGCTCAATGCTAATGTCACCTTTTACTTTATAAAATTCTGGTCATCTGTGCAACTGAGGGTCCCTAGGTAAAGTTAGGTAGGGAAGGGTGTGTGCTGCCCAGAGGCCGCACTTCCACTCGTAGGCTAAAATGACCCATTGTGAATTCCTTCTTACAGACTTCTGGAGCTAACCAATGGATTTCAGTCCGGGGCAAACCAGTTCGACCTCTTGATGAAGGATAGTAGGTCCGGAGTTTCAACTTTTTTTGCAAGCCAAGTCTGCCAGGAATCTTTACCCCAGTGTGCGGAGACGACGTTCCTGCAGAGCCGGGCAGTGACACATGTAGTTTTTGATCGTTTCCACTTCTTCTCCATCTCCACAGCTTTTGCAGACATCACTGGACGAGAGGCACAGGACAAGCATGAATCCAATGGCTCAGTGTCCAGGAATGACCCCAAAAAAGCTGCCTAATAGAGGTTCGACTCAGGAATAGAACAAATCGTGTTTCCCTCAAGGAAAGGGACATATTGCCCGACAGGTGATGCAATCATTACTGCTCCTCCAAGAGGACTCTATTTAATTTTTTCTTAACCTGTCAATCTACATGTACAGGCTAGATATCGGAGGGAGCACAGAGTTATCCACTTCGGTTAGAGGCATGGCGACCCCCTTTCTTGCCATCTCATCTAAGGGCCTCTAACATAGACAATACAACTACACTTAACGGGCATTTTGTCGTCGCAGAAAACAAATGTCGTATGTTCCATGGAATTCAATAGCACATACGACAATCGTTTTCTCAGGCAACAGTTTGTCGGCATTATTCGGCATAATATTGCGGCGAATATCGCAGAGACGGTTCGAGGCAATGCTAGAATATTTCAGAACGACTTACGCACCATGCAGACAATTATATAAGGCAGCGGGGAATGGTTTTGCGAGTCAGTTTGGCTTTGACGAGCAACGGTGCAACATGGATAAGTAAATTTATGAAGAAGTAAAATGACTAGTGAATCAGAAAAGTTAAAGTGAGGTGATTTTGAAAAAGTTTAATTAAAGCATTGGTCGGCAAAGTTTACTCTTATGAGCAGTACGCTCAGCACACGTACACAGTACGCTCTCTCAATCAGCCGTTGTTCAGTAATAATTTACAGAATGGAGAGAAATTACACTGCGCTCACTAACACCATCTCATTATCAATTTTGCCGACCACTGAATTAAAGTGACTGCAGTTGCGAACTGCTTCAAAAAATTTCAGTGTATCTTATTTTGGCTCAATCTAGCGATACGAACAACGTCTGCGTTGGCCAGCGGAATAAATTTTGTAACAATAAAGTCCATGTTTTCTTTTTGAATAAAAACTTGAATTAAACTAAATCTATAAGAAAAACAGCTGTTGAGATGAATAATTCAGTTCAATTGTTACCATGAAGGATCAATCCATGGATAGGACTACCATTATCTTACTTACCATTATATAACTTTACCAATAGACATCCATTGCTAAATGACAAATTTTTATTCGGCTGTTGCGCTGAAGAGAAAAAAACAATCAATAGAGAGTCTTTTCAGAGGAAACATCAATGTCTAAGGATCACACGGCCTTTCCAAGGAACAGGTTCTTAACGGGTTTATAAAACAGGCTTATGTAACCACGATTCTTTTTAAATTTCACTTTCCGAAGCGGTGATTGTCAACGCTCAAGTTAACTTTTAATAGACATAGCTTCTATGCCAAATTTTAATTGACCAAACCACTTCTAGCAAAGCACAATGCACTACAAAGAGAGTTAATCTGATCAAAGTTCTAGCACTGAGTTGGTTCTAAAATGGTATTAGTGATCAATCACACTATTTTTTGCAACATACACATTTCAAACGCATGGGAGAAGGCAGCGAGGGGACCTAGAATTAAGGAAGAATTCAGTTGACCAATTTTGTATACAGCGAGTCTCTGTAACTAATAGCTTCACAGAATTGTAAGTTGGTATGAGGTGGCTTTTCAGATATGCAATTCTACTGAAAAAATATCATAGTGGTGTTTGAGTTAGTAGGTCTGGTAGTCTCCATATGAATACAATTTTTGTATATGCGCACATATGTTACACAAAGTAAAATCTCAGTGTGAAACTTTTCTTGTAGAATTAATGTCTATAAAAGAAACATATATAGGAAAGCGAGCTGTATCTACCATATTAATCAAATTGTCTATAAAAAAACTTCTAGAACTATTAGATCCACAGAATTGAAACTTGGTACAATTAAGCTAAGCAATTTTATTGGTTATAGGGTTAGTAGGTACGGCATCTTCGATATGCACCTAAGTTTTTACACGGCATATGTCTGGAACGTTTTTTGAATCAGAAACTCAATGTTAGAGACAATATGCGCAGTTAATAAAGGCAAGAGGAACTTACAATATGAATTAGATATAATTATGTATTGTTCCTATCAAAATGTGGGAATCTTTGGACCAAAGAGCGTAGTACATGAATCAAATTAAAAAAAATTTTATATTTCTAATACTATTAGTCGCACAGCATTGAGATCCTATGTGGGGTCGCTTCTTGGTTGCGAATTTTTATTAAAAAAAAATAAGTGGGCATGACATCTTCCATATAGCTAATATTTCTTATATGACATTGGCCTTAAACCAATAACTATATGGATTTGAAACTTGATGTTAAGTTGGTTGGCTGGTTGGTTTCAATGGCGATTTGCAATTAGTGCGTAGCGTTTTTTCCTATCACTAATCTCAGTTAATGCTATATGGGGTATAGTAGTGTGTTATCTTTTGGATTCTATGCCCTCCATATCCAGTTAGTGGCATTGATGATGGCTAGTAAGGACTGCACCGAAAAGAAACTGCACACATTCTTTTACATACGGATCATAGCGGTTCTTGTGCTAGCTTTTTCTGCTCAATCTCTTACAAACTTTGAATAGTTTTTTCTTATTAATGTTTTCTTATTAATGTTAGCACTTCTTTTACAAGTTTCGGGTCATTTGGACATTTTTTCTTCAACTTTTTGGCAAATATTTGAGAGAACAAGTATCTCCAAATTGGATGATTATATTTTTTACACTATTGACACTGAATTTATATCGATTGGCCAACTATCTGTACGAAATTTCGAATTTTCAGAGCACTAATTATGCAAAATTTGCTTACGCACCTGTTCTTCGATTCGCCATGTCGGGAAAACTGTACTACGAGTAACAGAGAAAACAAAGGCAATAAAAGCACAAATGATCATGCTCTCTAACGGTACATTCCGCATTGCGATAAAACGTCTACACTAAGAGAAATATTGAATTAAAAGTGTGCAGTTTCTTTTCGGTACAGTCCTTAGTGAGTTCACGGTGCTCGTTGCTATCTCTCGATAACTTTTATACTTGGACTTGAATAGCGTATTCCACCCCCTTTTGTAAGATCGGACAGGCACATTGCAAGCGATGGATGGCTTGCTTCTGTTTCAGGTTCTCAGAGCTGCGGGTAAAGTTATGTTTGGTAATTAATTTCTGAAGAAAACACAAATTGTCAGATAATAAAATTTTTTTTTTTATATATATTTATTTATTTTTTATACATTTATTTAATTTATTAATTTTTTTAGGAAAATTTTCAATATGTTCTTTTTAGTATATTGTCATATAAATTTAAAATATATGTATTTTTATATTTATATTTTTTTTATATTTTATATTTATTTAATTTATTAATTTTTCTTTTGTAAATTTTCAATAAACTCTATTTGGTATATTTTTAAGGATTTCTATAAGTTCGCTTCTTTGTCACAACTTCGTAATGGAAACATGTGATGTATGCTTCAAAAAACATTGAGTAACACCCTCTTCTATCATATATGAAAATTTCCATTTTTTTATGCTTTTACTGATGAAATTGTCAACACATCTACATCGACAAATACTAATGCGCGTGCAAATGTGACCCGCATGTAAACAATTGTGTGAAATTGCACGGACGGCTGGATAGCATTACAATTTATTAATTGAATTGAAATGCACACAACTCAACATCGAACACCGATACCGCAAGCTGTCTCGCTCGTGTGCGCGTGTGTGTAGGTGTGCCTGTCGATGTGTGTGTGGGTGCATAAGTGTGAAAGCGATAACATGGCGCACACATCCAAATCTAATGGAGTTTATGGGTAATTTTATGCATGTGTTGGCAACGATATTATTAAATAATGTTGACGTAATGGAAGTGCTTTCGCCATCCACGAACACGTACGTAGGCTTATGCGATCGTATGCAATAATTTGCACTTGCAATCATATGTTGCCCATTCAATTAGCAGCACTTTGTTGGCGAGAGGTGAGTGGGTGGATATTTGGAAAATTTTGCTACCTTAGCAATTAAGTGCGTTGCGAAAATTGGGACAATAATTTCGAGCCGCAGTGTGCCAAAGTAGCAATTAAACGTGTATTTTGGAAGTGGTTCTATAGAAAAAGTTGTGCCTATGAGGGCAAATGTGTATAAACCGATACACAAATGGTACATAGAATGCATTAGCATATCAGATGTGTGAAATAACATGTAATTGTTGATCTTTACAAACAAAAAACTTTCGTATGTTGCTTTAAGTCACTCGAGATTCACACTTTGTCCCATTCGAGAGCTTAAACCAACTTGGCAATGCAATATATCTAAATATATGCATCAATAATGTATTAGCTTTCATTATAGGAAATAATTTAACACCCACACTTAACATTACAATGATTTATTCAACACAATTAAATTGATTAACAACTTTATTCATCATACGCCCCGTAGGACCAACGCATTTTCACTTCTTACATCATTTCCCGCTGCTGTATGCATTTCTTTGACAAATACTGCAATGTGCTCTGCATGCAGATGCATATTCACATAGCGCCAGTTGCACGTCAGGCACTCACTTAGCCATTAGTGGTGCCCAATGCAAATGTATATAAATTTTCTCAAAAGTTTCAGCACACAATTGCAATAAAATGAAATAATTACATTCAAAGCCATTTCAATTACAAATTCAACTGCAAATTATGCCAAAGTACAACACCTACTAGTGCACTAGCCCTCACACACACACAAAAACACATACAGAGTATACATTCAGTATAGATGCGCACGCATGAATATTGACTGGGGGCAGCCGCACTAGGACAGAGTTCAGTGAAGCGCATTGCTACAAGAGCCCGTGCAGCACATGCACAATGGCGCACTCGGTTGGCCTGAGGGGCGAGACTGCAGGGGCGGCACAAAAACGGCAAGAAATTAATTGCAGCGCTGGCGGTGCTGGGCGTTTCTCTAGTTAGCATAGAGCGAACAGCCATGCAAAATGTCTGTATTTGCCAGTGGTTACGTTTGTCCATGTGTGTGTGTGTGTGGGTGCTGATAGGGAGCCAAGGCATCTGAGGTGCGACCGGTTAGCATTACTGTCAAACGTATTTAATGGCGCTGTTGAAGTGTAAAACTTTGCGAAGATCATTTGTGGCACAACTACAACATAATTCCATTGGCAACTGGTCGTGTGTCTTGCTACCTTTTATGGCTTTGCAGAAGTTGGCACATTTGTACTAATGCGACCAACATATCAATTAAATAGAGTAATTTAAAGTTGTGGTCCATTACGAGAATGTTGATTGGAGCAATGCAAAGTGAAATAAGTGGAAGTAAAAATTTGTTCAAGTAGTGTGAGATATGAAAAGGAATGCTGTGTTCTTTGTCTTTTAAGTTTTAATTAATAGCTAAGAAACTTTGTATATTTAATTTGATTACGTTTATGTGCAGCTATGTGAGGTTTTTTATTAAACAAAAAAAAATAACCTGCTCGCCTACAACCCAAAAAATTCAGCTTTAACTTTCTAGTTGCTTTTTTAATTTCTTTATATCTTTTGAAAAACAAATAAATTAAGGTTCGTTCCATGAAACAATTAATAGAATAAAGTCAAATGAAAGTGTGTTAGGGGCGCAGAAGGGCTGCTTGAATGAATGAAGCGTTTTTCTTATAAAATGTTTATCTATTTCTTGAAGCAGACATACACAGTTGACCATTCATCGAGTCATCAACCCTTTGAAGGGAATATAAAGGTCACTTAGTCCAGAAGACAATACACAAACACCACTAGAATCAACTTAATAATCATTTACCAGTCATAACAACATTAAATTGCTCAGCTGCGCGATAATGAGTGATTTTATAAGGATGAGGATTCTATAGAGTGAAAATAAATCCCATATGTTTCAAAAAGTTGGCTTTGGTAATCCGTAACTTGTATTGTTTAAGTTCTATCGGGGTTATATTTCATAGTTCTGAGACAGTGTTGTAATTGCTTGGCCTCAGTTTTATTTGGGCGCGTATCACAAATGGTCGATAACACCGTGCAACGGCATTTTTCGCACCTGAAAAATACATATGGGCGTGAAACTAGGGACTAAACATAGTAGCACTGCATACTCAGTTTTTCATTTCTACATCCTTTGTAGGATGGACTTCAAAATTTTGAAGGGGATAAAAGATAAACAAATTATAAAAAATACTTAGCCTCGTTAGAATATGGTGATATGTATATCAAATGAAAGAGGAAAGGTTCAAGAATTTAAATAAAATTGACTTTTGTTTTTTTGTAAAAAAAAGGATACGAAAAAGGTCCTTTGAAAATTGTAATCCTTTATATCCTTGAAAATTTATAAAGAACTTTCTTGAAAAATAAGTATGTCAAAACCCAAAATCTCCTTGATCATGTGTCTAAATTTTGTTACTCTAACCTTATTGGTTCGAAAGTTATTAAAAAAGACGGAAGCAATTCGAATGACGTTAAAAAATTATAACTTATTTTTTTATTAAATTTTTACCCATTTTAGTAACTCAGTGTTTAGTACAGTTAATATAAATTGTAGTAAATATAAATTCATTATTTTTTCAATAGATGGCTTTAGTAATCTTTAACTTTCGTTGTATAAGAGCGATCAAGTTACGCCAAATGGTATTAAAAACATAGATTTTGTACTCCAAAAAATGTTTCACTTGCTTTACTCAGTTTTGTTTGAGTGCGCATCAAAGATGGACCATAAAGAGTGATGTTACAGGTTGTAGTAAAAACTAATATATTATTTTTTCCAATAGATGGATTTAGTAATCTATTTCTAGAAATGATGTTTGAAAGATGAGATTTCGTACTAAAAAAAATTCTCAGACAATGTTTCGATTGCTTTACTTAGTTTTGTTTCAGTGCGCATCAAATATGGACACCAGCAACGCAAAAATACGCCATATTTGACAGTTTTTCTTTGATAAAGGCAAAAATGCAAGCCAGGCAACTAAAAATGTGAATAGTGTTCATGATTCTGTTACTGTAGCAGACCATCAATCTCTTTCATTGAATTCATTTTGGCAATGTTGAAGTGAAATTTACATAGCTCTCTCTCGAAAATGTTCATTAAGGTAAGCATTATTTTTATTTTATATATTAATTCCCAGGAGTTAAAAGTTGGATCTATTTTATTAAGGCTGGATACGAAAAGAAGCTCAGTGTCTGTGTGCCACACGTGTTAAACTAAAATTCCTCATTGATCGAATTTCCATCTGCAAATCGCTGCTTCATTGCAACATAATCGATCCATTTCTGAAGCGAATGTTTTCTTATGATGAAAAGCAAATCAACTACAACAATGTCAACTAAAAGGTGGTTAGTCAGCACAAACGTTGGCCAAGTCAGTGTTGATGGTCAGGAAGGTTGTGCTGTGTGTTTGGTGAGACTGGCAAGGAATCATATACTGCTTTCCTATGGGCAAAATTTTATTTCGGACCTATGCTGTCAACAATTGGAACGTCTCATTGTTCAACTTGGGTCAATAGGAAAATAATTGAGTTCTGTAAGACAATGCCAAGCCACACATTGATAGTGACGCGTCAGAAGCTCTGGTAACTTTGTTGAGAGTTTCCTATTCAGTTTAGTTCGTTTTTTTTAAACACTGCATATTTGTAAAAATCAAAATTACTATCATGCCAAACCAATAGCACCACCATTTGTACTAAAAAATTTTACTATAACTATAAAAAATAGCAATAATAAAAAATTACAATAATAAAAAATAAAGAAAATTTCATTCAATTCATTTTTTTTGTAGTAAATAAACAAGAGCACCAAATAAATTAATTTTATACTCTTTCATAAAAAAATTAAATTTTATTAAAAGCCAAAAATGTTAACATTTTGTCTAACTAGCTGCTTATTTTAACATTTTTCAATCTACTGAAAAGTATTTGATACAAATTTTGAAGATGTCTTTGTGAGACTCAAAGGCTTTTAATAACGTTAAACCATGGATTAAAAGTTGCTAGGACTACTAAAAAATTCAAATCCTGTATAATATCGCGGATCCGGCATTAAATTAACCGGCAGCTCAATTATCCGGCGCAACTAATTCGGTAAACCTTAAATATTATTATGTATCATATTTCTTACGATGGATTCCTCATCTCGAAAAGAGGTTTCAAACTACCCTAAAAACAATAATTTTTAAAAGCGTTTTTTAATAAAAACACTTGATTTATTTATATACTACTTGAAAAAACTGGTATCTCATGAATGGAGATGCGAATATGTCTTTCATTTATGCATTTTTTTTCTCCTCTCTCTCCTCTCCTCTTCCCCTCTCTCTCTCCTCTCTTCCATCGTACATGATTCTGAGGCTTGGTTTCATGCTTGTCAGATAAACGAGGTTCTACTGAAAATGATTTTGCAGAAAGCTAATAATTTTTTTGGAATCCACTCCTAACCCCATGAAGTTGTCTCCGAATGAAAGAGGGTTTCCAATTCTAATCCAACCCATTCATACATCTCTGAATTTTTCCAAGCAAATTTACTATAAATGTCTCTCAACGGCACACTGTAGGGTACAAACAAACGCATCAAAGTGCATCAGATTGCTTAAGCAATAAAAATGTATAGAAGTCGAGTAACAACAACTCAAAGCTACCGAATGCTTGTAGCAGATTGTTGCTGCCAACACTTTTCCTTTTGCTTTCGTCGCTATGAAACTTCAACTTTAACACTTTTGAGCTGCTTGCACAAAACGGCACATGTACACCTACTCGCACACACACACACACCTACGTGTAGACATAAACACGCGCGCAAATTTCCACAGAAAACTTCACTTTGACAACATTTGCTGAGAGGGCGAAATTATTGCACAATGAAATAAAAGGAAAAAAAAGTCAGAAAGCGCAAAGCAACATTTAAATAAACGTTTGCCAATGAACAACACAACAACAGCACAAACATCTTTTGTGTCACACTCACTTGCATAAACGTTTGTTTGTATGTATGCATATTCTGTATGTATGTTTGTTTGTGTGGCGAGTCGTGTGTAATATGTAAATGTGCGGTTTTCACTAATGACGGCTGGCGTTTAGTCACGCATATTAAGCGCTGAAAATTACACAAAGCCAAAATGCGCAACAAAAGCGCAAACTTTTTTCTGTTCCTAGTTTTTTTCGCTGCTTTATTTATTTATGTTTTCATGAAAGCAAAATGAACAAACGCAATGTGGGGGTGAGAGATGTGGTAGCAGCGGTGTTGCCTTTGAGTGACTCGTTTCAAAGGTGCTGCATGTAATGGTTGTATGTATGTGTGTGCCAACAGCAGCAACAGCAACATAAGTAAGTAAGTCATAGGTATTGACCGCATTAAGGCGTTGCGAATTTGATGACCAGTGGCTAAAATGATGTAATGTACAACAATTATGCAAATATTTTTCATAGTAAAAGCAACTTAATAAATTGCAATAAGTATAATAAAAATATTTAATAAGTATAGAATAAAAAGAATTAAATTTTGTGACTTTTGAAAGAAATTTACCAAAAATGTTTGATTCAGGAAACCAATTTTTACAATGGCAACTAATGTTTAATCTAACAAAAAGTAGGCCTTTTTTTAGAGAATGGTGAGTAAAGGAACATCGATTGTTTACTCTTATTCCATAAGATTTGTGTTTAGTTGATTGTCTATTATAAAAAAATTTATATTATTTTTGGCAAAAGACCATTTCGACAGTTCCTGACATGAAACGTAGAATAAATACTGGCCCAATTAACCACATCTTTTTTTAGCAAATCTGGCAGCATCACTGCTTTACTTGGTCAATATTGATTTATATTTAAAATTCCAGACATAATAATGAACTAAAAATAGTCTCTGTCTGACACCCGCAGATGAATAGAGTCGATTTGTATTGTTTTCTTACCCACATACAAACTTCCCAGCTTTCCAGGAACACACGCAGGATTTCATTTTGTGAAGGTTCTGTATAAACTTTTGAACCCAATACCATTTAAAACCCTGTTTTTCACCTCCAAAATGTTTGTATCAAACAGATATTTAAAAGGTTTGAAGAAAAGGTTTGGTATCTTTTTATTAACATAGGCAGGAAAGCCCAGCCAAACTACGGCTAACGACTATAGACCTATCAGCCTCTTCTCATTCTTATTGAAAACGCTGGAGAGATTGTTGGATAGACATATAAGAGACAACCGGGGACTATTTTCTGAACTCTGCAGGGCACAATACGCCTATCTTCAGGGGAGGTCGGTAGACAGTGCACTGCACAGCGTTGTAGACCCCATAGACAATTCTTTGGCCTTAAAGGAGCACACAATGGCTGCCTTCCTCGATATAGAGGGGGCTTTCAACGATGTCACCACTGAGGCCATAATAAGAGCACTTCGTGCATACAGTGCGGAAAGCTTCGTTATCAATTGGGTTGAAACGATGCTGCCAGACAGCATAATCAACTCAACGATAGGACCGGCTTCCATCAGAAGGAGAGCCACAAGGGAAACACCCCAAGGTGGGGTATTATCCCCTCTTTTATAGCTGCTGGTAGTGAATGAGATTCTTTCAGAGAAGACACATTAGAATAGTGGCCTATGCGGAAAAACTAATATTCAAATAAATTACGTGTAGAATTTTTTTACTTCATTAAAATGGCAGCTTCCGCTTTTTTTAATAACTTTCGAACCAATAAAGTTAGAGTACTGAAATTTTTACACATGATCCAAAACAATTTTGGGTTTTACTTACATACTTACTTTTCAAGAAAATTCTATATAAAATTTTTACAAATAGAAAAAAATATACTTTATTTAAATTTGTTAGCCTTTCTTCTTTCATTTGATATACATATCGCCATATTCTAAAGAGGTTAATAATTTTTTATATTTTTTTTTCATTTGTATACCTTTCAAAATTTTGAACTCCTTTTAAAAGGAGAAAGGATGTAGAAATGAAGAACTGAGTACGCAGTATTGCTATATTTGGTCTCTAATTTCACGCACATATGGATTTTTCCCGGTGTGAAAAATGCTGTCTCACGGTGTTAACAGACAGTTTTCGCTGTACATTGCATACTTTTAGGACTTAAAGCTTAAGTTATTTACCGTCGGTTCAAATAGTTATCCTGCTCGGTCGGGGTATAGTTTTCACTGCTTTAGTGAATCTTTAGTATTTTCAGCCAAATGAACAATGCTATAATTTTTGTTTTTGGTTTAATTTCTGAAGCCACATCAATGCATTCAATTGATGCTTAGTGGTCATTAACCCATTGCTGCCGGGTACCAGTTCCGCCCATACGATTTTGATAAAATTTCATCATCCTAATTATTTCATTTTCCTCCGGAAAATTCACAATTTTTGGAGTCTAGTTACTCTAGCTAGATGGCGGAATTTTAGGGTGACCTCCACCAGACTAAGGTAGGCCCATCTTTACCCCAACCATCCCTATCAATGATTTTCAGATATCTTTTCTACGAACTTTTCTACGATTTTTTAAAAAGTCAGTTTTCATGGGTAAAATTTTACCCATGGCAGCAATAGGTTAACGCTGCTGATGGTTGAACACTGGGTGACTTGTCATCTTCTTTTGTTGTGGCTATCGGTGTTAATGCATTATAAAAAAATATTTTTTTTCAAAACAACAAAAATTGAAAAAAAAAACTTTCCCGAATAACCAAATGATCTCTAAAACGAAAAGAATTTGAC
Source organism: Melieria omissa (assembly GCA_963971225.1). Taxonomy (NCBI): domain Eukaryota; kingdom Metazoa; phylum Arthropoda; class Insecta; order Diptera; family Ulidiidae; genus Melieria; species Melieria omissa. Next base: position 126,706,066 of record OZ020267.1, on the reverse strand, counting down.
AACTATTAATTTTTGCCACTAAAAACTTACACATTACTACGAATATTTACATAAATTCAGACTCACAAATTTAATCTAATTTGGACGCTACAACCCATGAAACTGGCCACAAAAATTCGTACACACAAAACTCTGTTATTGTCCAAAAATATAAAGCAGCATTCTTTTTCAACTGTACCGTTATAATTAGACACACTGGCAGCTTGTGCGCCTAATTGACACTTGTGCCAACCGAGCAGTAGCAGCAACAATGCCAATAATAACAACGACACCGGTTTTAATTAAATAACAACAAAGTAATTAAGCAACCAGATAAACAGTTGAACTCAGAAATAAAACGAAATTGGCACAAATATAGTGAGACAGTGTGACATTTGAAAATACGACGGAAAGTAGCACAAAATAGAAAATGGTCGCATAACAAGTGAGCTGAAGTTGTGTCTGTGACATTTGTGCTGGGAATGAAGAAGTCTGTGTGTCAAAAGCAGCTGAGACAATTTGATTGGTTTTATATTTATGTTTTATAGAAGTCTTTTTGGAATCTACAAGATTATGCACTAATAATAGTAACTATTCCACATTCAACATAAGCTGCTACTTACCGCCTACAACAATAACAAACACTAAAGGCATTTAATTTCATTTGACAAAAGAGCAACAAACTCAACACCTTTAAATCCGCTTATGCGCAACAAAGGCAAAGAAAAGAATTTAACCAAGTATTTCTGATATGCTATGAATAAAAGCAACAGCTACAACAACAACAACAATTCATATTGCTGTCGGGTAGAGGAGTAAGTCCCAAAGCAAAGCAAAAGCAAAGACGAAAATCACAATGAATTTATGTGCCCATTACTTGCTTTGCAACAGTACGCACTCACACTCACACATAAATACACCCAACAAAACAGACAGACAGACAGGCAGACTGACTGACAGCTTGGTACATGTGCACGCAGCCGACATTCACACGGCAAACAAACGAACGAACAAACGAACGCACACGCTACGTTTAGGCGCCCGCACACTCAAAGCATTTGCGCATTTATGCTTTTTGTCTTTCATTTATGATAATCCTTGTAATCCATAACAGCGCACAAGATGGGCGCCAGCACGCTGATGCTGTACTTTGCCGTAGTATATGTGCCAGCGCCAGCGCACACACGTACACACACACACCAGCGCACACAAAGAGAGAAGCGCACAAGGCCGTTCGCTGCTATGCTAATGCGCTGTCACTCAGCAGTGTCCACTCTGTTGACAATGGACGAATAAAAGATGTGCAAGAAAAAGGTGAATAGCTATACTAGCAACAACAACAACAAAAACAGCATCAACAACAGCAATCAAATGCGCAAAAAGGCTGCTGTTGTTTTTATGTATTTTCAGCTCGAGGCCAGCAGTGATCGTGGAGCGTGCCGCAATCGCAGACAGCATACGGGCGTCCGGCACCAGAAAGCAAGGAACCCAACAAGGAGAACACAACGAGAATGTCGAGAAAGTGTGCAGCAAATGGCAGCGAAGGCGGCCAAGCGACGACAACCAGCAATGGGCCACTAACTTGACTTTAAGCTGGTAGCGGATCACGTCGGTCAACGACTGAGGCGGTGCAGTGTTGCTGCGGCAGGTACCTTAAAACACCAACCAGCACCAACAACAATGCCAACACTTGCAGCGGCGACAAAAACTTTCAACAAGAAAATTGCAAGAGAAAAACAAATCGTATTTAGTTTTTGCCGCACAATTTTGTTGCCTCTTAGGCTTTGTTTTTGTGCTGTCTCGTGCCGCACAGCGTCCCATCCCCCATTGCCCAATCGGTGACAGCAGACGTCAGTCAGCATCAGGCAGTGGACACAGCGGACCGTGAAGAAAGTGGAGCAGACCATTGGCCAGCAACCAGATGAACGTTGTTTGTTACGTATTTTGTTGTTATTGTTGTGTTGCTGGTTTTTATACGCTGCACTAAGTTAGTTGGGCATATACACTCTGGTTAGGAGCTTGGAACGCCCAGAAAGGAGGTGTGGCCGGTATTGAAAAGTCATTATACATGTGGTCAGAGTCAAAAGGAGAATCGACTTAGCAATGTTTGTCTTTACGACTATGCGTCCAACCATATATTAGTCCATCCGTCCATTGATCCATCCATTCATCGATTCATTCATCTGTCACTCGGGCCGTCCATCTAACAGCCAGTTCCTACAATATCTCTTGAACTTATATAGCTGTCATTATGAAGTTTAAAAGTTTGTTTGTACTGAACGTGCGTCCTTTCATATACTTGTCCACTTATGCATTTATCCATTCGCCCATTGGTTCATCTGTCTGGCCATCTGTCCGTCTATCAACCAGCTATCAGCTCATTCGTCTGTCCCTCAGGCCATCCATCTATCTCTAGTTGTATTGACAATACGTCGATTTATAAATTGGTCCATTTCTCTGTTGATACATTCGTCCATCAGGTCATCCGTCTACTTATTCATCCGTCGTCCCACCAGCTATTTAGTTCGTACAATATCTCTTGAAGTTGTGTAGCTGTCATTATGAAATTTAAACGCTTGTCTGTACGACTATACGACCAACCATATATTGGTCTATCCGTCCACTGATCCATCGGTTAATCGATGCATTCGTCTGTCCCTCAGGCCGTCTATCCACCAACTTGTTTGTACAATATCTCTTGAACTTGTATATACGGTATGAAATTTAATACAGATATTAGTAAGATATACTTCTGCCAGAAACCCGTATTCCTGTGAGCATGTTGCGTCCACTTTTTGATAGGGTTGCCATATAAGAATAATTTTCAAAGCAACACGATTTTGTTATTAAATGTGTTTTTCTTAAATGAAGGTTCACAACTGGAAACAAGTTTGGCTCATAAGTTATTATGAACCACATTACCCCTGGGATTTTGTGAAGGTTTCATGTTTTTAGAGGGAGACATAGAAGGGAGAGAGAGAGAGAGAATTATAAAAAATGAGTTTTTTTTTTTGGGGTAAATACCTACTTTCTATGTCTGCCTCAAGTCTGCTCACTTCTGAACAGGGTTTGCTATTTCAAAGTGGTCTCAACAAGTCAAATGCCTTGTGTTGGTTCCGTTAATCAATAGAAATGTTGTCACGGTGGGTACAAATTAGCCTAAAAATTAGTCCTTGGTGACGGGGCTCTCATCTAAGTTCCTTTAGGAGAGCCAGCCTCGAATGATGAGATGTTTTTCTGACAAAACTATGTATACGCCCTCTGCGCATTGCATTTGTTGCCGGAAAGTAGGAGGAGTCGATATCAGAAGGTTGGTGTCATCGATGAGCGATGCGTAAATTTTCATTAGTTTCGTTGCCGAAAGTTAGGAGGAGTCGACATCAGAAGGTTTGTGTCTACGACAAACGCTGCGTCAATTAAAGCTGAGTCACTTTTTGCTAGTTCATATTGGCATTGAATTGTTGTTGCGCTTGTACAACTATTGAATATGTGGATTTGCTGCCTGAAACGGCCTTACTGACGTATTTTCGCCTCGAAAGTTCAAAATAAAGAATTTAGTCAAAAGGCGACTGCTTTCCTCTTTCATTTGATATCCTCATCTTTATCGTTGGACAGCCGCAAATATTAAAAAAAATTATATTTGTATATAACTACGTCCTATGAATGTATGGCGTACTATGTCCTTAAAATTTCAAAGTCCTTTTAAATGATATTGGATCATAAAAAAACTGAGTATCACCAGTTTACTATGACTGACCTCTAGTTTCACGCCTCTATCATCTTTTTGATCGATCAAAAGAACTGTCGCACTGTGTTATAGTGTAAAGAATAGGAATTTGTCTTAAGATCATAGATTGGACTGGGCAATGATGATAGGATAGGAAATAATTAGGATTGGAAAAGTTAATTATAATGACTCATGTTGGGCTCAGAGACCATGCCACCTCTTAGCCCATTATAGGCCATATTCACCCCTATGATCTTTAGGAAATTATAATGTCACAATAGGACCTAATTTAGATTAAGATATTACAACAAAAATTGATATGAAACATTTATAAATTTAATACGAATCATTTAGGCCACAAAAGTGTATAAATAAGCCTGGCAAGTTTAGGTGTAGAGTATAAATAAGTCGTTCCAAGCCCAGTGAAATAATTCTACATGTTTTTTGTTTCATTCGACTGCATTGCCAGGCTTGGCTGATTCTATTCGAGCATGCTAAGCATTTGCGTAAATATTTCCGTGCGGTAAATGTTTTTATGGCAACGAAAAATACCAAAAAAAACAAAAACAACAACAATAACAGTAACACAAGCAACCAAAGAAAATCACACTCACACTGTGTCTTCGGTCGGTTCGCCCACCTCGGCCATTCAATCTGCATTCAGCTGCGAGGCTGAGACAAGTACGAAACACTGGAAATTGTATGCTCCGTTTAAGCCGATTTTTAGCATAACTTTTTGCTTGTCGACAACTTATTGTGCCGCTCTGTCGCTCTCCTTCTCCATATCTGTAGTTTTTTTCTACCCCTCGGGGCGTTTTGTTTGCGTTGTTTTATTATTTGTTGGGTATTAGTTTGCGTGCAATTGTGGACACATTCATTTGCAGATTGCCATAATATCTCCTGCTTTGTTGTCGCTTTGTTTGTCCGCTTGCTTGAAATACGTTTAAGCTGCACTATTTACTTGCTGCATAATTGCGTTGGAACATTTAAGCTAATCTATTGTCCAAAATTGAGCCATACTTGTTGGGTTATAATCTCAGGGAAGTAGAAATATGTTTTGTAGTTTGCATGCAGCTTAAGTGATATTTTCTGATTTCAGAAAGAAACTAAAAAAGATTTGGGTTGCCTTGCACCCATTTCTTAGTATTATACAAATACAACGTAAGGATTTTTGCAAAGTTTAAGAAGTAACAGTAAGAAAAATTGACAAAATTGTTAGATCAATTAATTCATCAACAATAAATCTTCACCTTGCAACGAATAACAGAGAAGTGTTAATTTTTAGAAAAAAAAGAACTAAGTACTTGTGATTCGAACCTATGATCCTATCAACTCATATCCCAACTAACCAAACCAATCTCTTTGTGGCTTTTCTCAACTCTAAATTTTTCTTTAAAATCTAAAGCAAGTGATTCTGTAATTAGTTCCAATTCGAAATTCCCAAAACAAACATACTTGAACTTAGTTCTTAGTTCAGTCGTTGACACAATTTCCAAAAACTTTATCGTTCTCTTTAGAAAATCCTTTTTAAATTCAAAGCAATGCGACATTACATTCTCACGTTACATGTACACAGGACCGTTGAACGTACTTGTCTGTTAGACGCCTGTCAGATCGAGTGTCAGCGTCGAGTTGCAGTTGGAATGGAATGAGTGAAATTTCAGCGAATTCGCTTCAGTTTTGCACGTCTCGCAAGACATTCCGTGCGCGTCAAGTTTCTAGTTATCGACATTGCATCGCAGCACGTCGTCGGCGCCAAGATTTAAGTATTTTAATAAAATGCCTACAATTATTTTTCACCTCGTTTTATGCGTTTCGGTGGGTGGGTCGAGCTGAAGAGCGGGAAATGTGACAGCGATGTTGCTGCGTGATGAGCTGGCAAACGTTGCGGTAGTGACGTTTTATGATGATTTTATTTTGTTTTGTTCTTTTTTGTTGTTGTTGTTGTTTTCGTGTGCCTGCTGTTAGCGAGTTTTGGCGCGGCAAATTGAATCAAATGCGAGGAAGCAAGAGGTTACACGCAGCTGCAGCCGAAAATGCGCATAACCCGCGTCGCTTTCAAAAATCTGCTGCCATTGTTGTTCTTGTGATTGTTATTGTTGTTGTTGTTGTTGTTGGTGTGTTGGCGCTGGCGTTTGCTGCTACTTTTATTATATTTTTTATTTTTTTGACAACACGTAACAAAGTTAGCCAAATTGAGGTCGTGAATAATATTTCACTTCCCCCGCTCCTCAATCAACCCACAGCTGTGCGTCATGCCTTCGCTTACAGTTTGGCAGCAATATGGGGATTGGAGATTGAGAGAAGCAGAGAGTTGAGAGGTGGGACTGGGCGCAGCAGTTGAAGCAATTTCAGATGAGCAGCGCAATTTTCGTGTTTCGCCTTGTTTTAAAGGCCAAATTAAAAACGTCATTGGGGGAGCGTTTAGTGCCGCGTTTTTTTTTCGAGTGGAGGGCAGCGCGCTCAAAGCAAACTTCATATATATATACTTTTTTTTTGGCTTTTGCTTAAACTTAAATGCACAGCGCCGTCGGCAAGCAGCAAAGGGGCGCACGTCAACGTGCGGTAGATTTCATTTTGGATGGGTCCTTCGTGCTGGCAGCGATGCAAATAAACTGTTTTGCGCCAAAGTTCCATTTAATAAGCCACTCACTTTGCTGCAGTTTAAGCGATTGCTGAATGTTCATTTTTTGTTGTTGCGGCGCAATGGATGGAGGGGATTGTAGAAACAATTAGGAGAAGCAGCAGATTTATAGGTCGCTATAGGTTTTTTTTTTATTTTTTGTTACAAAGTAGAGACTTATTAGTCGTCGCTGTCACTCACACGTAATTTGCATGGCCAACAATGTTGACCCCTTAACCCACTAAAGTTGTATTGTTCGCTTTGCAATAATGAAATCACTGTTAGGTAATATTCTGGTATTGAATAGGAGATCAAGTTGAAGTGAAACTGATGATTTTTGGCTTTTTCGATTGAAAAGACCGACGCTGGATTATAAACTCGACAGTTGATAGATAGTTGTTTTGGGGGTTATAGTGCAATGGGATTAGTAATGATCTATTGTACCCTCTAGTACTAAAAGTTAGAGAACATTTCCTAGATCAACCGACCTAATACAATTTAGTGACTCACGTGGTTTCAGCTGCTTGATGTCCTCTTCTACCAGCCACAACTGTCTCAGGTATAATGTGATCAGAAGACTTCTTCACTGTTCTAAGCCCGTTGTATGCATTCATTTCCTCAGCCTGCATTGCCCAGTTAGAAGCCCTGTAACCTCTCTTTGCTGGTCTTTCTTCAGTCTGAGGCATTCTTTACTTCATTTGGAGTTTCACCCATTTAAGAAGATTTTCAAATGCTTCAGGCCCGAAACATTAGACCTGTGATTCAGTTTCTTGATTCTTTCCTCAGATTTAAGTTCTATACCTCCATTCGTTGTAGCACTACCACTGAGTTAACTCATAGCAGTGTTGCCAGATACCTGAAATGATTCTCTCCTAAATCTTATAAAAAACTTAACCCATTCGCTGCCAAGGACGAGTATACTCACCACCGTAATGTCCAGTAATGTCACCACCGTCATAGCACCATCTGATGTGTGCGAGGAGGTTACAGCAGAATGGTTGGGGACCTCGCTAGATCATTTTTGGTGCGCTGTTTTCACTATTGTCCGCTTTCTCTTGCAGGCATCGCTGGTGTTACTGCATATTTGTTTTCTTTTTCAGTCGCATAGCGCATAATTGCGCGCAATATTGCGTGGGAGTGACTGAGTGATGTCGAATGTATCACTATTGAAATCTTCTAAACTTTCTCTACAAAAATTTTGTCTCTTAAAAATTCTCCTGAAAGGCCAAGGATCTTTTAAATCTACAAGGACATCTCATAATCTGGCAGCTCTGACTCATAGGAGATATGAGCTTTGATGACTGCTTGGCTAACCGAAGATATTACAATGTCTTACTCCGTGCATGGTTCAAGCAAAGATAAATCATCAAAATTCACATATTTTTGTATCTAAAAATAGAGCAGAATGCGTGTGAAGTGGTGATTGTGTGAGTGACATTATAGGCCAAAAAGCTCGTATCGGAGGCCAAATTTGTCGAACTTTTTGACCTTGGCCGCTGGATATCTACTTGATGAGTTATCTGTGGCTCAAGGTTAATAGTTCCCATTAAGAAAAACAAGAACATGAACATCTGCCGGCTTTAGGCAGATATCACTGTTTAGTGATTATTTAATAAATAAGAATAAACGTTTCATATGTCTTTTGTTTTCCTTTTTAGTATCCAATAAAGACAATGATTTTATTTTTATTATTTAGTTTTACCCCTTCCCATGAAAGTTTCAAATCAGAAATAAAAAGTATCCAAATGTCTGTTTACTAACAATTTGAATCAGTAAACTAATTAGACTTCTTGATAAAGTAAAACGAATTCCATAGCTTAGCTTTTGCTGAACCTGAATAGCAAAAAGCACTAATGGCTTTCTTGTAGAACTGGAAAGTGGCATAGGAAGTGATCTATGGTCTATGGTTACTTCTTCACAAGCTTCTACAGATATCACCAGACGCCAGTTGTCATTAATACCTGAACAAATTTAAGATGAAAAATGTCCAATTTAAGATGTAAAGTTTTTGTTTTTAAAACTTATCAGGTAATTTATATATGCCATAAGATCGAATGTACAAAATTTAGGTTTATAATTTTTCTGATAAACCCATCTGATTCAGATTAGCCCCTTAATCTTACACCTTCTGTCCAATTGTTCGGTCGGCGTTTTGGCAGTTGGCATTGGGTTTTTCTGCTTAAAGAACCTCGCCATTATCTCAGACGAAGACATAAGTGTCTAAGTAGAATGGTTTACCAGGCTTCACTATTGGATGGTTCGAGCTATTATAGCTTTAGTAACACTATGTCCTCTTGACTACCTACCCACTGCTCTTGTTGGGTAGAATCGATACTGGAAACAGCAAGTACTCGTATTACTTCTAAAAACGATCAGCGGTAATTGATTCCTGAATAATTTTAAGTAAATGAGTTCTGCTGGCCAAAGCATTCATAGTTCATATCTTTTACGGAGTTCACCAATAGTATACACAATATTCACAATTTTCGAAAGTCACTTCACTATCACTTCACTGATTTACTTCACTGATTCACTAGTCACTTCACTTTCATTTCACTTTTCTTATCCGTGATACACCGTTACTTGTCAAAATTGGCCCAGAGTACAACTCGTTCTCGAACATTTCAGTATCGCTTCGAACCGTCTCTGCAATAATTCTTAATCGCAAAAATGCCTCCTAAAAGTATGCAATGAACATGATGCTTACAAATGCTCCTTCAATCGCGTTCCGTTGTGTTGCCTATGCTAGGGGGCCCCTAGTAGAGTATAACGATCTGCATGATCATCACAATATGATCGATTTTAAGTATTGGAAAGTACTCGCTTCTTTTTTGGAGCTTGAATCTTTGGACTTTGCCATTGATATTGCAGTACTCGCAGTGTTCTCTTTATAGTTTTATAACCAACTGACTGATTCTGTTTATGATACAAAAATAAAATGTTTGTAATGGCCAAGAAAAAGATCATAGCTTTTGCAGGTTTTTAAAGAAGAAACAATAAGAGGACAATCCAAGCAAGCATGTCCTTGTGGCATGAAATCAGTGTAAAATTTCGTACCAGTAGCAATAAACGAACTTTTACCTAAACACTGTTTTATTCGGCTTTTAAATAATAATTCGGCTGTACTTTGTGTGCCAAAATCGGTCTGCAGCGACTACCGACTGCAACTGCATGGCATCGATTTTCACTGTCCCATTAAAACGAGATTTGTCACTACCGACTGCCATTCCTCCATGCACGATTCTTCGCTGCATTGAGCCACAAGTTTGCTCTCTAATGAAATGATTACCAAACTGTAATTTCATTCGCATTTCGCACATGTCGCCACAATGCGAGCACTCGCACACATTGCACGCTCGCATGAGGGCGGACGTCACATACGCGCAAAGCGCTGCCATATGACGTGCCCCGCCCAGTCAGTGACAGCCGCCAACTACGCCCCGCAATAACCAACTTTTCGCAATTTCGTTTATGTCGCTGTTTGTTCTGTTCTGCTTTGAATTTTGTTTTCTTTTTCAATTTTTTTTTGTTTTTTGTTTTTTCATGTTTGTTTGTTGGTTCGTTTGTTTGTGCTGGCAAAGAGCAAAAGTTTTTCTCACTTGAACTAAACGTCCGCCCGGCTTAACGCTGACGTGGCGCACACTAGCGTCACCAACACATACAGCTGTGTGCTTGTGTGTGTGTGTGTCTCTGTTAGTCTGTGTGCATTTGTCGGCTGTCGGTGTTTGTGTGCAGGATCGGGTCTCGTGCGTCCTGTGTGCATTTGCTCGGCACAAATGCAAATGCGCTCAATGTGCCCTTATCATCGTTTGCTTTGATTGCGTGCGTTTCTCTATGCGTTTTGGCCTTTTTTCCTATTTGCTTTGCTTTACAGTTTCTGTTTGCCATTCGCCAGTGCGTTGAGCGCGTCGTGTTATGAGCGTCGGTTTTATGTGGCCAACGCAATTTGAATGCGCTGAATGTGTTGGCTAAATTAATTTGCTGAACTCTATCGCTGGCGGCCGGCAGCTGGTAGCTGGCAGCGAGCAGCAGCACGAATTGAAAGTTTTTCATGAGCGATTTGCAGAGATTTGCAGCGCTTAGCGTTGCGTGATGGCCAAGCAAACAAACATGGACACATTTGTTTGTATGTAGGCGCGCAAACAAAAAAAAAACATACATACATGCAGCGGTGCGCTGAGCATTTCATATTGAGGCGAGTTTTCGTATATTTTGTGGTTCATCACAATTTTGAAAACTCTTTGAAATGAAAAATTAAATTTTTTTTATTTTTTTTTATATTTAAAAATAATATAAAAAAATTTAGTAATGGATCTAAATATTTGTCGAAATATTAAACCTAGAGCAAAATATTATTATTTTCCAGGGGGCTTGAAAACCAGAAGCCCCTTTGATTTGCTGGGTATGTTGCCATAAAATAAATTGGTTTATTAGATTCAAAATAGTTTGTCATTGGAAAAGAAACTAGTTTGGAAAAGTGGAAAATTAAACGTAGAAGAGATTTTTGGCTTTTATATCACTATGTGTCAGTTGAAGTTGTGGTCAGTTTTTCAGTGTTCTACGGCAAATCTCACGGAAGTTAATAGTCCAGATAGTACAAATATACAAAATACAAATAACACAGCGTTAAACCACGTCGGAAAATCATCAAAGGTCAAAGTCGAATAAGAAAAATTCCCCAAAACATTTTTTTTTTATTTTTTGTTAGGTATCACGCGGGTGAAAAAAAATGTGGAAAAATATATTTTGTTAAACTTAAGATGAGAAATATATAAAAAAATGTAGGTGATTGTACCGCACACATAACCTACAAAAAATTAATACGTTACATTTTATTTTTTTGTAGGTGTCCCGCAAGTGGAAAAAAAATTTATATAAATGTAGCTAAACATTATATGAGAAATATATAAAAATATTTGGTGATTGTACCAAAATTCTATCTTGATAAATATTTTTTTTAATTAAAGTAACTAAATATAACCTAAAAATTGTATTTTTTATTAAAAAAAAAAATTTATGCAATTAAAAAAAAAACTAAAAAAACCATTTCATTGAATTAAAAATTAAATAAAAAAAAATTAAATCAAAAATGAAATAAAAAAATAAAATTTTTAACCGTAGTCCTACGGAAGTGTAGAAAACTACATTTTTTAATTTTCTTTCTTAAATTTCTCAAGAACTGTACAAGATATGAAGTTGAGCTTTCGTGACTTTTCCTAAATCATCAAAACCTACTACGATCATGTAGTTTCGTTTTTTAAATCATTAACATTTCCGTTAAAAACATGAACTTCCATTTGAGAGGGTAAGTGTAGTTTTCTACACCTAGTGCTTTTTTCTATAGTAAGCCATGAGTTTATAGAAATTATTGATTAATAGTAATGGCTACTGTTATTTTTTATGTATTTGAAATAATCGTTAATTCCTGCGACAAAAATATTTGAATATTATTATTATTTTTTGTTTGAAAAGAATTGAAATCGTCAGTAGAACGTCGTACGTGAACGTAAACGGTTGTAGAGTTCATATAAGAAATGGCCGGACGGAATTTTTGTGCGAAAGAAATTGAAAGTGTTTTATATGAAGATACAGAAAGTGAATGTGACTTTTCATCTGATGGAACTGATAATAATTTCGGACCTGAAGTTAATTGTGAAAGTTCAGATGAGAGCAGTAATGAGTTCAGTGCCGAAGAAAATGATATTTTATCCGGTTCTAATTTTGCAAATGCTGACCCGATGTTCGTATCGAAAGACAATATAGTGTGGAGTCCATTTGTGATGGCTCAAGCAGTTGGACGTACTCAAGCTGCAAATATTTTGCGGTTGAAACCAGGATGTACCACAGCAACTACTTCTCGCGTGTCCAGTATGATTGATGGTTTTTTATTGTATTTTCCTCCAAATATTGAGACAATTATTTTGGAGAACACAAACAAATTTGGATGTTTCATCAACAAGAACCACAAAGAAGTTGATGCTAATTTGCTTTATGCATATATAGCCGTATTGCTATTAGCTGGTGTATATAAGTATGTTCAATATTTTCTTTAAAAAATTATATTGTTAAATTATATTTTTAGAGCAAAAAATCAAGCTGTATCGGAACTCTTTGAGGCAAATTTTGGTCCACCCATATTTAGAGCCATAATGTCAAAAGAAATGTTTGAATACCTGACAAGAATTATTCGCTTTGATGATACTGAAAATCGTCGACGTAATAGATCGGAAGATAAATTTGCTCCCATTCGCGAGTTATGGGAACATTGGGTGCAGTTATTGCCTAAATATTATAATCCATCTGAATGTGTTACAATTGATGAACAATTGTGCGGGTTCAATGGACGCTGTTCGTTTAGGCAGTATATACCAAGCAAGCCTGAAAGGTATGGCTTGAAATTTTGGCAACTTGTGGATTCGAAATCGTACTATGTATGGAACATTCAACCATATCTTGGAAAACTTGCTGGATGTGCTCCAGAAAAAAATGTTGGACAGCGTGTGGTAATGGATTTGGTTGAAGGCTTACGCGGCCACAATGTGACTATGGATAATTTCTTTGTGTCTCACGAATTGGGTCAAAAATTGTTGAAGAAACAAATAACTATGGTTGGAACAATTCGCAAAAATAAGCGTTCAATACCTCCCAAACTTTTATTGTGCAAAAAGGCGCCGCTATACCAATCCACATTTGCTTTCGCCGAAAACACTGTTCTTGTATCGTATGTTTCAAGAAAAGACAAATGCACGGTACTTAAAAGTACTTTACACGATTCTGCTGAAGTGGGAACTGATTCGAAAAAAATTCCAGAGATTGTATCGTACTATAACAAAACAAAGGGCGGAGTGATAAAATGATATCCACATATAGCTGCAAACGCAAAACCAATAGATGGCCAATGGCAGTTTTCAGCAACATGATTGACATATCAGCTTTGAACGCTTTCGTTATTTTCCAAGAGTGAGTTATCAATATCAGTAATTATTATCTCAGTAACTATACAAATAAAAACATATTTTTAGAATCAATCCTGGTTGGCCACAGACACAAAAAAAGTCAAAACGTCGCCTTTTCCTGCGCAATCTTGGTTTAGAATTGGCTAAACCGTACATGGCCATTGGTATTAAGCGATATTTCTGACCAGCAGCCAACCATATCAAAATCAATTCCAGAGCAAATAAAAAAAAGAGGCAAATGTTTCCTTTGCATTAAGGAGAATAGTTCAAAACAAACATATAATCATGAATTTGCTTGCTGCCTATGCAAAAAAACCATTTGCAAGGCACATCACACTCGAACCGTATGCGTAGAGTGCATTTTTTTAATTTAAATTTTTTTTATAAAATTAAATACTTTTAAGCTTAATTGCATTTTATTAATACAGAGACAAAAAACTAAAATAAAAATGTAAATGAAATACTTTACTTACTCAAAACACCCATAGTGTAGAAAACTACACTAACGTGGGATTATTGAGTTTTTTTTTCCGTAGGACTACGGTTAAATACAACAAAATTTTTAGAATATATTTACAAAATTTTTATTTTTTATTTAAATAAAAAAATTTTTAAATAAAAAAATATGAAAATAAACTTTTTTTAATAAAAACTTTTTTTTAATACAAATTTTTTTTAAATAAAAAATACAATTTTTTAATGAAAAAATTGATTGGGTGATAATTACTTTTGAGTTCCATCAATTTTTCTGACAAAGCGTCTAGTGATATCTATAATATGTCTTAATTTCATCTAAATCGGTTGACTTCTTAGAAAGTTATTAACTTTTGCTTTTATTTACTAAGTTAATTCTGGAAGATCGGGAATTAACTATTATTGACTAAAACTCTACGAAATGGCTACCTATATTAATACTATTTAGCATTGAAAAAAATTACCCAAAAAATTGGGCCCAGGCACTTTACCCTTCCTCATTCGGCTATGGCCTTCTGTTCGGAAAATAAATTTTTACTTAGATGGTCAGATGGTAAACAACGCTTTTGTGTCCAATAATCCCAAGTATAATCCCAAAAAATTCCTACAATGTCGGGCAGTAATGGAAAGGTTGGCCACAGCTTGCTGGTTTCAATTCTATTGGAGCCCGGGGCCTAGCGGCAAAGAGGGAAAATGAGACGGCGGAGACTATCTCGTTCAGACCGGAGAACCGTCAGAGGTAAACTAACGCAAAGCATTGGTTCAACAAACGGGGAAAGTTGCAGAACATTCAAGGAAGAATAATCTTCAAAGATATTAGAACATGTTTTCTGCATCTGGAGTTCTGGAATTTGATAAGTCGGTGACCTTTTTGGAACTTCCCCCGCCCTGATTCTAAATGAAACACTGCATCAGAAAACTACAATTGTTAATAGATTACTGACAAACTTGGACCAAGCGTCAGGTAGTTTGTGATTGATAGCCACTGAAATCAAGCAACCTCGTAAAATTCGTCGAAAATGGAAAAACTTGATTTTCATGCACTCACTAAACCAAGCAATGTCTCATTCTGGGCCCCATGTACCATCACTTTCAATGGTCAAAAAATTGCTTACTTCATTCTGTTGTAGTTGTACCGACACGTTCAGGTCACACAAAAGAGATCGTTACGCCAGAAATTGCCAATAAAAGCCAAGGAATGATATTGGAAGTTTGGAAAATGACAGTGCGTGAGGTAACTAAGTCTGTAGCCATCTCAATTGATCATTGATCGCATGAATAATTGAACATGAAAAAGCTATCCGTGAGATGAATGCCACCATTGCTGAAATTCGACCACTTGCCAGCATTATTTGGCTTTATTCAATCACAATCTAAATGAGTGTTTCTGCCCTTTCACATCACATCAGATACCAAGGAACAGTCAAGGCAGTGAAATTCTTCGAGTGAACGTGTACTAAAGAAGGCCAAGGTGCGTCTGTAAAACAAAATGGAAGTAGTAAATGTTTCCAACTGAAAGAAATATCAAATTTGCAAAGAGCAGATTTAATATTTTTTTAATTTTCATAGCTACCTTTTTACAGAAATAATCACAAATACGCAATATGTGACTATACTGAATTGTATTTTATACTCTAATGTATCCTTTCAATTTACCAAATATTCGCAATTACATAAAACTCAATGTTGAACTTAATTCAAATATTGCTACTCAAAATCAAAAAGTGCTTTGCCCTCTTACTTACAAGCCACGGCGGCAACATTTTCTGTCTCTTGAAGGTGTGTCTGGTGCGCTTGCGACACCACTGAACGCAACTGAACGCAACTCAACCCAACCTAACCCAACTCAGCTTAGAAAGCAAAAGCTTGAAAATTTTCCATTAAAAGTTGCGTATACGCCTGCGTTGATGTGTGTGTGAGTGAGTGTGCATTCGCATCAAATTGCTGCTTGTCGCTTTGCTATTATCGTTGTTGTTGTTGCTGCTGTTGGTTCATAAACTCATATAAAATTTTAATGAGATAAATTAATTACTTAACAATGGTAATTAATTAAATTTTTATTGAAGCGCTGCTTTGGCTTTTCATAACATTTTTATTTTCAAACAATTTTTGTTGTTTTATGTTTCAATGTGTGTGAGTGTTAACAAATTAAAACAATGCCCGAAGGAATGTGTGAAGCGTAAATATAAATTTTTATGAAATTGAATAAAACAAACGAGACGAAAACAAAACAAAACAGAACAAGTCTGCCACGACCTGCGATAAGGTGAGGCAGCCACACGTAATAAATGAACATTGTTGCTTGGTGAAGCTCGCAAGCTCGTCATTTTGCTCACTTTAAATAAACTGCTAACAATTGAATGTTTTTCTGAATGCAGCACAAACAAAAGTGAAATTGTATGCTAAATTGTTTGAAAATTGCGTTGAAATTAATTAAAAAACCTTGAACAACAAATGAATAGAAGCGCATAGCATTGAATCTAATTCGAATGAAATTCCAAATTTGAAGCGAGTGAAAATGTTCAAATAAAAGTAAATATTATAATGTTATTGTTGTTATCGTTGGTCGAATCGATTGCCAACTAACGAACTAATCCATTCAATCAATTACGCCAACGCGGCTGCTGCGGCTTTCCACTGTTTGGCGGTCGTTTGAAAAATTCTGCACAAAATTGCTGAGCTCTCATAATGTCAACAGAATTTCGCAAAATGCAGCAAGCCCACACGCACACAGAGCCAGTATTGCCGCAGTCTAATTTGTTTGAAGTTTGGTATTTGCGCAGTGATTTGCCGCGTTGTTCGTTTGGTCGCGCCGCGCCGCAATTACGGAGCGAATCTAATGAGGCAGTGCGGGCGGAGAGGCGACTGCGAAAATAACAATGAAACCATTTTTAATGCATATTTGAATAAAGCAATTATCTAAGCCCTGCAATTGACCGAATTATTGGCAAAATTATTGGGTGAAAATTGTAATATGATAGCGGTCCCGATTTCAGTAGCAAAATGAAGCTTTAATGCAAAAATGGAGTTTGGAGAAAAATTATGTGAGGACTTCAAAATTAAGTAAATTAAGAGTCTAAAAATCTAATCTAATCTAATCTAATCTAATCTAATCTAATCTAATCTAATCTAATCTAATCTAATCTAATCTAATCTAATCTAATCTAATCTAATCTAATCTAATCTAATCTAATCTAATCTAATCTAATCTAATCTAATCTAATCTAATCTAATCTAATCTAATCTAATCTAATCTAATCTAATCTAATCTAATCTAATCTAATCTAATCTAATCTAATCTAATCTAATCTAATCTAATCTAATCTAATCTAATCTAATCTAATCTAATCTAATCTAATCTAATCTAATCTAATCTAATCTAATCTAATCTAATCTAATCTAATCTAATCTAATCTAATCTAATCTAATCTAATCTAATCTAATCTAATCTAATCTAATCTAATCTAATCTAATCTAATCTAATCTAATCTAATCTAATCTAATCTAATCTAATCTAATCTAATCTAATCTAATCTAATCTAATCTAATCTAATCTAATCTAATCTAATCTAATCTAATCTAATCTAATCTAATCTAATCTAATCTAATCTAATCTAATCTAATCTAATCTAATCTAATCTAATCTAATCTAATCTAATCTAATCTAATCTAATCTAATCTAATCTAATCTAATCTAATCTAATCTAATCTAATCTAATCTAATCTAATCTAATCTAATCTAATCTAATCTAATCTAATCTAATCTAATCTAATCTAATCTAATCTAATCTAATCTAATCTAATCTAATCTAATCTAATCTAATCTAATCTAATCTAATCTAATCTAATCTAATCTAATCTAATCTAATCTAATCTAATCTAATCTAATCTAATCTAATCTAATCTAATCTAATCTAATCTAATCTAATCTAATCTAATCTAATCTAATCTAATCTAATCTAATCTAATCTAATCTAATCTAGTCGATTCCCCAATCAATGTGAAGTCTCTAAATACTTTTGTACCCACTTTTTTTTCACTAGAACTCAATTTGCATTTCATTCGAAAATTTCTCATCCACCCAAACCAAACCAAGTAATCGCCAAGTACTAACCGCACATAAACTCAATCCATCAGAACTTAAGCGCAAACTTAACTCAGCCGCCATAACCTAACTTAGCCCAAAGGATTAACATTCGAAGGATTTTATATTGCAATAGTTTCCCGTTATATTTTTTCTGTCTTTTAACTTCTACTCCTCTGTACTTGGTTAACTCTTTTAGTTATACACTTTTAGAAATTGTTTCTTTCTTTTCATGTTTTTTTATACTTTTTTCGAAATAGCCCACGGACGGAATTAAGTTCCACTCGACTCTCGCACCAGGCAAAGCGAAATTATGCAAATAAGTGTGCATGTAAAACTTCTGCACTTCACTCCAATGCCTGACTTTCGTTTCCCTGACCTTAATATTCTCCACTACAATTGACTACTACACACACACACATACACACACCAACACACACATACACGCCCAAGTGTAACAATTTCTTCTTGATTTTATTTTACAATTTCTTTTCTCATTTTTCTTTTCGTGTTTCTGTTTCAATCCCTTCTTGGGCAATGAGCCGACTCTTCGCGCAACTTCAACAAGCAATTATGAAAATTCCTTTGATCGCACTGGCAGCGAACTTGGCCGCGTATCCGTTGCTCCCTTGATTTTCACTCTTTTTCGCCATTTGCCGTTTCTAATTATTTTGCTTTTTTTGTGAATTTTATATTTTTCGCTCGTCTTCCTTTCCGGTGCATCCCTTTGGTGTTCGCATTGTGATGAGCTTTTTTGCACGCACTCAAGGAAACTTGCAAAAAATAAAATAAAAATGAAACGTGCAAAAAGAAAGTAGCAAGAAAAAAATAGCAACGAAAAAAATGGCTAAAGATGAGAACTGGCAGTGGGTGAGCGGGTGGGCGGCGGTTCAGCAACAGCTGGGGCGTGGAAGGTCACAATCGCAAAGTATCCGTTTACATTGTAGATTAGTGTACAAAAGTTAATGGGGGTTAAAACTAATTGTTGCTGGGCTAAATTTGATTTAAATTTTAATTTGAAATTCGCTTAGCTCGAGCGAATGAGGGTTGGTTACGTGCGCGCAAAAGCGCAGCACCGCAACCGCGTCACGAAACCCACAACCTGCACAACTGAATACAGTTCGGTGCTGTTGCAAGGCGCGTAGGTGCCAATAGAGCTGTAAGAGGTGGGTTGAGACAAATGTGTTGCTGCTTTGGCTTTTCATGTAGTTTCATGTGTTCATTGCGTGACCGATTATGGGGTCGTTCAATCTACTACAAACGCGCACACACACACACACACATGTGAGAGCCCCTTTGCCACTTTCAATGGCCGAGAATTGGAGGCAATTATCAGCTTGTTGCAATAGTTATATGCCACACATCAAACACCCAACAACAACTTTTATACATTTATAAAGACTTAAAAGTAACTAAAAGTGAATAAATAATGGAAGAGCCTTTTTCGAATTCATGCAGAAAATTGGTCAGAATAAAAGTTAAACAATTATAAGAATACCAGATAAAATAAACGACAACAAACAAAGCCAAGTTTCTCTTTGCTGGTCATTTAAATAGCTGCCATATGCATAAATTAAATCTAAATACACATGCAAATACAGGGTGACACTCTCTCGAAATAAATAACTTGATTCTTATTACTAAAATGTTGTTTAGTGTTTTCTTCACTGATTTGCATTTTTGTATTTTCCAGAAAATATAAACTTACATATAAATGTGATTGCATTTTCTTTGGAAAACCTTCAAAGAAAATTATCAATCTATTCCCAGGGAACAACTGGGAAAAGCGCTAATACTTGAATGGAGACTGATCAGTTATAATTTATTTTCAGGGGCACACATACAAATGTTTGTCAAACAAACATCCTTGAATCCTAAGGACAGTAGAAATAAGTGTGTACAGCAATAAATTGTTGAGTATTTCTCATTCAGAACCATCATGAAGCACTCAACTCATCAAACGTTCAATTTGTTCAAAGGACAACTCATTGAAAACACAGGCAAAAGGTTTTTCAGGCACAGTTTAAAAAGACTCCAAACAACCCAAACAACTGGCAAATGATCCGGAGCATGTGGAATTTAATTTAAAATATTGTAACCAAAATCTTACAACTCTTCTCTTGGAACCATCCCTAACAAATAGAATACTATTGGATTTCCCTTCTGTTCATCAACCGCAGCCTCTCTAGCGGCTTCATTTCATAGGCGCTTCGTTGAATATTGTTGTTGGTGAGACTTTGATGTTTGAACAGCTGATAGCAGCTTACAAGCTCAAAACTTATCCAATCTTAGCAAATATAAGCGAATACTTCCCCTGTTAATTTAAAAATCTCTTACCTTTGGTCATAAGACAGACTACCCAATCAATTTTCATCTGAATAAAAAAAAAACAAACGAATTCCTGCATATTTTCTTTAACGTCATTCAAAGAGAAAAATTGACAATAATTTGAAAATCCCCCCATCTTCGGTCTTGAGGCAAAGTAAGCAATAATTTTTCATCTTAATTTGAAAAAACATACAAACTAATTTCTGCATATTTTCTTTAATATCCTTCGAAGAGCAAAATCCATAAGAAATCTTTAAATACTACTTTTCTCTTACTGTTCTCAAGTCAAACCTGGCAGAATTGAACGCCAGCATGAACTTCTATCTCGATTTAAACGCAACCATTGTCATTATTTCTTAAAAAATTACTCGATTTCGTAACAGCATTTCACTGAAACTGTTTTCAGGTAACTGAAAATTTTGATCAATTCTTATGCACACTTCTTGGTACTTCTTTAACTTCAGATTTGTTTGCTAGTGCCAAGATTTGTTAGCTAAGACAACCGCTTAGGCGCCAATCTTCGGTAACTCTCACAGTAACGTTTCATCCCATCAATTTTTCGTTCCTATCAAATTTTCTTTCTTATAAACTTTTCTTGAATATCATCTTTTCATTCCCATTACTGCGACTTCATTACCGTCGGTCTTTGTTACCTTTCACAAATTTTAGAAATTTTTCCTATAAACTTTATTTTCCTATAAACTTTTCCTTCTCACCAACTTTTCTTTGCTATCATCTTTTCATTTCCATTACTGCGACTTTAAACCGTTGGTCTTTGTTAACTTTCACAACTTTTATTTCTCATAAACATAATTTTCCTATTAAGTTTTCATTCCCATCAACTATTCTTTGCTATCTTTTTTCCATTTCCATCATTGCCAGTCGATCACCGCTTCTTCTTCTTTAACTTTCGCATTAAATTTTCGTCCCATAAATTTTTTCCCATTAACTTTTCTTTGCTTTTATCTTTTCATCACCGCTGATCTTCTTCAACATTCTAACTAACTTTTCTTTCCCATTACCTTTTCTTTAGATACATTTTCATTCCCATTACAGCCGCCCCACCACCACCAATCTTCTTTAATATTTTTACCTTCTTTTTCCATCCAATTTTCTTTCCCATTAATTTTCCTTCCTATCATCTTTTCATTGCTATTACCGCTGATCTAACACCGCCGATGTTCTTCAACATTCTCACTAACTTTTCTTTCTTATCACCTTTTCTTGCTGTTAAATTTTCATTATCATTACATCATTTTTACAGACTTTTTCCCCATTCAATTTTTTTCTCATTCATTTTTTTCCTGTCAACTTTTCACTGTCATCACCGCTGATCTAACACCGCCAATCTTCTTGAACTGTCTTACTAACTTTTCTTTTTATAACCTGTTCTTTCTATCAAATTTTTATTCCCATTACAGCTGGTCCATCAAGACCGATCCTCTTAAATTTTCACTAACTTTTTCCCCATAAAATTTCCTTTTCATCATCATTCATCTTTCCACTGCCATCACCTCTGATCTAACACCGCCGATCTTCTTAAAGTTTCTTCCAAACTTTTCTTTCTAATAAACTTTTTTTCTTTTAAAATTTTCATTTCCATCGCAGCCGGCGATCAGCACTGATCTTCCTAAGTTTTCAATAACTTTTTTCCCTCCATCCATTTACTTTTCTTTCCTATCATCTTTTCATTGCTATCACCACTGATCAAACACCGTCGATCTTTTTTAACTTTTGCATTAATTTTTCTTCCCATCAATTGTTCTTTCCTATTTTTTTTCATTTACTACCATCCTTTCATCACTGTCGATCTGCTTAAACATTCTCACTAACTTTTCGTTCTACCATCTTTTCTTTCCTATCGACCGTTTATTCCCATCATCGTCGATCTTCGTGTACATTCACTTTTAATTTTCTTCCCAGTATCTTTTCTTCCACACAAACCTTTCTTTCCCATAAATTTTTTTTCATTAACTTTTTTTCCTAGTAACTTTTTATTCTCATCACAGTCGGCCCATAACCTTAGCTTTTCTTCTTATCAACTTTTACTTTCCATTAACTTTTCTTTCTTAGCTTTACATTCTCATCAACTTTTCAATACAAAAAATAAATAAAATATTAATAAATAAAATATTAATAAATAAAATACAAATAATATAAATTTCCTCCACAAGTCGGATATAGTTTCGCATTAAAATTTCCTAAAAAAAATAATATTAAAAAAAAATGTAAAAAATAATAAATATTAAGTCTCACATTAGATGGCCGACTTCGATAGTTCAGCGGGTAGCACGTTGGCTTTCCATACCAGAGGTCCTGGATTCGATTCTCAGCTCGAGCTGATGAAACACTCATCTACTTCTATTGCTATACACATGAAGCAAATGAGAATTACAGTAATTGAAACCATATTTTCCACTAAAAATATTTGCTGGATACAAATGTTGGGGGAGGAAGATTGAACACCTTTGCGTGCGCCACTGGTCACCAATTATACCCAGAGAGGTCAAATACAAAACAACCTTAATGTATCCCCCTTTGAATATATTTAACAAGTCTCTTGAAGCCTTTGTGAGTTACTTTGTATATTTGATAATTTTTAGGCAGTGAGTTCCCCAAAGCTCTGAGAGTAATAAAATGTGGGCCGTTTTTAACTTTTTTTCACCTTCAAAACATTTCTCTCGAAGATGTTTATCTCAAATTTGAAGTAAATTGAAGCGAAGCTATTTGCCAACGAAGCTTTGCTCAATTAGCAGTGAGCATTCATAACGAAGACAAATGGATTACTGTGCCCCAGGAGCGAGTGTAGCAGTCTGAGAGCGGCTGCAGGTGGACGAAACTTATGCTTGTTGTCATCTTTAGCAAATGCTCACAGTTTCTTTTGTCACTATACAGAAGGGACTATAGACAGTTGGTTGATGACGTCAGTTTCTATGGGCAAAGTACATGGAGGTACAAGGTAGACATATCTCACAGTGCACTGTGTCCTGATGAGACGGCGGACCTCTTTCTATATGTCTTCCCTGCATAAGCGCGAATCAGGTTTGAGAGGTTCGAGACCAATGTGTTGATATGCGACCACCTTGGTCCCTTGGCCCTCGCGATCTATCTAGATTTCTCTGAAGGTCAGGTCGATTCAAGTAACATTAACAGGGAACATAAGGTCCTAGTAAACTGGACGTATGTAATGTCTGAGTTCTGGCTATTCCGACAAGGAAAGAAAAGGAAAGAAAGAAAGAGTAAATTAAAGTGTAGTTAGCCACTATAACTAATGACTAATTCCTGCGATCATTAATAAGAAGACTGTGGGTTCGAATGTTTCATGAGTTTCATGAGTAAAAATGCAAAGGACCTTTGAAAACTTCCATACCCTATTTGTATCTTAAAATTAAAACTTTGTGTTTTCCACAGGAGATATTATTCTTCATGGATACAAGTAATGAGGTCCTTCCTCAAAACAGTTGCATCTGGCTTATATAAAATGTTATTGTCACAAACCAAGCATTTGTTTGCCTTACAACCGGTTAGAGTGACTAACCCTGTACAAAATAGGTATTAAACAAAAACATTGCCGGAAAGATGTCTGTAAAATAAGAGTCACAAGAGTGACAAAGCAACTCAACTCGAATGGACAATTGAGCAATGTAAATAAATTAAGATACGCACACACACAATGATTGCTGACAGACGACATCTACCACATTGCTTCGTGCAAAATGTGAAGCAAATATTTTACGTTGTGTCGTTTGTTATGTCCTTCGTTTTGTTTGCTACTTTTCCCAAAATGATTTAGTCCCGAATCGTTGCTTGTTTTTCTTTGGTTGGACAACTGTCCATTGTGGTTCTAAATTATTTACAGCAACTTTAATGAGCGCTCACCGCAAGTGGTGAGTGAAGCGAATCATTGCTGAAAGTAAGCTATGTTAATTTTTCAAATAATTTAAACATATTTTTTAAATTTACAAAACTCTTTGCTAACAATACGTTGCAATTCTTCATATTTGCTAATTTCTCCAAGTTTTTGTAATATTTGTGTTTTTTTTATGATATTGCAATATGCAATGCCGAATTACGCCGTTTGGTGCTTATCGCATTTGCCGGTTGTCAGTTGCATTGAAACTGTAGTTAAAGTTGCTGCGACTGTATTCGAGCAGCGGAAACGACTGCCGGAACTGCATGCGAACGCCTCTCTGGCGAAGCTCGACGTTGGCTGACAGTTTGGTGTTTTACGCTCTGACATGATTAATGGTTGTTTTACCCGTTTAGCGTGTTTCCGCGTTGATTTTCGCGCGAACAGCTAACTGCCGCAATGCACTCGAATGGCTAACGATTGCTTGACACTCGAATTTTGAAATCTCTGTCACAATCGAGTGTGGACAATTTTCGAATTTATTGAGTGCAAGTACATTTAGTAGACAGTGGAGTCTGGAAAAGGTTGCATATGTGTAATGCGATCAAATAACTTTGGAATATAATTTGGGTACTGTGTGTGTTTAGGAAAATATAAGCGAGAAATTAGTTGGGTGTTTTGAAAATTTATAGAGTCCCGTCTGAATAGATGAATTCAGTTGTCTTCTGTCAGAGAGCGCACTAATTTGTTAAAAGTCTGCAGAACACAGTGGAGGAGATATCACTTACCGCTGGGCACAGAATCGGGCTGTCTTCGCTAAAAACCATAGCGGAATCAAAGCATTCTAGGCTTAACTGCATTGACTTATTTTTTAACATTAAGAGACCCAACTGGAACTGCTACAAAACTCGAGCGGACTTACTTTGCTTGACAAAAGACAAACAACAGATTGGTTAGAAGAGATTCAGAGTCAAGAATTATCTATTGAAGTGTTCAAAATCACCCAACGGTGGTGCTGGTCACACCTACTCGAAATGGTTGAGTCTAGAGTCTTGGTAGTCAATAATTTGAATGGACAGTAATGTCTACGTTCTTTTGTCCATGGACACTCCCAACAATATTTAATATTGCTAAATGCTTTAGCTTAAAACAAGAGCCCCGGCTTGAGGATTGTGTCTGCTTCCGGCATTTCAGAAGTTGCTCAAAATAGAAAATATTGGCTTCGACTGGAGCTAACAACATCTAAACCCGACTTATTCATTGGAAGGATCCATCCAGCAAAAGACAGTGTGTGCAGTGGCGCACACAGGATATCATTTCGGGGAGGTTTTGAGTACAACTTTTGAGCCCAATACTATATGAAATCTTATTTTCGACCGGAAATTTGTGTGTTTAGGTAGAATGAACCCCCAAATCACCAGCGTGAGCCACTGGCTATTTCGATCTTTTCACGTTTTCCATTGCTGGCCAATTGACTTTTCTCGAAAAGCGTCAACATTGGCTAAATACAACAAAACTTCACATACGAAAAACTAGCTTGATTTTTTTATTTAATTGAAATATATTTTTTAAAATAATAACGTTTCTTCACATTTTCAACAAAATTCCTACCTCGTCTGATGTTAATTTTGAACATTGAAAAACATGCGCTGAAGTAGTTTGGATTTTGAGTACTTGCTCTAAGTCTAAAGTCAATTAAACCAATAAATCAAGTTTCCCTTAAACCTTTGAGTACTCTAACACTTTGGGTACTTTAAATTTTGATTTCCAAAAAGTAAACAAACAAGTTTTCAATTTTTGTTCTCTATTTAATTTTGTGTTTTCAAATATAACTCTATACAAACTTTTAACCCCGGAATTACCCAGTTAGATTTGGATTTTCAGAAAAATTAAAAACACATCTCTAAATATTTTTTATTTCATGTGTCATTCATGATTTTTCATAGTCTTCCCGAATTTTAACCCTTTGTTAACCTCGTTTAAATTTGATTTTTAAAAAACTTACAGATATGTGTGGAATTATTTTTGACTTGGGTTACTTTAATTAAGTTTAAAATTGAAAGTCCATTAGATCTCGTTTATTCATAGAACACCTTAACCTGTGTTTTGCCCTTTTGTACCCTGAACTAACATTTTGCCCTTTTGTACCCTGAAACTACATCTTAAGAAAGTTGCATTTTCTTTGATGTAGCTACAGTTAAATTTTGGAAAAATTTTTTTTTTTTTTAATTTTGTGAGTCAGTCAATTAATCAGTCAGTCATCATCAGTCAGTCAATCGACATCAATCAGTTTTGACTTGGAGTATTTTCATCAAGTTTGAAAGCAATAGGCCCAATAAATCAAATTTCTTCATACAATGCCTTAACCCATGTTTTGCCCTGTGAGACCCTAAATTAAAAAAAAAATCGCGTATTAGCGGAGTAAATTTTCGAAAGTGCAAATTTAGTTCAAACTTCATGCTTGTAGCTTCAGCGATTTGGGCTGGGCGATAATGAATCAGTCATTCAGTTAGTCAATTAATCAGTCAGTTATTCAATCAATCAATCAATCAATGAATCAATCAATCAATCAACCAATCAATCAACCAGTCAATCAATAAATCAACCAATCAATCAATCACTCAATAAATAAATAAATAAATAAATAAATCAATCAATCAATAAATCAATCAATCAATAAATCAATCAATCAATAAATCAATCAATCAATAAATCAATCAATCAATCAATCAATCAATCAATCAATCAATCAATCAATCAATCAACCAATCAATCAATAAATCAATCAATCAATAAATCAATAAATCAATCAATCAATCAGTCAATAAATAAAGAAATCAATCAATCAATCAATCAATCAATCAATCAATCAATCAATCAATCAATCAATCAATCAATCAATCAACCAATCAATCCATCCATTAATCAATCAACCAATCAATCAATCAGTCAAGACAAAAAATTATGTTTACATAAAAAGATTTATTTAAAGTCATCATAATTTAGCTGTTACACCATTTGTGTTTATTTTATTGAGTTGAAATCTGTACAAATTCAGTCTCGACTTTTGGCACTTGTAATTTTAATTGTTTGTATGTAACTCAACCATGCAATTATTAATAATTTTGTTAACTGTTGGCCTGAAATATGTCAATTAGATGTAATTTTCCGCCCACTGCAGCAAAGAATCCTTGCAGAAAAAACAAAATATATTTTAAAACTTATTACAACAACAACAACATGGCAACACCCACGAAATAAATAGCCATTAAATGCTCTGTTACCAAAAACTGCATTAATAAAATTTTATCATAATTGCCGCCCATTAATTAAGGTGTTAAATGGCCATTGCCAATTAAATGCATCGTAATTCGAAGAACAACAATTTATAACAACTTTTCGCATCTTTTTTTTTTGCCCCCACTTTAAAATTTTTTCCAAGCGATATCAGTGCAATTATATTTGCCAATTGCTGGAAAATAAATCGAAAATAATAATGCAGCGAAATTGCGCGCACTGCACTGTAACTATTCGTCGCTCACACACACTCGCACACTTACACACAGGCTCTCACTTATTCAGTCGGCGCACTCACTCACGACCTGAGCATAAATCAGCTGCAATCCGATTGCCATCAGACATGCTCGCGATATAGCCGGACACAACTCATAACGATAAGAAAATTTTGTGCGTCCGCGAGTGCAATTGTCGTGTGGCGGGGCTGCGGCAACGGAATGACGTTGCCATGTACAGCTGCGCGCAAAACCCAATTAAACGGAGAGAAAGTCTTGCAGGATATTAAAGGAAATGATATCTTGACTGATGGGTGGATATGTTTCGACATACGAGCAAAGTGGATACGCAAGGAAATGGTACGACAACAAAGGCGCAAAGCGATTAATTCATGCATTATAGATACTCGTACATACACATGTGTGCACATTGGCGGTATACACAATCTGTGGCAAATGGCAAGAAAGGAATTTTAACCCACAAATAGGCAAACAAGAAATGGTTTCGTTATTTTTTGGGTTCTTTTCAGATCCTGAAATAAGGAAATATCAATTTAATCACATTTTGTTCTCATAAATTTTAAATCCACTTTTATTAGATCCAGCGTTCAATGTTCCATCTTAGAAGTAAACATACATCACCTTCATTATTTTCTCCTCTAAAACCGTTGTATCGATTTTGAATCTACTTGATCAGACCCAGTGTTACATGACTCTTGCTAAAAGGTAACAAATAAGTATCAACTAAGCTTAACCCTTTTAGGACTACTGGGATATTACGTCCCAGCAAGTTTTCAATACCCCTCAAAACAATTATTCAAATCTTATAACCCACGCAAAATATTTATTCGATTTCGGTGTTCTCGCATAAAAGGATTATTTCAGAATTTGTGAGCATCCAATACAATTTTCTAACCTCAACATTGATGGCATCAGAATATTTCTACTAAGAGTATTTTGGATTTCAAAATTAAACTCCGTCCCGAAAGGGTAAAACTTGGCTATGAAACAGTTTCCATGTCTCCAGTTAAAAGAATAATTTCAGAATTTGTTAGTATGCCCAACTTTCATAACATAGGAACATTTCTACCAACAGTATTCTGGTTATCCAAATAAAACTCCATCCCGAAAGGGTTAACTTTGTAGCTAACTTAGTTGAATGTTAAAGCGTTCAAAAAATTGTGTTAATTACCTCAATTTTGACGACTTCCTTCAGTTCTTTAGTCTACGAATTTACCACACATTGTGAATACCGCCATCGCCATACACTGGTTTGTGTATTTATAGCAATTAATTCAATGTATGATAATTTTTCATTAACTTTTGCATTGAAGTGAGTTCGTTGCTGAAAATATATTTAAATTATTATTAAGTTCATCTGTAAAATTATGAAACGGATCAATGGAAAATAAAAATATGTCACTTTTGTGGCGATTGTACTCGGCGCTGTTGGGTTGCTGTCATGACTCAAGCAACTCCACCAAAGCAGACAGGACTTTTTAAACATAAAAACAGCACATTTGTTTTTGGTATCTCGTTTGGAAAATGAAGTTTCGGCAAAAGAAGTGCTCGATGTGTTAGTTGGAAACATGCGTTGAAGAGGTAGACCGTCTTTTCGTTGGAAGGAACATTTTGAGGTTTACACCGTGCGACAACAAATTTTGCACATGAAAAAATTAATATACTCGAAAAATTAGGGGGCCAAATGTAGTAAAACTGCGTTGTTATTTTTTCTCTCTGACGTCAGGATTGGGTTTTAAAGGGTTTTGAAAATTCAAGAACATGTTTATTTCAAGGAATTATTTCAAAAATTCAGCGCATTGTATGTAGAATAACTATATGGGTATCAAACAGTCAGACAGCCAGGCGGCAATCAAGGCCCTGGGCTCGATGACATTTGACTCCAAACTGGTCTGGGAGACAGCAAATGTTCTTGAGAATCTCTCAAGGGAAATCCAAGTGATAGTACACTGGATCCCTGCGCACTGTGGGCACGATGGTAATGAGGAAGCGGACAGATTGGCAAAGGTTGGGGCTGCTAGCCGGCCCTACGGACCTGAACCAATCATTGGTGTTAGCAAGTTCCATTACAGACATTGTGTTAAAATTCATTAATCAAGCAAACCATAAATGGTGGAACACAATGGGACAACGATGCTCCAAGCTTTTCTTTCCAGCTTACTTCAAAAGAAAATCTAAGTACCTAATTGACCTAAGCAGAAAGGAGGTCAAGGTCATGACGGGTGTGCTAAGTGGACACTGTCTGCTAAATATGCATAGGGCGCGTCTGGGACTAACGGACAGTGAGCTATGCAAATTTTGTATGGAAGAGACTTCTGTACATATCATAGTTGAATGCCCTGAATGCGAATATTAGGGAAGGAGGTAATACAGAAGAGAGATCTGTCTGAAATGAATATAAGGAAACTAAAGGAGTTCTTAGATAACATTGGAGGACACGAACTCCTCCAGTAACGTAGAGGGACATGACACAATGGTTCATTACTTGGACGCAATGTCCCCAGCAGATGTTGTCCGAATCCCAAATCGAATCTAATCTAATCAAATGAAAGAGAAAAATCCTTAGAATCTTAGAAAATTTAATGTTTTTGTGCAAAAAGACGAAGGGATATTCAAAATGCCCTTTTAAAACTTTATCTTGTAGAGAACCTTGCGGGAAGCCGTAACCCAGCAACCGGTTGTTGTGGCCAGTTAAGTAAGTAAGTAGGTCTCCTCTGTACTCATTATACGGTTTCCTATGAACTCAGAGTTTTGTAGGATCGAACATCATGTCGAATGGATATTTTAGATCATTGGCCGAAATGTCCTTCAGAATGTCAATGCAAGCATTTTGGATTGTTTCAACGTTCTCGCAATGTTTTTTTTATTAGTAAATGCAATAATTTTGTAAAACAAAACACTCCCACGGTGCCAATTGAACAGTGCTATTCGGCAGTAGTTGTTGTTAAAAAAAAATTCCATTTTCAATCAAAACATTACAAGTGTCTATGGATGAGGTGGCGGCACTCAAATTGTGCCGAACAACAACCATGCAAATACATATAAAAAAAAGCAAGAAATTAATGTCATTGAGATGCTTGGATTCAATTTCAAGTATTTCAATGAAGGTTTTGGCTGATCTTTGATAAATACATAAAGTTTTGATGAAATCGGTTGGCCAACGTGTTGGCCATGACCTGTGTCCTCACGACCGTTTTAAATCGCGTTTATTACTCATTAACTCTGCCAGGGCATAAACCGCTATTAACATAAACTAAGTTTATCAGTTGACATGTTTCGGTTAGAGTTTCAAATAAATCTTAATACTGCGTCTTTGTTCAATGCTCATATTTGTATTAATGAAACAAACATACCGTCATTTCAGAGGCAAAAACTTCGCTTTCAGTAAATCAAATGTCATGAAATTTTTGCTATAAACTGTGAGAAGATTTTTCTTTTTAACACACTAAGTCATACATAAGTGATGCCACCGTAAATTTAGTAATTAAAAAAACTTTTTTAAGTACTTGAGAACTCACCTTGTACCATGAAAACTCAAACTCAGCAATACTTGCAAAAATTAAAATTAAAAAACACACAAAAAATCGAAAATTGAAATCTATATACTTATATAATCGAATAATGGTATGCCACATAACTGAGCATCCAGCTTCAGACAGACAGTCACTCAGTGAAGCAAGCAACTTGCAAACAACCAGAAAACCAACAGTCATTTTCTTATCAATTATTTATGTTTTGCTGTATGTGTGTGTGTGTGCGATGCATTTTTACACGTTTCATTTTGCATTCGATTGCAACAACCGACGCAAAGGAATACAAAATGCATTCGATGGAAATTGACACGTGATCGAGCGTCAAGCAGAAGCTACAAATAAATGCAGAAAGTAGCAGAAGCAGCAGCAGCAGCAGGCAACAGCTGTCGTCCCAATTCAGCTGGAGTGCATGGAGTGACAAACTGTCACACTCACATATACCCTATCAGCCCGGCAAACAGACAGCCACTGTGCACTGTGGTGCATTGACTTGATAAATATTTAAAATTTTAGAATGCATTTTCGCCCATTTGTTGCATAATTTTTTGCGCATGCGAATAAAAAATTCCACCATCGAATGTGTCATACGAAATGTCACATTGCATGTGCAATTCGCTGCGCATAAATTCGCTCACAACATGTCAGCAGACGTAAGTACACAATTTTTGACGTAAGCTATTTTTTCTTCTTAAATATTACAAGGTTTTTCTTTTATTAAAATTTATTAAAGATAATTTTTTCATTTAGTCTTATATCAATTTAAAGTGTGTAAATGCTTTAAGAAACCTTTATAAAATTGTATTAGTTGGGCTGATTTTCAATGATTCTTTTAATTGAATCGACAGGTTGCCATCTGAAACTCGCACAGATATTTTAGTTGAAATTTTATAAGAAGTTCGCACCGATATTTATTTAAGTTTTACCTGAAAAAATGTATACAGGAATACAGAAGTTTTAACGCATTTCGGTCAATTCTCGCATTTCTGCAGACAACAATTTTTCCTTCAAAATGTTGACTCTTTTTTAACATTTTAGCAATAAAATTCATCGAAATATCAAAAATATCATTTCAGTTAAGAATTACAGCTCATTCAATTTTGTACGATATATCGTACAATGATCCGCAAAGGTGTAAAAATCATGAAATTTGGTTTTTGTTTTATGAACA
This sequence comes from Melieria omissa, assembly GCA_963971225.1. Lineage (NCBI taxonomy): Eukaryota > Metazoa > Arthropoda > Insecta > Diptera > Ulidiidae > Melieria > Melieria omissa. The sequence continues at coordinate 126,673,811 of OZ020267.1, read as the reverse complement.
ATTCATTGAGTCACATTTTTTCAGCCTTATGCAATCGTTGTTGTTGTTGCAAAGTCCTTTTCCCCTCAATAAAACACAGATTCACTTTATTATTTAGAAACGAGAAAAAAATGTGTTAACGCTGATGCTGAAAACTATGCGAAATATTGTAATTACTTTTCTCCAAACAACATACTTTCCTTGTTATTCAAACACTGACGCACACCAAAACTTTTGGGGTTTCCAATCACTTCCCAAATATCACAGAAATAACAAATACTATACATATAGCAAATATCATTGTGAGTGGCATATATGGTTTTAGATTGCATTGGGTTCAACAGTTGTGTATAGAACCTCCAAAATGAGATACCTTTGTGCCAACAAAAAACAATTCGCGAGAATCGCAAGGATCTTTATGCAAAACAATGCTTTGTCACATGTTGCAAATGATGTCTTTGGAAACTTCGGAATCGATTCAATGGGACGCCGAGTTCGCCAAACATTGCTTCTTTCAACCAGTTGGTTTTGGGGTTTCAACCCCACTAAATGCAATCATTGCTAGTGTACTGTATACGCCACTGCTTCCAACTACCATCAGTTCCAGTCGATGACTCATTAAATGGTTATTACGAAGAAGACAAAAAATGTGTAAATTCTTTGATCGCCTCAAAACATGAGGACTTCTTTCAACAAGGAATCCGTATGCTGAATGAAAGATGAGGAAAATTTGAAACGAATGACAATAATTTGAATAAATAAATTGTAAGGGAGAGGGCTTCTTGCATACAAGAAGACCCTGCAGTCGGCCGCCACGCGAGCCATGACAGAAAAATACCGGGAGGAGAGGAAGAAAGAGAGGTGCCTTTTTAGACGCAAGAAACGGGAGCAAGAAAGGCGCGAGCGTGAGGAAATCGAGGAGTGCAGGAGCAGGAATGACGCCCGAAAATTCTTCCAAAAAGTTAAGCGTCTTACGGAAGGATTTAAGCCTGGGGCATCTTCTTGCAGAGACGAAAACGGGGATCTGGTTACGGATGCGCAGGGTGTGCTGAGGTTGTGGAAGGAGCACTTCACCAAGCTGCTCGCAGGCGACGAAAGGAACAATACCGCCAGTGGTGAAGATGTCCAGATGGCACCAATCGACGACGACGGTGTGGATGTGCCACCGCCCAGCCATGACGAGGTCCGGGTCGCTATCCAGCGACTCAAGAACAACAAAGCTGCAGGGCCGGATGGGCTACCAGCTGAATTGTTCAAGGCCGGCGGCGGTGAGCTGATTGGGTGCATGCATCAGCTCATTTGCAAAATATGGCTGGAGGAACGAATGCCCAACGATTGGAACCTCAGTGCCCTTTGTCCTGTGCTGAAGAAAGGCGACCCAACAATATGCGCCAACTACAGGGGTATCAGCCTACTTCCCATTGCATACAAGGTCCTGACGAGCGTATTATGTGAAAGACTAAAGCCACTCGCCAAGGCGCTGATTGGACCTTATCAGTGCGGCTTTAGACCTGGTAAGTCCACCATCGACCAGATATTCACTCTACGCCAAATCCTGGAGAAGACCCATGAGAATCAAATCGATACACACCATCTCTTCATCGATTACAAGGCAGCATTCGATAGCCCGATAAGGGATCGCCTATATGCCGCATTGTCTGAACTTGGTATCCCTGCAAAGCTCGTTAGACTTTGCAGAGCGACGTTGAGCAATACGCGCAGCTCCGTCAAGGTTGGAAGTGACCTCTCCGACCCCTTTGATACCGTTCGAGGTTTCAGACAGGGTGATCCTTTGTCCTGCGACCTCTTCAACTTCACCATGGAGAGTGTTCTGCGCAAGGCCGGTGTATATCGTAATGGCACAATCTTCAACAAAAGTGTCCAGCTCCTTGCTTACGCTGATGATATTGATGTCATCGGACGTAACAAGCGAGATGTCACCGCTGCCTTTGCGGCTATCGAAAGAGAATCTGCCAAAATGGGTCTGGTGGTAAATGAGGGCAAGACGAAGTATATGCTGTCTACACGCAGGGACTCGCAGCGGCTAGGGTCTCACGTCGAGGCCGACAGGTATGCTTTTGAAGTTGTCAAGGAATTCGTCTACCTTGGCACCGCCATCAACAGCAGCAATGATGTCAGTCTGGAGATAAAGCGAAGGATAACTCTTGCCAACAGGTGCTACTACGGTCTCGGTAGGCAATTGAGAAGTAGAGACCTCTCTCGACCGACAAAACTTTCACTCTATAGGACGCTTATCTTGCCCGTGCTCCTCTATGGCGCTGAAGCATGGACAATGACACGAAACGACATAGCGGCCCTTGGAGTGTTCGAGAGGAAGGTGCTTCGCAAAATCTTCGGCCCTGTTCGGGTTGGTGACGACTATCGCATACGAACCAATAACGAGCTGTATGAGCTGTATAAGGACATGGACGTAGCGCAGCGAATTAACATCCAGCGGCTACGCTGGCTCGGTCATGTCTGCCGCATGGACGACGAAGCTCCGGCGAAAAAGGTATTCGATGCGATGGTTGGAGGTCGACGGCGAAGAGGGAGGCCGTGTCTCCGGTGGAAGGACCAAGTGGAAGAGGCCCTGGTATCTCTTGGTGTGACCAACTGGAGAAGGCGCGCGCGAAGCAGAGGCGCCTGGAGAGAAGTTTTGCGGCAGGCCGTAACCCGATAACGGGTTGTTATGGCCAGTTAAGTAAGTAAGTAAGTAAGGGAGAGGGCTGGGTTGTGAACCATTACCGTTTTTTCTTTCCCTAATTGACATATCGCCAATTTTTCAACTGTCAAATTTGTCTTATGATATTACTCTGCTTTTGTGGTTACACCGAAGTACAAACACGTATTTCTTGTGGCAGCAATCAAGTTTGAAAGACATCGTGTTTGAAAATCGACTGCGAAAACTTGTTGGCTTTTTTTTTAAGTGCCATCCAAGTGACCGAGCTTATTGCAAAAAGGTCAATGTGATACATGTTTATTTAGTGTTTTGATTCTATTTTACGATGCAATATTTGTTTATGTCGAATTATGATTGGAAGTGTCATTTATTTAAAGTTTCCAAAATGGCATCGTGGTTGGGCTGTGAACCACTGAGGGGGCTGGGTTATGAACCACCTATTTTTCGTACTACATTTGTTCTAACACTGTCAAATATGGACGGATATATTAAAACAAAGTAATTTTATGTAATTTCACTCGATTTCGTTGAGTTCACTTGAAGTGGGCCAATGCAAGAACGTGTTCGTATTTCACAAGCGACACCGATTAGGATGAAAATTCAAAAAATTGAGCACTTTCATTCATGCGATTTATTATTTTATTATAATTTTTTTCACCTCTTGAGGCCTCCTGATTAAATATATTCTCAACTTACTTAAAAAGTATGGGTGTTTTCTTCGTAGTTTCCGACTTTAATGGGGATTTTCCAGATGGTTCACAACCCAGCCACTTTTTTGGAAAAGCGAAAAATCACGTCCTTAGAAAATTGGACGTAGAGAGTTAAATGTTAATCAAAACGGTAATCTGTCTTCATAACAAATTTGCGCTTTATATTTACCTTTCCAACGGTATCTTAGATTTTTCGATATCTTTATTCTGTGAAAAGTTAGAGCCAAAAAACAAAACCCGGTTCACACCCCAGCCCTCTCCCTTACTCATTTCTCCGAATAAAGCTTTAAAGTTGCACAAAAAACCCTAAAACTTATTTATAATTCATATAGTATATTAGAAATGCAAAAAATAGGACAACGGCCAAATGTAAAAGGACCTTAGAAGAGTGCAAGCATATGAAAACTATAACTCAAGATTTGAGGAACAGAAGGTATGTACTAGCAAAGGGCCAAGAAAACTTAAAACCATATCTTTTGTTTCTGTTTTAGCATCTCACAATCCAATGCAATCCAATCCGATTGACATTTACTTTCTTATATCTCCAAGTGTCCACGTAATTCCCAACAGAATTTCAGGTCCTACTTCGCTTCTGATTAACTTGATGAGTAACTAGCGGCCGAAAAAGGCCTAACTTTGCCGACTTATTTCGCGACTATGGAAAAAACTATGAGGATTTAGTTTTCAAGGAGGCACATATTGAAATATGGGAACAATTTTTTATTGTTATTTATGTATTGTAACGCTGAGGCACTCTGTACTGCGCTATGCATGAATGCTTTTGCGAGCATACTTTTAGGCATGCACTTACCAACAAGTATAAAAAGCAGTAGTGTGCAGCGCAGGGGACGAGTCTGATTTGAACAAGAAAAGTAGAAGCAAGTGTAGATACAAGTAAATGGTAAATCTGTAAATAAAATACGAAATTAGAGAAGTTATTTTCGTAACAGTATATTCAAGATGACGGCGGCAGCGTCACGCTTTGAAATTGCCTTATTATTTAAATCCCAAATGTGTGGACAGTTTTTTCATAAAGTATAGGACATGGAAACAAAAACAATATATATTTCATCATCTATGTTCTATTGCCTATGGTATAGTAGATAGAAAGACTTTTTCAATTATATATATTTTTGTAAAAATTGTGCACTTTAAAAAAAATGTATCGACTTTGAGACAACAAATTTTCAGTTAAATTGTTTCCATCAACAATAGGAATAATTGAGGTCTGACTGGGGTCTGGACAACTCTGAGATATGGAAAAAATCATACATTATTATTTATTTATTGAGAGTTTTTGGGGCGGAAGCGCCTGGCGTCGTCCGTGTGGGTATTGGTCAAGGACGAATACAAAAATCGTTGGTAAGGCAAAGGTTAAGCATCTCAATAACATAAATGTATCGCATTTTTACTGAACTTTTGGCTATCGAAAGATGACATCTCATCGGTAGACACTTTTGACTGATTTTTTGATTAAAAGTAGAATTTTAACCATCAACCACTCCTCGTTTCAAATTTATGCGGCAACGTGTGACTCTCACCTTATATAAAAAATCGTTTACCGATTAATCAAAGGCGTTTTGCGAACGTATAAGTCATCCAAAAGGCTTGTACCGACATCCTGAAGGACATTCCAGCAAACGATCTAAAACACTTACATATTAGACAGGCTTTTAGATCAGAGCCTGAAGGGGGGATTTCCTTTCTCACTGTGTCGATCCTAAAAATAGTAGACTTTGCCCCATGTAGCAAATGCAGTGGAAGTTAAACATGTCGAGATGACAAAAATATTATGCAGCTTAGTCGTTTCTACCGTCCATAGGATTTTTTAGAAGATTTTTTCGATATTAAAAAAATTATATTTAATACTGAAAGTAAATAAAATCTGATCAATTTTGAATAAGTAACCAGTATCTCAAAGGATGAGCGTAATTTCCAAGAGATATTTGGGATCTATTTCCTCTTCTTCTTCTTCTTCTTGACTGGCATGACAGCCCGATTACGAGACTAAGGCCTAGCTACCCGCAACCATCCATAGGCAATTTTACTCTCAAGAGTTTGCAATTTCCTGCTGAGAAAACAGCCGCCGACAGAAAAATTGTTATTTTTCTTTTTGTTTTCGGTGTTAACGGAACGGAGTATTGAACCTGGATTCGTGCGCCGCATTTGACTCGCGGCCCAACGCACTAGCCAGCTGAGCTACGGCGACTGTCTGTTGGGATCTATTTCGCTGCATCAAAATGGTGAGCTGGTTTGCTTCAGGAGAAGACTAATGGATTTCTTTGCAGTGAAGATGAAGTAATTTACAATGGGCGTTTTTTCGACTCTGAGCTCCAATCTAACCCGAATTGTCTGGTTTATTCTATGCAACCAAAAATCATAGGCATGCTGATATTTGCAGAGACGTTCTTATTCGTTTGACAGCCATACTGATATCCTGTCTTGTCTTCAGGAGGGATATTTTTTTGAAATATGTTAGATATCATCTAAAACATTGAAGGAAGAGTTCTGAAAACACTGACTTTTCAATGCTTTTTTTTTACATAAACAAGATTCTTTCATTTGTGATTCTGTGTTTGTTTGTTTGTTGTTTTCATTGTTGTCTCGCTTAGTGGCGCGCACAGGGGGTTTGAGGGTATCAAACCCCCCTAAACACATAAAATGCTGGTACAAAATATGGTTTCGAATGGATGGAAATGTTGCACGCACAACCCCCCCCCAAATTTTTTCATATGAAGACCTTAATCTTCTTTGAACTATGATTTGAAATAGCCAAATCCTCCAAATATCCAAAATATCCTGAGATTCTAGAATGAAATTTAGTTGTGCTACATTTCAACACCAATTTAATATGTATGTCAATGTTTGTCTGTCTTAGTTTCACTTACCAGCAGACTTTCGAGCGTTGGCTCACAAGGAGCATACGGACTCAAGGCTTACATCTAATAAATCAATTTAAAATGAATGCTAAATTCTGTTTGTCCTTAAATTGCTGTCGCATTGAGTCCTAATTGTACTTACGAGACAAAGACAACATGCAGTCAGGGCTTAAATCGAGATCTAACTTCTCCAAATGACTGTTTACAATTAAATTTTATATACTTCATCGATTTATTTTGCTCAACATTGAATTGAGTTTTAAACGCTCGAACTCCCAAAGCAGTCTCGTCGCCGCTGATTGAGCCAAGCTATGCTTAGCTGCGCTTACTTGTTATTGCTGTTGTTGTCGGTAAAAGTAAAACGAATGGTGGCGCACTGCAACATCAGACTAAGCCCGATTCATAAATAGTATTTCTGTCGTCCGAAAGTATGTGGCAGCGTGAGTGGCCTTCGAGCGCACTTAAGCAATGCTTAGCGCGCACTGTCTGCGGTCGTGTGGCCTGTGGCGAGCGCATAAAAATACTGCACTCTCGGTGAGCACGAAATTGCTGTGGCTGCACCGCAACGCATAGCGTGCAAAAGAATTTTTTACGAACAAGTAACGTGTGGAAAAAAACGACACTGCATAAAAATGTCAAAATTCGAATGAAAAAATGCCGAACAAACCGACACACACATCGCATCAGCCAACTAAGCAACCGACTGCGAGTGTAGAACTTTTATGCATTTGACTAAAATCGCAATACAGTTGCAGTTCGTTGTTGTTGTTGCCGCATACTGTTGCAGCGATAACAAGTCAAGTTTTTTCCGCACTCAGTTTTAAGTACTCGTGCTACACACAAACACGCACACTAACTCAGCCATCAATTCCGACCACCGCGCCGCGCCGTGCCACGCGGTGCTCTTCACGCATCTTAGGCACTTGCAAATTGTTGTCATACATCCTGGGGGACATTTAGGTGTAGCGCAGCGTACTTGGACCACTGCATGAGGCTGTGTGTGTGTGTGTGAGCTTGAGTATGTGTGAGTGTATGCGTGCGTGCCACAAGCATCGCTGTGTGCATTATTAATGCACTCGTTGGCGGAAAGCGCCTCTACACCCTTCAACCGCGTCGTTCGCCTCGCTCGCGACATTGCGACATTTCCGGTACGGCTGCCTGGCTGCCTGGTTGGCTGACTGCTTGCCCGCCAGGGACCAGGCGACACAGTTGCAAAAAGCATTTTAACTCGCCTCAACTTTTTGCTCGGCTGTGTTTTTTGATATTTAGGCGTCGTCCGCACGTACGCAGTTATGCGACCGTATCATTTGACTGCGAGGCGCACCGGGCGTGTGAGGAGCGCTTTTTCAACTATGGGGCTATACGTTTTTCGTGTACGACCGTCACATGCACTTTTTATGCAAATCAACTAAGACTTGAAGTATTTTCGAATTGAATCGCTTTTTATTTTATGGGATCTGAGTCAGAGCTCCTACCGAGCTAAATAACATTCCGCAATAAGATCTCGCGCTATCTAAATAAAGCATTTGAAATGCTTATTTGATTTTTTAAATGAATTTATATCCCAGTATTGTTATAATCTGTAAGAATCTTATGTTCATAGACTGAAAAAATGAATTACAAAAATTAAAGAAACATTAAAAAAGGTTTTATTTGCATTTGAAAAATTTTAAAAATTCAAATAGTCAAAAGTGATGGTACATGCAAATCATAAATTATGGAGTGAACCAGAAAAATTTTAGAATTTTTACGCATCCAGCATAAAGAATTCCAAGAGTTAGGAGGCTGGTATTTGCGAAAAGTGAAAGTATCTATAAGCATATAAAGCAGTTTCTACTTTAGTCAACATGTCTAGGCCGCAAAAGTGATGTCACAAATTAATACTGGACATTTACTTGACCGATAAGGCGAAGTCTAGACTAAGCATGGCAAGGGAAAGCAAAGCGACAGTAGCGACGGTTTATAATGTTATAAGCAACTACAACGCGGGAAACTCCATCTACAGAGCCGAAGAATTAGGCAGAAAAAAGGGTCCAAGTAACCCAAAAGTGCTAAAAAAGACTGCTACCACATATTGTAATAACTCGACGAGGTCGACTCCAGATGTTGCAGCTGCAGCAGGCACATCGCAATCAACTGAGATGCGATATAAGCGAAGTCAAGGGTTAAGGACCTACGAACAGCAGAAAGTGCCTGACTGGTCAGAAGCTATAGGAAAAATATCGAAGACGCGGGCTCGAAAACTAAATGACGATTATGTGACCAAGTTCGAATGCGTGATTCTCGATGATGAAACCTACTCTAAGGTGGACTTCAAGCTTTTGTCTAGGAATGCCTATTTCACTACAAATAATAAGAATGAAACATAAAGAAAATACTCCGAAGTAAAATACACCAAATGTTCAAAACCCTTCGTGGTTTGGCAAGCTATTTGCTCCTGCGGTCTACGGAGCAAGGCGTTCATTACGACAGCAACAATTAACTCTAGACTTTATATAAAAGAATGTCTGCAAAAACGCCTTCTATCATTTATTGAATAGCACAAAGGAACAGTTTTGTTTTCGCCAGACCTAGCGACAAGCCACTACTCCAGGTCAACTATGGAATGGTATGAAGGAAATTGTGTCGCGGAGGTCCCAAAAGAGGTAAATCCTCCCAACTGCCTGGAACTTCGGCCTATTGAAAGATATTGGACTGTAATGAAAAAAACCTTAAGAAAAACAAACAAAGTTTGCAAAACTGATGTACAGTTCTGAAATCGATGGAAGCAAGCCTATGCAATAGTCACCGAAAGTACTGTCCAGTCTTTAATTAAGAACGTTAAGAAAAATATAAAAAAATTGTCTAACCACTAATTATATTTCATAAAGTTTTTTTGTGAATTAGAGTTTAGAAAATGTATAATAAACTGCAGTTTATTTTAGTAAAAATTCTAAATTCTTTCTGGTTCAAAAACTGTCTGTTACAAATAATATTCTATGGGGGAACCCCACATTTCTAAAACAATTTGGTTTGAAAAATGCAGGTGTGTAATTTGGGGAAATCCCCGAATTAGTACGTATGTCAGGCACACCTGTGAAATGATTTTTGTCACGGTAAGTTTGAGTACGATGCACATTCAGCCGTGGCGTTTGATAGCGAGGAAGACGAGTGGACACCAAAACAGTACTTCGTTGGTTGTATAGATTCTTATGGAGATGAGCCAACCGATAATAGAAATATTTCGGAAATGCCATGGTGATGGTGAAATTGAGGAAAGCGAGAAAGACGATCAAGAGAATGAAGAGCAGTCAGCAGCACAACACAAAGCTTCGTTCATTGCAAAAGATAAAACTAAATGGATTGAAGCGCCAGCACAACAACACCAAACCACATCTTATAATGTTCTGCGTCAGAAGAGTTGGTCCTCAATGAAGAACAGAAACACTTACAATAAGCGATACATTCAAAACAATTTCCACCGAAGATATGATAACTTAATCCTTCGGTACACGAATAAAAAGGCCTCTTCTTTCTGCACGACATATAATTTAACACATTCTAATTCACAGCTGCAATGGAAACCAGTAACTGTATCCGAAATGTACTCCTTCATTGGAATTTTGATTTGCTCCGGCGCAAATAACTCCAACACCCATCATGTAAATGAAATGTGGCATTCGAGATCATATCCACTGTGCCGTACAACAATGAGAGTCAACAGATTTCAGAGCGTTATTCGTTTCATAAGATTCAACGATGCAAATGCACAGGTAATGCGGAATTATACCACAAAGATAGCTATTGAAAGCATCATCGGCCGACAGAAACATGAATGTTGTCTGATCTCCTACTGTTGACCGAGATAATTCAGGAAGGAAGAGAGTCACTGGTTGCTGCTTTATTTGTAATTATCAAACATTAAAAAAGGCGCAAAACACGGATATACTGTTCCAATTGTGAGCAACCACTTTGAGACGAACACTCGACAAATATTACAAAATTGCTATAAATAATATTTTAGTTTAGTAGTTTTTGTTCTTTATTTTTTATATTCAACGTTATTTATTTATTTTCAGAAAATGTACATATAAAAAACTAAAAAAACAACACCGAAAGAGTATTGGGTACCTGGGTTCCCCGGGTGTTGGTACGGCAGACCTTATTTTGAATGAATTTTTTCTTGATTAATAAAAAAAAAAGTTTCACTTTCAAATACCTTAATGCTTTAAATTGAACTAAATAACGACGATCCGGGGGCTGGCACGGAAATATTAATTTTTACTCGAGCTATATGCAAAAATATCCTGTTGTGGGTACCCGGGTGTCCGGGTGTTAACACAAGAGTTAATTGATAGATATGCAACATTAAATAGAAACTTAATTGCTCAATGAAGGCAAAGCAAGACAATCATTGAGTGTCCTTCAAATTAATCAACTCGGACAAGACTTTACACAATATTTCGTTTTAAGGTATTTTCCCCAGTTTTTGAACACATTCACGGGAACGAACTCTAACGCTCAGAAATCCAGTGGGACTCGCTTTGATTGCGAATAGAAAGAAGCAAAACAGACGCATGTCAAACTATGCAAATATGAGAAATTCGCTACTTGCCGCACACCCCTTCTTGCAACGCAGTTTGCACCGTTTTGCACGGCACACACACACACACACACACAGCCAAGTCATTAACCCATTTTTTACCGCCGTGTCTTTAAAGACACGGCAACTTTGAAAAATTCTGAAAATTACAGTTTCTAACGCATATTAAATATTTTTACATAATCGGAAAGCTACATTCGTTGGCTTTAAAACTGCGAACAACTATTTTCGAATTTTAGGGTTTCACTCAGTGTAAAACTGGTATAAACAGGACCACCTTTTTTAAGGGTTTTAAAAAATTTTTTGTTTAAATACAAAATGAATTTTTTTTTTAAATAAAATACCCAATACTGCTTACCAAAAGAACAAAGTTGGCATACAAATTATGAAACTTTCAGTTTTCTAAAGTTTTAAGCGTGTTCTAACTTGAAATATTTTGGGTAGTCCTTAAAAACACGGGAATCGCATTATATTCAACTTTTTCCTTGGTTGGAACTACTTTCGATGCGTAGTTAAAAAGAAACCGTAACTTAAACTTGAAAAATGTGGAATTTTCCGAATTTGGCTTACGTATTTTGCCAGCGTATCTTTAAATTCACATCTGCTACAGCCCAAAAAAAAAATTTTTTTAATTTTTTAAAAGCAGAAATGGCATACGGAGGCTCTAAATAGGCTGTATTATGAAAATTTTCAAAATCGGTCCACGGGATCTAGGGGCGGTAAAAAATGGGTTAAATATACAAAAGTACAGAAGCCATGGTAATTGAGTTGCAAATAAGTGTTTCATGGCGATACTTCATGCTATTTTTGATGCACACACATACAGAACGACCAGCATTTGGCTTCGCGGTAAGTTGCGAGCAAGTTGCTGCTTTTTTGGACAATTTTTTTTATAACTTTTTTGTTTAGGTTGTTTTGGTCGCTCAAACGTTCATACATATTAGTTACATAATTTTTGCATGCCATTAGTTGGCGGCAGCTCGAGACATACATATGTATGTGTGGATTGTGTGTGTCGGTAGCTAAAAAATTTCACAAATTTGCGCAAATCGCATGCAAAGCGTTTGCTGCAGCAGTTTAAAAAATACATAAATGAAGCCAGTAAAATCGAATTTGTTGCAAAACTGTTGCAAAAATTAAATCATTTTGTGAAATGTTATATAAATTGGCTTTTGTGGGTAAATTTAGGCAATTGAAATGAATCAAATATATCTTCAAAAAGTGCTGCAGCCGAGTTTCGTATGACTTGAGAGGATAAAACCAGCTAATTGTGTGTCAATAGTGATGCAAAAGAAATTTTAAATCAAATATTTGAACTTTAAATGTAAATCTTTAGCTAATTTCAATAGCAAAGGACTATTATTTAGTTGTTTACTTATAAGAAAATAATTTGTATTTACTGTCCTCAAATAAGACCAAAACTTCAAAGTTTATGAATTTATTGCCAAGTCCAAAAACTTTTGGTAAATAACCCTGCGAGTTGTAGTTCAACAGTAAAGTTTTTGCCATATTCTGGCTGCACCTTTTTGTTGGTGCAAATCCTTCTGATTATTCTTAATGAACTTCATTTGTGCATAAAAAACCACAAAACCAGCTTCGACAGTGAAACTGTTTGCATTCGTTGCGGCATGAACATTAGTTCAGCTGCTTTATTTATTTCATTATATCTACTGAACGCCGATTGTTGATGTGCTGGTGGTCGGTTGTCATTTGCCGGTTGCTTGTCGGCAATTTATGCCAAAAATACGAGTTTGTTTGGTATTTTGAATTGCAGCAACGGTCAACATTCGCAACCCCCAAAGTCACACTTGCCGTCACATCTGAAATTTCTTAATTACGAATTCCAAATTAAATTACACATTAACTGCAACATTGTGAATCCTCTTAGACTCATTTCCCTTCATAAACAGTTACCATACACTACACTACTACCAACACTATCTACAGTGCGTGCTTACGAAAGGGTCAACACACGCAGCTGGATAGAGTGGAGCTGAGTAGTAGAAGTGGAAGTGGATACAGAAGTGGAAATGGGTGTCTACGCTGCGGCTGGTTGCGTTAATTTGGTCTTTCTTTACTGAGTGCTGCGTAAACTCGGCAAGAATTTTGTAATTTGTTGAAAATAACTTTCATGGACACACAATAAAACCCCCTCCCAGCTCAGATACCAAACGCACTGGAGCGGTCCAACCGAACCGAGCCAACTGTGCGCCGGCCTGTGGCCAGTTTAAAGTGTTACAAGTTAAGTGATTATTATCTTCGCGTAGCATTGAGAGAGCGTGACCAAGTTTTGGCAGACCACTTTGCACTTCAGTGGTGTCTGGCTGTCGAAATTTACTGCCGAAATTTGATAATTTCAAATTTCCTTCCTTGCAAATTTTAAGCGGAAGTTTCACCAGTTATTTGCCCTCGGATTATAAAGAACTATTATATATATATTTTTACATATCATCGCATTTAATTTGTAATTCTATCGCTGAGTGCATAAAGTGCAACTAAAGTTTCCTCTGTGCACTCATTTTGTGACTCCACTAAAATCCATTACAATCATTGCCGCACTCTACGCTGCTCGAAGCGAACAAAAGGGTCCATACAACATTATTGAAAGCTCATTGCAATTGCACAGAAGCCATCACACACACAGACACAGATGCATATACTCACTCACTCACTCACTCACTCACTCACTCACTCACTCACTCACTCGAATCACATCAAGCAGCAGCAACATGCATTGAAATGCCGAACATGGCCGTAAATGGGTAGTGCGCCACATTGAACGGCTGAGTGTTTGACGGCTGAAGTATAAGCAAACACTTGACATGGTCAGCGCACAAAGAGTCATATGTGGCGGTGGCTGACACTATCGACGCACGCTGTCATCTGCAATAGCAGTCGAAGCGGTGCTAAAACCGCGGCACTGCAGCGCTCAGTATAAAAAGCAACTGAAAAGCAGTGCAGCAATGGAGAAAGCTGAAATGAAACCACACACTACAGTATGGTGAATGTTTTTCTCTTTTTTTATCGAAAGCGTATTAAAGATAAGTTTATGTTATTCACATTGATTTGTTGAGGGTTTTTGCTTAGTCGGCCATTAGTTGATATCTATGTTGAGTAGCTGCTTTGACACATTAACCAAAGGGGGCATAAATAAGTGAATTAATCATTGCATTATTTAAATCATAACTATGATAGCTGAGTAGTAGTAGTGAATTTATCAGAGTATCAGCTGCGGGAATAAGAATTATGTAGTATATTTCAATTATCATTTATTTTATATTTACTTATACATGGGACTACTATATAAGCATTTGGGACTTCATGTCGTATAAGTAACATCAGGTCTGGTCTTTGGTGAAATAAAAAAAAACAGGATAGTAAGTTTTCGAAACATCTGAGATTGCCATTGAAAAGTTTGTAATTTTGTACCATAAACGTGCTTAGAACATTTTGATGTACAAGCGCTATTTGTGTTGTTTATACCGACTTGAAAAATTCAGTTCGGTCAAAAAATTGATTTAATTCGTGAACATTTTCGAGCAATAATTTTTTATGATTTCCGAAGTGAATTATCTCAAAAACAGTGCATTGATCGCCTTCATTCCGCATTTGGTGAAGAAGCACCAACCCTCAAGACAATTTATAACTGGTTTAACGAATTCAAGTGTGGTCGCCTCTTGCTCCAGGACGAATTTCGTCAAGGTCGTCAAAAATCGCTCATTGTGCCAGATAGCATCGATGCATGTGACGTACCGTGAGATAGAGGCATCCATGGGTATTAGTTCTACGGCCGTGCATTCGATATTGCATGAACATTTAGCTGTCAGAAAGTTTTGTTCTCGTTGGATTCCGCATTATTTGGCAATCGCTCAAAAAAAGGCTTGTGGCGATTGGTGCAAAGAAATGATGGAAAAATTGTATCACGGTACTTCGAAAGTAGTTTATAAGATCGTGACAGGTCCCGAATAATGGATACATGCGTGTGAGCCTAAAACAAAACAGCAACTTGGAATACCAAAGCATTGAGTACATTTTTAGATTAAAATTTTCAGAAAACATTAGACCACTGAAGTTGTCGAATTTTCATTTGAGAATCGTTGCGGAATCGTAACAAAATGGACCCTTTTCTGAAGCGGATGGTTGCTGGTGAAGAAAAAAGAAAATAGATAATAATAAATAAAACAAAACATAAATAAAAAAAATAAAATAAAATTCAACAAAATTAAATAAAATCAAAAAATCAAATAAAACAAAATAAAATAAAATAAAATAAAATAAAATAAAATAAAATAAAATAAAATAAAATAAAATAAAATAAAATAAAATAAAATAAAATAAAATAAAATAAAATAAAATAAAATAAAATAAAATAAAATAAAATAAAAGAAACTAAAATAAAATTTAAACAAGTCAAGTAAAGCTCAAATATCAAAAACCAAAGTGCTCACAATAAGCCTTTCAGTGCATAAAGCGACCCATAATCATTGCATTACATTACAAACTACTCATCACTGCAGTTGATATTCATAAAAATAAATTAAACAATTTCGTTTGTAAACAACAACAATGCCTAACCGCACACAACACCTGTTAAATTTTCAATGCACAAAATTAATTTGCCTGTTGGTGAATCTTGCAACAAAAACTGTCGCTGTGCAGCATTGGTGCTTGCAGCTGGCATCGTTGCCAATAACCGTCGGGTTAGTGCGACGCCAGCATTATTAGCGTCAGGCTGCACGCTGCTTTCATTAATAATTCATGCTAGCAACAGCGGCGACATTACATGTTGCCGCTGCAGCTGCTGCCGATGATTATGATGCCAACGCTGGTGCCGCTGCTGGCGGTGATGCTGTCGCCGGTGGTGGTTGCATTGCTGCTGCTGTTGGCATCGATGCGACGTTGCAAGCTGCATGCGGCTTGCATATAAAATTATAATGATTAATTTATCCCAGCGGTGCTCGTAAATTTGACTCGTAGGCAGCTATGGAGAATTTCGCCCCCTTTAGCGCAACCCAAGTGCGGTCCAATGGGTAAACACACACACACACATATATACAAATAAGTAAATAGATTAATATTGGTTTGCTGAATAGCGATTTTAGTGTGTTTGTATAGCTGACAGTTTTATAGTGAAAATTTGCGCCAAAAAAAGGAAATAAAAATTATTAATAAAAATTCAGCCCTGCGCTGAGTTAGACAAATTGTTTTTTGTTTTCAACAAATCAATAAATATTTAAAACAAAACAAACGTTTTAGTCGTTTTCAGTAACTCTTGATGGAAATTAACTTAATTGCATTACTCAAAAGTTACCAGCACACATCTTTTACCAACACTTCGCCTCCCTCTCAACAAATGAAATTTCATTCATTGCAGCAACGTTGGCTGTGCCGCTGGCAGCTGTTGTCATTTTTAGTTGCTCGCTTTTACGTTTCCCTACGTTGGCGTTTTAGTACTTAAGTTTGCTCCCATTGTGTTACTATTGTTGTTGTTGTTTTTGTTGGTGTGTGCATTGCATTGTTGTCTTTCGCTGTTTAATTCGTTTACAGTTCGCTGTTGTCTGCCGCACTGACATTTTGTTCATTTTTAAAGAGTGTTGCACCACAACACAATAACCCGTTGCACTGTTTGAGTGCACTGAAGGACTCCAAGAACGAGAGAGAAAGAGTGCATTTTACAAATGGTTTCGCTCCACTTTGGTTAATTTGATTTGTGCAACTGACGATGATGATATTATTCGCGCTTCCTCTGTGTTATTGCGTAATTTCTATGTAAAAGGCAATGAAATAATGGTCAAATTATTTAAGCGAACAGTTAGTTTGATAAATGGATTATTGCGGGGGTGACTAAATAAAATAGGGTCACCGAAATAAGATAAGAAAACAGAACGTCTGCAAATTATGTGCAGAGCTGATAACCCTAAGCTGTCACGTACAGATCTCGCTGTATCCTTAACTGCAATTCCTATAGTTCTTTGCTTACCTGGAACGAGACATGCAGGAACATGCAGTTAAAGGTTGCAGATTGGCTTCGTACTGCCATCGTTAGATCAATCTGTATTAGCAGAGCTCTGCCACAAATTGCAGCAGCACCATCAAATATTTTGCTTCCTATTGCCTTTTGATTCCTATTGCCCTTCTCGGGAAGCAAGTGGCAAATGCAGCTATGGACAGCTGATCTTATGGGCCATTACACAGTTCTAGCTCGCTTTGTTAAGTTCCCCAACTACAAGTTCCGTTCCAAAACAAACAGGTCTTTTAAAAATAACAACAGTAAATTGTTTGGGAAAATCGATTATTTTATTCAAAATAGTCTCCAATAAAGCGATTAGATTGTCGACCAGGATGTGCTTTAGCATGTCGATGCAAGCGATTCGACTGGCTTCTACGCCCTCAAACCGTTTTTCATTGGCAAATGCAAATTTTCGAAAAGATAGAAGTCGCACTATGTCAGCTCAAGCGTACGCGGGAAGTGATTAATGTTTTAAAGTCTAGTTTGAATCAACAAATCGACCGATCACAAGTGTCCATCGATGAGATGGCGTCAGTCAACTTTTTCGGAACAAACCGTGAACCAAATAATGGATTTAAATGCAATTAATTGGTATTGATATATAATGTAATATAGTATGTATATACACTATAAATTATTGACGCTTTATTTTATTTCTTTGATTTTCTGTGAAGATTTTGGCTGTTCTTGGTTTTCATAAACTTTGCGGTAATTGCAGATTTTGGTTGACCAAGCTGTTGTTTACCATTTATGCCTTCACGATTGTTCTCAAACCGCGAACACCACCCATGAACTCTGCCGTGAAATAAACCGGAATAATCACCGTAAATTTGGTTTATCAATGACAAATTTTCTGTTACAATTTTATCAAATTTTATTCAAAACTTAATATTGGTTCTTCTTACCGATGACACAAACATACTTTCACTTCAGACGCAGTAGCTCTGCTTTCAATAAACCCAATGTCATGAAATTTTTATTATAAATCTTTAAAAGACATGTCTTCCTAAAGCACTATCTTTCCAGTACAATATAGGTGACGCTACACAAAAAAAATCTTGTTTCATTTCATTCAAGTCATGTTTACTTTGAAACGAATCTTGCAGTTTACTAAATTACATCAAAGTTCTCATTTCAGAAGTGATACTCAGTATCAATTTCATCATAAGCATAATGAAAATAAAGGTACAACACTCTTCATAGAAGACGTTTTAAAGACGAAAGCTGAAGGTTAATCCAATCTTTGCGACTTCCGAACCAGTGTAGTGTTTTCCAGGAAAAAGAACAGTAAACTTAGCAATATTCTGCATACAGAAGAAAAACATATTTTTCTGTAGACAGTCCAGTCGCTCTGAAAGTGCTGAATTCACTCTCGACGACATCTAAGACTGTTCTCAGCAGCAGAAGATCTCTTAAGGAAATTGCTAACCAACTGTATTGAATTTTAGAACAATGCACAGTGATTCGTTCCATAGACAAAATTCAAAAAAATTTAAAGTCTCAGAATTTAACGATTTTAATGTCGTTTGAAAGGTAAAACTCCAACTAAGAATCACTGTGCAATGTGTTGATGTACTGGTCTCAGAGGGTACGACAAAACATATCAGTCAGAACTTTGCTTGTTTCGGTAATTTCCAAATCACTTGTAATTTGATTACCAATGCCAGCTCCATTCAAATGGCAAACAAAAGATAAAAGTTTGTACAGAAAACATTGCGAGTCAGGTTTGGATACAAATCGAACGTAGATATAAAGTTCCCCCTAAACAATTTACACAATTATTATTTTGGATTGGACAATATCGTACAGACAGCTGAACCGTACCGAAGGTGTATTAACGGGGCACTGCCTACTAGCAGGTTCGATCTGACGGAGAGTAAAAGTTACAGAATCTGCAAAGAAGAAGACATTGGAACATGCCCTCCGCTTCTAAGCCGCAAATCCAAGGCAACACTTCGAAATCTTATAGACACAAGAGTTCGAGAGACTAAAGAAGTGGCATCGTTGGGCCTGGAGCATTCGTACTCTCCCCGATCACTCATCTTCACTCGTAACTCATAAACTGATCTCCATCTGGCATCACTAAGGACCCAGTAAGGGTTTTTGTGTGGTCATTTGTGGCAATTGTTACGTTTTTTGTAAGTTTGTTCCAAGGCCTCATACGTCTTTTTGTAAGTTTGCTCCAAGGCCTCATACCTCTTGCTGAGGCTGGTTTGAGACCTAAAAGAAGGGGTACAGCAATGTTGTGTTGCCACAGTGGGCTTAACTTGACTTTAATACGGTGGCTAACTTCCAAATATGTATGTAAATAGGTGAAAGAAGGCGAATATTTTTAATTACGTTGAACTTGCAAGCAGTTTATTTGAATCTGAACACAATTCATTTGATTCCTAAAACATACAAGTTCATTTATACCATTTGTGGACTCTATCCTTTCGACTCCGAATTTTACCAAATTTTACTTTTTGGTGTGTAAATCATGAAAAACGCATCTAAGAAGTATACACGAGAGATTTGAAGTTGCCACGCCTCTTTGTTAGATTTCTAGAGCTAGTTTACTTTTAAACAATTTTAACTTATAACGGGTTAAATAAATTTTGCATAAATATTTTTTAATTACAGACAAATTATTTTATATTTATGGAATAATACAAAATTATCACTTTTTGATTTTATTTAACCATTATCAAAAAAAAAACTAGGTTTTGATCAACCGCGCCCAATTCGTAGACTTCAATTAGAACACAAACTTTCCCTGATATCGCTGCAAGTTATTGGAAATTACTTTGGGGATAACGGTAAAATGTTTGTATTTTGCTTTGAATTCACTTCTAAAAATATAAATTTTTTGGTATCTACTTAAATTAAACCCATAAATCAATCGCAGTTTGTGCTATAAGATGACAAATAGGTGAATTTGCTCTAAGGCAACTTTGGGGTCAAAAGGTTTAAGAATTCAGTGTATAAAAAGTTTGCCCGAGTTGAACAACTCAGCTCAACCGCTTAAAAAGCAGTGTTTGTTTATATGATGTGGTCAGATTGATTCCGTTGAATTAAAAACTTAATTTTCAAGGGCAGATGACACTTTAATGACCAATTCAGTTCACAGTTCTGACCAGTCTCGACTGCAGTGTTGAACTTCATAGTTACTGCGGCAGTAAGTCAGCGAGTAATGGCAGCCTCACAGCCAGATACTGTTGTAGTAGTAGGCGGCACTTGTGGTGTGTGTGTACAACAATTTGCCTGCTGCGCTGCGTTTATGGGCACTTTATGCCACTGTCGGCGTCATGAAGGTGCGGTCAATGAAATAATTTGCATACAACGCGTTTACAACCC
The DNA here is from genome assembly GCA_963971225.1 of Melieria omissa. Classification (NCBI taxonomy): domain Eukaryota; kingdom Metazoa; phylum Arthropoda; class Insecta; order Diptera; family Ulidiidae; genus Melieria; species Melieria omissa. The sequence continues at coordinate 126,653,635 of OZ020267.1, read as the reverse complement.
ACACACGAGCACCACACACACACATACATATCTCAAGTATGCAGATGTACATTTACAGATCGTTGTTTCCATTGTTCGAGGGGATTGCGTGCGCATGTGTTCGCCTGAATTGATGCGTTGAACGTTGTTGCATTGTGTGCAATTAAATGACTAATTTGTCATCAGTGCGCCGACATCAATACCGTTTCTGGGAATTGCATTAGTGTTTCGAGTTAAATATCTTGGCTGTCAAGCCGAAATGAACAATGACAGACGACTTTAATAAATATCAATAAATGTCAACATGCCGAAAGCAATGTACGGCGTACTTGACAAGTGGCATTGAGCTCTTCAATGTGTGGCAATTTTAAATAATTTAAGTATTTCTTGAACGGAAAATTTCATTCAGAGTTTTATAATTCGCCCCGCAATAGCTGAAATTACATTAGCCTTGTTAGTGTGCATACAAACACACCAACACTCACACAGACGCAGACATTTTTATTAGCAAATTGCATTATTTTTATTGGCTTCATTTCGCCCACACATTGCGCTCATATAAATTATATTTAAGCTGTTGATTTTTGCTATTTGTGTGCTGCGGGTGTTGCAGCTTTTCGTATTTGTGCGGTTTTTTGTTTTTTGTTGCTATGCTACATTTGTTCTGTGCGTCTCGGCTTTTTTGCGGCTCCTCTCAAAGCTGTACAAATGGCAGTGGGCAAACAAAGAAGCAAGAAAAAAATCGCCTTAAGGCAATTACCACTTATGAGCTGACCGCCGGGCAGCTGTTGCCAAATGCAGGCGAAATATAAAGCCAACAATAAAAGCAACAACAACAACAATAAGAAGAACAATAACAACAGCAACAAGAACAAAGTCAACATATGGCCAACAAAGCAGAATATCATTACCATTTTTTATGCATTCATTTCGGGCCGTATTAATTTTTAAATTTGCTGCTTGAGCCACTCACACACACACACACACACACATTGGCAATGCACTGTGCCAACGCCAACCAATTGGGCGGTGAATAATCTGATTACATTTTTCACTATGTGCCACCCGCTGCAGTCGGTCCGCACTGCAACAGTGCAGTGGCAGCAATAAAATTGTAACGTCAGTGTTATAAACACGAAATAAACATACAACAATATATTACGCGCCAGTCATGGCACACAACGCTGCATAACTGCAGGCGAACACCTCGCGCTCGGTCCCATAATTTACGTGCTGCCATCATAAGTTTGCAGAAAATCAAATACATCTTCCGGAAAAAATCTACACTCGGAAAAAATCTGCCGAAAATTGCTTGTGCTACTGAAGGTCATCTGAGACTGAACTAAATAAGACTTAAGAAGAAGACTGAGGGAGAGATTGAGGCCGAGTTTCTCGCCATCAGCGGCTTACTGAATGAAATCTTCTGCTTTATGTCGATTCCGAGGGACGCATTGGGAGCTTTTCTTACATTGTCTATACTCAACCCAACCCATTTGTTAACTAGGAGGCAGAATGCTAGACGACTTATGGATAGTTTGTTCCACGCCACTGGAGGACATTGGTAGGTTCGTTCGGCAGTCAGGTTGGTTTCAGCAAATGGCGAACAAAGGACATTACAATGGGCGTTTTGAGAGCGACGAGTGTTCTTGCTGAGATACCAGCAATCTGCCTGTCTACCGAACCTAGCCCTTTCAGACCGCGTGCACTTAAAGAGTTGAAGATCTTCAATAACACGTTGCGATATCCATTAAATGTCCCAAATTTATCGAATATTTAATGTAAATACTATAAAATATTTCAATTTTACATTTCCAAGAATAAAAAAAAAATGTTTCTAACATAATTTTAGAAGTGTTTTGTATGCTTTGTGTTTCTCAATCGTTAGTGTCACAACACAAAAAGAAAGTGTGTAAAAGGTGTTTGATAACTGAATTTGTTTTGTTATGTTATTATTATATCACTGATATACATATCTTTAGAATTCTACATCTCACACAGCTTGGTCTTTACGTAGTTAAGTCCATAATATAAAAAATAAAGGTAATTCCTCTCCTTTTTCTCAGATGGCATGTTGAGCATCTGACATACTCAAAAGACATTTTGTTTTAAATGCATTACCACTTGAAAAAAAAAATTTTTAAACCATCACATAAAAAGTCAATAAAAACTCATCAAAATAACTTTGCCTAAAAAAGTTGCATCTAATTAAATTTAGTTTGAGGTATACGAATACTTGGCTTAAAAACAAGCTTAGAGTCCAAGCAAGGAGTCGTTGCTAACAGAATAACAGGACAAATTTTTTTGGGAAAAAGTTCCTTAACCACTTCGGTCCCAAAGTTACCTGAGAGCAAGTTCATCTATTTGTCATCTTATAGCAAAAGCTACGATTGATTTATGGGCTTAATTTAAGAAGGCGCCAACAAATTAATGTTTTTAGAAGTGAATTCAAAGCAACTCACAAAAATTTTACTGTTATCCCCAAAATAATTTCCAATAATTTGCAGCGATATCAGGGAAAGTTTGTGTATTAATTGAAGTCTACGAACTGGTCACGTTTGATCAAAACCCTGTTTCTTTAATTATGGTTAAATAAAATCAAAAAGTGATCATTTTGTATTATTCCATAAATATGAAATAATTTGTCTGTAATTAATTAATATTGATAAAAAATTTATTTAGCCCGTTTTAAGTTAAAATTGTTCGAAAGAAAACTAGCTCTAGAAATCTTACAAGTGAAAAAATCTTAGGGAAGTGTTTCATGATTTAAAAACCAAGAAGTAATATCGAGACACAGGGTAAAATTCGGGGTCGAAAGGGTTAATGAAAATTACAACCCCCAGTTGCAGTATCCGTGCGACGGTTGTGAAGACGATTGTAGCCATCGGTTGTAATTTTGCTAATGATAAACGCAATTCGGAATTGATGTTACGTATACGCCATGACGTGCTGTATTGATTTTATGGAGAATGCTTTTGGTTTTGAAAATTTAATTGGAAAATTGTACTTACGCTTTAGAAGATCATAAGATAATAAGGTGAAGGGGGTTAAATTGCTTCAAATTGTTGACTCTCTTCGGTTGTGCTGTGCAACGTTGTTCTGAATAATGTTGCTTAGCCACGATTGTAGCGAAATTGCACGTTGCCACACAGTTTCTAGTCGAGCCGAGCCGAGCACAACATAACGGATGGTACTAACAGCGGCACACGCAAGATGTATTGGGGGTTCAGACTCCCCTAAGTAACTGCTTGTTACAAAGATTTTGGGTAACAAATGTGTTTCAACGCGTATGTAAACCTCTTTAAGCGAAATCCTGGCTACAAAGTATTGTGATGATTAGGTATCGGATTTATATGCAAAACCTATGCAAAAAATTCAAAAATATGCAAACTATGCAAACATATGCAAATATGCAGTGCATATGTTAACTCATTCTTAATATTTTTCAATAAAAATAGTTTCTGTTTTGGTCCCGTTCAAATCGGAAGCTCCAAAATAAATATGCACTTGCATATAATTCCGATCCCTAGCGATGATACTGCACCCTATCACTGTGCAAGGCACTAGAATGCTTTTACTTTGCATGCTTTTAAGGGCATACTTTTAGAATACGACTAACATGCGTGGCATACTTTTAGGGGCTTAATAATTTTGCTAGAATATTCACAAAGGTGACTCGCTATGATACTGGAAATTTTGAGTTCAATTGGAAAGTGCGAGAATGATCTGAGCAACAGTTTCCATTTCCTGCCAAGAGCGTATTTGTACGATTCTTGTAATTCTCATATCTTTCAAGTGGTTATCGATAGAAGTTGATGAATGTTTCATTAGCCCGAGCTAGAAATCGAACCTAGGGCCTCTGGTATGAGAAGCCATCGCACTACCCGCTGAACTAACAAGGACGGCAACAAGAAATCCAACTCAATTGTTTGGTGCTTTTATACTTCTTGCATTACATAAATAACGAAATTGACCTGAAAGAAGTCGTGGGAAACAGCTAGTTCTGAGTAGTTATGAGATTAATGCTTGAACTCTTCTTCCGTTTTGACTTTTTTTTACGTTCAAATCAAATTTTGAACGTTGTTGTGTTCAAAGACCTTTAAAAGAATCTTATGGCGTTTATTTTAGTGTTACATTTCTTCCTTTAAGTCCTATTTTAGAGGACATTGCTTGGCTTTTTAGAATAAAAGTGTCAGGTTGACCCATAACAAATGGAGCTAGAGGGTTAGCATGTTCCACAAAAATGTTGTGAAAACGCTCAATTACTTCTATCGCTATCCACATGAAGCAGATGAGAATTACAAGAATTGCTCAAGTGGGCTTTTGGCAGGCAATCTCCAAGTGTGAACAAAAAAAACGCCAATCGCCGTTCGAATTCGGCGTTAAACTCTAGATCCCCCTCCCTTTCCTCATCCACTTGAAATGTGTGTTGTATCACATGTTGGAAAGACCAATGGGCCTCATAATAGGCCTCCGATTGTGTCTCTTATGGAAGAAGCCACCATAACCTAACCTACCATCCCTAAATTCAGATGAAAACTTTCAAAATGGTGATACATGTTTATTTTTTTGCGTCCTCTACCATACAAAAATTTCAGAACATAATTATTTTGGAAAAAACTTGGATTTGTTGTTCAGTGGCAAATAATGTTTAAAGGTTTTGTAAAATATTTACAAAAGATATACATAGACGTCAGTAATTGAAATTACCTTATTTTTTGAATCATGGTTAGAGGAGGTCCTTCCATCAGTCTTGCGGTCTTCCTCTTCGCCGTTGAACTCTAACTAACGAACTAACGAACACCTTTTCGTCGGAACTTCATAATCCACACGGCAGATGTGGCCAAGCCCCGGGAGTCGCTTGCTGTTGATTCTGTGTGCTATGTCCAAGTCTTCAAGCAGCTCATACAACTCACTATTGGTTCATATACGATAGAGCCAAAGATTTACGAAGTATCTTTCTCTCAAACACCCCAAAAGCCGCTGACTGATCCTTTCGCTTTGGCCATTCTCAGAGTGTACTATATTCATATCCGCACACACACACACACAGACATGTGCGTGTGTGTTTGTATATGTACATATTTATGTATGAGACATTCATTCAGCCATTCCCGGCTTTGCTTGCATTTTACTACTACAATACTATACTTGTATATCCACCCGGCCGCATTCGGTCAGTAGCATTAAATTTTTATTGATTCCTTCCGCCAAAGTGCAGCGCCGGCGTGCGGCAGCGGTGTGGCAAAATTTCACTGAATTTCAGTGGTGTGTAGTATGATTTTATGCTGTGTACGGGTTGTTATTGCACCTGCCGGTCGTCAGACTATGAAAATGTTTTTACAGCACATTTAAAAGCCATAGGACGATGCATAATTCCTTGTAAAATTCTCTTATGACGGATGCTTTTATGTGGCGGATATTTTTATATGGTTTTTAATGAAATTGTTGCATATACATGAATATATAACTACGCACACATATACACATATCTATGTGCAGTTTTATAGCGAATGTCAGTTGTTGGTTTATATGTTACTGAATGCCATCAAAGCGAGTGTAATGGAAATTTAAGTGTGTTGTAAAGTGTTAAATATTTGATTATATCTATTTTTTCCGCCATTGATCCTGCTTTGTAAATTATCTCTTTTAATGAAAATGAATGAATCATACTGAATGAATGAATGGTAATGAATGATAAAATAATTTGTCAGTTCATTTGTTATTTAATTTACTCAATTTGGGCCTTTGGATCATCATAGACAGGTTGCACAAATTGAACGATATCATTCAAAGACCACACAAAAAACTCACAAGTAAAAATTCGAATAGCAATTTTTGATACTGCTGTGGATTTCAATCTCCCCAAATGAGGCTGGTTTCTTGCTTAATCTTTCAAAATAAAATACCAAAAATATTTCTTTTTTAATTCCAAACTAGAAAAATCCGTAAGAAATTCACTTTTCTTTTTAACTTACAATAAAATTGCTTAGCTTTTGGCGCATCAACATTGCTTGAATCAAGTCGTCAGCATACCTTGCGTCAAGTTGTTGCCACACATCACAAGTCCGCTGTTGATGCAATTTATAACCAATAAACAACAAACACACATAAATATATATAAACGAGTAAGTATTTGTATTTGTCTATGTACACTTGCGTGCATTTTTCCATAGGTACTCTAATTTATTTGACAGAAACAGCTGTCATTCGTATCCATGTATTCATTAGCTGTGTTGTCATTTTGTCTGCCATTTTGTGCCAAGTTTAACTGGGCTGCATGACAACTTCTTTTCACTGAAATATTTGATACACAAAATTAAATTGTTTTCACACTGCTTAAAGATGACATTGTGTGGTTGGCGTTTGTTTTTATTTACAATTGTTGTTGTGTAAGTGAGTGACTGCATTGCTGTGCACAATGGCCAACAAAATGTCAAATATCAGTCAACGACTAAACCGCACTCACAAAAATATCAACAGCTCAATCAGCAATTTTGTGAAAAACACTTTGGTGCATTGCCTGCCGGCGACAGGCTGTCTGTCACCCAATGAATGCGAAAACCGCACGCAATTAAAAATCATTCACAGCACTCGGCTAGCTGTCATTAGAAATGCGCCACAGACTTACGAGAATATGGTGTTGATGATTTCATTTCAGACACACACAGACACACACACACACAAACACATACATACATACATAGAATAGTTATATAGAGTTGGTGTGATGTGGCTGTGGAGGCACAGAAATTGTCGAAAAGCACTGACAGGACAGTAAGTAAGCTGTGAGGAGTTAAGAAACGAGGTTCTTCATACAAAAAGTGTGATTGGTCTTTTTGAGACAATTTCGATTTCTGAATGAATCGAGTGTCTACTGAATACTAATCAATACTGAATAGTAATCCGTAATTACTAACTTAACGAGTCATAACAACTTGTCACTCCCCGTCTGCCTTCTCCAGGTTTCAATTAATTTATATATTGTAATCTATGAATGCTTGTAATTTGGCAACACTGAACGATTTAAAAAACCTAAGTCACCCAATTGATTAATGAATAGTTACGTCAACTAAGTTACTTTCCTTCTATTTGAACGGGACAGTGAAAGAGAAGAGTCGAGTAAGAATCCACGAATCCAAGAGATCGTAAAATGTTACCGGAATCAACCTACCGGCCTCCAAAAATGCTCTTTAAAATTTTAATACGCTCAACACTTTTTGTAATTTTTTTAAGCCTCTATTTCTAAACTCGCTTGAAACATTTGTCCACCAGCAGACAGAGTACCTCTCATAGCTGTCGAGAGTTATACAACTTTTCTTATTCGGTTCAGGAATATAAGTAAACGATGAACTTGTCGACACATATTCCTTTCCTTACAAAATTTGATCAGTAAATTAACAGATTAATTTCCAATAGAAATGCGATCGCTTTTTTTGGTTCTACTCTACTGTAACCTCATCTTCTCCAGTCATACATATGGGGAGATGAAAGGGACCTTTCTTAACTGATTCTCCTTTAATCCTTTCAACAACGGCATGGCCTTTCCAGTCAAACATATCAGTCAGACATCAGAGATGAGATGATTTCTATCTATCTGATCCTGATTCTGACCTAATCACTTCAATGAAAACATGGCCTCCCTCTTGGACCACGACCTCTAATAACCAGAACGAACATATCAATCAACGCAGTTTTGCTGATCATTCGGGTGACTTGTCCATGTCAGCGTACCATCGCCTTCTCCAGTCATAGACGCAACAATATGAGAGGGTCCTTTACCTGATACTGAACTAATCGACTCCCTCTTGGCATTTAACCTTAAAATACCTCATTGAACACCTCAACCAATGAAGTTTTGCAGATCATTCGGGTGACTTGGCTATTTCGGCGTACCATAGCCTTCTCCAGTCAGAGACGTTATAAGATGAGAGGGTCCTCTACCTGATCCTGAACTAATAGTTTCAAAAAGATACGGTCTCCCTCTTGATCGATAACCTTTAACTTAAGCATCGCGCACACCTAACACCGGGTGATATTTCTTAGTCAGCATATCCTTGTCTTCTCCAGTCATACATATCAGGAGACAAAAGGGCTTCCTACATGGCTGATCCTCGTTCATTCTTTTAATGAAAACATGGCCTCTCTCTCGCTCCATGACTTCTAACTGCCGCATTGAACATCTCTAACACCGAAATATAGTTGACCATCGGGTGACTTTTCTATGTCAGCGTACCATCGTCTTCTCCAGTTATAGACACAATAAGATGAGGGGGTCTTCTACCTGATCTTGATCAAATCGTTTCAACAAGACATGGCTTCTCTCTTGATTGCTAATACCGGGTCATATGTCTTAGCATATCCTTGTCTCTTGATGTCGTACACATCAGGAACTGTCAGATCCTCATTAAATTCTTTAAACGTACACATGGCCCGCTCTTAGTCCTCAAGCTCTAACTACCGCATCGAACACATCAATCAACGGACTTTTTAGTGACTTGTCTATATGTCTATGTCTTCTCCAGTCATAGACAATAAGTTGAGGGGTTCCCTACCTGATCCTGAACTAGTTTCAACAAGACGTGGCCTCCCTCTTGATCAACTCCCTCTTTAACTTCAGCATCGCGAATCCCTACAACCCGGTGATATGTCTTAGTCAGCGTAGCATCGTCTTCTCCAGTCATAGACACAATAAGATGAAAGGGCCTTCTGCCAGCCTCATTCTCAATAAATTCTTTTAATTCTCTTTCTTCTTTCTTTCTTTTAGTTCTAGACCCCTAACTACCGCATCGAACACTTCAATCAACCGAGTGACTTGTTTATGTATCTATGTCTTCTCCAGTCATAGACACAATAAGATCAGGGGTTCTCTACCTGATGCTAATGCTTTCAACAAGACATGGCTTCCCTCTTCATCAATGTCTTCTCGATGTCATACACATCAGGACCTGCCTGATGGTTATTAAATTTCTTTAATGAAGACATTACCTCCCTCTTGGTCCATGACCTCTATCTACCGCACTGATTACCTCCAAAACAGGAGAATAGCTGACCATCCGAGTTATATGTTCACAGTCAACATATCTTCGTCTTTTCCAGTTATACGTACACATCAACCGATTACACCTATTTACCTGATCCTGACTTAATCCTCGACAGAAAAAGCAACTTAAGCATCAAAAGGTTCCCCATCTAAAAACCACAACCTACACACAACATTCAAAGAGATAGAAATTCAAAAGCAAAACGCCCAACGTTCGAAATGGTTAATGTGTAAAAAATTAAATTTGTGTTTGTCTGTGTTGTATGTTTAGTGCTCGAGATAAAATGTCACTACACATCAGCCACAAGGGAAACGTATTTTCCTTTATTTGATTTTCAGCTGCTTAACTTGTTACCCGCACCGAAGTGATTTCCATGTCAATTTCGCATTTACCTGTTTCATGTTGAGGCACATTATATGTACTGCATTCACGATGTAATTTTGTATTTCTATATGTGTGTGTGTGTGTGTGTTTGTATATGGGGCAGTCAGCTGCCGCCATTAGGTGTGCTGCCATTTGGCCCAGCACGCTTCATTGGCTCACACTGCGCCACTGGCAGCGTGTGATTGATTCGACTTGATACACTTTCAAATTGATATGCGTTAAAAGTAGCACACACATATACACATTTACACCCCGCACACACACACATATATTTTGCATACAGCTTGAAAAGTGCTCTGTGCGACACATTGGCACTGCGCAAGCAAATATCAACCGAAACCTGCAGAGACATAAGCAAAATTTAAAGAACGTCAATGACGATGACGATGACGACAACAACAACAACAACGACGACTACGACTACGACCTTTTCTGGCCGAACATGACACCCTGCCCGGCTGCTGGCAGGTGTCGGCAAATGTTTGCTTGTGCGTGCACCCTGCTGGCATATTTTTCTTTGGCTGCCGCTTATGGGGTTTGATCTGTGGTGATTACCGTCGGCCAAGCTCGGCGCTCCCTTTCAAATTAATCACTGCGGCTGGGGGAGCTTTATTTACATTTGTGATGCTGCACGGCGAACGAACCCATTTGCGGTCGGACGCGCAGCAAACGCATTGCGAATACACAAATACACAAATTACACACCTGCACACAAAGCAATAATTTGTTGGTTTTCGTTCGGTTTTGCTGGGCGAGATGGATTGTTCGCACTCGAACCGCAATTGTATTATTGGCTTGCGATGTTGTTTGTTGTTGATGTTTTCTAAAAATAGAAAAAATCTTTAGCTACTCATGTCTGGCAGAAATTTGTGTGAGGAGTTGAGTTGTTCAATGCTTTAAAGAAGTGTTTATAGAATGTGGAATGATGTGTAGAAAGATAAGTAAAAGGGGTTTATAAAAGCTTATAAAAAGTACGAAATTTTTGTTGTTGGAATGTTGTATCTAATTATTCAAGGTTTTTGAATGCTACATGATTCACTAATGCGTCGAAATTGCTTAAATTTATTTAACAAGTTTGTGTTCTGTTTGCTAAAAATTTGTCTCTAATGGTTAGACACATTTTGGGTTGAGTTGCTTTATAAACAAACAAAAAATTCGTATTTGTGGAGAGGGAAATCGATAGGAGACTGAAGAGTTTCCATTGCTTCCGGTGAAACTTATTGTTTGTTGGGAATTTCGGTCAATTTACGAGCGAGAACGTGACTGATAATGGCGACTTGTATTGGTCCATGATAACTGACTTTTTTGGTGTCAATTGGATGACATGGACCAGCAAACATTGAAACATCAGTTGGACAGGTTACATGCTTACTCTTTGGTATGAAATTTGGTGTGGGTTTTGTTCACCTTCAGAAACATTAATTGGCTATGAAAACTGACTGATTTGTTCTCTTTGGGATGAGATGAACTGGGAGTAGATCTGATTCCAACAAGTCCCAAATCGAGTGCTGTATTCAAGTTATAGCAAGAAAGGTAGCATTATTCGAGAAGTTGAGATAGGAAATGGCCTGACACATCGTGTAGTTTAACCCTTTCGGGACGGACTTTAAATTGGAATACCAGAAATGTTCTCATGCTATGAAAGTTGGGGCTAGAAAATTATGTTGGATACTCACAAATTCTGAAATCATTCCTTTATCCGGGGATAAAGAATTATATTTAGAAGATCTGATTATTTGTTTTGAAGAACATTTAAAAGTTGCTGGGACGTATTATCCCAAAAGTACTGAAGGGATTTAGGCCTTTCAACTTTTTTCTGTAGAGCTTTTTGTAGAACGTTATGTCGCCGGCCCCAATAGGTCGAAGGATAGCGTGATGGCTTCTTATACCAGGCTCGATGTTCGAATCCTAGTTCGAACTGGTGAAATGTTCGTCTACTTCTATCGCTATCCACATAAAGCAGATTTCAAATAGAATAGAATATAAAGAATCGTACTAGTGCCCTCTTGGCACGCAATGACAGAACTTACAAGTTTCCGCCTTTTGGATTCGGCATTAAACTGTAGATTTCCTCCTTCCCTTCCTCTAACTACTTGAAATTTTTTTTGCAGTACATGTTTGAAAAAAAAAAACAGAGTCGCTTACACATTTCAAAAACGGATGATATTTTTGGTATCACAATGGGCCGCACAACAGGCCTCCGAGGGTATATCTTATAGAGGGAGCCACCATAACCTAACCTAACCCATGTTATGTCGCTGATGTATGGCAACAAGTCAACAACAAATGACATACTAGAAAACAACATAAGATCCAAGCTGACTGATGCAACAGTATCTTATGCAAAGGTATCCAGAATCACCTTAGTTAACACAAAATTTCTAACTTTCTGGGTCATGACAATGATTCACAAAACCATGAAACCACGAAAATTACTTTTCAAGGAGCTGCTATATGATTAATTTTAATGTTTCTTTTCTGCTACTGACGATAGTTACATTCATAGTTATGATAGGTTTTTTCTTGTGGTTTCTCCACGCTAGCCGAGACTAGGCTGTCATTCCAGAGGTCGTGGGTTCAACTCCCACCTCGTGCAGGGTCCCCGCACTTTTCCAACCAATTTTTCCTATTTTTTCTGTTCTCAAAATTTTCCTAAAAACCCTGCAACATACCTAAGTTTAATGATCCCCAACAGAACTTACTCCTATCCCACCACTTCCACTATTGCAATTATGCGCTGTGCGGCTGTAAAAAGAAAACAAATTTACAGCTACACGGAGCACCAACGACGTCTGTAAGGGGAAGCGGACAATTGCGAAAACAGCGCCCCAAATTGATTTAGCGAGGTCCCCAACCATTCTGCTGTAACCTCTTCACACAACAGATGGCGTTACGAGCGGTAGCTCAAAATAACGTAGGCGACGTTCTTAAGCGGCGTTAGATGGCAGCCCCAACACTTAGAACTACCTGCGGTAGGCCAATCACCTACCCTGGCAGAACAACACAACCGATTAGCGTACTCAACACAAGGCTTTTTGTGGAGGCCCTTTGTTCCAGAGAGGAGTGAACACTTAAAGAAATCAATACGAAGGTACCTAGGTACCTTTTACACTATTTGTATTATTTTTTAAGTAAAACTATCCTACTTTCGGCCAAAAAACGCTAGGCTGATATTTTTAGTATCGTCCTAAAAATGAATTTACTATCTATAAGGCATGTTAGATAGAAAGATTTTTTTTTCTGGCTAACTTTTTGAACTGACTTTTGAACACTACTCCTTTATTCTATACAATTTGTGAGAAGGTATAAGAATAAATTGGTGTAAATTTTTCGTATTGACAGAAGGATTAAAAGTTGGTAAAGTAATGATCACTAATGATGGATTTCATGGATTTGATATCAAGCTTACGGACCTCACTCAACCCAGGGAAATATGAGTTTTCTCAGGCATGTTTAGAAGGCGAAATCTAGCTTCTCGTATAGCAGCACAGCACCACAGAATATATTCCATGGTTTCCGTGACGTCATGCTCTTTACATATACTGCACTCGTTCGATTCAGTTATGTCCACATTTTGCGTACGAGCTGCCTTTAAACAGTGTCCTGTCAGCACGCCTCTGTTGATCCTGCAGTCCATCCGTGAAAGCGCTAACACAAACCTTCTTGCGTATCTCTAATCGAATTACTTCATCATGGTTCTAGCCATTTTGCAGGCAGCTAAATTGTTCTAACGTGCTTCCAGTTTACTATACAAGTTGCTATTTAGACTCCTGTTGTATAAGAGACTATTAAAAAAAAATAGACTCCTGTTGAGTGCTTGCAGAGGCATTCGTACATTGCTGATCTGCTCATCTAACAGGTGAACACCACTTGTGGCGATAACATCCGTTGCCTCATTGCCCTCAATAGATATGCCATAGTTATATTCATAGTTTTCACAAACAGTGAAGTTATCTTCTTACCAACCAAATGTGTAAAAGCTGTTTTTTAGGGCCTTAAATGTATTTAACCCTTTCGAACCCGAGTTTTACCCAGTGTGTCGATATTACTTTTTGGTATTTTAATCATGAAACACTTGTCTAAGAAGTGTGCACACGACGTTTGAAGTCGCCACGTCTCTTTGTTAGAGCTCTGCAGCTAGTTTACTTTTGAACAATTTTAGCTTGAAACGGGTTAAAAAATTTTTGTATCAATATTTTTAAATTACGGAAAAATTACTTAATATTTATGGGAAAATCCAAAATTATCACTGTTTGATTTTATTTAACCATCCTTAGAGAAACAGGGTTTTGATCAACCGCGCCCAATGCGTAGACTTCTATTAGAACACAAACTTTCCCTTAAATCGCTGCAAATTCTTGGAAATTTTCTTTGGGAATAACAGTACAATTTTTGTAATTTCCTTTGAACTCATTACTAAAAATATAGATTTGTTGGTGCCTACTGAAATTAAACCCATAAATCAATTGTAGCTTTTGCTATAAGATGACAAATAGGTGAAGATGCTCTCAGGAATCTTTGGGGTCGAAAGGGTTAACGCTTGAATGTATTTAGCGTCACATTTAAATCCTCAAAATCCCATACAATTGTTTTTGTATTAAAGTGAGTAAACTCACTTTCAAAACTGAGTTAACTCAGTTTTGTTGTTTACAGACGTCTCAACAGAAAATGTTATGTTAACATCGGGTGCCGTATTGTACAATGTAAACAGCCTGCTCGCAACTGCGCAAGAGTTGTACGTACACAAGCAAAAGAGGGGATTTGAAATGCGTTCTGTGTGACAGAATTTTCGCTATGAAAATTATTTTTCTTGTATTTTTCGCATAAATACATATCTATCCTAAAGGCACTAATACGATTACCATATGCAAGCAACAAATGTTGAAAAAGCAAATAAGGAACGTAAAACTTCTCATAAACCATCTTGACATTAAAAATTCAAACAGCTATGGTATCAATTAGCTGGCAACTTTCATTGATGAAATAAACATTGACAAATGAAATAAATTTTCAAAATTATGAAAATATGACACGACAATATTGGATATATTCGGAGGCACAGACCTTCCGAGACTGCTGGGAAGAAACGCGGAGTGATTTTAAGGCAGCGAAGGAGCTATAGGAAAATCACGAATACGTATACGAGAAGATGGTAGCGATGCGCTTAGCTGTGAATAAAAATGTGAAATGTGAACAAAAACCAGCGGAAGTCAACTCAGTTTCGATGGAAACGTATAACAGTTCTCAAACTAAACAGATTTAAATAAAAAAATTGATTTAAGCGCTCAGTGCAATTAGGCTATTAGGTCCTTCTGCATTTTGAAGACAAGCACTGTTTTTCTATGGAACTTAATCGGCACTAAGCAATGCAACCAAACGCTTTAAAGCCCTCTCACAGGAAATAGAATTGAGACGAAAATATAAATTCTGAAAATACAATTTCAAGAAACAAAAACAGTTTAATTTAGAGAATGTCCACCGAAGGTTGTAGATTGGCGCGCAGATGCAATTAAACACTCGCACACAGGTTGCAGTCGCTGGTTGCTGAGAAGTGCCGCAACTCACCTGCTGGGCGTTGATGATGGCAGTGATGCAGCAGCTGTTGCAGTCGTTGCTGTGCTGACGTTTTGCTATTTCGCCAAGTTTATGCGATTTCATGGCAGACGACAACATAAATTTCCACTTAAAATTCATTAGTTTATTGAGAAGATTGATTGCCAGTCGTAGGCGTCAGCCTGGGTTGAGTTGCAAAAACTTTAACTTCAAGTACACACACATACATTCGCACATACACACACACGTGGTGGCATGCGCAATTGATGTGCTGCGAAGTTTCAGCCATTAGCAACGCCCGCCAAATTAATGTGCATTCTTCGATGTTTCTGTGGGCGAAGGGTGGCGCGACAAGTGGGAGTTTCATTTGATTTCTGCTCATTAGCAGCTGCCACGTGTATGAACATTTGGCGCTACTATGAACTAATCGAATTGATAAAATGTCATTAGTGTAACATAGAAAAAAAAACCGACATCAACACCGCACTCGATAATAACGAACTGTCATCGACTTTGATTTCGCGTAAATAATTTTGCAAAGCCTGCGGCCAAGCTGCAACACTCGACGTTCGCTGTTGTTGTCACTGCGCTCGGTGGCTGGCGGCAAGTTGAGTTTTTAATTAACATTATTATTGGATTTTTGGCAGTGAAAAGTTTAATTAAGTCACGCAATTAAGCCGAGCTTCAATGTCTTGTGGACAAGCGCTGACAACAACACAAACACAACAACTACAAGTGTCAATTTTTTTGCCGCATCGCCGCTCAAAAGCTGCAACTGCAGCAGCAGCCGCCGGCTGAAACGCTTTGTGTATGAATGTATAAATGTTTGTATGTATGTGTGCATGTATGTATGAGTAAACTCATACATATATATATATAGTTGCATTTACAGTCGCCATGTTAAATATTTTTGGCACACTGTATATTTGTTTGTGAGTGTGTGTGCGTGTATTTGTGTGCACTTCCGCGTTACGATGTCGTTCGTTATTGATTTCTTTCCCATATAAATTCCTGCAATCGATATAAATTTAAGTGCCACACAAAAAACCGCACCGGTCGCCATTGCGATAATTGCTTTCCATCGTAAATAACGTAAATAAATCGGCTATCGTTGTTGTTATTGTTTTAAATATCATTTCGCACATTGACGTAGCTGTTAACACTCACGTAAGTGCAGTGGTCAGCTACTAAAAAAAAATAACCACTTCCGCTTTTGTCAACGGATGTTGGCTGGCGTTGATTGAAGGAATGACAACGAACATATATGAATTTATATATTTACGTAAATTTATGTTTTTGTACATCAGTTTGTAGTTTGTCACTCGTAACGACAACCTTAAGTGTGATACTTTAGTAAGAAATATTTATTATTTATATTTATTAAGAAATATTTTAGCACTAAAAAGCCCTGAAACGTCTCTTTGCTGTTGTTTTGTCATTTCATTGGGAGTGGAACGGAGGGAAATAATGCTCGAAGAACTCAATTAAAACTTACAAGATTCGTTCTTTCGCTCCAACAGAAAGACTGTAAAGACATCGTAGTCATACGATTTAAAGTCAAAGAATGAGCATCGCCTATTCGAAAGAATGAAGGAAATGCAAATAAAATGGTGTCAGGAAAACAGTGAACCACATTCTTTGTTTCTGTTCAGTTATTTTAAAACTGCGCCTTACTCACTTAGGGGTCCAGTTCTTTGCTTGAGAGCAGTTTCCAAGTACAACACTAATATCCCCAACACATAGAACATTCGTTCGCGAACACCGGCCGCAGTTGTCGCTGTCGCAAAGCATAGAACTATTCGCTTTTTCGAAAGCAACAAAACGAAAGCAGTTGACATCACTGCCTCAAAATAGATATTTTTAATGGAATTTTCCTTTTTTTCGCTGTGCTTTCAAAAACAACAAATTTGTTACGATTTCAGTTGAAATTTACTAAATTTAAAAATGATAAAATAAAAGCAGAGTACGCAAGCACTTTAAAATTTGTGTTTAGGAGCTCAAAACCATGATTGTGATATCATTACTGCCGCTTTTAATGTAATCACGTGGTTGACTACACGGCGATGATCGAAGCCGGCGCATTATTAGAGTTCTGTGGCCGTGTCGCTGCCATATTCATTGTGATATAAAACTAAATGTATCCAATACAACGAACGAACTTTAGTCAATGATACATATATACTCTATGTGACAATTTCCAAATCCCACATTCTGATCCTTATTAGCAAAAAATTAATCAAGTCCGATTTCAGGTCATCATCAGTAATGATAAACTTACCATTGAAATGGTTGCATAAACTTCAGGTATATAAGGTATAAGGTAGAAGTGTCACCGATTTCCAATCAAGATCCAATATTTTTCTACGAGTCACCAAATATGTATATTCGAGGAGTTGCGTTATCGTGGTGGAACACGATTCCTACTAAATATTTGTAAATTCTTGCCGTTTTCTTTGATTGCTTCCTACAGTTTCTTTAGTTGTTCACAGTAAACATCCGAAGTGATCATTTGGTTGCCGGAAAACAGCTCTAAATACAAAACCCTTTCGTGATTTGATCAAATTTGCAGCATAATCGTGTAGAAGAAACCTACAGGAGTCTGGTGGTTCCTTCGAACGAAACTCAGAGAGCACGGGACAAAACAAGGTTGAAGATGACAAACGATTATACACATTTTTCTTTAGAGCGGTAACACAAGTAAAATTTCCGGGAGCTCGGAATGCGTCGCTTTACTCGCTTTTCATCTTCACATCAACCGTCGAGTTGCCACCTTAACCCTTGTTTTTTTTTAGCTATCAACAATCGTACTCTGATACAATTCAGATATCGGTTTAGTTTGCGCTGATTTAAAATACATTACACATCTCTTTTGTTCGATGTTATTGAAAACGACCAATTTCGATCAGAAGTCTTGAAGTGAAAAATCTCTGTAGTGAAATTTTTGTAAGCCAATTCTAAAATTTGTATTCTATTAAGCACGAATTGTAAAATGAATGTTAAATGTAAAATTATTTAGAGTTGGTTCTCGTCCCACTCAGCTCTATCAAGAGGGAAGTCCCAAAGGACTTCTTCACCAAAGCCAGCACTACTTAGATGGTAGAGGATGGAACCCGTTAAAATAAGCAGATTACTGTGACCTACATAAGAACAGGAAAGCTCTTAAACAAAGGCCGCCGGAATGTAGCAAGACTGACCGCGGTCATCAGATCCAACCAACCAAACATGCAAAATTTATAACTATTTATATTTATAAATTTGACTATTTTTCGTTCTTAGTTGTGTTTGGGGAAAATACTATAAAATATCGACTCATCTTTGTAGAAAATGTTCAAACACAAACCAACAACACTTTAACACTTTCAGTCTCAGCAAAAACCAAACTAAGAGAGTACAGCAAGTGGGCCAAATATCTTTGTTTTGTCGCACAAATTTTATTTGCTCCAGTTTGCCACACATAGAGACGAACTGCATTGGAGTAGAAGAAAAACATGTGACTTGCTTTGTTGCACTTTCATGGAGTTGCAGTTAGACTCAAACGTTGCTGACTTATGGCAAAAATATCTGCAACTGTTGAGCGCTGCGAGTATGTAAGATTTATGCATGAAAAGCAAATTTCCACACTTGAATGAAATTTCGAAATTTATGGCAAAGAATTTGCAGCCCAGCAACATTTACGCAGCAACACTACGCAATGGCGCTGTGCGAGTAGTTTGTATATTTATTGCTTTAAATTTTAGAGAATATTTTTCGTTGCGCTGCACCGTTGTGGTTTGGCAGTCGCTGTGTGCAATTCGACATTGGGCCACTGGCCGATTACCGAAGCACTTAATGCCGGGAGAGGAGGGGATGGCAGCGGCGATTATTTCTGTACTGACAGCTGTTTATGCCTCTGCTGGGATGCATAAAATCAAATACACACACATGTATTGCAATTGCAAGTAATTCGTGGCGCACTCGCACAGTGTGCACGTGCAGTGCGACACTGCGACAAATCATTGTAATTCATACGAAGCGGGAACGGGAGCGACGGCAGCAACGCAACGCAACGCAGCACAGCGGCAAATGATTGTGCCGTAAATTTCGAATTGACCATTTCGCGGTGGCAGCTGGCTGCAGGGTAAACAATAAAACCGAAATCGGTGCACGCTGCTGAAAAGCCATAACCTTAAAACCGCACACACACACACACCAAACGAGCAGCACTCAAACTTAACTCAAATGCGTATAAAATTAATTTACGATATTTGAGTTTGGCTTTCATTGCAACCAGTTAGGTGGGACAACTTGAAAGGGATTTTTTTGAAAGCAAAATGTTGCATAGATGAAACGAAAAACCAAATGAGCGACTAAGGCTAAACCTGTCGCAACCTGCTCCACATTACTCGAGCATTACTCGAGGGTTGACTGTCTGTCGATTTTCTACTGTAAATTGAATATCTTTTTTGGAAATTATGTATTTTTAAATTAAGTCAAGTTCCACTGTTCCACTACTTTCACTGTGCTACGGTCAAAGCGTTCCTTTGCAACTCGCCTTTGGGCCCAAGGATCGTTCATCAAATATTCTCCTATTCAATTTTCTATCCATTCGACCCAGTCGACTAGCTTGAATCAGCTGTAATGCTCCAACCGAACAGTTGCAGCTGCAGCAAGAATTAGAGCAGAAATATTTCAGCTGGTCCAATGCATCACATGCGCGTTAAAACGCTGCCGCTGCTTGCATGCGAGAATCGGAAGTGTGCCGTCGACTGAATGGGCGGAAGTAACGAGCAATTGTGAAAGTAAGTCAACAGCGGCAAAATGCAATTAAAGCAATTACGAGACATACCAGCCGTGAAAGCTTAAATGCAAAATTATGCGCCGCTTCGAGTAACTAACGACAGCTGCCTATTAACTGCAATCACCAATGCATTTCTAATAGCTTTCGGAAATTTCATATCCGTTTACCTATCAGAGTTGTTGTGCCAGAGTTGTTCAAAATATAAAACTCTTAGGTGAATTGTAGGTCGAATGTGCTTAGCTTTGTTGAGTAAATTATAGATAAATAAATATATAGGTATAATAGATACGAAAAATATTCCATATGCTTCAGGAAAAAGGGTTTTAGTTGCATGGCATTCATATTGAAAACAGTACAAGGGTCGTCTGAAAAGTTTTGCAGCTCAACAGGAAGATGAAGAATATGAAGAAGCACTCGTCAACAAAAGGTAGGGAATCTGTTTGGGTCCTTTTTGAAAGGTATTCACCAAAAATTTAGCCATTTTGGATGCTCAGATCCTCCTCCTGCATCTAGGAGATTCTTAAGAAAGAATTGTTTAAAATAAAGTTTACGAGATTTTAATGGTGATTCGTTTGACATCATTAGTGGTACTGATGTCTTGAATATTGAAAGCTAAAGTGCCCAATTGAATTTAATAAAATGTATGCTTCAAATTGTATAATTTATGCAATGAATGAAGGAAGTTTACAAAAGCTAATTCCATACCAATTTAATTTTTTATATTTTTTGTTTCTGATAAGTTGTAGTTAAGCTGAAGCTGAATAATAAAAGAGGCTGCAATAAAACCAAATTAAATATATTTGTATTTTTTGGGGAGAAGCATAATTCCTCAAGTCAAATAAAAAAAAATTAGGATTGTTTTTTAATTTTTGGATGGAAGTTTCGGAGACAGTCATTTCAGATATCTGCCAACACTGGTTTGACAATGGTTTGAGTTAAGCAATATAAGTAACTGAGAATAGATCTGTTATTATGTAGGCTGCCTTTTAAATTTTTTCAATAGGGATGGTCGAAAAATCTGAGATTGCCATTGAAAAGTTTGTCATTTTTTAACATAAAAGTGCTTAGAACATTTTGATGTTCAAGCGTTTTTTGTGTTGTTTACACTGACTTGAAAAATTCATCTCGGTAAAAAAATTGATTTAATTCGTGAACATTTTCGAGCAATAATTTTTTACGATTTCCGAAGTGAATTATCTCAAAAACAGTACATCGATCGCCTTCATTCGGTATTTGGTGATGAAGTAACAGCCCTCAAGGCAATTTATAACTGGTTTAACGAACTCAAGCATGGTCGCCGGTCGCTCCAGGACGAATTTCGTCAAGGTCGTCAAAAATCGCTCATTGTGCCAGAAACCATCGATGCTGTGCGTGAACTGATAACGAAGGATCGTCATGTGACATACCGTGAGATAGAAGCATCCTTGGGCATTAGTTCCATGGCCGTGCATTCGATATTGGATGAACATTTAGCTCTCAGAAAGATTTGTTTTCGTTGGATCCCGAATAATTTGGCAGAATCATGGATATATGCGTATGAGCCTGAAACAACACAGCAATTGACCGTTTGGATCTTCCAAGACGAGCCAAATCCAAAAGTTATACGGGCACGCAGCACATCAAAACAAATGGTCGCCTGTTTCTTCGACAAAACTGGTCATGTGGCTACTGTGCCGTTAGAGCAACGTAGAACAGTCAATTCTAAGTGGTACACAACAATTTGTTTGACAGAAATGTTCAATGAAATACGGAAAAACAACCGCCGATGCCGAATCATTCTTCACAAGGACAATGCGCGTTCTCACACATCGGCTCAAACAATCGCCTATTTGATCGACCAAAGCATCGATTAATGGGTCATTTGTCATACAGCCCTAACCTGGCACCCAATGACTTCTTTTTATTCCCGCGCTTAAAAACAAATTGCGTGGTCAACGATTTTCATAGCCAGACGATGCTGCTGAAGCATTCAAAAACCATGTTTTGGAGGTGTCTCAATCGGAGTGGAAAAAGTGCTTCGACAATTAGTTTGAGTGCATTCAAAAGTGTATAAATCTTCAAGGAGAACACCTTGAAAAGCAAAAAAATCATTATGGATGATAACAAAATGCATTTTCATCCTTTTTGAAAAAATATAAAAGGCAACCCTCGTAAATATTAAAGAGGAGTGGAAGTATTGAAAATGAGTTCAGTATTTAGAGGAATGGAGAAGGGCATCGCACAATTTCAGGTAGCTTGGGAGACAATGAACGGGGCAAATGACTGCAACCGCTGACGATAACAGAGCCCAAGTTCACGAAATGGTGCTAGACAAGAGTTGAGTTGAAGTGAGAAAAATAGCAGCGGCTATGAATATGTCCCAAGAACGTGTTTGTCGTAGAGAATTCAGGCGTCCATCAAATAGCAAGTTGTCATATGGCAACAAAATAGTGAAAGAGTTAAAGTAGAAAGTGATAAGAATTAAATTTTGTAAGTAATTAGTTATTTGTACTCTGAATTGATTTATGGAAAAGAAAGTTTTTGGATAATTTGGTGTTCTGTGTGATTTATAAATGATATATGTAAGTGCGTATGAATTCATTCGTTTCTAGATAAAGGCCAAATTTTTATCATGCAACCAAACTCTAATGAAATTAAATTCAACCAACTATTGCACTCCAATTTTGCTCTCACTAATCGCAGACCACATCTTCACTGCTTAATTGCATTATCCTTAAATGACTTGTGTAATTAGTTGATTTTTTCTAGCTACATTTTTATTATGCTACTTTTTTATTATGATTGTCATACATCAGATTGTCTTGTCTTATCCGCTGGTATTAATTGATTTTTTGTTTTCACTGCCAACACGCTGCATTGTTGTACTTTATTGCTTTCGCTTCATTTAATTTGCACAATCGTGTCGACTGAACTTGGCTGGAGCCATTTTTTGTTCTTTGTCCTTTTTGTTTCTGTAGTCTCAAACATTGGCCGCCCCAGCCAGGGTGCAGCAAATGAAGTTTGGCCGATTGTGAAACCTGCCGCTGCGCTGGTTTTTCGTAATTGTGTTCAACCGCTAATGCGACGCGCAACAGTAACGGTTTAACGGGAGCGAGTTGCCACACTGTAATTAAAATTAAAAGTAAATTACACTTGTCGGCAGACGACAATTTCATGCGCTGTGCAGCCGTGTAAATGAGATTAGAATATCAGATAAAGAGCGAACTACTTAATTGGGGGCGGGGCACAGTGTGAGTGGGGGTGGTTACTTAGAGTAGGGGCAGGCGTATTTAGGTCATTTCAACGATTGGCCATCAGCTGATAAGACAGTTCGAGCAGACATTAAATTAAGTTCTCGCAGTGCGACGAACAAATGCAGCCAAGTCGGGCAAAACGAGATTTACATCTTTTGGGTCGAGGAAGCAGCAGCCGAAGACCTGGTCGTCGTAATGTAATTGAAAGCACCTGTTGAAGTTGGCACACTTTTCAATTAAAATTTTAACTGCAATTTGTGATCTTATCGGCGCCCAAGTTACAAATGGCTAACGGGCAACAAAGTAAAGTCACTTCGAACCTAAGAGCGGCGCTCGGTGGTGAGGAGTTGAGCTGATTAAATTTTGTGTAATGTACAAAGACGGTTTGATGCAGTGCTTTGTGCCTTGAACCACAGGTCAGAGAGTTGTATGTTCGAAGCACCGATTGAACGAAATTTGTGTACACAAATTCCTACATTGAGGTGCAAATAAGTTTTGGGAGATTTACTGTATTCAACTATTCAACTATGTCAACATTTGTGCCAACTAAACACAAGCGCTGGTCTCTTAGTGCGACAGCACTCAGTCGCATGTTGCAGAAGTCATCAAGAAAACTTTAGAGACGCTTTAGTGAGATGCCCGCCACACTCGTCGTGTTCATTAAATATTGTTCCAACATTTGATCCGATCGATGACTCATGGCCTGGCCGAGCAGCATTTTACTTTTTACAAAGAAGCCAAAAATTGCTTTGATTCATGGATTGTTTGATAAGACGAGGAAGTTTTTCAATGTCGAATCTGTAGACTGGCTGAAAGATGAGGAAATGTCGTAGGATACGACGGATGATACTCAGAATGCCAAAAATAAAATTTATTTAGCTCAAAAAATATATTTCATGCTGTGTGATAGATGAAACGTGACATCTTAGGTGTCAGAGTTTTTGAACAGAGTTTTTGAAATCAGTATATATCGTGGAAAATCAGCCGAAAGTTAAATTTCTTTACTATGGAGAACCTCACTTTGGCCAGTTCGAAAGAAACAAGTTGGGTTTAAATTATTTCCAGACTTATCACGTGGTCGAACCCTTTGAATCAGTAGCTCAT
Organism: Melieria omissa; assembly: GCA_963971225.1. Taxonomy (NCBI): domain Eukaryota; kingdom Metazoa; phylum Arthropoda; class Insecta; order Diptera; family Ulidiidae; genus Melieria; species Melieria omissa. The sequence continues at coordinate 126,629,564 of OZ020267.1, read as the reverse complement.
CCGAATCGCACGAGACTGATCCAGATGATTCCAAGAGCTCAATAAACCCATCAGGTTGAAGTTCTCAAAAACCTTGTACCAACTAATAATCTCTACATTACATCACATTACATGACATTCCATTCCATTACACTTATATTACATTACAATACATTATATTACATTACATTACATTACATTACATTACATTACATTACATTACATTACATTACATTACATTACATTACATTACATTACATTACATTACATTACATTACATTACATTACATTACATTACATTACATTTTATTTCATTTTATTACATTACTTTACATTACAATACATTACATTAAATTTCATTTCATTCCATTTCATTACATTACATTACACCACATCACATCACATCACACCAAATAACATAACATCACATTACATCACATCACATAAAATCACATCACTTTTCATCACATCATATCACATCACATCGTATCACATCAGATTACATCACATCACATCACATCACATCACATCACATCACATCACATCACATCACATCACATCACATCACATCACATCACATCACATCACATCACATCACATCATATCACATCACATCACATCACATCACATCACATCACATCACATCACATCACATCACATCACATCACATCACATCACATCACATCACATCACATCACATCACATCACATCACATCACATCACATCACATCACATCAGATCACATCAAATCACATCACATCACATCACTCCACATCAGATCACATCACATCACATCACATCAAATCACATCACATCACATCACATCACATCCCATCACATCACATCACATCACATCACATCACATTACACCATATCTCATTATATAACATCACATCACATCACGTTTCATCACATCATATCATATCACATCACATCACATTACACCATATCTCATTATATAACATCACATCACATCACGTTTCATCACATCATATCATATCACATCAGATTACATTACACCACATAACATCACATCACATCGTATCACATTGCATCATTCCTCATCACATCACATCACATCACATCACATCACATCACATCACATCAGATCACATTTCATTACATTACCATCGTTATTACGTACAAAATATTTATCCAATGAGGCGAGATCTAAAGCATCTGGGTGTCTGAACCTTTCAAGGGTTCCAATTATTCGTACTCCAAATGCTAATATGCCTAGATGCCTAGTAGACCTGAAAGGATGCCAGCCAGTTAATTCCTGGTTTTTCAAATTCTTGCATAGAGGTGCTTACAAAATTCCCTCATATTGTGTAACTACGGCCACTATGATTTATATTTTTAAACAGAATGATACACCGCCTACTTAATAAAAATTAATAAGCCGTTCCATAACAAATGCCTCCGCTATCGACAAATTTCCGGAAAGCGTTAAGAAACCTTTTCGAAATGGGTTCTATTCTTACTTCTTCTATAAAAAAAGCTCTCAAAGAGTATAAATGATTAAAAGCTTTGTTAAATAATTCAAGGATTTTGTATTGTAACTTTACCCTTTCTTCATTGTCACAAATTGAAGTTAGACTTTAAACAATCAGACCGTAAGACAGTTATTTTTCAAATATTTTTCTTTAATTAAAAAAATCTAGTGAACCATAAAATATCTAAAATTATAATCAAACCGAATATAAAGTTCTCAATTTAAAGCTCGTTGAACCAAACAAAACGTTCGCGAAGGTAAAGAAAAAAAGAAAAACCGACAGACAACTGCTGACAGCCGCCGGCAAGCGGCAAGTCCAACAAAATACACATTTAATTGTAGGCACTTTATTAAAATGTTTAAATCTTCTGTTGCGACGTGTCGCCAACGCTGAACGTGCCGTAATGAGCAGCGCGTCGAGCGCGCATCCGAAATTGTTGCTTTAATGAGCTGCGCCGGAATAAACTACTCAACGATTGTGCCGACGACAGTGTCTAAAGTACGTGAGCCTATTTTGTTTAGAGTGATTAATTATAGTGGGGTTTTAGGCGCTTTATCGAAGAGCAAAGGATTGTGTGTCCGTGGCATGAAATTGAAATATGCAAATTTCTTTTTTACACTCTGAGTTCGATAAAACTGAAATTTATTTATTTATCATTTAAGCTTCAATTTGCACTTTGGTGAAGATTTTAAACAGCTTTGATGTTCCCATTAAACAAGAAACTATGTAATTTTCTACACCTTAGTTTAAGCTCATCTTTAGCACGGAGACATTGTTTCTGTTTCTGTTTTAATATAAAATTCTGTTTTAATATTGTTCTGTTTTAATATCTCTTATTTTTTCACTTTTTCAGTATCCCAAGCAACACGAAAATCTTTTGCCATATTGCTTTTCGCCGCAGTGTTAAGCTGACTTTAGTGAGAATAACTTTGCACCATAAACAAAATGCCCAACTGTGAGCAAAGTTTAAAATGACAAAACATTTATTATCATATCACACGACAGCGACAGCGTTACTCGTCGTGTAACTAACGCAGGATTAGCGCTTTCGTTAAGGTGTGCGACAACGCGAACGAGCAAGGCACAAAATTAGTTAAGAACTTGGAAATTAAAGCTGAAATGTTAATTAGGCACAATAAATTTTCGCTAGATTCATATCTTGGCTGTCTTTGGGTTGGGGATGGGAGTGAAGAGATTAAAAATGGGGTGGAAGCTTTTTAAATATTTCTTAACAGAAAAAATTAAGCAGGAAATTAAATTTTTGGTGTATTTGTGATAGCATTGATTCAGCAGATGAAGCCTATTGTTCTGTTCAGTATGCTAAAAAGGTTTGCCTTGATTTGTTGGCTTTTGACTGCAGTTGTTATGGGAATAACATAATGTTAGTTTGTCTGCTTTTAGGCTGACTTTATTAAGTTCAAAATTACATAACATCGAGAAGAATTATTTTGGTTTTGTGTTTGGTGTTTTAGCAGCTCGGCTGCTTCCCGGGCTAGAGCAGAATTTGTTATGAAAGTAATTTAAATACAACTTTTTCTTATGTTTTATTGTCTTATTATATCTTATCATAAAAATATATTTCTTGAAACATAGTATAGATATTTTCAATTCGAAATTCCGCACTTAGATACAAATTCAACATTCAGAAGAACCACATTTGACTTTTACTTTCATGTCAACGAGTTTATCGATTTTTCTACTTGTATCTATTTTTCTGCATTCTCGTCTGCTTCATTGCATTTATCCTTTATGTGTTCATAGAAATTTACTATTAAATAAAATTTAAATAAGTTCCGCCCTCTCACACTACAACCACAACAACTAACCACTCATGTCGGCCGGTGAATGTGTGGCTAGAAATGTACATTCATACATACATAATTCTACCATTGCAGCATTCGAAAGTGTGTTCAAGTGGCAATATTGGTGCATGTATGTACACATGTTTGCATACACATACAGACACATAAATGCATTAATTAACAAATGCTCACGCTGGTTTACACATACATACATTTAGGCATTTCAGAACACATCCAGTGGCCATGTGTGTGTGAGTGTGTGCGTAACTGAACCGCCGAAAACGCAAACGCCCATTGCCAAATCGAATTATTGGCAATTTAACGCATGTGTTGTCGCAAATATTAGGCCAACGCATATAGCCGTGTGGTGTTCACAAATATATATGCATAAATGTATATGTATTAATATGTACGCACACACACTGATGCGTGAAAATCCATTCTAAAGCCCGTTTCATGACGCACTCTGGCCAAAGTGTACGTCAAAGAATTAGCATTAGTTGGCTTTTAAATTTAATTTTTGCCCTAATAAATATTTAAACGACTTGATAACTTTGTGCATACAAAGTACAGAGAATTTCAAATGCAATTTTCCATAGCATAGCACATTTTTGTGTTATAAATAATTCATTGACTTTTAAAAAATCGATATTAATTTAGGACGCTTTGTTAAAGGATCTTCGGTTCAGGTTGCGCTATGAACTTTGAATGTATGCGCAAATTTTTGATAGCAATGTGTGCAAAATAAAATATAAAAAAAAGATATTGAATACTAGAAGAATCTTTGAATCTTTTGTTTTCAAAACAATTTCTAAAATATAATCTGTTTTGTCTGCATTATTTTTCAATTTTGATTTTGAAGACTTAAAGGTCAACGTTGGAAATTTCACTAAAATTGTTCTTACTTATCATAAAGACAATTTTAGATCATATTCAATTATTATAAAAGTTCATATTCGGTTAAAAATCTGAATCAAAATAAAAAAAGTCCATATAACATCCCACGAATGCTTCGGTAGGATGAGGGTGGTTGCCTCTGCATGAGACACACTACGGTCTATATGGCTTGTTGTGTTATCACAAATTCTACCCATTTGAAATTTATATGCAACAGTGTGTTTCAACGTATTTTATAACACAGGTTTAACCATTAGTTATTCTTAGACTTAAGGCCTCAGAAAGGAGTCACTAGTCACTCTTTTGATTTTTACCCGAACCGAAGGCGAAGTTGACAAACCTTTCTATATGTGTGTACTTTGGGTTGCGGGCCACGCTGGCATTAACGGAAACGAACGGGCCGACGAACTAGAACTAGGAGGGGGCTTCCATACCTTTTGTCGGCCCCGAACCTTTTTGTGGTGTGGGAAAAGGAGCTTTCTCTATCCTAACTAGAAAGGACGAGATAAACAGAAGGAATCAATACTGGGAAAATCTACCAGGTTTAGAGCATTCCAAGATGGTTATTGGGTCCTACAATAGGAAAAGATTCGAGGATTGCATGACCCTATCAAAGAATAATCTAAGGAATATCACGGGAATGCTAACAGGGCACTGCAGATTGAATTATCATCTGGTCCAACTAGGAATCCGTGAAAACAGGTATTGCAGGTTCTGCTTACAGGAAAACGAGACTGCACTACATATACTACTAGAATGCCCTGTACTCATGCATAAGAGAAAGAAACACCTGGGGGACCATCTTATACCAGGTACGGACTGGGTATCCAGAGGTGTAGGAAGCATACTAAAATTCCTTCTGGATACTGGACTCACTGGCAGTCTGTGAAGTCCAAGTAGGGGGCACAATAGATCTACAGGTCGGAGTGCATCATCCCCATCAATAATAATAATAATAATAATGATAATAATGGTAAGTTCACAGCACACTTATAACAAAAATTATAATTTTTTGCATAAAATTAAGCAACACTCATAAATGCATTTTACTGCCCGTACACTCGTCGCAACACATACACATCCTCTACATACTCTTTACGCTTGTTAGGGATGACAATTTCCGCTACTAACCAGACGATATAATTATTTATTTTACCTTAAAATATCGGCCTCCCTTCCATTTACTATGTCACGCGTTGTAAAGAGCAGATTTCTATAACTCATGATTCATAACTCGTTTTCTTTTATGATTTGTGGTCAAAGAATGCACATCCTTCAACCAGGTTGAGCCGCACACTCGCACACAATGTTGTGTTCCTCTTCGAACCAATCAATCTACAGGTAACATTTTCAGGTATCTCCTTAAGTTGCCGTGTCTCGTTATTATTGCAGTCAGCCATCTAACTGCTATTCGATTGCAGATAACCATAAAAATATTTATATACTTTTTATTAGGCAGTAAAGTTAGTTGAGGATGCGAAGCAAACGAAAAACACTTATAAGTTTAATATGTGGTGTGATAAAAACTATGAGGGTATATTTACAGTAGATCGAGCAAAAACCTGATAGCAATGACAATGCATTTTATTTGGAAAACATTTAATTTATAAGATGAAACGTCAACCATCAAAATGTGATTGAAAAGCAAAAATAGTAAAAATAGAAATAAGCCTTTATGATAAAAGGCCGAATTCTAACTTTAAGAGTTCAACATTGGGTGAAATAGGCAAAACTTAACACTAAAAAGACAAATTTTCCATACCTATAAAGATTACATATCCGCTGATATATCGAAAAGTACACATCGAATTTGGCTAATTGTAATTGTAGAATCCTTATTGCAGAACTTATTGTAGAACCCAATAAAAAAATAAAACTTATCAAAGCAAAAGTTGATAGAAATACTGAAAAAAATAGATATTCTAAAATGAAAAACTATGAAAATGGCCGCAATGGTCTTTCTAGTGTTTAATATAATGAAATGGTTGTCGAATACGAAATGGCATCAAATGCAAATGTTTAAGTTTTTATTTTGTGCAACAATCATTTGAATGGCAACCAATTTTGTATTATTTTTTAAACTAGATTTATCTAAGAAATACTTAAAATTCTTGGGAAATATGTAAACTGGTGTTGTTAAACAGAATTATCTGGTGGTTGCGATGCACACTAAATGGTTGGTGCACTGAATACAAATGGTTTTGTATTCTATACATCAACCATTTGACTGGCAACTGAATTCTGATTTGTTTTTTTAATTTTTTTTAGTATTTGTATACAATGATGGTGGAAATTATCGCAAGATAGGCACAATATTCAGTAGTAAAATATAATTAAATGTTTGTTGTATCGAATTCGAAATAATTGGTCCAAAAGTGGCTGTGCATATATTCTATGCAACAACCATTGTAATGGCAATGCATATTTGAATCTTTTAAGTATTGGTGCACGAAAAAGTTATATTAGTTTACACTAGCGGAGTTCACTTTTCATAGTACTTTAGGCGTAAATTTGTTATCGTAGCAATTTTTTAATTTTTCGCAATGTTTTCGAAAGCAGTTGTAGTATGAAGAGTGAACTCCATTACTATAGCAAAAAATTTGTTTCTAAGACCATTAACCCTTCTGTCAATACGAACAATTTGCATCATACGAAAGTACCCGGGTACCCTCATACAATTTGTATGGGAAAGGTGAAAATAATAGCGCACAAATTAAAAAAATCGTTGTTGGCTTATAAAATAAATCGTTATTTATTGATAATTCAGGTTAAAAATATTAAATACATATTAATAGTGCAATAATTTTAGCATTTTCGTGTTTTACGTTATTGCTTACGTTGATCAGAACAGATATAACATGACTCATGGGCTTTTGGCCGGTGGTCTGAGTCTCGTTTTGTTCCTACAGATGCTTGCAGAAACCAACATAAGGGTCTCTGCGCTCCGCAAACTGTTTAAAAACCGTTTTTAGTGTAAAAATTGTGATAACAAGGGTATTGTTTTGTCTATTCTTAGTTTTTGGCATCGGCGGATCACACAGGATTTCATTTTAGGAGGCGTTCTGCATACAATTTTTTACCCCAATATCATTCGAAATCAAAGCGTCACCCATAATTGTAGCTATTTGGAGAGTTTGAACCGCCAATACCCCCTTATGTAACCTTCTCAAGATATTCTCCACAGCATCTGGCTGTTTTTGTGGTATCTATGTTAATTTATGTTTGCTGCGAATAACATATGCTGCCAAGGTGCAAATATTGAGCATGCCACCACTTACCACTTTTTCGTACCACTTTTAGTAATGAAATGGGTCAACATTTGAGCCACAACGTCAAGTGACCTTTGTACTATGCGAAAGAGTTTTGGTCTCGGGTTGTCCCCTGGTATTGCTTGGCCGTAGTGCATAGCTGAAAGAACCACCATTTCAAAGTTTTTGTCGCCGAATATCGATGAATGTAGGGGTCGAGGAGCGCTTCAGAAGTAAAAACCTTATCCGCTGCAGCATGGTGGACGTAAGGTTTAGAGCTTTAAATATAAATTTGTAATATTTTTCCGCCTACTTGGGTCTTACACACGTAGTTTTTCAGAGTAAACTTCTCCTTTCAAAGGGTAAAACATCTTGAAGTAACACGCAAGTGAAGTCGATGACTTCGATCGGATGTCCTAAATTTAACTTATATTTGAATAAAACTTTGATTTTAAATTTAAAATGGGTTCCACTCAAATATGAACGTGTAATTTCACGTTGAAACTGTATTGTTTTACTGTATTTTGTATGAAGGTACCCGGGTACCTTCGTATAGAACAAAGGGGTAGTGTTCAAAAATTGGTTCTAAAAGTTATACAGAAAAAGTTTTCTTTATATATAAGTTATCTTATAGGTAGTCAATTGTTTTTCAAGAAGATACTAAAGATATCAGCATAGCGTTCCTTGGCCGAAAGTAGGATATTTTTACTTCAATAATGCAAAAGGTACCCAGGTACCTTCGTATTGGCAGAAGGGTTAAATAACCAACTATACCGAATAAGAAATTCTTGGTGCACCGAGTACAGATGGTTGTATTTGTATTCTATACAGCAAGCATTCGAATGGTAATTGCTTTTGGAATCCTCTTCGATAGATCTAACACCATCGCAGTCGTATCACAGTTACACTGTCTTTTAGCGATTCCTGTTCATAGAACGGGCTTAGCGTAGAATAAAGAGAACATAGTGTTCGAAATTCAACATACCCAGGAACTCAGAAACACATCCTCTGCTCCTGATCTGTTATTTCGACATCCATCTATCTACCGAAATTTGGCCCAAGAGGCTTCTGAGTTCACCGGGCTTGAAATGGTCTCGGTACTTGGATTCAAGACGCTACTAACGTTCGTCAAAAGCAGTCGTATTCTACATAAAGAAGTTATGCTATGGAATGTATGGCTAGGAACGCAACTTGGGCTCACACCTGGTCCTTCGTCCTGTTATAGATCTAAAGCACCTGCATCTGGTATGATTGTGTTCGGGATTTTTCAGACGCATCTTTAATGCTCGTACCATGTACTGTATACACATTTACATATATATGCATGTGTGTAGTTATATGCATTCTCATAAAAATCCACATGCGTGTTCATCGCACCATTCAAGCGTCTGTGTTGGCAGCCGCCATGAGCCGAAAAAAGATTTTCGAAACGCGCCACATTTCTGGCGGGGCGTTGCAGCGAGATTGGCCTCGCGCATAAAATCTCAACATAAAATTCCCGTTTTGTATAAAGTCATGTCAAAGATTGGCGAACGAAAAAGCAAAATGAGGCGTGCGTGGTGGGCGGGACAGTGTGCGGCAGTCTTCGAGCCTTCAAGCGTATTTACACGCAAATATGGAGAACGTTCAGAAGGCGCGAGCAGCAGGACGCAGCAGCGGCAGCAGCAGCAACATGAAGTATGTAGTAACGAGTAATGCTGATTGTCGACCCACTTAGCGCTTGTTCGTCCGTTCGTTCGTTCGCTCGTTCAATTCTCGTTTTCGTTGTTTTTTCGCATGCCCGAAAATAAAAATGAAATTTGCATTTCCGTTTTTGTTTGCCGCTGTGTGCGTGACTGCACACAGACACACTGTGGGTGTGTGTTTGTGCGTACTGCTTAAAGAGAACCTTCGTGAAAGGCCTTCCGTTCTCGTTTTGACATCCTTTCGGGCTTTTGCGCAGTGGCTATCGTTGTTGTTGTTGTTGTTGTTGTTGTTATTGCCGCTTCGCCCTTGCACTCATTCATTTCAGTTTCGCTTTGATCTGTGTTGGCCTTTGCGTCGCGCATGCAACGCCCGAGAACGCTGCATTTTGCAGCACTTAATCGCGCCCACTGCGAGTGGGCGGCACGCTGACGCTGCGGCATTTCCACTGCACTTGTAATTTTAAAGAATATATTTTTTTTTATGATTGAAATATGTTGCAGCTCGGCGAAAATATAATCCACAAAAGATGGCATTTGCTTTATCAAACCACAACTCAAAGACCAGCTGAGAGTATGGTCGCTTCTTTAAGCTTTTTCTTCAAGCTTGTGATGGCAAATTCTTGCGCTGTTAAGATACTTGAAGGATTGTTGTGGTTTTTTAGTGAAATCAAAAATAAGTATGAAGTATTATTTAAGAAAAAATTGTCTGAAATTCAAATAAAATGGCCGGTTAATACAACCTTCCTTAAATGCCAAGATTTGAACTATGATTTGATGATTCCATATGGGCCTTTAAGAGAGTTGAATTGGTCGGACATTCTAGTTTCAAACAAGTAATTTTTCAGCAAACCTCAAAAAACAACAGGTTCCAGAATATCGTAATTGAAAAATTGTGTCCTTAATCACGTATAATGTGTAGGTATTAGGGATCGCAATTTTTGGCCATTTTGCGATCCCGGGATTTTCGGGATTGAAAAGTCAAATCCCGGGATCCCGGGATTTAATCCCGGGATTCAAATAACAAATTTTTTAAATAAAACAATTTTACCAAATTGCATAAATACTTGTTTATAATATATTTACCATAAAAATGGACACAGTTTAATCACATTTGGGGTAGTTTTAAGATTTTTTATCTTGAATTTAATCACATTGTAAGGCGGAAAGGGAGGCAGTCGGTGTTGAGTCGTCGAAGTGGTTGGTTGTGCGCGGCACATCACCAAAATCCAGTTGTCATTTACAATCAGTTGTCAATTACATTCAAAATTGTCAGTTTAAATTTAAATCAAATAAATAAACATAGTCATCCTTGACAACATTTTGTTTAACTTAAAAGTTTTTCATTTGACATTTAACTTCAGTTTGATAACATTTAGTTTTATCCAAAAATGACACTTAAACATAACTTATTGCTTTGCATCAAATGTATCATAAAGTACATATATACGCATATTTGATAAAAAAAATAAAATAGTTAATTTTTAGTATTGGGTGTACAAGTAGAAAACCGCCGTTTTTTCATAATTTGAGGCTTTATTGCGTATAGCAAGAGAAATGGATTGCTGAGTCACACCCAAAGAATCCGCGAGTTCTTGTTGCGTCTGACAAGAATCTTCATCCAACAGAGTCTCCAAAGCTGCATCTTCAAACTTTTTCACGGGACCCGGCCGATCCTTGTCTTTCACGTCATAATCACCATTTTTGAATTTCACGAACCATTCTCGACACGTTCTTTCACTGATACACGACTCACTATAAGTTGCTACAATCATTCGACGCTCTTCAGCTGCAGATTTTTTCGAATGAAACGCGAAAAGCAAAATCTCCCGCAAATGACGCTTATTCGGTTCAAATTTCGACATCTTCACGCACCAACAAAAAATGGACAATAAGAATAAACAAGCGAGATGATGTGGAGTTGTTAACCGATATCTTAGCTTGCCATGTGATGTTTCTGATCGGAATTCTCTCACCGATTTCCAAAGGTGGCACCACCCAGTGGAAAACGGCGGTTTTCTACTTGTACACCTGATACTTTTAGTTTTACTTCGATTATTTCGATAAAAAAGTTAAGCGTTGTGATTAACTAAAAACTGAGATCTTAAAAATACTAAGGCATTAAGTGTTTTGTTCTCTTATCTAGAGCGAAATTTATTTCAAATGAACCCTGCTGAAGAGAAACATCCTTCAGATTCAACACTTGTTGGTTGAATGCTTAGTAAATAATCATAAGCCTTTTGCAAAAGACGCACTCTATCCCCTCCCTTCTCCCTCAAATAAGGAATTGGGTTTTTGTGCCTTAAAATTTATTTCATTTGAACTTTGAAGCATCTTTTGCAATCCCGAAAATCCCGGGATAAAAGAATTTGAATCCCGGGATTTTCGGGACTGGAAAAAGTCCGGGATCCCGGGATCCCGGGATCCCGGGATCCCGGGATTGCGATGCCTAGTAGGTATATACACAGATAACATTACTTCAAAAACACACACTGGCCTGTTTATGAAACGAAAGGTTCAAGGACTTCTCAAGGGTTATAATTTACACAAAATTACGCTCTAAAGTAAACGAAATTCGTCATTCATTATTCAATTGATTGATCAATATTCTTCAACTGAAAATACACAAATTATGTTATTTTATGTCTTCAAGCATTGTTTTTAGAAGCATTTCAACAGCCAAAACTACCACCTGGTTGGAACTTGCCAGGTAGGAAACAAATGTTTCTACATAAATTTATACGTGTTGTTTTTTTTGTTTTGTTTTATATTAACTGACAATATTCTTTCAATTAGTCAAATGGACTGTGTTGTCCTGTAAATAGAACACATGACGTACACATAATTACACACAACAAAAAGTAATCAGTAGGCAACAATCGGACAACAACATAATTGCGAACTAGTAGAACAATCACAATCCATACACACACACATAAACAACATGTGTTGTGAATAAAGTGTGCCATATACTGAAGTTTGTTTCGTTATACTCCATTGTTGAACAAACCTGTCAATTAAGTATTAATCGATAGAGGAAACTCGGGCATTTTGGTTTGTAATTGTGCAATTGTTGTAGGGAAGAAGAAAGTTTAGGAGACTTAAAGACTTAAATTCTCAAGAACTTTAAAACTCTCGAAATGTTTAAACACTTATCTAAAATTGCAATTATATTCGAAATGAAATTGCTAATGGGGTTTGGAGAATACAATTTGATTTTTACTTCGTAGAAACCCAAAAGTTGACAGCCTCACAACTTTGATTGTATGGGAGATGCCCTCTAGTGGTAAACCATTGAACCTTAATTAATTTTGTATTTTTTGTACTGAAGAATGTTGACGATCGCTAAATAAATTATTGAAATCGGTTCAGTAGTTTCCGAGATAAGATGTTTCCTAGCTTACTTAACTACTACATTTACAAGTGGGGAGCCAATTCCATAGAAATGGGTCAGTTTTGTATGGTAGACTCCTTAAGACTTGGAGATAGCGGGTATGTATGTTTTGAAGAAATATTTTTAAGGGAAAATAAATTAGACTCAGTCATACATTTGATACATCTACATCTACATACATGGGCCACCTGATAGTAGTTGGAGCCTATTTTATAAAAACGACCATTTTGTATGGGAGCCCCACTAAGGGTTGGAGATAGGGTATAAATATGTTTGAAAGAAATGTTCAATAGAGAAAACTAGTGGGGGTCAGTCATAGATTTTTACCTTCTAAGAGCAACTTCTGAGCAGTTGTGAAGCAGTTTGTTGAATTTTCAAGCACTTTTGTAAACTTTGACCTCGATGCGATGCCATTTCAAACCACTTTAGCTTTTCAATTTTTTGGCTCATGTACTTTTTTATTAAACCGCATAAAATTACAGATTCGTCATCACCAAAATCGAAAAAACCTGCACTAAACATGTCTACTCCATATATGACTTGTAGCAGTTTCTACATCCGTTGCCAACGGACAAATGTCTCGTCAAATCAATTCGATCTAAACTTTAAATATTTTAATGAATTTGAAAAAATTAACTATATCAACAATCATTGAATTTTATTAAATACAACAAATTCAGTTAATTTATTAATGTGGAAAATATTTTTAAAATCGCTTCACTTAGTCACCGTTGACATGACAGTTGAAAATTTCATCAAGCAAAACTTAAACATATTTTTTTTTTAAGTTCATCAGATGCCATTGTGCAAGCATCTGTGCCGCACAGCTGAATCTCATTAGCTAAAAATATATAAAAAAATATTAAAACCAAAAACAACAAAAGCGAAACTGCAAATGCGTACAAACAGCTGATTAAATTTTTATGCTGAGTTCTATTTTAGTTGCTGGCTACAGGCAGCCGCTCTGTCTGTCTGCCTGTGTGTGTGTATGTGTGTGTGTTTGTTTGTCTTTGCTAATTTGTTTTCATATCTTCACGAAATGTTGTCGAAGGCAGAACAAAAACAAAGAGCAAACAAAACAGAAACGACAACAATTTCACTTTACCAACTCGCAAACTTTATATTTGTTGATTCATTTATCATAAGTTGTGCTTGGCACAGCAAAATTGCAGCAGCCACGTCGCGTCGCGTCGCGTCGCTGCACCGCACGTGGCCGTCGCCTGCAGTTGAACTGTGTAAACCGGCTGCTGGCGCCCGCCTTTGGCGCTTTTGTCTGGCGGATAATCAGCGAAATTGTTGAAATGATTGATTTTCGTTTGTATGCGCTGTGCTCGTAGTTTTTTGTTTTTGTTTTCATTTTCAATTTATTCTCAAATCCATTGCAAACAGAGATTATACAAAAATGCGGGTTGAGCTGCGCATCGACTGGGAAGTGTTGGGAATGCGGCTGCGTTGGCTGCTTGGAGCAACGGTGAACGTTATATGTGGTGACAGGACGAGACTAAGACTTAGACTAAGACTAAGACTAAGACTAAGACTAAGACTAAGACTAAGACTAAGACTAAGACTAAGACTAAGACTAAGACTAAGACTAAGATTAAGACTAAGACTAAGACTAAGACTAAGACTAAGACTAAGACTAAGACTAAGACTAAGACTAAGACTAAGACTAAGACTAAGACTAAGACTAAGACTAAGACTAAGACTAAGACTAAGACTAAGACTAAGACTAAGACTAAGACTAAGACTAAGACTAAGACTAAGACTAAGACTAAGACTAAGACTAAGACTAAGACTAAGACTAAGACTAAGACTAAGACTAAGACTAAGACTAAGACTAAGACTAAGACTAAGACTAAGACTAAGACTAAGACTAAGACTAAGACTAAGACTAAGACTAAGACTAAGACTAAGACTAAGACTAAGACTAAGACTAAGACTAAGACTAAGACTAAGACTAAGACTAAGACTAAGACTAAGACTAAGACTAAGACTAAGACTAAGACTAAGACTAAGACTAAGACTAAGACTAAGACTAAGACTAAGACTAAGACTAAGACTAAGACTAAGACTAAGACTAAGACTAAGACTAAGACTAAGACTAAGACTAAGACTAAGACTAAGACTAAGACTAAGACTAAGACTAAGACTAAGACTAAGACTAAGACTAAGACTAAGACTAAGACTAAGACTAAGACTAAGACTAAGACTAAGACTAAGACTAAGACTAAGACTAAGACTAAGACTAAGACTAAGACTAAGACTAAGACTAAGACTAAGACTAAGACTAAGACTAAGACTAAGACTAAGACTAAGACTAAGACTAAGACTAAGACTAAGACTAAGACTAAGACTAAGACTAAGACTAAGACTAAGACTAAGACTAAGACTAAGACTAAGACTAAGACTAAGACTAAGACTAAGACTAAGACTAAGACTAAGACTAAGACTAAGACTAAGACTAAGACTAAGACTAAGACTAAGACTAAGACTAAGACTAAGACTAAGACTAAGACTAAGACTAAGACTAAGACTAAGACTAAGACTAAGACTAAGACTAAGACTAAGACTAAGACTAAGACTAAGACTAAGACTAAGACTAAGACTAAGACTAAGACTAAGACTAAGACTAAGACTAAGACTAAGACTAAGACTAAGACTAAGACTAAGACTAAGACTAAGACTAAGACTAAGACTAAGACTAAGACTAAGACTAAGACTAAGACTAAGACTAAGACTAAGACTAAGACTAAGACTAAGACTAAGACTAAGACTAAGACTATGATGAGTTCAGTAACTTCAGTTGAAACTAACCGCATCTAGCTTCATATGAACTACTATAATCAATGAATCAATTGAAGATACTGAATTTTTGCATTGGGCAGGAAATGGATAAATTAGTCAAATGAAGCTAATGACTTCTTTTATGAGCCAAGAGATTGCGATATAAATAAAATATGAATATTTTTATTTTCTTTTAAATAAACTCGAATGTGCCGAATGTGAAAAAGAAGTTTTCTTTCGAATTTTCTGAGGCATTACCCAACCAACTCTTCTTTCTATTCTGATTATTTCTTTTTATAGAAAATTTTTATTGTATTTTGCCGTCAACTTGAAACTCCAAGTAGTAATGTTCATTGCCATGTAATGAATTATAATTGACGTCAATAATTTTTATTTACTTAAACAACAAATCAACAATGGCATTTTTTATGTAATATTTGTTATTAAAACTAACACGCGCGCATAAAAATTGTGCAGAAAAATAAACCCAATGTTCATTAATTAACAGTGAAAACATTAAAAAGAATCCTTAATACGACATGTCATTAATTTGCAATCGCATTTAATTTGAAATATTTCATTAGATGCAACTTTGATAAATTATTTACAAATTCATTCGCTGTCAATTTGCATACGTAAATGTGACACTAAATAAGCACAACAAAATAAACAAAAAATTAATTAAAAAGTGTGCAGTGCTAATTATAGCAGCTAATTAATGCATGAAATATGGGCGTTGCACGCTTTTAGGCGCCTGTACGCTGTCGTCAGTGCTTTTGTGTTGTACACAGTTGTCAAGCGATTTTATATACAATTCGAAACAGATTATATATGTGTGTGTGTGTGTGTGTGTGTGGGTCTGTGTGTTGGTGTCTTGCTGTCACTTTTTTCGCAGCACGTGCGCCGTGTCTGACTAATTTATTATTTAGTGTAATTGTAATGCAGTTCGTACGGTTGTGTCTATTGTGTTCGCGTTCGCGTTGGCGGCACTGCTACGCTTATAATTCGCATTTAATGCGCAGCCATTGAGCTAATGCCGCGCTTGTTAATGTGGCAGTAAATTTTAGCGTTGGCAGCTGGTCGAAAGCTGCGCGCCGAGTCGCCGAGTCGCCGAGTCGCGCAGGATGCTTAATTATGCGCCGAAGCAGCGTCTGGAGCGGCGCCGCTGCAACGCCGATAAGCAGCAGCAGCAGCAGTGCACGAGGATCGTTGCCTCGTTAAGGCGAAAATGTAATTAAAACGCTTGCACTTTGACACTTTTGCGACACTAAATACGCCACGCCACGACACGATGTGGCGCGCCATGTAACTGAAACGCGCTTAACGCTTTAAACGTTGCGGCAGCGGATTTTTTCCTTCACCAGCAACCATTGTTTGCTCTTCAGCTTTCATTTTGCAAATAAAGTGGCCACCAATGCAGTTTCATTTAATTTACTGCAACAATAAACAATCGACGCCACACACGTACAGCCGAGTCATTTGATTTATTTGCTATTTCACTTTAAATTCAGCGCCGTTCGTTTTTTGCATCACCCAATCAAAGCTAAAGGCAAAAGAGAACTAAATCAATTGCCACTTAAATTTTAATTAAAAATCGAAATCAAATAACTGCGGGACGCTTTTTTGTGTCCGCTCTTGTTGGGCCACAATTTTTTTATCGTCACTCTGGGCAACATTCAATAATAACCGAAAGTTCGGCAATTGAGTGCCAATGAAAAAATTGTACGAATTGAAAGTAAATTTGCGTGATTTTCAAACAAAAACCATTTTGAGGTCATTCGATGAAAATAAAAATAAGCCAATGTTTTAAATGCTGGCAGCAATATGCGATAGTTGCTCGTTTCCGGTTATTATGTTGCTGCAGTTTTTTACTGTGGAATGTTGAAAGTACATAATTCTTGGAATTAGTCCTCTGTGTGAAAATATAATGAAAAAACAATTGTAATTTTTTCACTTTCATACTAAATTTTCTCTTCTATTTATGATTACTGCTGTTGTAGATGTTGCAGCCATAAATTACTTTTCTCACTGGTCATAGCAACCAAAAGCTCGTTCCAAGCGATTCTGCATTGCGCCAGTTGGCCACGCCAAGACAAGAAAGAGCCTCCTCAACTTTCTTTCGGAGATACGGCCGTCCTCTTCGTCGTCGACCTCTAACTACCGCATTGAACATCTTTTTCGCCGGAACTTCATCATCCACACGGCAGACATGGCCAAGTCAGCATAGCCTCTGGATGTTGCAACCATAACTAAATGCATTTAATAAAAAACAGGTCGAGATTTGACAGTTTAAGTGGAATTTATTGGTTTTAAAATGCCCATAAATCTGCTTTGGAACATAACTTTGAATAATGGTTTGGTTCTTTTGAACATATTGTCTTTTTTTCTCTTTACTTACTTCGCTTGAGATCATAGGACCTCAAAATGGTCTTTATAAATGTTATTTTTTTTTTTAATGCAGGAAGTAGGTAGATAGGATAGAAGATAGGAAGTTTTTTTGAGTAGGAGTGGCAGCTCCTAGGGGAGCTCGCTTAGGCCATAGAACTATATTGTGACATCATAATTATCCGTTTAATTGTAAAATCGATTTGAGTTTCCAACGAACCTGAAACGACTGTGAATTGTCCAAACTACCGGATCTTCTAAACTATCGAAAAGGAAGTAATCCGGTGAGTTCAACTTTCTTTCTTTCAACTTTACTCTTTCTGAGTGAATTCAACTTCTTTAATCTTTCTATTCCAAGTAGTTTTTAAAAAATAATCGAAAATACAGCCAACTTTTTTCTTTTGTAACTAACTCACCAGAACATCCATCATAGGTCCTAGCTATGAGCTTTTTAATAAGTAAAGTTTTCTAGCAGGACGACGACTTATGTACTGTTGGCCTTATGTGGAATGCAATCAATGACACACGCAATAGGTGTTTTTGGATTTTTATCTACCAAATACACTGCACAACACAAAAAAAAATAACAAGGTTCTGACAACGGATTCTGGTAGAGGGGACCAAAAAAAAATATCCGTGTATTGGCGTTTTGAAAATTTACGTCACCGTTACATCACATTTTAGGTATACGATGTGTTCTGCAATTAGGTGTAAAACACCACGAGGAACATTTTTGTGGAGCATTTTAACCCTGTAGCTCCTATTTTTATGGGTCAGTTTGACCCTTTTTTTCTAAAATGCCAAAAATGTCCTGTAAAACAGGACTTTTTAAGGACAAAATGTACCACAAAAATATTCGGCATAAAATTCTACTATAGGTCTCTGAATACATTAGAGCTCACAAATTAACTTGAATGCCAGAATTAAACTAAAACTGAAAAGCCACAGAACGCAATAAACCTTGAATGGCCTTCTACCCATTTGATGTTAGTTACTTGAAGGAAGCGTGCTCTTTATACTTTCAAAATTAGTGACTGACTAAAGAACATTGGATTGGATTAGTTCAAATAAATATATGTCGATGAATTTTGTGCATCAACAGAGAGCTCGAGGATGGATCGACTCTAATAATGAATTGTTTCGCTGCAGGTTGTCCTTACGAAGTTGTTGGGTTTAGTTACTTTCACTAGAGGGATGTATGAAATAAAGAGTAATTTGAATTGATTAACAAAATCACCTTCGGTTGTATATGTGGAAACAATTCTGTGGCCAAAAGCAATAACCGCTTAAGTCGAAAATTGCTGTTTCGAGCAATCTCGTTTTAAAGTTTTAGTGCGTCGTGTGTTTGCTATGGGAATGCGAATAGGTTTTTGTTAATAACTTTTTTTATTTTAACGTTACAAACTCCCTAATTTTACACAGACGTAGAGCACAGTCAAGGGAACGTGGTGGCATCAATAACTCAATTTCTTCTTAAGTCGACTTAAGCGGTTATTGCTTTTGACCACAGAATTATTGTTAGGTTAGCAGAGAAGATTGTGTGCGATACATAGACCACAATTCCATTCGGAGGCCAAATTGGCCCATTGTGAATGTCTTAAATGGTTCTAGGAATATCAGTATCAATCCGAGGCAAATCAATTGGACCGCTTGATAAAATAGAGCATATTCAGAATTTCAACTTTTGCTGCGCCAGTGACGTTCGCTAGGAATCTTGCCCCCCAGTACGAAGTTATTATTAAACTGCGTTTTCTCTTAGACATACAATACTTACTTTGGTTTTCAAGCTGTCTCGAATAGGATTGCCTATGTTGTGAAATGTTTAAAAAATGTGTCGATCAAAGTATTTGCGACTTTACTGACAGTCAGAGTGCGTTGAAGGCATTGTCGTTGCTGTTTGTACCCATTGGACAATTACAACGAGTGGGTAAACACAAAAGACTGCATTTCACTCTGCGTTGTTCTAATATGTCAGCTAACAACGCTACAAACTATTTAAGTTAGGCTCACAGGCTTTTTTGTACAAATCTTTATCTACATCTACATCTTCGATTAAAACAGCATCTGAAGTATTTATCTACTCAGTAGGCAGTGGCAGAACTGATCGCGTTTCCTTTTCTATCTTTTTGTTTGTTAAAACCAAAACGCAGGCGATACCTTTATACATTGTGTTGATTCTACAACAGATGAAAAAACAGGTCAAGGAGAGTTAGAAACAAGTGAATTGAATTCCTAGCTGAGTACAAACCTCGAACTTCCACAGACTTCAACAGAAGTTCAACCAGAATTAGACGACGTAATTTGAGTGCTGACTGCTTCGCTGCATTTCGAAGAGGAACCCAAATTTTGGCCAAACAATCATCTTTATTGGCGAGGCGACTTTTTGCATGGATGGCTGTGTTTAAAAGTAAAATTTGGCGTATAAGGAAAGACGTCAACCCACACCAAGTTCACCAGGTGGCAATGTTTCCATAAAAAGTTACTGTTTGATGCAGATTTGGAGCTGTTGGCGTCATTGATCCGTACTTCTTTAAAAACAACATCGGTAAGGCCATAATTTGCCAGGGCCAACGCTAAAGATCGATGTAAACAACTTCTTTATGTTCAAATTGAACTACATGAACGTAAAGAACATGTGCTTCCGACAGGAATGCGCTACGTTCAGCTTTCGCCTCGATGGACATTCTGCATAAGAAGGAGATGTGAATTGGCCACCAAGATCGTATGGCTTGACTTTTTCTTGTGCGGTTTTCTGAAATCGCAGGTTTAAGCTTCGAAGTCTAAGCTTCTTGAAACCAACATATCCCAGATCATTGTCTAAATGTGGCCGGATCTATGCAACAGAATCATTTAAAATTTTACCTCTCAAATTTGTAAACAAGTCTTTTAATTCTTCGTTAATACTTAACACGAGACTTGATGTATTCCATTTCAACATCGACCCACCCTAAAGAAAATGCCAGATTCATTGCATTGAAGAATTTTTAATTTGAATTGAATCTATGAGGAAGTCAAAATAAGTCTGAATAAAAGAGAGTGGCTGCACCTTACAAAGCTACATAGAAGCTTTAAGTTGTAATTTTGCATAAAATCATCCACTCAAAAAGGTCACAGAGTTTGTTTGTTCTGATGTGGCATGCACAAAAAAACTATTCTTAAATGCAGATGCAATTGTAAGTAAATAAATAAATATATGAACAAAACTATAACTAAATAAATAAGACACCTGAATGGTGAACTTAACGTTAATTACTGAATTAAACGTTGACGGAAACGACTCAAACGACTGTGACGGCGGAGATTTGGACGATTCAAACAATTAATATGTGAATAATGCGCTTCTTGCTTACTCAACTTCAGAGAGTGAATTGAATATTTTAAATTTGAATACATTGAACTCTCTGTACTCACCCATATTTGCCATTTTTTTCATTTTATGGACAGTCTATCTTACAATATTCGAACGAATCGAACTCTCCGTACTCAACTATTCCTTGAATGATTGATTTATTAAGCTTTATTAGTGCTAAAACTGTCATGAATCATAATTACTGTGACTGATCATAATTATCTCAACAAAAAACTTAATTTATTGAAAGTTTTTCAAGTATTCAATTAGTTGCGTTTTAAATGAAATCACTTTTGGGCTATTTTTACATAATAATAATAAAAATAATTAAATAATTTAATGAAGTGCAAGTCCCAAGTCATGAATTTACGAGTTTGACATATAAATTAGCCTGTTCTTTCTGCTAATTTAACCGAAAATCACATTCATGCTCGAATTTATTCAATTAAATGCATTAATTCATACCTGAGGCTAAACCATGAAGCAATTATGTGAAGCTTTGTATAAAAACATACACGTGTTGGCACACAAATAACTAATGTACGAGTAGTAAAAATTAATTGTTGCTTTATGTTGCATGACTATTTGTTTATGCTTTGCCCGTTTTTTGTTATTCGTTTTCATTACTAACACTATTATTATTTTTTAATAATTTATTTCATTGTTGTGTTGAACCTTGATTAGCAATAATTATGATTTTGTGTCCTAATTATCTGTTTGAAATTAGTTGTTAATTGCTTTTTCTTAAACAAATATGACCTGTTTTTATTGATTGAGGAGCATCAGATTATGTGGATTTTTATGTGACAGTGTTTTTCTATTAATTCATTATGGATTTCTGTGTTTACACATCAAATGTAAATCTATGTTTTGTGTATTTGTAAAAAATGCTAATTTATTAGAATTATTTTAGATTACAGCGAATTTTGTTTGACTGCAAATAAATATTTTTCCATTTTTAGTTTTAAACTCGTGTCTATTTAAATTATATTTCTATTAAAATAATTATGTATTTTTTTCTGAATTATGCTAATTAAAGTTTGGCTATTGGCTATAAAAATAAGTAGTTTTTTATGAATTATTGTGATAGAATAAATGAATTTTAAATTCTGTTTGGATACTAAAATGTAAATAATTCATGGCATCAGTATTAGATGTGTTTGTTTGTGGCTTATAGGCAAAAAATCCTTTAAACATGAAATATTAAATAAAATATTAAGTTAGCTTTAACCCTTCAATGGGCAGTTATTAGTTACTACACATCTGCACTTTGTCGTCTGGCCAGACGAAATCTGGGTGAGGCTTTTGACAAAGGCAAAGCGCAATGACAGATCAAGTTTATTATGTTGATTTGGTAGGCAACGTATGTAAGTATATATACAGTTGCGGTCAAAATAATAGTAGTACGCGTACAACGAAAAGAAAATTAAGAAAAAATAATCTGCTTTTTTTACAAATATTTATTTTGTATTTTTTTTAACAAGTTATATGTGTTAACAATGCAATCATAAAAGAAAACTTAAGAATTAAACTCAGTTTGGTTTGATTTAAATTAAATGCGTCAAAAGCTCCAAAATATGGACGGTCAAAAAAATAGTAGTTCGCTTTACTTTCATAAAAATTAAGCAACAATTGTGTTTCATTTTAAAAGATTTTGTGGTTAAATAGTAATAACGTAATGTTTCTTCAAATTAATATTTAGTTGCGTGACTGTTGTTTGGCTATTACTGCAGCACAGAGCCGATGCATTGAAATAACCAAATTTTCATATCTTTCTCTAGGGGCGTGGTCTACTGCTTCTCAAAGTTGATTATTATTTAAAAGATTATTGTGAGCAACTGCTCTCTTCACGTCACACCACAAATTTTTAATTATATTGAAGTCTGGTGATTGTGCGAGCCATTCCATAACCCTAATCCTGCTTTTGCGAAGCTCCTTTCGTGCGACCTTTCTTGTATGCTTTAGGTTATAATCCTGTTGGAAGACCCAAAGCATTGGCGTTTTTTCACTGACATACGGTAGCACGATTTCCTGCAAAATTCGTACACATACACATCGATCCATCGTTTTCTTGATCAAATAAATAGCGCCACTCCATAAAACGTAGGACATGCATTTATTTATTCAGCATGTCTTACGTTTTATGGAGGTGGCGCTATTTATTTGATCAAAAAAACGATGGATCGATGTGTATGTGTACGAATCTTGCAGGAAATCGTGCTACCGTATGTCCAATAAATAGCGCCACCTCCATAAAACGTAAGACATGCATTTATTTATTGAGCATGTCTTACGTTTTATGGAGGTGGCGCTATTTATTTGATCAAGAAAACGATGGATCGATGTGTATGTGTACGAATCTTGCGGGAAATCGTGCCACCGTGAAAAAACGCCAATGCTTTGGATCTTCCAACAGGATTATAGCCTAAAGCATACAAGCAAGGTCGCATGAAAGGAGCTTCGCAAAAGCAGGATTAGGGTTATGGAATGGCTCGCACAATCACCAGACTTCAATATAATTAAAAATTTGTGGTGTGACGTGAAGAGAGCAGTTGCTCACAATAATCTTTTAAATAATAATCAACTTTGAGAAGCAGTAGACCACGCCCCTAGAGAAAGATATGAAAATTTGGTTATTTCAATGCATCGGCTCTGTGCTGCAGTAATAGCCAAACAACAGTCACGCAACTAAATATTAATTTGAAGAAACATTACGTTATTACTATTTAACCACAAAATCTTTTAAAATGAAACACAATTGTTGCTTAATTTTTATGAAAGTAAAGCGAACTACTATTTTTTTGACCGTCCATATTTTGGAGCTTTTGACGCATTTAATTTAAATCAAACCAAACTGAGTTTAATTCTTAAGTTTTCTTTTATGATTGCATTGTTAACACATATAACTTGTTAAAAAAAATACAAAATAAATATTTGTAAAAAAAAGCAGATTATTTTTTCTTAATTTTCTTTTCGTTGTATGCGTACTACTATTATTTTGACCGCAGCTGTATATACAAGTTATGTTTATATATACTTACATAGTGACCCACAAATACACTGCAAAAAAGGGAGATGAATCTGTGATTTTTTATTTTTTTTAACCATTTTGTCTGGCCAGACGACAAAGTCCATCCGAGGGTTAAGTGGCAGCCTTCTACTGAAAGGTATATATACCTAAGTATAGTGTGTCCCAATAAAAGTACACGATTTATGTAAATGTTATGGAAATTTTTTCACTACAAGTCGCAGTTTATGTCAACAACAATCGAAAATTTCAATTTGTAAAAATGTAGCACAACACATAGAGAGATCACGTTGTAAGCACGATCGATTGATTGGAAACCTCGTCACACCAAATCATCTTCCGAAATTCTGATGTCAACTGGCCACCAAGAACGTGCGATTTAATGTCATTTTCTGATTTCCAATGTCTTTCTTAGAAATTTTGCAAAATCTCTGGTCTATGCAATATCTCATTTCATTGACTTTGATCGATTAGGTTAGATTAGGTAATCTGACTGGTCAAGTAGGTCACGCATAACCCCTACTGAGTCCATAGCGATACTTGTTGGAGCTCCTTGGTGTTGCGTATCGATGTAAAAATGATCCGTGAGAACGCGTGTGTAGCAAAGGTCAGCAAAAATTTGATGTCATGCTTGGGGACCATCTTTAACCACGAAAAGAACTGGGCCCCTAAATAAGTAACTCGTAGTCTTGAGATAGCCGGACAGGAACAGAAAATGTGTTCCATGGTTTCCCTGATCGTTTGTTGGAAGATAATTTATGATTTTGATTAAAGAACTCATGTGTAATCTTATTTACTGATAGAATACAAGGAGCTGGAATTTAAGTGTATGAAAGTTGTCCTATGGTGGTAAATTTTAGAACATAATATAACGATGAGGCACTCTGTGCTGTGCTATGCATAAATAGTTTTACGAGCACACTTTTAGGCTCGCACTTCAGAGTACGACAAACTTGCTATAATTCCGATATGGCATGGATGGTTCGCGGCGGCAATAGGCTGTGCTAGAACGATCGAGATAGAAAGTACAACTGGAATGTGCAAGAAACTTCGACGCGATAAGAAAACCAGTATAAAAAGCAGCAGTTTGCAGCGCAGAGAGTCGAGTCTGTGTTGAGAAAGCAAAGGGGAAACATGCAATAGTAGTAGTGTAAAGTAGTAACAAGTGTAAATTTGTAAATAAAGCGATAGTTGGTTTTTGACTGCGTTTGCGCTGAGTAATTGAAGTGGTTTTATTTTCAAGCACAATCCAAATACGAACTTAAAGAGGTCATTTTCGTAACAATAATTTAGTATTTTTTGAGTTGTAGAATGTTGTGCAACAAAGAACAAAACATTATTTATATGTCGGTGCGGTTCCTCTTATATCAAAAATCCAAAAAGAGGAATAGCCTGTGATCATAGTCGATTTGGCCATTTGCCTGATATTTAATATGTTTACTTTACATGTCTACTTTACATGTCTACTTTACATGTCTGCTTTACAAGTCTTCTTATCCCTCTGCAGCTTATGTGGTAGTCGGACAGACACCGCAAAACCAAACTTCGTGCATTGTTGCTTCGTAAATTTTAAATTTGAACAAATACACATAACTTCAAACAATCATTTTTCATTTAAAATATTAACCTTTTATTTAACCATAAAAAGTCTTCAGTTTGTTTCAAGGTGTTTGTCAGACTACCACATCAGTAATATTGTTAAAATTGGAGCACATCAGTTGCAAACGATTAATCAGAACAAGTATATTTTACAAAATTTTAAAAATACTAACACTCGTTCAATAAACACATTTTTTATTTTCAACAATTATTTTATTTTAAAATAAATTGCGAACTGTTATTGGGACACACTATACAAAAAATTTGCTCATTGTGATATCACTTCAGAATTCCTGCAACTTTCGGCGCGAGACAACAACAGGATTCCAATACAAACCATTCTATCTGCCTGTAATTTAATGTTGAAAGCACAATGCAGCTCGTTGGGCACAAAGGGCCTTGAATTGTTGGCTCCTACTTGACTAGAGACTTGATTTATAGGACCGTTTTGGACAATCCCTGTCCCAGAATTTCATTTTATGAGCTTCTAGTTATACAAAACTTTTCAGCCAACTACCAGTTGCAATTTTATTTGTCACACTGAAAGTGATGTTGGGCAGCTTTGAACCCCCACAACTCTCTCAATCTCTGTCCTCAAGATGGACAACGAACATCCAGTTCCTTTCATTACCGTGGTTACTTTTAGTAACATCGAAAAAGTGCATGAATTCATATAAAATTAGTCGAAATTGCCATACATGGAAATGGATTTGAATAGTTGCTAAAAGTCAATTCATCTCATTTTAACTGACCATTTACATCTGCAGAAACTGGCGCCTGTCACACGATAACACAACGTCTCATCGATCCAGCTTGGCGAGTTTTTTGAGCCATTTTTTCCATCAACCATTTGCCCTGCACACCTGAGTTGGCTTCATGTGACTTCTATCTGTTCAGTTAAATTCATTTGTCGAAGAGAAGACATATCCATTTATTGATGTTGAAGCGATTCAAATGCGACGGCTGACATTTTGAAGACAATAAATACAGATGACCTTAAAAAATCATTCGATGATCTAATTGATCGTGCAAAACGTTGTATCAAAACAAAAGAAGAATGAAGCGATGATGATGAATGATGATGATGAATAAAGCGAATAAATCTTGGAAAAAAAATTAGTTTTCCGTGGCACAGACCTGTAATACGAAACATGTTTTTCGTTTTTTCATCCAAATCTGTCAACATTGTGTTAACAGTCAGACAAAGCATTTCATTTTATGTAGAACTAAATACCATTTTTTGAGCTGGTTGACACGATTACGGCCGATCTACTGCACCGATTTACTTAAATTTCAGAAAAGGTTTGGCTATCGCGTGAACTACGATCATTATTGCCCATTTCTATTTAACAAAGTTATGACACAATTATTAACAAAAAATAAGCAAAAAAAAGGAAAAAACTTTACAATTGCACTAAATGTTTATTAATTAATATTTTCTTACAGTTATAGGTCAAACGATAGCCATTCATTTGTACTTCAAAATGAAATGTGTTTGGTATGTTTCAGATCATCCAAAATGGAGAAATCGTGTCAGCCAGATTTCAAAATGGCGTCTTCCGGTCGCACATATCTCCCCCGAATATAAACGAAAATTTATAAAAAAATTTTGTTCAGTACTCAAAACTACATATGTACAATAACATATAAAAAAACTTTTAATGTGAAATAAAAATGTATATGAAAAAAAAATAACTTAAAAACATGGTCGATTCTACCTGACTACCCCCTTAAGCATAGAGTAGAGTTAAAGTTGCGACATCAATGCATTCAAATCTCCTTGCAATCTGTGTTCAATGAAGCGCTCACTTCACGTTTAATACAGAGTAGAAAAGTACACACATGAGTGCTGGCGATTACTCATACGACTAGGTGGACCCTTGAGGACCTTTGAAGTGTTGCGCCAAATTTTAAGCACATTTCAAGCGTTTATACCTAAAGAATGAAAACTGAAAAAACCAAAGAGAACTAAAAAAAGAATCAAATGCAATTCGGCCTGATTCAATATGTGTGCATGCGAAAACAAAGCGAAAAGTGAAAGCGTATAGCAGCCGCTAGCCATCAGCAATTGCAACCAATGAGCTTAAGGGCGAACTACGTAAATGGAAAAATGCCAGCGCGCAATGTGGAACAAATAAAGATTTCAAAATTGCAATAACAACAAATTTAATCAAAAACGAAACCGAAAAAAACACCGAAACGATTGCACAACAACAACAAATGAAAAATAAAACAGCGAAAACAAATGGGGGGAAAATGGCCAAAGCGAAAAACGACTTTAAGTGGTATTTAGCGAAGCGTTAAAAACGTGCAAATGAGTTTGCAATTTTTCACTTCACACATTCACACACACACGCGAGTGTTGGTGTGCGCATATATGCTGCAGTGTATATTCATTTGCGCTCGTGTGTGTGTGTGTGTGTGAATATTTGTGTTCAATGTTCGAATGCACTTTTATGGGCATTGTAGCGCGTGCGCGTGTAATTTAAAAGCATGTAAATACCCACATGTGCGCTCATAAATTCACATATATATGTATGCTTGATGCTTTGTTTGTGTGTGTTTGTTTGCGGCTCGTTGATTTCGTTCAACGCATTGAGCACTTTCACTGCCGCCATTTGGCGCGAACGAGCAAAGGAGCATTTAATGTTTAACTTAATTGCCAACAAGCCGAAGGTTAATGTACGCGGCCAGAGGCCTGAAAAAAAATCCACCACTGCACACACACTTTTAAGCTTTAAGGCATATGCAGCTTGCGGCTTGACAACAACAAAAATCGCGACGGCAAAAGCAACAATAAATTGAAGAATTTGCCAGCAACAGCAACAGCACAATGTACTATTTGAAGGCTAAGGACTGCACAAACAAGGCGCCATCGAGTGTTTCGATGTGTGCGTGCGCTGACCTGGAAACTATCAGCCTTAACATGCACTCAAGCATATATACATCCATTCATACATTTGTGTATATATGTTAATTACATACTAATCTATGTGCGTATGTGTTGGTGCTAAAGGAAAATGCGTTTACGATGTGCGAAAAGGTCAGCGCTTTAAAGTGTTAATTGAAATTACGGCAAGAAGGCTAACGCACAACAACAACTACACTCGCAACTACAACACTAACAACAACAAATTGATATTGTTAGTAGGCAGCTTAAATGGCACATAAAGCACATCCCAATCATGCCGCATATCTGGGTAAATGTGCTAAGCACACCCGGTCGTATACGTAACACTTAACTTGAATGTTCACGTTGCTCGCCGAACATGAACGCTGCTCCGCATTGCCATAGGAACAGCGGCCGTTGGCTGACAGCTTTTATTACAAATTACCCGCAAAGTCATAAACATCAACGAGACGCAAACACACACACACACAGACGCAGACGCATAGTCGAGGCTGGCTGTGCGATCCTTTTTGGCCTCGCAGCATTACAAATTAATTTCAAGTGTTTAAACTTCGTTACGCTTAAATAAACACGCTGGCCGGGTGAGAGCCAATAACAAGCCAACACCAACAACAACACCAACACCATACACACCTATACTTTTATATATGTAAGTGTGTTGGAGTGTCTCTGCGCCGGAATGTTTAACTTTAATACTACGCAAATTTAGCAAAGCTTTACGCTTTGTGTTCGTCTATTTGGCTGTCTGTCTGTCTGGCTGACTGGGCACTTGGCGCTGCGTCCATCGGTTGATGCTGCTCGGTGCGTTGCATCGTTGTGTACCTGGTGGTGCTCGGCACTGATTTATTTACACAGCCACAATAAAAGCCGCCGCAAGCATTAGCCGTAATTTAAATAACACAGCAACAGCAACAAGAAGACACCAACAACCACACACAAATACTACCCCAGACAACAACAACAATAGTGACAATGATGACCGTGTATCAGCGACAACAACCATATCGAATTTCATTAGGGACAAGGTGAATGCGCGCGCCCTCGATGCGCCCGACCACACTTCACACCGAAAGCTTGCAAACGCCTCAATGCCAAAGTCAACGCTCAGTCAGTTGCGCCGCCAACGCTTTGTAAACGGTGCTATGGAAATTTTGCAGCCAGCTGATGTGCTGCCAAACATTTGCCGTTCTAATTGCTTAACTCCCACTCTATATGGTGTCGGTGTGGTTGTGTTTGTGTGTATGTGTGAGTGGGAGTGTTGACTCGTTGTGTACACTTTCGGGTTTGTTGGTAAATTAATGAAATTTCGTACAGTTTATGTTGGTAATTGTATTGATTTAAGCGTTCAAATTATTTTTGGCGAAAGCAATTTACAAATGAACTGAAGTGTTTGCGGTCGTTTGCGTCATAAAAAAAAGTTTAAGAAACTAATCAAAAATTATAAAAGGAGCTTACTCAAGGTTGAAGTATCTTTTACGCGCAAAGGGTCATCTAAGGGAATGGGACAACTAACGGAAACACCATTAAAGATCAGTGCAGCTCTTCTTAAGCGATTTTCATTCTAAAGGAGATTAGATAGTCATTTGGATATTGTGATCTACAACCAAAAATTGATCTATTTGGCTCTCTACTTACTTTTTTAGGATGACCTCTAAGATCACTTAGCTTATTATTACTTATTTTTATATCTGTGGCATTTTGACAAAACAACCTAAGTCTAATTTTCAAATTGTTCAGGAGAGCAAAAATACTGACAATGTGCAGAGCAAATCTCATAGAAACCTCGAGAAAAGTTGAAATGCTATACATCATATCTCTGTAACGAAATGTCGCAAAAACAAGGCGATTGCACCAAAAGAAGCGTTTTGAAAATATGTCTTTATGATTAAAAACTGGAAAATTTCACTATTTCGACATAAGTTGTTTTATCAAAATGCCACATATATATTTTTGGACGTTTCTATGGACATTGTTGTCTTGACTAACAAGTGACCGGGCTCGCTACTTGAAGTAGATTTGGCCAGTTTCAACGTTGCAACGGTTGGATGATTATGAAGCCTGGAAAAGGTAACCTATGACATTAACTTAGAGACTGAATATCTTTTTTCCAGTCCCTTTCTTTTGTAATTACCCTCCACTAAAGTCATCTTGCCAAAGGACATGTGTCTGGAACATGAAAGCTAATGAAAGCTTTCGTAGGTTTAGCTATTTGACGTCACCGATTACTCGCTGGTACTGACAGTTATTGGTATGTATTGCCTGCTGCTGTAACGTGCTACATCGCAGTGGAGGATGATGTGTTGAGGTGTGTTCTTCGTTACTTTACAGTAACTGTAAGTCGTTTCTTGTTATGATCCAAAAATGGATCTAGGATTCCTGAGTGAGCAGTACCCATTTAAGAAGCCATTGAATAAGTTTTTGCCTAGGTCGAGTCACAAAGAGTTGAAAAGAATTCATTTTTAGTTGTAGTCTTCTAGAAACACTTTTGAGTGCCTCAGTTCTGGAGTGTCAGCCCAGTATTGCAAAGTCCTTGTTGTTTCCTTCAGTCTTAAAACCTGCGTTTTTGTATGTTTCATTCTAAGAGACTGACACAATCATTCTAAAAAACCTCAGATTGCGAGCAATAAAACAATGGAACACACCAATTGCAATCACAATGAACGAGTTTCGTTCGTTGAACTTGATAACGTTCTCTCACTTTAACTATTAGGCAATCAATTTTCTTTCATCCCTGAAAGCATTCTATGTGAAATTCATGTTTTATTTTCACCGACAGCTTTAACCCGTCTAAATCCCTAAAATTGCCAACTTAATTGGTTCTTTGGATGCATTTAGACCCAAAAAACTTTTGACTTGTTCCTTTTCACTGTTTTCTATGTGCAAATACTTAACAAAAGAACAAAAAAAGTGGCGTCGTTTGTGCGTATTGTGGACGCTTTATCTGCAAAAATCATCAGAGCCATCACCCCTACCTCCTTGTAAATTCTTTAAAGTACATACATTATCACATTTAAGTTATTTCTAGGGGTATTGAAAGTTTCGAAGTTCGAAGTTTGGGTTTTAAACTAAACGGGACGGTTTTAAATGTAGGTACTGAAAGTAGATGAATGTGTTTCCAAACTTTCCTTCGATAACTAAGTAAAGCCTTTTCTTAAAGCCACTTCTTATAACGAGGCCACAGGTAGTGTGGTGGTGTCAGGTAGTTTCATGACTATGAAATATGTCGAAAAAGCCAAGATTGAAAAAAAATTTAGTTAAACTTTCTGGGGCCAAGTTCCTATCAATGTCTTCCTTTTTTGTTATAGAAAACAGTAATCTTGACGTGTTGAGCATTCAACTCACATCTTATACTATTGTAAAATGAAGTCAAATGCAACCCTGCAACCCACTTGTTTACAACCCCACTCAATATGAGTTGCTTTTGTGCATTCTTTTTTGTACTTGCCTCTTTCTGAATAAACGGTCGCACGGTGCGGACGTGCACGAAACAAGAAAACTTCCAATATTTTTTGCAACAGGTTATGGGCCCAGGAACCCCATAAACCAACGGTCATAGTGCAAAATAAAAAAAAAAATTTAAATATTGAAGTTTGTTGTAGTGTTTTGCTTGCGTAGCGAAACGGAAAAGTTTCTTCAAAGGTCGAGGATGAGTTCTTCGGCATACAACATCGAGAAGCTTAATGAATCGAATTATGATTCTTGGAGCCTCCAGATGCGAAGTGTGCTGGTGCACCAAGATCTGTGGGGCATAGCCTCCGGAGCTGAGGTGAAGCCTGAGGCAACCGACGAGACCAGCCGTGCAGCAGCGACCGCTTGGACAAAGAGGGATGACAAGGCTACCGCAACAATTATATTGAGTGCTACTCCGTTGCAGATAGCGCACATAAAAGGTTGCACGACGTCGAGCGATGTGTGGAATACGCTGAAGGAGATCCATCGACCACGTGGACCAGTGCGCAAGGTTACGCTATTCAAGCAGCTACTTGCCATGCGTATGGACGAAAACGAAAGTGTGCAGCATTACATCTGCAAGTTTGTGTCAACGGTAGAGGCATTGGCCGAGATCGGTGTCACTCTTCAGGATGAGCTGTATGTTATCATGCTGATGGCGAGTTTACCAAAAAGCTACGAAAATTTTGTGGTCGCATTGGAAACGCGCGACGACCTTCCCAGGCTGAGTACGCTGAAGCTCAAGCTGACTGAGGAGGGTGATCGACGAAAGGTGAACTGTGACAAGGTCGTTAATGCTGAATGTAGCGTAGAAGCATTCATGGCGCGTTCGAATAACGGGAACATCCAAAACAGTTCCAAAACGAACAGCAGCAGCGAAAACAAAGGCGGCCATGCAGGTGCGCGAAAATCAAGAAATTTCAAATGCTACAACTGTGGCCGCAAGGGCCATTACGCGGCGCAGTGCAAAGAGAAAGAGAACAAAAGAGAGCATACGCAAGCATCATTTTCTGCGCGTGTGAGATCAAGTCCGGATTCGTTGAGCGCAACCGTGTGGTGTATTGACAGCGGCGCCACTTCGCATCTTTGTGGCAGTCGAGAGATGTTCGTTTCAGTCGAAGCGTATGAAGAGAACATTTGTATGGCGGACAACAAGAAAGTGAAAGCAGAAGGAATTGGCAAAGTTCGAATAAAAAGCACTACCTGCGACATCGAGTTGAGCGACGTTCTATTTGTACCGGGATTGCGGTGCAACTTTATCTCAGTTGGAAAGGCAGTGGCGAACAATTACTGCGTGAATTTTACTTCGAAGGCAGCAACGATAGTGAGCGGTAGTGGTGAGATTATTCTTGAAGCCGACAAGGTCGGAGACCTTTTTCTGTTCAATGCAACGCATAACCAATTGTTTTTTACATGTAACGAGAACGCTATGAAATGGCACAATCGCTATGGCCATATGAACTGTGCAAGCTTAAAGGAGCTGGTGAACAAAAATATGGTGCATGGACTCAAGGTCAAGTTTCCTGATGGAATTGATTGCCAGGTGTGCATGAGGTGCAAATGTACGGTGAAGCCATTCGAAAGTTCTGAGACAAGAGCCGGTGAATTTCTGGAAGTTGTTCACAGTGACTTGTGTGGTCCAATGAATAACACCTCTGTTGCGGGCAGCCGATATTTCTTAACGTTTGTCGACGACAAGTCACGATATGTTTTTGTGTACTTTGTTAAGACTAAGGATGAGGTATTCCAGAAGTTCTGTGAATTCAAGGCAATGGTGGAGCGACAAACTGGTAACCAAATCAAAGTATTACGCAGCGATAATGGCACCGAATTTGTGAATCGTGCATTTAACGATTATTGCAAGAAGGCCGGAATCAAAAGGCAGCTAACCGTTCCCCATACACCCCAGCAAAACGGCGTTGCTGAGCGTTTCAACCGGACGCTGGTTGAAATGGCCAGGAGCATGATCGTAGGTTCCGCCGCCAATGAAGTCTTGTGGGCAGAAGCAGTGAATACAGCGGCATATCTAAGGAACCGAGCACCTACTAGAGCGTTGAACGGCAAGACGCCATATGAAGTCTGGTTCAAACGTAAGCCAACTGTATCTCATTTGAAAACGTTTGGTGCTACGGCTATAGCACTAGATAAGACACACCGTGGTAAATTTAGACCAAAAGGTAAAGAATATTTGATGGTCGGATATTCTGATGAATCAAAGGCTTATCGCTTAATGGAGAAAGCAACACGAAAGATAATCGTTAGTCGAGATGTTTACTTTGTGGAGCCGAGTGTGCCAGCTGAAATTACCGACGTGACGATCGAGGAGGAGTGCGTCAGAGACGAGAAGGCGAACGACGAATGCGGAGATGCAGAAACTGACCACGACGAATCACAAGCCGAAGACGACAACGAAGTGGGTGAGCCGAGAGTCGGACCAGGTCGCCCGAAGCTAATTCGTTTGGGTGCTCCGGGCAGGCCACGCAAGCAGTACAACGTTCTTCAATTTATGAAGCTGGAAGACATCAAGATTCCCGAAACCGTCACAGAGGCACTGACCAGCGAGTACGCAGATCACTGGTGGGCAGCAATGGAAAGTGAGTATCAGGCACTCATAACGAACGATACATGGGAGTTGACTGAGCTGCCACAGGGCCAGAAAGCTATTGGGGCTAAGTGGGTTTTTTCATGCAAAGCAGACAAGAGCGGAGGTATTGATAGGTTCAAAGCTAGGCTAGTAGCAAAGGGCTGTGCACAGACGTATGGTGTTAATTACACTGAGACTTTTTCGCCTGTAGTGCGATATGAAACAATACGAATGGTTTTTGCTCTAGCAGCTGAGTACGAGCTTCATTTACATCAAATGGATGTATCAACAGCTTACCTGAACAGTGAACTTTGCGAGGATATATATATGGTGCAGCCAGACAAATTTGTTGATAAGCATTTCCCAAAAAAGGTTTTGAGACTAAAACGGGCTCTTTATGGTCTAAAACAATCAGGCCGACAGTGGAATTTCAAAATTGATTCAATTCTGAAAAATATTGGTTTTACCCAATGTGAGAGCGAACCATGTTTGTACGTTATGAAAGGACAAAACAAAATCAGTTTAATTGCTATTTATGTAGATGATTTACTTATAGCATGTTCGGACTTAGACGAGCTTAAGCTGATTAAAAGAAAGATATCAGAAGTGATAAAGGTTGTAGACAAGGGCGCGGTCAATTATTTTCTTAGTATGAAAGTAGAAAGAGACGGACTGACAGGCGCAATAGAGTTTAATCAGCGCGGACAGATCGAACAACTAGCACGACAATACGGAATGGAAAATTGCCGTCCGGTGGCAACACCATTAGAACCGAAATTTCAGACTAAATGTGACGTAAGCAATTGTAAACGAGTCGATCCAGTCCAATATCAATCACTCATTGGGTCCTTAATGTATATCGCCTTGTTATCACGTCCAGACATATTGCATTCTGTATGTAAGTTGTCGCAAATGAACACCGACCCTCACAACGAACACATGATTGCAGCAAAGCGGCTGCTAAAGTATCTAAGCAGTACAAAGAACATGCAGCTGAAGTACTGCAAGACTGGCAAACCATTTGAATGTTACGTTGACGCCGATTGGGGGGGTGATACAACCGATCGAAAATCATATACAGGGTATGTGTTTGTTTTTGCTGGCGGAGCAATTTCTTGGGAGTGCAGAAAGCAGTCGACGGTTGCCTTGAGTAGCACCGAGGCTGAATACATGGCCCTATCATCAGCTGCAAAAGAGGCCACATATGTACGTAAGCTGCTGGGTGAAATCAAGCTATTGAGTCATGCACCATTAACAATTTACTGCGACAACCTGAGCGCGATGCACTTGGTTAAGAACCCGGTGTACCACAGCAGAAGCAAGCATATTGACATACGTTATCACCATGTAAGAAATGTATACAAAGATGGTGAAATAGACTTAAGATATTGTAATTCAAGCGACATGATTGCAGATATTTTCACAAAAAATCTTTCGAAGTCAAGTCATTTAAAATTAATGAAAATGTTAAGTTTTTCACTTTGAATAATACATATATTAAAATGTTTGTAAACAATGAAAAATATCTGTAATGTAAACACGTGAGTTGAGGAGGAGTATTGTAAAATGAAGTCAAATGCAACCCTGCAACCCACTTGTTTACAACCCCACTCAATATGAGTTGCTTTTGTGCATTCTTTTTTGTACTTGCCTCTTTCTGAATAAACGGTCGCACGGTGCGGACGTGCACGAAACAAGAAAACTTCCAATATTTTTTGCAACATATACAGTCATACATAATCATACTTTCACAGGACAGTTAGCGAATAAATGTCTACAAATGAATAGGATGGATGGATGAATGAATGGATGGATGTGTGGGAGAGCCGAGAAAATAACCTCAGGGAGGTCATTACCTCAAGCACTCGGCACTTATTACCTTAAGCCCATTGCACTTAAGGCTCAGGAAAAACGCTGATAGACGAATAACTACCCATCTTTCCGAATAGAAGTTTTTTCATTTCAACAGTTTGTTACTTATGCTTCGACGCAGCTGAATCTTATCTATATATCTAATATAATATCTTAAAAAATCTGCCCTTTTAGTGAAGTAATACCTCTCGGTTGAGCCGGAAAAAGGTACACAGACTGTAAAAACGGAGGTTGTAGCAAGTTAAGATCTCCAATTCGTATTGGTTTTCAATGCTTGTACTACTGCAAAAAAACTTTCATACATAGACACAGAGACAAACTGATTGACTGAAGTTCATACGAACCAGCTACACAAGGATCAGTCAACGTGCTCTCCAAAATTTTGCAGACTTGAATACTGTAAATAAGCTATGGAAGAAGTGAAGATCAACTCAGCAAATAGCTAGATGGATTTTGTAACTTACGACCACAAATTGAGCAAATTTGAACTGGGAATGCCGCAAAAGCTTATAGAATCTAAAAGAGTCGCCTGCGCACTGTTGTCAGCATTGAAATTGGGCTCTGCATCCCTGACAAATCTGCCAAAAGATTAGTTTAAGGTTGGTCAATCAATACCATCTACAAAATCTACCTAAGAAACTATTGTCCTAACCTAATTGTTATTATGTAGCAAACGGAATGAATGCATAACATGAATAGGTTCAAGCATTCAAAATGTACTTTAATATTATTTACAGTACTCATTGCAAATTAAACTTCCTAATCAGACGTTGAATGTTCATAGCCATACAACAATAACTAACTGATGAACACATTCATAGGCACACAGCGTGAGTGGCCTAAATATTCAGTCGCATTGCAATCTTCGTCCACTCAACACTGGCACCATTTCAATTGCCACTATTCGTCTACTTTTCATGCAAGTCGCACACACACACACACACACATCGAAATTTGAGCGCAATTATGCAACAATGGCTGCTGTGCGCACAGCACACATTCTCACATATGTAGAAATTTACAGCAGTGTGAAATGGTTATATGTTTGTGTGTGTGTGTAATATTTTTACTGTAATTACGCAGTCATAGAACGTGTGGCAAGTAAGAAAGAAATGAAAAGAACGGCATAAAAATGAAGCAATTTGAAATAAGCTAAAAAAACAACAACAAAAGCAATAAAACAAAAATACCATATATATGAAAATCGGTCAGGCTTGTTATAAATCTTCATGCAGTAACAACGCTACACACAAACCTACTATGCAATACATACAAAACTAGAAGAGAAATTCACACAATTGGAACTTGGCAAACACCTAGCAACGTGTCATTGCCCGCTTGCGAGCAATTCTACTCGTGATTCACAGCAACAAATTTGCACAATTGTGTCGCACACACATTTCTCATCTTCAGTTGCTGAATATTATTTTTCCTTTCTACTGTCTGCACAGACATGAACTGCATCTATATCTGCTTGTGTGTGTATGTAAGAATGTATGCGTCGAGTTGCTGACACGAAAATAGCATTTATAGCCACAGGCTACTTGCTAGACAAACAATAAAATATAATGACACTTTACAGTCGGCAGTCAGTCACAGTCAGTCGGTGTGAATGTTGATTTTCCACATGTACATAAAATCACGTGTGTGTGATATATAGGTATATGCTTCTTTCTGTGCGCTTTGTCACAACTAGCATTGACGTGCTGTCAACGCTTTTGTCATAATGAGAACTTTAAGCAAAAGAAAAACATTTTCAAGCCTACTTTTTGGGGGTTAAGTGGCGCGCCACAAATTGCCCAATGTGTAATATGTTCATTTAAATGTCTTTCGACAGCGGCTAGTATGGAAAAATGCCGGAATTTGTGGTATTTGTTTAGTAAAATGAATAGAAATTGCGCAAAAAATTAGTGCCTAAAAACTATAAGACCAATTCGTCTTCCTCTTTAGAACCTCAACCACAACAAAATTTGTGAATGGATAATCCAAGTCTTTTAACATGACTATCCATTAGGCTGTGAACTTTGAGCACAGGTTTTTCCATCTATCCAGGATATCCATATTATTATATTGTTATTTTTATTGTGTATATCAACGTACCATTTGATATATTAAAAGATGGCCTGGTGAACTTTGTACCACCTAAAAAGATCAGTTAATGGTTGTCTTCATAAGGGAATATAAACCCAAATTAATTATCCAACTGCAATTTATTGAAATCATTAATATTAGTCGCATCGTATACGGTTTGAGACTAACGATATTTTCATTAGCCGTTGATTGCTGGTCATCAGTGCTGTTTTCACGTGTAAAGTATTTGACTGACTTTGATGACCTATGTAAGCTCGACTTCTTCATTGCCCTTTTTTTCATATCCACTCTTATCTGTCGAACTTTCCTTGAGGACTTTACAATATTGAAATCCTTACACTAAGTCCAACAATGGTCTCGTCCAAACCACCAAATTCAATTTACCTCAATAGAATCAATCAAGATCAGAATTAATGTTCGGAAAATGCAGTTAAATTGTCATAAATAAAATCTATTTTCAAAATCAACTAAATTTTTTAAACATTTAATTGAAGTTATAAATGAAAACTTCGTTCCGGATTTTATAATTCCAAAACTAAAAACTGTTAAAAATTTGAGTTGTATGGGTGTTGCCACACGTCTTATTCAATGTCCGTCTCACTCTTCTAGTCGAATTGTGCGAC
This sequence comes from Melieria omissa, assembly GCA_963971225.1. Lineage (NCBI taxonomy): Eukaryota > Metazoa > Arthropoda > Insecta > Diptera > Ulidiidae > Melieria > Melieria omissa. The sequence goes on along the minus strand of OZ020267.1, from coordinate 126,590,390 downwards.
TAAATGGTAAGATCGGACAAAGTTTCATTGATTTTGGACTTACAGTTCTAAAGTAATGCAAAAAATTTGGGTCGCAAAATAAGTGCCACGCCCCTTGTTTAACGTCCGTCAAATCCAAATTTTTCATTTTTTGATTTTGATTAAAAGCACACAAAACCCAAAAACAATGATTCAAATCGGTCCAGTTGTTTTCAAATTTTAGTGCGACTAACGCACAGCAACTGATTTTATATATATAGAAGAAAATAGAAGATAGAAGATGGAAGATAGAAGATAGAAAATAGAAAATAGAAGATACAAGATAGAAGAAAAAAGATAGAAGATGGAAGATAGAAGATAGAAGATAGAAGATAGAAGATAGAAGATAGAAGATAGAAGATAGAAGATAGAAGATAGAAGATAGAAGATAGAAGATAGAAGATAGAAGATAGAAGATAGAAGATAGAAGATAGAAGATAGAAGATAGAAGATAGAAGATAGAAGATAGAAGATAGAAGATATAAGATATAAGATATAAGATAGAAGATAGAAGATAGAAGATAGAAGATAGAAGATAGAAGATAGAAGATAGAAGATAGAAGATAGAAGATAGAAGATAGAAGATAGAAGATAGAAGATGGAAGATAGAAGATAGAAGATAGAAGATAGAAGATAGAAGATAGAAGATAGAAGATAGAAGATAGAAGATAGAAGATAGAAGATAGAAGATAGAAGATAGAAGATAGAAGATAGAAGATAGAAGATAGAAGATAGAAGATAGAAGATAGAAGATAGAAGATAGAAGATAGAAGATAGAAGATAGAAGATAGAAGATAGAAGATAGAAGATAGAAGATAGAAGATAGAAGATAGAAGATAGAAGATAGAAGATAGAAGATAGAAGATAGAAGATAGAAGATAGAAGATAGAAGATAGAAGATAGAAGATAGAAGATAGAAGATAGAAGATAGAAGATAGAAGATAGAAGATAGAAGATAGAAGATAGAAGATAGAAGATAGAAGATAGAAGATAGAAGATAGAAGATAGAAGATAGAAGATAGAAGATAGAAGATAGAAGATAGAAGATAGAAAATAGAAAATAAAAGATAAAAGATAAAAGATAGAAGATAGGAGACAGAAGATAGAAGGAAGAAGATGAGATAGAAAATATAAAATATAGAAAATTGAGAAAGAGAAAATAGACAATAGAAAATAAAAAATTGAAAATGGTAAATGGAAAAAGAAAATTGAAAAAAAAATTGAAAATTAAAAAATTGAAAACTGAAGAAAATAGAAAATAGAAGATAAAAACTAGAAAATGGAAAATAGAAAATAACAAATAGATAATAGAAAAAAAAATAGAAAATAGAAAATGGTAAATAGAAATAGAAAATAGATAATGTAAAATAGAAAAATAAAGAGAAAATAGAAAATTGAGAATGGAAAACTGAAAATGGAAAATAGAAAATTCAAAATTGAAAAAAAAATTGAAAATAGAAAATGAAAATTGCAAATAGAAAATAGAATATTGAAAATAGAAAATTGAAAATAGAAGATAAAAAATAAAAACTAGAAAATGGAAAACAGAAAATAGTAAATTGAAAATATAAAATTGAAAATGGAAAATAGAAAATTGAAAATTAAAAAAGAAAATTGAAAATAGAGAATTGAAAATTGAAAACTTAAAATTAAAAATAGAATATTGAAAATAGAAAATAGAAGATAAAAAATAGAAAATGGAATATAGAAGATAGAAGATAAAAAATTAAAAGTGGAAAATTGAAAACAGAAAATAGAAAAAGAATATGGGAAATTAAAAACAAAAAATTGAAAATTGAAAATAGAAAATATACGATAAAAGACAGATTGTGATGCATTGCACTGGTTCGGGAAAGATGTGCTGATGGAACTTCGATCTAACCTGTGCCGCGTGATGTTTAGATTTGTGTGGCAATACTGCAGACATCTGATCTTCCGTCCAGAGTCTGCCTCAGTATTCCACATAAGATAGCTGTATGTTCAGTTTAACTGACTAAAATGGCCGCCAATGATGAGAAGTTAGTAAACTTAAGTAGTGAAAGAAAATCCAATTGGATCTGCCAGCGGCAGTAAGCAGTTCAGCGTTATTCTGATACTACGGAAACTTGGCTAACATTAAAATTGAGAAGAACATTGGGTTAGTTAGTTGAAACATAGTTCAAGTATCACCTGTACATGAACGATGCGTTAAATTAACCCGTTTTGTTTTCTTTAGAAAAAAGTAAATATATTTTGTTTATCTCAAAGCTTGAGAGTTGACTCTGATTTACAAAAGAGAGCTTTTCTTTCGCCACTAATTTAAAAGAAATGAGAAAGAAGATTGTCTGTTTTTTTGTGGGAAGAGTCTAGAAAACCCAGTATGCGAACAGAATATTCAACAATTACACTGCTATTTAAAAAATCTAAAAGGTTTTCCTAATCTCACTGATTCATAGTCTTCGCTGTTGTCTGCAATTCCTCTGTGACTCGGTATGAAAAATTGACTTTGATTTGATAATTAAAACATTCAGTGTTGTTTTAGTTTTGCCGAGCTTAAATCTATTAATTATAGATTTTTAAAATTAAAAATAATAAACGAAATTGTTTAATTATTTAGTAAAATAAGTAACATCATTGAGGAATAGTCGCACCAGGTCCATCTTTTAATTAGATCCATATTGGATTAACTTTAATTATTAATAATTAATTATATTTCATAATTAATAGAATTAAAAAGATTTTGAAGTGTTTAGTAAAATAATTAAAATGATTGCAAAAAGTCTTACCATGTCAATTTTTCAATCAGTTCCTAATTGGATTAACTTTAATTAGTAAAATTAAATTGAAACAGCATGACGAGATGTTAAACTCTTGAAATGTAATCTTACATACCGGATGGCACAGACGAATGGACGATTATGATTGTAGAAATCTTCCAGCTTATCCTAAATACAATCACAAATACTTTTCAATGCTTACGAAGTTGAAGGCGCTTTAGTAAACTGGGCTCCACTTGGTGCACTCGCTTTTAACAATTCAAAGGTCTTCCTCATACTTCTCAGTGATTTGTTCACACATGTTCACTACATTTGTAAATAATCGCATTCAAGTCATTACTGTCAATTTATAATAGAAGCTCAAGTTTACAGTGCATTTTTTTCATTACTCATCTTGGCATCCTTCAGTTGAAAACGACAACACTCATCTCACTGGAACTCACTTCTATGCAGTTCAATTATATCGATGATTCTTCGGATTGACATTACTTTGCCCGTCTTTCGACTGACGTTGCACATTCAACAATCAAACTTTCATACCAACACTGGGCATTATTTCCAGCACAAATGCTGAGTAAAATCGCGACACTTCACTCGATACCACTTGCAATAAATGCGAAGGCAAAACTTGTACGGAAAAGGATATTTTCACATTAAAAACGGCAATGCCTGATTTTATGCAAAATGAAAAAACTTTTTCCTCCGAAGACTTGAATCTGCAGCTGAACTTTTCCAGGCATAGAACTTGCATGGCGTATGCACGTCTTGTATGGTTGTTGGCTGTTGCCTGGTGTTGTTGTTGTTGTTCTTCTTCTTGTTGCTTCTACACAGCTGCTGCTTGCATGGCAAACTTTGCCGCCTTCACTGCGGCTTGGCGCAAATAATTTGACATGAGTGCAGGCGAAACTTTTGCGTAGCGTAACGTCAACAATTTACAAGTAAAAATATGCGCATCCCTTCTTGAGAAAGAGAAAAAGTTGCATTTATATATTTTTCTGAATTGATATTTCTTTATAATTGTCTGATCGATTGCGTTGTAAAGTTACTCGACTATTTTCCAGCTATGCACATTAAACAAAATTATCAATAATTTGCATTAGCCATAAGCCATGAGGTGAATTGTTTGCTTCTCAATTGGCAGTAAGATTCTATATCTAAGTAGCTATTGCGACTTGAGGCCAACTGATGCAACAAGGCTTGTCGGGGATTAATAGATGCAACAATCAGCACAACAAGTTTGAGAAGCGCAGCATGAAAGTTTGCCGCGCAATTTGGCAGCTTAAAGTTAAGCAAAGTTTTAAGAGTGTTCGACAAGTTTACAAGCACTTGAACTGGGGATTGTGTTGCGCTCTTAAAGGCAAATTTCGATATTCATACGATTCCGGTTGACTTTAAAGTAAACTGAAAAGGAATTGGAGGCTGAATTGTTTGAGTTTTTCGGGAGAAGAAAATTATTTGTTTGGATTTAGATAGTCGCGGTTTGTGTCTCGTTTGCACTAAGTCGACTTTATTGTCACTATTCGAGTAGTGTTTGAGGGCCTAGGAACAGATTTGTAGTTTTTCTTAGACAACAAATGTGCATCTTGAGAATGTTTAGAAAATGTTTGAAGAAGATATTATGGAGAAAATAAATTGGGTAAGTAAAGTGCAGTAATGTTTATTCATATTTCCTATAGTCAGTAAGTACATTTGTTCATTGGCTAAATAAATAAATAAAAAAATAAGAAATAAATAACTAAATAAATAAATAAAAAATTAATAATAAATAATAAATAAATAAAAAAATTAAATTAAAAAAAGTAAATAAATAAATAAAATAAAATAAAATCAAATAAAATAAAATAAAATAAAATAAAATAAAATAAAATAAAATAAAATAAAATAAAATAAAATAAAATAAAATAAAATAAAATAAAATAAAATAAAATAAAATAAAATAAAATAAAATAAAATAAAATAAAATAAAATAAAATAAAATAAAATAAAATAAAATAAAATAAAATAAAATAAAATAAAATAAAATGAAATGAAATAAAATACAATAAAATAAAATAAAATAAAATAGAATAAAATAAAATAAAATAAAATAAAATAAAATAAAATAAATTAAATTAAAATAAAATAGAATAAAATAAAATAAAATAGAATAAAATAAAATAAAATAAAATAGAATAAAATAAAATAAAATAAAATAAAATAAAATAAAATAAAATAAAATAAAATAAAATAAAATAAAATAAAATAAAATAAAATAAAATAAAATAAAATAACATAAAATAAAATAAAGAAAATAAAATAAATAAATTAATAAATGAGTAAAATTAAATAAATAAATAATTAATAAAATTGTCAGTTCTTTTCCAGTAATTATCAGTTCTTTTTTACAATTCAATGACACAGCGATATGACTAATTGCACAAGAATATTGGAATAAGATTTCCATTGGCTCGCCTAAAGTTTACCAAGCTACCAATACCGTGAAAATAGCACCTTCTATCAACTCTAAATTTTTTCCAACACCTGCTGCATAAAACCGTTTTACTATTTCATACAAAAGCCCCCAATACCACTAAGCAAACGCATAATTGAATTTTTTTTCAATACCAAATTATTTGAGCTGAAAATTTATTCGTCACAAAAGCCTTTAACAATTTTAACATTCAGCGCACACACACAGCTCAGCCATAAATCCACCAAAGGAAACCCGCCATTGCTACGCTTTTGTGCCAACTTTCAAAATTAACTTAACCCATTTTGTCGCTCCGCTTCCGCCGCTTCGCCACCCGGCAACAAGGCACAACTAATAATATCACAGCAACAACACTGGCGCCAAAACGATTTCACACAGCTGCACATTTTCCAATTTCGAATGCTAAATTTTAGTTAAATATGTAAGTGACATTTATAATTTCCGCTTTCCGTTTATGGAAAACGCACGCGCGCGCTCTCGCCACTTTTATGACTTCTGCGTTGATTAATGAAAATTATTTGTTGGCGTATGCAAAATTAATGCGCACAAAGCGAGCGAGCGCGCGCATACTTCTCCGCAGGCATATGTGAGTGTGTGTGTGTGTGTGAATTTACATATGCGCGCGCACACACTGCAATCAAACGCCTGAGCGACTTCAGCACGACCGCGACATCAGCGCCCGACACAGCTGCCAACAGCTGCTTGCAATTCGGCGCTCGTGTCCTGCTGTGCGGCAAAATTCACTGCCAACAAATGACAGCGCTGTCAGCGGTGACAATGTTGCCACACATCGCCCGCCAACTGTCGCAAGTTGCTTTACGCGAAGCGGCTTACTCGTGTTTTGGCTGTGGTTTTACGCATTCGATGTGTTGCGCCACTTCCTACAACCTTGCAAGCTTTGCCGCCTTCGCGAATTCGTCAACGCTCCGGCAGAGTGTTGTGGTGGCTTTTGTTCGCTTCACATACATACATATATGTACGTAGTATAGATATGTGTGTGTGCGTTTTTTGTGTTTGGGTAATTTCGACAGCAACGACGTGAATAGAAGTTTCGGCGAAAGTGTTACGAAAGAACAAATCCACCGGAAATGGCAACACCAACGTCTAACGTCGACGGCGAAACAATAGAAGCAACATTGTGACCCACATAACGACCGAACGATGTGATCCATAACACAGTGTTGCGGAGAAAATCGCCTCGCAGAAAGACTTGTAGCCAAGGCGACTTTTGACAACCAAACTGTTATAAGCTGAAACAGAGAAGGTCCACTAAGGTGTAAAGTGACAGTAAGACTCGAATACTTTTCATAAGATGGAAGAATATCGATCGAGCGATACGATGAGAATTAAGTGTTGGATATAGTCAGTCAATTAGTAACAGTGACGGCAGGATTCAGATACATTTCATGATATTCACTCTGAGACTGATACGATGACAATCATAGAATATAGTTAGTCAGATAGTCACAGTGATCGTAATATTCAGATATTTTTCATGACAATCATTGGAGATAGTCAGGCAGATAGTAACAGTGAGGATAAGATTCAGATACTTTTCATGAGCTCCAAAAATGTGTCCAAAGATACAATGACAATCATAGCCGATAGTCAGTTAGATAGTAACAGTGAGTACATGGTTCAGACACTTTTCATGGACCTTAAGAGTGATTCAAAGACAATCATGGAATATAGTCAGACAGATAGTCACAGTGATTGTATTATTCAGATATATTTTATGAGCTCAAAAATGTATGGAAAGATACAATGACAATCATAGGAGATAGTCAGTCAAATAGTCAGAGTGAAGACAAGATTCAGATACTTTTCATGAACTCTAAGAATGATTCGATGACAATCATAGCATATAGTCAGTCAGATAGTCACAGTGATTGTAATATTCAGAGTGATCCAAAGACAACCATTGAATATAGTCAGTCGGATAGTATCTAACAGTGAAGACAAGATTCAGATACTTTTCATGAGCTCGCAGAATGTGTCGAAAGATACAATGACAATCATAGCCGATAGTCAGTCAGATAGTAACAGTGGTCGTAATATTTATATATTTTTCATGAGCTCGATAAAGGCTTCAAAAGATACATTAACAACCTTAGGAGATAGTCAGCCAGATAGTAACAGTGAAGAGAAGATTCAGATACATTTCATGATCTCTAAGAGTGATTCAAAGACAATCATTGAATATAGTCAGTCAGATAGTAACAGTGATTGCAGTATTCAGATACTTGTCTATATATTTAAAAAAATGTATTAAAAGACCCAACAAACATGGCAAACAGTCAAATGACGCTTCCGATCTCATAAAGCGAGACACAGTCCTACTGTCCAACCTTCCAATAATTTTAATCTTTTTTTTAGCTCATAATGGCTGCAGTGATAAACCAATTTTCTAACCAAAAAATCTATAAATTTCTTTAAGCGTCACTAGCAAAACTATGCACAAAATGAAACCATTAACTATTTTCTAACCTCAAAAAAAACCGTACATTCATAAATCTACAAAATTATCAACGCCCTCAATGCTTTAAATATACTTTCACCGTCCAATCGCCGCTTATCCTTCACGAAAATATATGAACCGCAACTAAACCAGCAACAATAACCAACAACAATAAATGAAAAACCTACTTGCACCACATATATTTATTATACGTCAATGTAAAAGGTCAAAAATCCATTAACATAAAAAACCGTAAAATTTATTTGTTCAAACTTATCGAGCAAATTTACCTTGACGGCCCACTTAAGTTTCACCTTAGGTGTGCCCGAAACACTTTTTCAACCCCCAACACCGAAACAACAACACAAAAATATGGCAAAGCATACAACGAAACGTAAGAAAAGCGCAGCTAGTGAAGCGGACAAGCGGCCCGACGAAAAACCAGTTGAGAACATACGAGTACAAAAGCAATTGTGGGCGTTCACTTGTCGCCTTTTCGACGCTTGTTTTGCGTCACGTGCTCTATAAATATTGTTCAGCACATTTTGCGGCTTGTTGTAGTGAAGCAGCCATCGAATCGAAAGCAAAGAATGACAAAATGTCAATGGTCACATTTTTTCATTTTGATGGAATATTTTTTCAATCTTTTGTGGTGCGGGAGCTTGTTAAAGATGACAGGTGTCTTATCGAAGAACATTTTTCATACTTAGTTATATAAAATTGAAAAATTCAATATACACAACATCTGACAGCGTATTAAAGGTTTACATAATACAAGCACTGAATACATTAGCACAGGGAAAATTAATGCAAGTCCAACACAAACGAACCTCTCAATAATGTAAGGTTTTACAATATTCAGTGTAATTTCATTATTCACTCTTTTCATTATTCTATTGTCATATGGAAACATGCTACTTTGTGGACGTCTGAATGTTAAAATTTTTTTTTTTAATTTAGCATAATATAGACTATCAATATGGGTGTGAAATATAAAACAAAAATTCCAAATTAAAAACAAAATTTGTTGCTGAAAAGGGACGAATAGCTTCTAAAAAGTTCTTTAAAACACTATACTTGAAATATTCTCTAAAATTTTCAAAAATTAAAACAAAAAAACATATCCTAAGGACTAATAGGTTCAGTACCACATCCTACAATTACCACATCCCACCATATCTCAGTTTGAATCGTATAAAACTGTTAGTAAGGACTCTAAATGTTTCACAAAACATGAATAACATAGACTTCCTTAAACTAATTAATCACTTGTTCGTTTTTGACAGATCTTTATCTCAGTTGAAATAAAAACTCAGTTGAAATAAAAACAGAGTAGTAATTCCAATGATGCAAATGTTATCTTACTTAACTGGCCATAACAATTCTTTAAAGTTCAGGCTTGCGGGCGCCTCTTCCAGTTGCTCACAATAACAGATGATAGAGTGTCTTCATATTGATCCTTCCACCGAAGACACGGTCTTCCTCTTCGCCGTCTATGTTCAACTACCTCTTCGAATACCTTTTTCGAAGGAGCTTCATCATCCAATCAGAATTATCAGTACACACAAAAAACTTTACACATTTGTTTGGCGAAGAGTGATTGCAAGGCGTTTATATAGATTTCAGGAACAAAGAAGTGTATGAATAGAATCCTGAATATGTGGACTCTTATCTAGGGAAACTCTTGATTGGACACGTACCTATGTTTCTGGTTATATTGTCATAAATTTCTACATGACAATAAAGTAAACTAAAAGATTTTTAGTACCAAGAATGAAAACACAGTGCAACAAAATCAAACAAATTTTCGAAGGAGAAGGACATAACGTTTTCGATAAAGGACCGCAGGACAGTCAAAACCGCTCAACTGCAAGTTACCAGTTGGAGCGGTTGGCTTTTGAAATTGCCACGGCATTAGAAAATTTCGGTGCTAGAATGTCTTCTTTTCAATCATTAGTTAGCTTCATTGAAAATAATTTCACTTAACCGAAGTTCGCCTTTCAGCTAAACGAACTTGACTGTACATGAAACTGTACTGGAGCTGTACCGAGACTTGTCAAACATTATATATTTTATCGATATTAAATCTACTCCTTATGGACCATAAAGCCAGACACTATAGTAGTCCCGCTCGCTGTTAAAAAATAAACAATTAAGAAAATATATAAACAAAATAAAATAAGATCCAATACAATCAAATCAAATCAAATTAACCTAAATTCACATCACATCACATCACATCACATCAAATAAAATAAAATAAAATAAAATAAAATAAAATACAATAAAATAAAATAAAATAAAATAAAATAGAATAAAATAAAATAAAATAAAATAAAATAAAATAAAATAAAATAAAATAAAATAAGAAAAATAAAATAAAATAAAATAAAATAAAATAAAATAAAATGAAATAAAATAAAATAAAATGAAATAAATTAAAATAAAAAATTAAATATAATAAAATTAAATAAAATAAAAACAAAAATAAAACAAAATAAAATAAAAGAAAAATAGAACTGTCGAACATGAAATTGATAGTGATTTCACTTTCAGAATTATTCTGACCTTTTTGAGTGGCTCTCTGTGGCTAATAATAAATCAAACCAGAGAACCATGCCTCGTTCATTAGTCCTTTAGATTGATATCTACTCTCGAACACAACATTAACATTTTTTGTAGATACTTTAAATTTTCTAACTTATGATCGATACAAAGCGTGTACATAGATTGATCGATATTCATGGTCAACCCGAAACAAATAGGAAAATATACCAACTCCAATTTTTGCTACCAGTTTCCAATGCCATCACTGGCCATCCTTGAACTGGATCCAGACTCAGCACTAACGACTATAAATTTGCCATTGCAATGGATTAAAATGTACACTTTTCAAAACTTGCGTCGCATTGATCAAAATTTATTGATGCCTTTTAAATAGTCGCCGCGCTTGGCGCAACTATGCGCACACTGTGCCGCTGACACCTTCACCCATTTACACACATATACACACATATAGGAGTAGTTGGTGTATACATGTACAAAATACACACACACATATATCTATACATACATACAATTTTATTGTATTGGCCGTGACGCGCCAATGCAGTCAGCAGCAGCCAGTAGCCGACAGCCCACAATATGCGATACGTACAACAGCAGCAACAGCAACAGCACACAACATCAAAATGCCAACAACAAATTAACTATAAATTAAATTAATTGCAACAATTTATTGCTCCCAAGACGGTCGTTAAGCTTTTAGTACTTTAAAATGTTACTGAAAGTAGTTAACTGCCGTCTTTTACTTTCATTCCGTCGCTGTGCCGTCTTCGTCGACGCCATCGCCTTGCCGGCGCTCGCCATTGCCGGCATTGAAACACTAAAATACTTTCTTAACACATTTTGCTACTATTTTGCACTATGCCGTGCTTCAGTCGTGTGTATTGGTTCGGTTCGGTATAGGCTTCTAGCGTCAAGGGGAACAGAGGGACCCGGTCAAGCTGCACTCACTGCAATGTTTATGGCAAAGTTTTATGTTGCATTCTGCTTTGTTCGCTTATTTATGCTAAATGTAATTAAAAGTGAACACGGAGCGAAGGAAAGAAATGAACAAAAAAACAAAAGAAAAACTAGATGAAACAAAGATGCTTGAATAAAAGAGAAAAATGTTTGTTTTTATATTTTACTATCAGTGCCCCGCGGGTTTGCATTCAAGTTTTAAATCAATGGACACAATAAATCAAGTTTCCCTTAAACCTTTTTTGGACCTGTTAAATTTTTATGAAAAAAACACCAGTCGAGTTTTTTATTTGAAGTACTTCCGCAAAGTTTCAAGTAAAAATACCCATTAAATCAGTAATGGGTTAAAAGGTCTTTTGATGCATACTGCCCACTCAGTTTTCTTTAAGCTAGACTACCCCGTATGGTCAGACTTTTTTGCCACTGCTTGTCCATAAGTAGATATGCGAATTAAATTTGCATTCACGTCTTTTCGAGCATAAACTCAAAACGCATTACTCTCTCTCTCTCTCTCTGTGCAGGGAAATCACTTCGTGAGCCCGAAAAAATCTATAGCCAAAAGTACACATTTCAATCTCCTCAATTAGTTTGCCTATTTTACATGGTTTCTGTTTGCTACACACATAACATACATACGCACGTATGCATGTATATGTTTGTGTACTGCTCTTGGTGCGTGCAACTACCGCACAATGCAAATGCAACCCTGCGCCGAAGCCACTCCGCACATACACACACAACTGGTGTAACAATACGGTTTTTACCCAAATTGCATTTTTGGCACAGCACTGCAAATATTGTTAACGAATGAACTAATCTACACACACACACATATATATATACATGCAAACATACACATATGCACCTTCTCTGCTCATACTCGGTAATACCATAAGTCAGCTGCATGTGGCAAATTTTTATCCGAGGCGTACGTAGAAGTGGGCTGCATGGAACTGTTTCAAGAGTCTAATGGAAGTGCTGTTGATTTTCGGTTCAATCGATGAATACAAAGCAATTTTGCGTAGTTTTTGCTAGTAATTGCATGCCTTAAGCTTATGAACTTATCAGCAAATGTTGCGTCTTAAAAGCGAAAACAAAAGATGCCCAGTGCGTTTGGTTACAAGTGGTGCAGGCAACTGGAAGTGGATCTTGTTACAAATGTTATGTAAATGTTTACGTGTGTATGTGTTCTAACACTCTTTGTAAGCTCGTTTAATCATATTCATTTTTGCAATGAGAAGAAGAAGAAGACCAAGACTAAGACTAAGACTAAGACTAAGACTAAGACTAAGACTAAGACTAAGACTAAGACTAAGACTAAGACTAAGACTAAGACTAAGACTAAGACTAAGACTAAGACTAAGACTAAGACTAAGACTAAGACTAAGACTAAGACTAAGACTAAGACTAAGACTAAGACTAAGACTAAGACTAAGACTAAGACTAAGACTAAGACTAAGACTAAGACTAAGACTAAGACTAAGACTAAGACTAAGACTAAGACTAAGACTAAGACTAAGACTAAGACTAAGACTAAGACTAAGACTAAGACTAAGACTAAGACTAAGACTAAGACTAAGACTAAGACTAAGACTAAGACTAAGACTAAGACTAAGACTAAGACTAAGACTAAGACTAAGACTAAGACTAAGACTAAGACTAAGACTAAGACTAAGACTAAGACTAAGACTAAGACTAAGACTAAGACTAAGACTAAGACTAAGACTAAGACTAAGACTAGACTTGAGTACCACGAATATTTCTAAATTCGCTTCAATAAAACTCGTTGAGCCTGTTGTAATTTTTCAAAATCACACTTTTCAACTTCCCTTTTTTTTAATTTTAGTTAAGCGTCGTCAATTTAAATGAGTTACAAAATTTCGAATGCCCATAAACACTCAAGCATCGCCAAGTCTTTAAAATCCTGGCAACTATTCAAAATTCAATGAGCGAGTAGGCAACGCTTTGGCTTAATTTATGTGCAAGCGTGTGATTTGTGCGAGGCGCCGCAAAACCGCAGTTTAAACAAGAAAAGACATCGACCGACAAAGCCCAACGGCAAAAGGCAAAAAGCGAACGGCCGAAAGCGATGTATCAAGCGGCGAGCGGCGCGTTGCACAAACTTTGAAAAATCACTCTCACGCACCCACTCGCCCGCCGCCGTCCCTGTCACCGCCAGCAACGCTTAGCGTGCCGGCAGACGACGAATGATGGGCCGACTGTGCAATCAACGAGGTGGAAATTTCACACCCAAAAACAACTGACACAACGACACACGCGCTCGCTGCCCCCTGCCCGACAGACGAGCAACTAATTATTTACGAGATTTGCCCGTTTCGATGTGGCGCTCAGTATGGCGACGATGGCGTCGCCAGAAGACGTTGTCGTCAAGCGAAAAGCCGCACACGCAAGACAGAAACCGCACTTTTGTGGTATTAATCCTTTAAAATAAATCACAGCAATTTTATTGTTTGCCATCGCGGAAATCCACAATTTAAATAAAATGCCACTGTAAATTTGACGCGCCACAATGAACAATGCACATACATGTGTGTGTGTATGCGTGTTTATGCGAGAATACATTGAAGTGGGGATGTTGGCTCGCCCCCTTGGAGCCGGCTGCGTACAACTACAGCAAGAAATGTTGGGTGAGCGGCGTAATTTCTAAGATGCTGATGCGGCTGCGGTTTGCCTGGCGCTGTCTGTGCTGCCAATACAAATGCCAACCGCAAAATGACAAAAGACCAGAATAATAGTGAGCGAATACGTGTGTGAGTGTGAAGTGTCTAGGAGTTTAAGTCATTTCTAAATGACGACAGTTGGTTTGGGTGCACTGTACTCTTTGATTTAAGTAGTTCGCTGGGGCGTTGCTGTTTATATAAAGTTCGATATGTATAACCATGAATTGTTATAGCAGACTTACTGATTTCTTAACAACAGTAGCTTCTGTTTGGTTTTCAAGTCTTTAATGAGGAGACAAATAAACCTTATTGCAGAAGCTGATTTGTAAACACCACTTGAAAACTTGGGGACCACTTTGCAAAATAACTTAGAACAGCTGCTGGAAAACCTTTTTTTGGGGTTTTTCATGAAGGAATGTATGTAAAAACTGATAATACTTCAATTTATTACTGACTTAAACTATTCTAAAGACTAAAAAGATAGATTCTTCTACCCAATTGGCCTCAGGTAACCAATTAAGCGGATTGATTTGAATTAAAATGAATGGAATTGAATTGAATTGAATTGAATTGAATTAAAAAGTCAAATTGAAATTTTCTTTTATTTTCTCTGCTTCTTCTTTCTTTGCTATTTAAGAATTGAATTATATTGAATTGAATTGAATTGAATTGAATTGAATTGAATTGAATTGAATTGAATTGAATTGAATTGAATTGAATTGAATTGAATTGAATTGATTTGAATTGAAAAGTGAAATGAAAATTTTCTGTTATTTTCTGTGGTTCTTCTTTCTTTACTATTTAAGAATTGAATTGATTTGAATTGAATTGAATTGAATTGAATTGAATTGAATTGAATTAAAAAGTCAAATTGAAATTTTCTTTTATTTTCTCTGCTTCTTCTTTCTTTGCTGTTTAAGAATTGAATTATATTGAATTGAATTGAATTGAATTGAATTGAATTGAATTGAATTGAATTGAATTGAATTGAATTGAATTGAATTGAATTGAATTGAATTGAATTGAATTGATTTGAATTGAATTGAATTGAATTGAATTGAATTGAATTGAATGGAATTGAATTGAATTGAATTGAATTGAATTGAATTGAATTGAATTGAATTGATTTGAATTGAATTGAAAAGTGAAATTAAAATTTTCTTTTATTTTCTCTGCTTCTTCTTTCCTTCCTATTTAAAAATTGAATTAAATTGAATTGAATTGAATTGAATTGAATTGAATTGAATTGAATTGATTTGAATTGAAAAGTGAAATGAAAATTTTCTGTTATTTTCTCTGCTTCTTCTTTCTTTACTATTTAAGAATTGAATTGATTTGAATTGAATTGAATTGAATTGAATTGAATTGATTTGAATTGAATTGAATTGAATTAAATTGAATTGTATTAAACAAAAAATTAATTAATTGAAATTGAAATTAATTAGAATTTAATGTATTTGAATTGCAAAAAATCACATTAAATGAATTGAGTTGAATTAAATTGAATTGAATTTAAAAGAATTAACTTGAGAATTGAATTCAACTGAATTGAAGTGAATTGAATTGAATTAAATTGGATTGAATTGAATTGAATTGAATTGAATTGAATTGAATTGAATTGAATTGAATTGCATCGAATCAAATTAAATTGAATTGAATTGAATTGAATTGAATTGAATTGAATTGCATTGAATTGAATTGAATTGAATTGAATTGAATTGAATTAAATTGAATTGAATTGAATTGAATTGAATTGATTTGAATAGTCAAATTAAATGATTAAATTAGTTGAATTGAATTGAACTGAATTGAACTGAGTTGATTTAAATCGATTAAATTAAATTGAATTGAATTAATTCGATTTAAATTGAATTGAATTGCAAAGTCAAATTAAATGAGTTGAATTGAATTTAATCGAATCGAATTAAATTGAATGGAATTGAATTGAATTAAATTAAAATTTTATTTTATTTTTTCTGCTTCCTCTTTCTTTGCTATGTAGAGATTATATTTCTAAATAAACGTGTATACTTCTCTTCTTTAAACGTAAATATTCAGTTAAATAATTTTGTATTATTCGTAAAAGTTCAAATTATTCTAAGGAGCAACAAAATATTTTAATCTTGAAAGCATAGAGGGTTCAGACGGTCACAAATTTTAATGTTGCCATATGGAAACAAAATAGCAAAACGAATGTGTTCAATTATGAGTTTTTATTTCTTCTGGGTTAGAAGTTACAGGCGTTTAAAGATTGCTTACTGAATTTATCGATTTTCGCTCGATTTTCTGTTGGGATAATGGGAGCTTTGAACCTTTGGAGAGATGAAGACTTCTATTACATATCAAATGTTAAAAAAACGAGCTTCCTTAACGATTCCTTTAGTTTTTTAGTTTAGAAATTACAAAAGTTAAATCATAAGAATCAATGGTTTAAAACCTATGGACATTCAAGGATTGTCTACTGACTTAGTCGATTTTCTCGGCATTCTGTTCGAAAAATTAGGACCTTCAACCATTGTGTACAGCCAGAGACTTCTTTTACAAATCAAATGTTTAACAGACAAGCTTCTAGAACAAGATTTTCTTTCTCTTCTTCTTTTAAAAGACACGCTACGGCTTTCTGGTGCGACATTGGGTACTTTCTATGATGCAGATGCAGACTTCTACTTTCACACCAAATATTTAAGGCCTCTAGATGCATAGTTCTGAACCTGCCTGGTTCAGACAACCAAATTTGCATGGCTGACTCAAGTCATTGTACTAAAGCCCAGGACAACAAGGTGTCCTTTAACGTGAATGAAAAATATATAGGCAGACAACTTAAGTTGTCTTCAATTATTCAAACACAAAATACTACTCTCTCCTTCGACTGATTGTAACTAAGATTATTTTCTTCTTGATGTTTTTAGGTATTAATTTTATAATATTTAAACAAATAGTTTTAAAATTAAAAGCTCAATTGCTATTAAAAAGCTACATTGTGTTAAATCTGTGGTATGGTCCCTTAAAATTCTATTTGTTGTTGTCTCCAATTCTTTGAAATATCAATAACATGGAAATCTTTTATTATTCACAAATACGATATCAGTTTTCTGTTTTGTTTAAATCAAAATAAAGATCAAATATTTCCGCATGAAAAATCGGTTTCTACAATTTACATAAAAAGCAACAAAATTTATTGGGTTTTGTATAGAATATATTTTTCACACAACATTTAAGTATGAATAGAAAAATAAAGTAGAAGCTATGACTTCTGGGTTTTGGTACACATTTCACTGCAACGACACGAACAACAACTGCCTGAGATGCTCACGGCAACTGCACTAAAAATCACCAACCAAACCACAAGCAAACATCAACAATAAACAACAACAACAACAACAAAAGCAGCAGCAGCATTCAACTTTCGTAATTTTTAACTTGTTTGCGCACTGAGGTGGCCAGCAGATTTTTGCTCTGCTATTTTCTGGGGTCAGAATTCGGTTTGAGTTTTGTGTTTTATTATTTTTTTTAGTTTTGGTTTGTTTATTTTTTTTGGAAACTGGGTTACAGTTGCAGCGGCAGGTTGCAATTGCAGATGCTACTTTTGGCATTTGCGTTATTGTTGTTTGGTTGTTGTTGTTGGCGTAACAAGTGTTGCAAGCTTCAGCTCCTCCAACAACAATGCACACCGACGTTTGTGAGTGCCGCATAAACGGTCAGGCGTTTTGTGCGCTACACAGATTTCAATTGCTTTGGTTATTGTTGTTTTTGTTCAACTAATAAAATTACCTTTCGTGCTGGCGCTAGTTCCCATGTACGTATGTGTGTGTGTGCCTTCATGAGTTATGCACATTTGAAAAGTTTTATATGAAATTTTGTATGTCGTTGTTGTTGGCTGCAAGCGTCTCTATGTATGCACTTAGTTGTTTTGAATTTTATGCTGCCATATTTTTATGGCAAATTTTAAACACGCAATATTTACGAGAGCGCAAATTCAATTGTGCTGCATACTTATGGGCGCAAATGCGCTCAATGTTGCAACTAAAATAATGAAATTGTGTGGTTTTGCAATGTTTTTATTGGCCAACTTGAATGCAATTGCGTGGAAAAAACTGGGAAAGGGAACGTTTGTGTTTTTTTGAATATATTTTTATGTTAATGAGTTTTAGAATAATGTTATTTTTTAGACTGCTTAGGTGTGTTAATGCCGGCAGATGATTAATAATATATTAAAATATTTTAATATACATATTTTAATCCATTTCCCATGTTTTAGTTAAAAAAAATTAGAACTTCCCGGGAAAAATTAATTGGCACTTTTTCATCTATTGTCCAACGAATTTGTATTTAAATTTGTTGCACTGTGTAACAGACCAGTTCTCTATAATTCAACTTATGCCCTTGCACAGGTTTCATAGTGGCTTAGAGCAATTTGTAGTCAATAAAATCGCACAAAAAACACTTTCTAGACACTTCTGACACTAAAAACCCAAAAACCCTAATTTCAATTTAAAAACCACAACACTTATTGGAATAAAACTTCTGTCATTGTAATACGATTGAACATTCTGCTATCTGTGTGCACACTCCCTGGTGACACACCAGGAAGGACACTCACATGAAGAGCGTGAAGGAGCGTGTCTGGCCTGCTTCACTAATTACAGCGCAGTTAATAGGACTTGGAAGAGTTTGGAAGAGAGAAGAACACTTGCAGGCACAGACCAATCGGATCTAATCAAATTGAAATTTACTGATTTTTTGTTGTGCTTGTTGCGAAGCACTTTGCGTAAAAATGCACCCAGGACGAGCGCCAACGAGCGTCAAGAGAAAGAAAATACTTGCTTGCTAATGTGCAAATATTGAGCACGAGTGGCAATTTGCAACAACAAAAAAAAAGGAAAAACAAAAAAAAAATAGCGCCTACAAAAACAAATCTTGTATATTTTTATACAGTATTTGTTGTTGTTGTTGGTGTTGGCGCACAAATGTGCCTGCTGAATGAATGAGTAAACGAATAAATGAACAAACGAACGACAGACACAGAAAAGTGTTCATAGACAAACTCCATTTTGCCTCGTTCGCTTCTTTGCTCTGCGCCCACTGGGCCGCCACAGATTTCCGGGCAAAGAAATCAGCAAGAAAATCTCCGAGTGCAGAGTTGATCGAAACAAAAAAAAAACTAACACACCAAAACACGAATCACATTGAACAAGCGCACAAAAGACAGGCGAGTGGTGAGTGGTACGAGTTGCACTTCGTCTAAATTGTCAGAAAATTAGTTAAAGTTGGAGTGCAGAAGAATGAATAATGTGCTTGGATGCGCTCTCAAGTGACTAAATGAAGTTACAGCAGCAAGTGTGTGAAAGAAGGGGGCGGGCACCTAGTAGGCGATACCCGTACTTGGTCTGGTGGAGAGTGTTGGCAAATGTTGGCGCAGTGCACAATGTTTTATTGAATGGGTGTTGGTATGTGTGTGTGTGTGGGTGTCGACTTGAGTGCTAATGATGCAGGCGGCCACCAGAATAGACAGAATTCGGTTGGTAGTGATAGTGTTGTTGTTGTTGGAATTGGGGTTGCTGTTGCTGATAAGCATACTGATGACGATCACGTTGATGACGACGACGATGACGATGGCGATGCTGCTGTTGTTGTTGCTCAAGTGGCCAAAGAGTTGGCTGGTTGGGTTACTGTGCCACAGGATAAGGTGAGTAATTGATTAAAATAGCTTTTCGTAAATTGTTGAGGTTGTACGAGTACAACCTATGTGTGTGTGTGTGTGTGTCTGTGTGAGGTTATAGATGTGTGCTTCGTGCATGTAGATTTCGGAATTGCAACTAATTCACTGCGGCTTTGAGCGTAATTATTCTTCGTTTCAAGTCTTCGAGTTTTGGGCGCAGTGGCTTTCAGCTTTAGTCTGAATGACTTACTGAAAATAAGTCAACTAAAATATTTTTTATTCTGTATGAATTGTGAATTAATCCTAGGTTTCTGATTTAAATGAATAAGTAAGAAAATATTTAATTAAAGTTATTGAAAGAATTTATAGACAGTAAACAGCACATTAAAAATTATATAAATTTAATTAATAATAATTTGTAGGGAAAAGGTCATTTTCTATATGGATTTTTTTGAGAAGTTTTATTTGTATTTTGTCGAAACCAATAGAGATAAATGTAGCTTCGGGCTCTAGGACATTTGTTGTATTGAGTATTCTTCTTCTTATTTACCGCTTGGGAGCATGGGGCCACCACAAAGCAAAGACCTTTATTGAATATATGAATGTATTAAAAATTTTTTCTGATTAAAGCAGTGGTCGGCAAAGCTTACTCGTTTGAGCAGTACTGAGCGTACTGCACACGCGTACTTACGCTCTTTCAATCATTTGTTGCTCAGGTTCAATTTTATGCAGTGTAGAGAATTTACACTGCGCTCACTAACACCATCTCACTGTCAATTTTGCCGACCACTGGATTAAAGTAATTGCCCGTAGCAGAGACGACATAAGCGCATTTTGCGTATCTGTTGCTGATAGGTAGAAGGAGGGTTGGTGTCTTCGATGAGCGCTGCGTCATTTTTTTGTTAATTCGTATTGGCACTGCCTGTTGGTGCTGTTGTTGTCCCTGTACAATCACTGAGACCCAACTAATCACAACTGATTGAAGTGTGAAGGATATAGGAACTTATTACGAGATCATAGATTGAACTGAGTAATGTGAAGAAGATGGGAAATAATTAGAGGTATTGGTTGAAGTAGCTGATTCACCACATGCTCGCCGAAACTAAGCCTGTTTAGTCGATTGACTAAATCCACCCGGTGTAATTTAGGTATCCAAGAAGGTTCCCCAGACTTACTGTCGAGCATTCGGTCAAACAAGTAAGGAAGTGGTTCGCCAGGGACTTAAATCTTGCCCTTGCCGAAGCTAAGCAGTGACAGAGGAAGTGATTAGGTATTTATTTTTCCTCTAAATTCCCACAGCTACTACAGTGGCTAATGAAGAGGATACTTAGCCTCTCCGCATGTGGACCTATGGTCCAGTGGCCCGTGATGACCGTCGTAAGCCTAGCGATGTCCGTGCGAGATTTGTGTATAAGCTCGCGGGATCTGCGCTCATTGTAGGAGGGCCACATCGCCCGCGAGGTACGACAGGAAGTCAGCGACTTCCACCTCCGATTGCCAAGACTGAGACAGTGCAGATAGCAGACCCTCCTGTCAACTTTCAAAGGCGTCGGAACCAAAACACCCAATGATGCGTCAAGCGAGGCACCTGAGCGCACCAATTCGTCCGCCCTCTCATTCCCTTCAATGTTCCTATGGCCAGGAACCCAGATAAAGGTAATATCAGCACAACGACTTAGCACGCTCAGCGCCATCTTACACTCCTCGACCAGACTTGACTGGACTGTGGTAGATTGTAGAACCTTTATTGCTGCCTGACTCTCAATGAATATTGCAACCTTGCACCTATCAGTGATATGTCTCTCTATTAGTCGGCAGGCTTCCCTGACCGCCAAGACTTCTGCCTGAAAAACTGTGGCATCATTAGGTGGACGTATGGCTTCATTAACCCACGTGCTGTGAGTATACCCCCGCACCCACCCAATTAGAGGTATTAAAATTTAAACATTTGGTAAAGAATGGAGAACCAGTCTTAAGTGGAAATCGAACCCACTATCCCTGGCATGGAGACCCGGCTTTGTTCCTATTTAAGCCATTAGCGTTTGAACACTTTAGGGTCCATAGACGCATAAATATCACTGGTTGCTAATATTTCTTTATGACTTCAATACAAATATATGGAAATACCTTTAATGATAAACTAATTTCAATAAAATCAAATTTATATCCATTGAAACATAACGTTAGTATAATAAATATATACAACTTAACCATTTCCCTATACCAACTAAATTAACTGAAAAAGTTTTCAATATACAGACGGCAGTCCTTCTAAAATCTCGCTATGTGAGCAAACCAGATTAGATTATTATGTAAGAAGAAGAAGAAAAAGTTGCAGAAGTAAACTTTAAGGTAGACAGAGTCCTTTACAACATCAAAACAACAACTCCCATCAATAATGTGTTGTCCAAGATACGAAGACTCTTTGTGTGCTGATACAAGGTTGGTTGATTGGGCAAGTGGTTAGTGGCACAGCTAGGTAGCACAATTAGCATTTTAATTGCCGTTTTCTTGTCACATTTTCATTTTGTGTTGATGTTGGCTGGTGTTTTAAATACACTTTATGAGATCAAGGAAGTTTCGAAGCATTTTGCTACTTGGTAAACTTTGGCTTGCACAGAGAAAGTGGATGAGTTTCTGTCTCTGGTCCTCTTCCCTGACATAAGATACTTTATACTGCCTATAAGATTCATGTGTGTGGGAAAAGAACCCATCAGGAGACTCATATGTTCTTGGGAATATAGATTTTCAGATTGGCACACACATTAAGATTCGTGAAACATTGCCACCTGAAGGGATGTTTTTTAAAATTTTTTAAACTCATTTATTTGAAACAAAATCGAACGTCGAAGAAATCGGCCAAAGTGTTTGGTAAATTTGGTGAACAAGCGTACGGGTAGACAGATGTATGAACAGATACACAACGTGACGGACAAACTTTGCCTTGATTCTTCTGTTGATCTTAATGACGAGTGTATATACTCTTCCATACCAATCAAGTCTTATTCTGAGATGTAGATTGTACACCCTACTAGCAACTCTGACCATAATTAACTCTGACCAATCTTTCTTCTTTCTTTTTTCTTTCTTTCATTTTAGTTCCAAGAGTTTACTCGGAAGTTCTTGTAGGACTTGTAGGACTTGCTAACGAAAAAGCTAAGAAATATTTCTGTTATTGGATTAATTACAATAAACTTCTTCAAAATAACCAAATTCACTGTAATTTACTCTAAACCTATGGTAATAAAAATTTTTGAAAAACTCTTTAGTACAATGAGCACTTCTTTTCGTCCTACTGGTAGTCAACATTTAATTGCTAAAACTCGTCATGAAATATTCAGTTCACATTCGTGTACAAATGATTAATACGTCAGGAAAATGTATGTCAAATTCCTCAGAAAAATTGCATCGAATTATTCAAAGCTGGTTGACGCAATCAGCTGCCGCCAAATGGAGTTATTAATTTAGGCGCATGAATAAATTTATTAAACATAATGCAATGAATTCATAATTTTGTCGTACACCCAGCGACTCTGCTTCGATTATGCTGCCTGATAATGAACCTGCTAAATGTTGGGTGGTGGCCCCCCTCCTACTTAAAGAACCCCTTCTACTCAACAACAATGACTCACACAGTTTAATAAATGAGTAGTTGGCGTTTGTAAGTGCCACCAAGCTAATTACAATATTTTCAAGCACAAACACACACACACACACACACAACTTGTACGCATACTTAAGATATGCGCTCAACATTCAACCATCAGATTTACCAACATCGCAGATAGTCAAGTAAGAAGTCATTTGCTTTAAGCAGAAATTGTACTAAAGCTCAGCAAGCGAGTTAAATTCATTTACATTTCACTTGCCACACGCTTCGCTTTGTGCAATCTACTCTTTACACTTGAAAAAAATCTTTTCTGAGATAAGTTTTGTATTAAACCAGTTTTAAGAAATATAAAATTGATCTATGAGTTGAACATCTTTGTAACAGTTTAGGTGTTTTATGATCTGAAAGCATGTTTTATAGCGCGGAAAATCAGACAAAAATTAATCCATAATGAACTTCAAACTGATGACCTGAAATGTGTCCATCACTTAAGTTGGTTTACTAGAGGAAACGAAGTGGTTCCATTGTGAGCTGGAGGACATGTTGGGACAGAGAAAAATGAGCTATCAGATGCTTCAGCTAAGAGATGATCAAAAATGAACTTCTGTGGACCAGAACCTAGGATTGGCTTCAGTAGTTTCTCCGCAGAGGGTTTGGCCGCACACCAGGGAAGGTAAATTATGACTACCAACTCTATACAATCTGAATTGAGAGTAAACAAGCCTTAAGGCAGTGAATGCAAGTAGGTCCTTAGTCTTAAGCTGAGAACTCTATGAGGACTAACTAAGGGTCGTGTTAGTGTTGCCAGATACCTAAAATGATTTTCTCCTAAATCTTAAAAAAAAATACTGAATTTTCCTCCCAAAAGTTAAAAAAATCTCCACAAATTTGTTTATCATTTACGTCATTTTAAAGGATTTAACCCATTAAAGCCGGGTACCAGTTCCGCCCATACGATTTTGATAAAATTTCATACATGACCTGGAATTGACCCAAAATGATCAGAAACAAAGCTTCAGCTTTCTATCTCTGCACGTTGCTGTGATATTCATTGGGTATTTTGTACCCATTAGGCAGCAATGATAGCTTTTTTCCATACTTTTTAAAGTGATCAGCTAAACACGGGAACAAAACATGTATTTTTTACAGGTGAATTGGGAGGCAGATTTTTGTGAAATCCTAAGGCTACGTTTCGCCACATTTTCCACCTCCGGAAAATTTACAATTTTTGGAGTCTGGTAACCCTAGCTAAATGGAGGAATTTTAGGGTAACCTCCACTAGACTAAGGTAGTTTCATCTTTACACCAACCATCCCTATCAATGATTTTGAGATATCTCTACCAACAACTTTTCTGTGATTTTTTTAAAAAGTCTATTTTCATGGGTAAATTTGTATCCATTAGACAGCAATGGGTTAAACTTCTTATAAAGAAATGATAATATATACATACCATTTTTTTTAATGCAGACTTTTTTTATTAATCTTCAGCTTAACAACAAAAACTTGGCAAAAATAAAACATAAAACAAATGAATTAAACAAAAAGTAAATTTTTGGCGGGATTTCATTGTGGCAGTAATAAGTGAAAACGAGATGGAACGATCTTACATTTGTTTGCTTTTTGCAAACAAATATTCTTTGAGTATTAAAATAGTTGCCACAATATGTTTTGTTCTTAATGTTCCCAATACATCATATTTCGTCATCCAAAAGTCTCCCAAAAATCCACCAAGGATCCGAAAAATGCTCTAACATAAAATATGAATGTCCTAAACTTTCTCCTAAACAATTATTCCTCCTAGAAATTCTCCTAAAAGGCCAATAACCTCCTAAATTTAGGAGAAAATCTCCTGATGTGGCAACACTGGACGGACAAATTTTTAAATCTTTCGAAAATAAATTATTCCTTCTAAAAATTCACCTAAAAGAATCTCCTAGGAGATTCTCCTGATCTGGCAACACTGGGACGTGGAAAATGAGGAGACACCCAGCATGGCTCCAGTTGGCTGAAGTCAAGAAAGTTCTTAGCTTAAATCTTGACAGTGAGATATATTCTATGCAATGGTCTAGCTGTGGGACAAACTGTCTTTAGCCAAGAAAGTGAGTGAATTGACTGGAATGACGAAATGTACTATTCACACCCAACACTACTCAACCTTGTTAAAGCGCAAATCTGAGAATTCTGAAAAGGTTGACTATAATAACTTTGATGAATGAAAATTCAGGAGACACCCACCAGGGCTCAACCCAGCTGAAGTCATGAAAGTCTTACGCCTATATCTCGGAACTCTGAGATGACTGCATGTACTATTTATAGGTCTTGAAAAATTTACAACCAATACTATTCAACCTTTCTGAAGTCAAACAAGTTCTTAGCCCAATTCTGAGAACTCTGACATGTCTGACTATAATAACCACAGGGCATGAAACTCTGTGATGAGTGAATTACACACATAGTGTGTCAGTTTCAAGCATTGGTAAATGAGGTTATTGGAACAGCCATCTGAGGGTATTGGGAACACATACACATCGTTACAATGTATTTCGAAGACTAAGTCAACATTGCCGCACCAAGTTTATGTGCAGCATTTTTTACAGTGTACATTATATTATGCGACAGCAAAGTGTGTTGGAACCCGGTTGACGCAACCAACCACCGCTTGTCATATAGAGAAATTAGGGCAGAAGCAAGGCATTGACATTGTTTGCTTTATTCAACCGACTATTTAAGTTCGCTCAGCTGTGTTTGCGTCGACGTGTTGGCGGTATTTGTCGCACTTAGTTAACATCACGCACTAATTTGCATGCAAACTTACAAATATGTACACGCGTCTATACATATTTGACTACATGTGTGAGCGGTGTGTTTGGCGCTGGCGCTGTATTTAAACGTAATTAACTGTTTCTACGCATAAATCAGCAGCAACTGCACGAAGCGAAATAATTGTTTTATATATAATATTTTCTAAGAATAAAAGGCAAATTAAATCCAGCCGAGCAACAACGATACACATAAATATGCTTTTTATATGTTTATGGTTTTCTTTAATCCAAGTGGCAAGGACACCTGAACTGCCAACTTGATGTGTGTAGAAAGAAAGTTAGGAGAAAAAAAGAAAAAAATTATATTTTTTTACCGTAAAGTAGCATAGAAAACCGACTCCTATTTTCATGCCAGACGGTTTGGCCAAAGCATAGTGGGTACCTTTTCATCACCTAATATTACTGTTGATGTTAAGGTATCTGAAGATTGACCCTAATTACACTGTGCGTGAAATTTGCCCTTAAAAATTTAGACATGGGGGGACCTACTGGGTGACTTTTCTACAGGTATACTGAGTTGAGATCCACCAGCAGTTTGGCTGGATTGGCTCTAGTTTAAGACAAATCCGACTTTGAAGTTTGCTCATTAGAGTCGAGTTCGTCGCTTAAGTCTTCGAACGTTTAAATGTTAATAGGTTCTAAATCGTTCCGAATATCGCTTTACTGTCTTCGGCAAGTTTGTAGATATTTTAACGACCAACAAATTTGCTTAAGACTCCAATCCAAAAAAATACATTAAAACTGTGTAATTGCGATATGTGCATTTTTTGGCGCAGCGCAACGTGGCGTATGAGTGTCATTTAATTGTAATATTAATAAAAATAAATTACACTCATACGCCACGTTGCGTTGCGCAAAAAAATGCACAACTCGCAATTACACAGTTTGAATGTATTTTTTGTGTTGGTGTCTAATTTGCAATAGAAATGCTCATAGAAATAAGCTCGATAGAAATTGTTTTGTAAATATTCTGTCATCGATTTTCTGAACTTTTCGTTGACAAACATATATTTGTTTGGAAAGCTGAAGAAACGACTACAAAAATGGTGCCCATTAAAAGGCATCTCTTCTTGTTTAGGAACGGCGCTCAAAAGGTGCTTTCGAAAAGAATCCTTTGGAAATGATTCATCATCGATCTGTCCATAAATAACTTATTTTCACACTTAGCATAAAGGATGCTAAATGAAACTAGATTGAAGGAGTACCATGATATCAATGACCTTTATATCCACTGTGCCTTTATATCCACTAATGTAATTTCTGTGGTCAAAAGCAATAACCGCTTAAGTCGACTTAAGAAGAAATTGAGTTATGGATGCCACCACATTCCCTTGACTGTGCTCTACGTTTGTGTAAAAAGTTTGCAACTTTAAAATAAGAAAAGTTATTCATAAAAACCTATTCTCATTCCCAAACAAACTCCGAAACAGCAGTTTTCGACTTAGGCGATTATTGCTTTTGACCACAGATTAGTTGGCTAACGTAGTGCAAAACCAGTGTTTGAATAGATCCGATTTTCAACTAAAATATCCAACTATTTGACCTGTTGAACCAAACCAATGAAATTTTCAAAATATTTTCACCGAATCAAAAACTGAACCGAAAAGATTTTTAAATGTTTTTATTGAATCGAAACCAAATCAATGAAATCTTTAAATGTTTTCAACGATTCAAAACCCGAACCATTGAAATTTTCACAAATATTTGCACCGAATCAAAAACCGAACCGAAGAGACTTTCAAATGGTTTCAGTGAATCGAAAACAATTAGTTGGATGAAATTTTTAAATATTTTCAACGATTCAAAAACCGAACTAATGAAATTTTCAAACGTCTGTACCGAACTGAAAACCAATCCAATCACATTTCAAATGTCTCTATTGAATGGAAATCGACCAAAAGAAATTGTCAAATGTTTTCACCGAACCAATAAAATGTTCAAATATTTTCGCCGAAAAAAAAACCGGAACACACAATTTTTTTATTTACAAATTTTTTTTTTATTATTTATTTAGTTCGATCTGTGAACAAATGTTTTCACCGAATTGAAACCCAAACCAATGAAATTTTCAAATGTTTTCACCGAACTGAAAACCAAAGCAACAACATTTTAAATGTCTCAACAACATTTTAAATGCCAAATTAAAAATCGATGCAAAAAAATGAATCCAAAACCGAATTATCAAATGTTTTCATCGAAATGAAAACCGAACCAATGAAAGTTTCAAATGTATTCATCGAATCGAGAACCGAAACAATGCAATTTTCAAATGTTTTAATGAATTAAAAACTGAACCAATGAAGTTTTGAAACGTTTTCACCAAATCGAAAACTGAACTAACTAATTTGAAATGTTTTCAAATGTATTCATCGAGTCGAAAACCGAACTAAGTAATAAATGTTTAAATATTTATTTCTTTTTTATTTGATTGGGTCCATGAACAATTTTTTTTTTACCGAATCGAAAACCAAACCAATGAGTCTTCCAAATGATTTCAAACTGATTCAAAAATTAAACTGAATTTTTCAAAAGTTTTCATCGAATCGACAACCGAATCAATGCAATTTTCAAATGTTTTTACTGAATTAAAAACTGAACCCATGAAGTTTTGAAATGTTTTCACCAAATCGAAAACTGAACTAATCAAATTTTGAAATGTATTAATCGAATCGAAAACCAAACTAATAAATGTTTAACTACTTATTTATTTTTTATTTGATTGGGTCCATTTTTCAGTTTTCATATTTTCAACGAATCGAAAATCGAACCAATGAAACTTTTAAATGATTTCAAACTGATTCAAAAATTAAACTGCATTTTTCAAAAGTTTTCATCGAATCGACAACCGAATCAATGCAATTTTCAAATGTTTTCACTGAACTAAAAACTGAACCAATGAAGTTTTGAAATGTTTTCACCAAATCGAAAACTGAACTACCTTAATAAATTTTTCAAATGTATTCATCGAATCGAAAACCGAACTAATAAATGTTTAATTATTTATTTATTTTTTATTTGATTGGGTCCATGAAAAAATATTTTTACCGAATCGAAAACCAAACCAATGAAACTTTAAAAGGATTTCAAACTAATTCAAAAATCAAACTAAAATTGTCAAATATTTTCACCGAATAGAAAACCGTAAATCGTCGCCTCTGAAAACGAATGTCGTATGTTCTATTAAACCTAGTAAGACATGCGACATTTGTTTTCTGAGGCGACGAAATATGAAATTTTCAAATGTTTTCAGCCAATCAAAACCATACCAGTACAATTTTTAAGTGTTTTCGCCGAATAGAAAACCGAATCAGTGAAATGTTTAAGTGATTTCCCGAATCAAAAACCGAATTAATGAAATTTTTAAATGTCTGTACCGAACCGAAACCCGAATCGTTAAATTTTTTAAGTCTGTTCAGAACATTTAAATTTTCAATATTTTAAAATGTGCAAAATTTAATATTTCAAATTACAAATACAATTTGCTTGGTTTTTAATAAGAAAGCTTTAATTGTGTATACAAATTTTCAACGCAATTATTTTATTATGAACACTTGTAATGAGTTTTTTGTTTCCATATTTGTTCTATGAAAACTGTTCTATGCTTTATTTGAAAACAACAAACAAATTTTAAGTATCTATTTTAATAACAACAACAAACAGTGTACGAGTCAATAATACGTAAAAATGTTATATGCCTTTAAATTTACATTACTTTTTGTTTAAAAACCAAATCATTTTTGAGTCAAGTCATTGATTCGAGAGTGAATTCGAAGCAGTTATTGGGCCAAATGTCTGGTTTGAAATATTCATGAACCTCTTCATAAGTTTCTGTGCCTCACAGCAATGATTAAAACGGTTTTACTCAACCAGTTTGCAGTTTTGTTGCCATATAGTAAAATGCTGCTTGGATCGTCTGAGCCCTCTATAGTTTTAGAAATCAATTCCTTTTTGGTCCTTGGAATACTTAGTTTGAATTTCTGGGAAAATCATTTATAAAATAAATAAATAGAGTGCTTGGATGAAAAAGTATTAGGAACGGTAACTTAGCTTTAAGAGGCAATGACAGTGGTAAGGGTTTCAAAAACAAAGTTCCAAAGAAGAGGGCAGAGCTTATTTAATCCTAACATTCCCTAGCTACAAAATATTTGGCTCAATTATGCTTGAAAGACAATATCTATTAAGACATACATACATACACAGTTACTTTACATAAATTTTTCCAAAATTTCCCAGTATTTTTCTCTACTTGTCACTTATACCCAATGCACTTTGCAACTCGTATCACTTTGAGTAAAAAAAATATTACTCAAAGGACACTCAAATTGAAAAGTTTGTAGGAGAGTCAGATTTTTCAGATTTCCTCACAACGTCATTTCATAAATGACTGTCATTTTGGTTGAATTTTCTCTATGGAAAATGTGCCCAAAAACAACCGTGACACCACTTTCTATTCTCTCTCCCTCTCTTTGGCTCTCGCGCAAATCTGACAAACACGCTTTTGCTGTCACTACTCGAGTGCGCTCAATTTAGCGCAATTTCGCCAGTCCTGTTAATCCTTTGTTCCGAACGTTCTATGGTCCGTTTGACTGTTCGGCTTTCTGTTGGCACTTCGTTCAATGGGCAAAAGCTTTTTGTTGCCGCTTTACGCTCTGCACGGCCTCAATGCGGTCCATTCGCACCGTGTTCAGTGTCCATTTCGCTTGTGTCGATGACTTCGTGGCGCAACGAAAACCGCTTCGCTGCCGCTCGTCGCCGGGCATACGGGACCAGTGCGCTCGTGCAGCCAAGGCGGCCAAGTAAAATCGGCAAAATCGAGAGCAGAGCTTTTAGTCGAATACAGCAATTGGTCCTGTGCGGTTAAGCGATTCGGTTCGGTTAGCGGTAGCGATAGCAGTGGCAACGTTCAGCGGCGTGTCGCGCGCGTTCCATACAAATCGTGCTGGCAATTTAAGCCTTTAACGTTATTGTTGCAGCCGCAAATAGAAGTCAATTGTGTCGGCATATAATTCGCCACAAATGGCGCAGCCGTGGGCGGCAGCGAATTCCATGTGCGATCCTGTGTGTGTGCGTGTGCGTGTGTGTGTGTTTGAAATGTCTGCAATGTCGCAATTGAATTGCTGAAAATCCTGCCGCCAGTTGTTGGTTGGCGTGTGTGTGCGCGTCCTGGGAACGCATTACGAATTCAATGAACATTCTGCGCCACCTGCGCGCCCCCACCCCCCTGTACCGTCTACCGTCGCCGCGTGTCAGATTGGGCTCGCGTTGCGCGAATTATGAATGAAAATAGTGCAAATAGCATTGTCCGTGCTCGACGTCGCGTGCGTGACAGTCACTAATTTGTTATTGTTACCGATATTGTTGTTGTTGGTGTTGTCGTTATTGTCGGGTGCGTGTACGAGCAACCGGCACGGCGTTGGCCAGTTGTTATTGTGGCTTTATTGTGGTCGTAGCCGCGGCGCGATTCCCAGCCGTCCAAATGCGGTCGCTGGCGGCCCGTGAATTGGCCCAGCGCTGGGCAACGCATTGTGCGACAACTGCGCTCAAAGCGGTACACTGACTTGGCCCCACTGTCAACGGGACTTGCATTCCATCTAAAGTAAGCAACAACATCAAAACTGCGGTGGCCACTGTGGCTGCGGTCGTGCGCCTAAAGCGCAAGTTGGCGTTTTGCTGGTATACGAGTGAAAGTAAAAAAAAACTACAGCAATTTTTTCTCTCACTTGTTAGCCAAATTATTTCACTTTTCCATTCCTTTCGGCTTCTTCTTTGATTACACAAATGTTTTTGTCTTTCGTTTGTGTTTAATGTATTTATTAATTTTTTTTGTTTGTGAATTCAGACCCAACTGCCACCGTGTGTGGTAATTGGAGCTGACTGCTACGTGCAACATTTACGACATGTGAGTTGTTCGCTTTTGCCTCGCACACTGCATCAAGCATTACCCTTTTTTCCCCCTACTTCCGCACCCACTTTTAGCGACTCTTTGTCGCTCATTCTGTACGTGCAAAGGTGGAAGCGAAGGTAGTGTGCGTGTGTGTGAGTGTGTGCCCGTTGGCATGAAGCCGTGTGTGCGCTGCCGTGTCGTATTATGTTGCATAGTAATTACCCGGCAACGCGCTGCTGCTGCTGCTGCTGCTGCTGTTGCACGCCTTTAATGGGCTCCTTAAAATTTGCAACTTTATCCTTTTGCCTCGGCGCCGTCAAGTACAAAGTACACGCACACACACACTCACACACACATTAGGTGTTGTAATAAATTTGCCCTGTAATAGGCGCAATTTGTGACAGCACCAAGACTCTGAAAAAATAAAAAAAATTATTTACAAAGATTGAATGTATCTGACATTTTTTTCGGTATATGGTAGTCGCACTTTGGCCGCTAAATGATGTTGTTATACTTAAAAAAAATTAAAATATAAAAAATCTATAATAACTAAAGTCATTTACATATACTTAGCTGACAGTAAGAATTTTATTAAATTTTTGAATTAATTATGTTTGATCTTACAATCGTCCCTACAAAGCTTTTTCATTATTTGAGTAGTTGTAGTATAGTATATCTCAGCGTAATTAATCTCAAAACGTATAGTAAAGATATTTCATATTTCGAATACATATTTGATAATGGAATTTATTATTTGTAACGCCAACCCAGCACATTTAAGAACTTCAAAGCACCTAAAATTAATATGCAAAAACCAATGACCCTATAGGTTCTGGCAGCCAGTGCTCTAATTTTTGCTTCTAAAAGAATAGATAACTTTTTGTTATTTGCATATAACAAAACAAATTAGCAGTTATG
Organism: Melieria omissa; assembly: GCA_963971225.1. NCBI lineage: Eukaryota > Metazoa > Arthropoda > Insecta > Diptera > Ulidiidae > Melieria > Melieria omissa. Next base: position 126,557,587 of record OZ020267.1, on the reverse strand, counting down.
GATAGCAAAAAAATATATCTAAATTTGATTGGCAGCATTCCAAAGCTAAGTTAAGTTAAGTCATACACGGCAAAGGTAGACGTAATGATTAGTGTACACTGCATTTATGGACCTAAAGTGTCGTTTTGTACTACATCACAGTAATCATTAACCGTAGTCCTACGGAAGTGTAGAAAACTACATTTTTTAATTTTCTTTCTTAAATTTCTCAAGAACTGTACAAGATATGAAGTTGAGCTTTCGTGACTTTTCCTAAATCATCAAAACCTACTACGATCATGTAGTTTCGTTTTTTAAATCATTAACATTTCCGTTAAAAATATGAACTTCCATTTGAGAGGGTAAGTGTAGTTTTCTACACCTAGTGCTTTTTTCTATAGTAAGCCATGAGTTTATAGAAATTATTGATTAATAGCAATGGCTACTAATATTTTTTATGTATTTGAAATAATCGTTAATTCCTGCGACAAAAATATTTGAATATTATTATTATTTTTTGTTTGAAAAGAATTGAAATCGTCAGTAGAACGTCGTACGTGAACGTAAACGGTTGTAGAGTTCATATAAGAAATGGCCGGACGGAATTTTTGTGCGAAAGAAATTGAAAGTGTTTTATATGAAGATACAGAAAGTGAATGTGACTTTTCATCTGATGGAACTGATAATAATTTCGGACCTGAAGTTAATTGTGAAAGTTCAGATGAGAGCAGTAATGAGTTCAGTGCCGAAGAAAATGATATTTTATCCGGTTCTAATTTTGCAAATGCTGACCCGATGTTCGTATCGAAAGACAATATAGTGTGGAGTCCATTTGTGATGGCTCAAGCAGTTGGACGTACTCAAGCTGCAAATATTTTGCGGTTGAAACCAGGATGTACCACAGCAACTACTTCTCGCGTGTCCAGTATGATTGATGCTTTTTTATTGTATTTTCCTCCAAATATTGAGACAATTATTTTGGAGAACACAAACAAATTTGGATGTTTCATCAACAAGAACCACAAAGAAGTTGATGCTAATTTGCTTTATGCATATATAGCCGTATTGCTATTAGCTGGTGTATATAAGTATGTTCAATATTTTCTTTAAAAAATTATATTGTTAAATTATATTTTTAGAGCAAAAAATCAAGCTGTATCGGAACTCTTTGAGGCAAATTTTGGTCCACCCATATTTAGAGCCATAATGTCAAAAGAAATGTTTGAATACCTGACAAGAATTATTCGCTTTGATGATACTGAAAATCGTCGACGTAATAGATCGGAAGATAAATTTGCTCCCATTCGCGAGTTATGGGAACATTGGGTGCAGTTATTGCCTAAATATTATAATCCATCTGAATGTGTTACAATTGATGAACAATTGTGCGGGTTCAATGGACGCTGTTCGTTTAGGCAGTATATACCAAGCAAGCCTGAAAGGTATGGCTTGAAATTTTGGCAACTTGTGGATTCGAAATCGTACTATGTATGGAACATTCAACCATATCTTGGAAAACTTGCTGGATGTGCTCCAGAAAAAAATGTTGGACAGCGTGTGGTAATGGATTTGGTTGAAGGCTTACGCGGCCACAATGTGACTATGGATAATTTCTTTGTGTCTCACGAATTGGGTCAAAAATTGTTGAAGAAACAAATAACTATGGTTGGAACAATTCGCAAAAATAAGCGTTCAATACCTCCCAAACTTTTATTGTGCAAAAAGGCGCCGCTATACCAATCCACATTTGCTTTCGCCGAAAACACTGTTCTTGTATCATACGTTTCAAGAAAAGACAAATGCACGGTACTTAAAAGTACTTTACACGATTCTGCTGAAGTGGGAACTGATTCGAAAAAAATTCCAGAGATTGTATCGTACTATAACAAAACAAAGGGCGGAGTGATAAAATGATATCCACATATAGCTGCAAACGCAAAACCAATAGATGGCCAATGGCAGTTTTCAGCAACATGATTGACATATCAGCTTTGAACGCTTTCGTTATTTTCCAAGAGTGAGTTATCAATATCAGTAATTATTATCTCAGTAACTATACAAATAAAAACATATTTTTAGAATCAATCCTGGTTGGCCACAGACACAAAAAAAGTCAAAACGTCGCCTTTTCCTGCGCAATCTTGGTTTAGAATTGGCTAAACCGTACATGGCCATTGGTATTAAGCGATATTTCTGACCAGCAGCCAACCATATCAAAATCAATTCCAGAGCAAATAAAAAAAAGAGGCAAATGTTTCCTTTGCATTAAGGAGAATAGTTCAAAACAAACATATAATCATGAATTTGCTTGCTGCCTATGCAAAAAAACCATTTGCAAGGCACATCACACTCGAACCGTATGCGTAGAGTGCATTTTTTTAATTTAAATTTTTTTTATAAAATTAAATACTTTTAAGCTTAATTGCATTTTATTAATACAGAGACAAACAACTAAAATAAAAATGTAAATGAAATACTTTACTTACTCAAAACACCCATAGTGTAGAAAACTACACTAACGTGGGATTATTGAGTTTTTTTTTCCGTAGGACTACGGTTAAATTTGTTGTATTTCATTCACGCAAAAGAACATGAAATGATAAAAGTGTAAGCAGTGAAATGTTAGCTGCTTTCACTTAACTACTTCAATGATTGGTAGCCTCCATAGTGCTTGCAGCTATAGAAAAATTCACATGAAAGTTGACACACTGAAACTTTCTACGAAAAAAGTAGTCACTGCTAGAGAGATTGTGACAGGCCCGCTTCTTTAAAGCCCAGCTATCCTGGAATTGTGCCTCTTACAAGTAAAATGCTTCGCATATCTCAAGCATTCATCAGTACATAACAACTGAAATAAAGTTGTCTAAATATGAGGAGACAAGGGGGGCGATTCATTGTCGAAGTAATTCTTTGTGTGAAATCAAAAACATAAACAGTTTTAACTTAGATGAGTCTTTGAGAACCCAATTTTCAAAACAAAGCGAACAGAGCCACATAATGCAATATTCATACGCTTGTCCTATACATTATCTTATAAAAAGCATACAAAAAATCCTTCTTATTTTTTTCTCCTTATTCACTTCACACAACAAGACTATTCTTGTGTTAGGTAAGTTTATTGATTGGCGCTGCCATTCATTGTCCCTAAGGAAAAAGACCTATGGTAAGAGTTTTTGTCGACTAAGTTTTAACCCCTCTGAGTATTCATTGCTGACAGGTATACGGAGTTGAAATCAAAGGGTTGGTGTCATCGATAAGCGCTGCGTAATTTTTTCGTTAGTTCGTACTGGCACCAGTGGCATACGAAAATATTAAATTTGCTGGTGTAAAATATAGTTTAACCTTCACTCCGTGCTTGAGGTATACAGTTCCCCACGACGACATAAAACATGAAATTGTAAAGGTTTTTAATTCTAAACGATATATAGGGTGATCCAACTAGAGGTACTTTTTTCAATAACCTTTTTTTGACAGATCACGCGTGAGTCGTGTCAAGCTGTCATATTATTTTTGTTCAGTATTGTTTGGCATTTCATCATGGAAAGACTTACGCCTGAACAACGTTTACAAATCGTTCAACTTTATTACGAACTGTTTACGAGCATTTCGGTGAACAGCTAATTTCACGTAATGGGCCGGTCGATTGGCCACCAAGATCGTGTGATATCACACCGTTAGACTTTTTTCTGTGGGGATACGTAAAGTCTAAAGTCTATACGGATAAACCCGCTTCGATTCAGGCCTTGGAGCAAAACATCACGCGTGTCATTCGCCAGTTACCAGTCGAAATGCTCGAACGAGTCATCGAAAATTGGACTCAACGGATGGTCCATCTGAGACGTAGGCGCGGCCAACATTTGAAAGAGATAATCTTCAAAAAATAAATGCCAAAGAATGTTCTTTCGAATGATAATAAACATTCCCCGTTAAATTTTAATTTTCTGTGTTTTTTTCTTTAAAAAAGTAGGGAACCTCGAAATGGATCACGCTTTATTTATAAGTATATCATTGGAAAGGTATTGATTAGGGGAATCTAAAAACATAAACAAATATCTCAGTTCAAGTATAATTAGGCAGATATAATCAAAAAAAGCACACAAACTGTTTGTTGTGCTTTGGGGAATAAATGACCCTGTTTCTTTTCCCAATACATTTTGTATGCAAAACTTATCCAAGTTCTGAACCACTCAATTTATAAATCACGAGCACACTCACCGGTGGAATAACTAATTCAAAGACGGTGTGCAAATAAATAACATAAAAATACTAATACAAAACAAAAACAAATAACAACAACATTAATAATATTTCATACTATAATGTTAATATAATTATTTCCCAAAAAACTATCTTTTTACTGATTTCAATACAAACTATACTGGTTCAAAAATGGGGAACTCAGTTCCCCATTGCACGGGATTAGGGTGTAAAAACCATGCACAGAGTGAAGGTTGAAATCTTATTGATCTCAAAAGTTGTACGTAACCCCTCCCCCTCCCCCTCCCCCCAATTAAAACCTGTCTCAACATTTTAACGTGAGCCACCTATGCTGAGCCACTCAAATTCTGTGCAAAAAATACTCCCCCTTACCCCTTGCCCAACAACAAGGCCATTGATGATGCTCATTTTGGTCAGTTCTAACCTATAAAGGTGCTGTCAGACTATGCAAGTAAAGCGCTTTCAGAAATTACTTCCATTCCAGAGAGTAAAACTTGCACGGACGACCACCAAAAAATGGTTCTGCAAGTGTTTTCAGACTTTTTGTAACATACATTCGAAAGCAAAACTTGCATAGTGTGACTGCTATTTTTTGAAAGTAAATGACTTTCGAATAGTAAATTTAACTCGCTGCCGCACATATCATTATATCATCACTTTTTGGCGGTTCGTGGGACACTACAAAAAATTGTCATATTAGATGTGTTGCTGCCAATACAGTAACGATTTCCTAGAATTTTCTTGAAATCTAAAATTTTTTTGAAACCCCACCAAATATTGTCTGTTTATCACAGTTAATTTTAAATAAAATTTAAAATAATTTTTTGTCAAGCAAACAAGAGGCTGTCATTCTATCTGGTTCACTTGAATAATTTCACTAACTATGGTGATGTCAAAAGCGCTTCATGCAAATTTTTTACTGGTTTTGCTAAAGGATCCTAAATATACAGTGAGCACTGAACACTATCATCGTCATCAGGAACAATTTCTTTTTTAATAATAAGTATTCTTCTTTATTTTTTACGCTCAACACTGTCATAGACATTGTCAGCAAAATTCTCAACACACACATTGCCACAATAATTTCAGAAAATGTTATGACAAATTTATTGAACTTGCACAATGTGACTAGTCAAAAAGTATTTGCAGAAAGTAGACCTGAAATTCACTTTTAGTCACTCGTCGAAATTACAAAATTTACTTTCCATTCATGGTGTAACTGCTCTTGAAAGTACTGACTGAAATTTTAGATTTTCAATCGCATTGCGAAAGTACTTTACTTGCACAGTGTGACGGCACCTTTTGACCCCAAAGTTGCCTGCGAGCAACTTCACCTATTTGTCATCTTATAGCAAAAGCTACGATTGATTCATGGGTTTAATGGGTTTGGGTTTGGGCACCAATAAATTAATATTTTTAGAAGTCAATTCAAAGCAAATTACAAAAATTTTACTGGTCTTCACAAAATAATTTCCAATAATTCGCAGCAATATGAGGGAAAGTTTGTCTTCTAATTGATCTCAACGAATTGGGCGCATTTAATCAAAACCCTGTTTCTTTAAAAAGTGTTCAATAAAATCAAAAAGTGATAATTTTGTATTTTTTCATAAATATTAAATAACTTTCCTGTAATTAAAATATATTAATAAAAAATTTATTTAACCCGTTTTAAGCTAAAATTGTTCAAAAGCAAACTAGCTCTAGATTGCTTTCAAAGCTAAGAAAATAAACGTATCATTTTAGGAGTTACATATTTTTTGAAAGAAGATGAATTTTTTATAAAAATTTTCATTTTGAGAAATGAGAAAATTAAAAATGAGAAAATTTTTATTTTGAGAAATGAGAAAATATTTAGTTAAAAAATATCAGTTAATCACAAAAAAGTTTAAAAATTGATTGCTGCCATATTTCAGCACAATAAGAACCAGAAGCAATTAACAAATTTTTCAAATTTTTATAAAACTCGATAAATATGGAAAATTTACATGAGTAAAAGTTTAAAATTTAAATGAGTTAAGTGAAAAGTGTACGTGAAATTTCACTTTGTAAGTTTTGCAAAATTGTTAAGTAAATGTTGAACTCCAGGGTGTCAGAAACAAGATTTGCCATTATAAATATAGTATTTTTTTAACTAACCACATAAACAGGCAAAAGTGTCCTGTCAAAATGAAAACATACAGTAGTGTACTGATGACCATTTTGCTATTTGCGAGTACCAAAGTGGATATCTTCTCAATGTAAATCCTAGTGTGAATGAATGTGAATGACGACAATCACGACTATGTCAACTTTTTGAGTTGAGAATATATTTAATTCTAATTTGTTTGCTGTCTCCGATCATACAAATTTCAGCGGCAGTCAATGGAAAAATAATTAAAAAACCTGATAGCTAAAGTAAAATTATAAATAAAATTATTAAGTAAAAATTATATGAAAATTATTAACCCTCATCCGACGTTCAAAAAAACTCACACATAAGATGTTCGGGTGATATTTCACCCATATGGTACTTTGCATTGTTTTAATGCATTTTTTGACCAATTATAACAAAAAATAATTTGTTATCTTTAATCTTTATTATCTTTGTTATCTTACAGATAAATAAGTTGACAAATTTTTCTATATTTTTTTGCAATTAGGGCAACTAGGTTAGGTTAGGTTATTGTGGCTGCCTCTGTAAGAGACACACTCGAAGGCCTATTATGAGACCCGTTGTGATATACCACAAATTTCACCCGTTTTTAAATGTGTATGTAATACTGTCTTTCGAACATATGTTACAGCACTCATTTCAATCGGGAGGGGAAAGGGGGCAAGGAACGGCAGTAGTTTACTAAAACTTTGTGTTCACCACAAGCATACTTTTTTCAAGGATTGCAAGCAGAATATGCCTCTCAGTCGTTTTTGATATCAAATTGGCGCCGTGTTCCAATAATTCTTTTACTTTTTTACGCTCTGATTTTCTGACAAGGTTTGCAAAAATGGCTGTATTGAGATAAGAAGTCAGCATGAAGATTTTCCTTTCGCTAACGTTGCTCTACGCAAAATCTTTAACTTTACTAATCTAAAATCTAAGTCTTCAAGAAAATTTCGCCGCTTGTTCTTTTTGGACAAGCGATCCAGATGGAATCGACAGCGATTAGTTTTTCGCTTGACGGTATAGTTAGTGAACAATTAATTGGTCTTAACTGTCAACTACTGCTTTTGACTTATTGTAAAACGATATAATTTCGGGTCATTTTTTGTCACCCATATATCCTGGATGATGATGAAAAATGCTCAAAGGGGCATCTTCCTCTTGTTAACTTAGTGTGCCCTTTTCATAGGACGTACATAGCAGTTGTCGCTAAACCCACGTTTCCAATATATTTCTTATGGGTGTTAACGAGCTTTATTCTTGATTACAATCGTTACGTTCTTGGCGAATGGTTTTGTCACCGATAGAACGAAAAATTGGTCTGCCTGTTGTGTAACTCTACAGATTATCAAGAGATTCCCCATTCGACTTATAAACACCACTCAAAATTGAAATACCAAACTATGCCTGAATATCACCAACGCTGATCCATGCACAGCCAAATACTCGCAAACCTTTAACATTAGTTTTGCCAGTTACTATCTTTAACATTGGTCTTCATTGGCATCTTGTATTGCTGACACACGACTTCAAGCATAGCGAGTTATACCAACTTTAGTTGAAATAAAATAATTGGCTCCTACTTTTCCGCTGAGCTCAGGAGGCCCATTGATCCATAAAAAAGGTTTTGCCCACAAACACAGTTCAAAACTTTCAATCCAGTGACGTAGTTTTATGGCATTTTCTGTATGTGTTGCGTTGAATTTCCATACAATTTGCATGTGGGTGAAATATCACCCGAACGTCGCCCACGTAACTTTTTTTGTAATCACCGTTATAATCAAATAATCGATATGTTGTAGATAAATTCTAAAACTTATGTTGGTTTGCTACAAATACAAGAAACCTTAATCATTTTGATAAATATATAGGAAAGTTATAGCATCTCAAAGTTGAAAATGGGTGAAAAATCACCCGAACGACGGATTAGGGTTAATTAAAATTATATGAAAATTATAAATATACATGATACTTTTTAATTCTTATAGCTGGGTAAGCAAGCAAAACTGAAGCATGTGGAGGCTCCAAAAACACCTCAAGAAATGTTAGAGAAACCCCTTTTAGCACAATGCGTAAAAGTTTTGTACTTCTTTTTGGGATGGTAGTGTTTCACAATAAGGTCAAGGAGAGAAAAAGATGTTACTGACGAAATGCGTCGCTTCAAAAAACAAATGTCGTATGTCTTACTGCCGTATGTCAACTTTTGATGCAATTTTTTGCTCAATAAGTAGTCGTCGCCTCAGAAAACAAGTGTGGTATGTTCTATTGAACCTAGTAAGACATACGACATTTGTTTTCTGAGGCAACGACTACTCATTGACCAAAAACTTTCATTAAAATTTTAGTAAACAATTTAATCATACAAGTGACTGCTTGTGAAAAAAATTAAGCACATAGGACATTTGGCAGATACTTACATACAGTGTTCCATTTCTAGCCTCTGAGTTGGTACTTTTTAATCAAGAAATTATATTAATTATTCATTTTATAGTAGTGGCATAAACCATGAAGTTATATCCAAAATAGGATACATAGGTGTCCAGTTTCTTTGAAAAAAATCCATTACTGATGTTTTTTTATAGAAAAGTATTTTTTCCATATAAACCTTCCATCAATAACGACCATCCACCCTTCTCGCATAGCGTTCCAAGCAAGTCTAAAAAATTAAATGTCTTAATCTCAGCGATGGCATTCAATGTCACGTCGACACAATTTCTATTATGGCACAACCCATTAACGAAATTGCCGCTCCGGCTATAGTTCCGACGGCATAAGTGATTTCATTTAGTATTTACAGCGCTTTAAATTAACCCATTGTCGACGGCGGGGGCGGCATTAGTCATGCAACGCCTAGTTGCCAGCTGCTAGAATTTCATTTTATTCACTACAGGTGATAAAATATGAGTCAGTTTGCAGTAATTTTGGAAACATAATTTTCATTTTAGGTGCTCAAATAAAACACACGCACACATTTACGCACACGCACGCACACACCGATGTGCGAGCAATACATCACAACGTTGCGCCACTAAGCAGACTTTGCTTATTAAAATTTATGCGAGCGTTTGTGTTTGTGTGCAGCCAAATAAACACTCACACACACATACACACATACATGCAAACGCACTCAATTAGGCGTGCATGCAAACATACAAACATACTTATGTATGTGCAGAATGTACTTGCCGGCATGTAAATGCAAATATACACAATTTATGAAACTGCTACGCAGCGTTTTAGTAGCTCATACAAATTGTGTGTAGTACAAGTTGCCGACTTTGGGCTTGGCCCCGGCCCCGGCCTCGGCGCACTTGAGCGAAACAAAAGTGCCAAGGTGGCTTTGTCGGCGAGTGTCCTTGAGCGCGTACGGCTCGACTATTCGGCATAGCGTTTTTGACTCCACACATACCTTGGACTATGTATATGTTTGTGTGTATGTATAGTCAGTCGTTGTTATTGTTGTGCGCTTTTGATGTCAAATTTCATGTGAAATTTCAATTTAAGCTCAAGCTTTAATTTTATGAGTTATGAGTTCTTTACGGCGCTCAAAATTTGAGCAAATATCTCAACGCACACCTACATATATCTAATCTATGTGTTTGAATCTGTGTGCGTGTGTGTTCACGTGGGGAATGTTGTGGTTTTTGTAACCAATATTTGACGCGTAGATGATTCAGTAGAGTTTCATGGGAATTGTGGCATTTCCTTATACGTCGACAAATTGTTGAAGTTTGAGGTCGTTTTGATAAAAGCCAAATGCCGCTGACGTATTTGTGGTTTATTATTTGAACAAATTATTGATTTTTCTTTGAACACACTTTGTGTAAGAGAAGAAAAATAGACAATTTGCTAGATTGAATTTCCGCTTTCATTAAGTTCAATTTAAATATTTTCTACCAAGATGAAAGTGTTGCTTGTGTCATTGTTGTTATCAAATTTAGACAAAGTTTTTGATAAATTAAAACTTTAAATTGAATTAAAAAAGAAATTGATGTGATTTAGCAAAATTTTCAATTTTTAGAATTTGTTTCATTGGCATAAAGTTCAGTTTATACTATAGTTATTTATATTTTATTTTATAAAATCATTTATAAAACTGCTTTCTTAGTAGTTGAAAAATATGAAAACAAATATTAAATAAGTAAATTGCTTACACCATGTGACAGCATTTTTCACACCGGGAAAAATCCATATGTGCGTGAAACTAGAGACCAAGTATAGCAATACTGCGTACTCACTTTGTAATTCTACTTCCTTTGTACTTTTAAAAGGACTTCAAAATTTTGGAGGGGATAACAAATAAAAAATATATAAAAAATACTCCAAAAAAATACATAAAAAAAAAATAAAAATACTACTTCTTCAAATCAAGGAGATTTTGGGTCTTAACATACTTACTTTTCAAGAAAATTCTATATAAATTTTCAAGGATATAAAGGATAAAAATTTTCAAAGCACCTTTTTCATATCCTTTTCTCATGAATAATAAAAAATCAATTTAATTTAAATTTTTGAACCTTTCCTCTTTCATTTGATATACATATCGCCATACACAGTGCGACAATTATGTATTAAGACTCGAACCATATCTCAGCAACCAAGCGCGCCATGCGTTTTGAAGCTTCAACCTTCCTCTACTAACTGTCTAACTGTCATGACATTTGGTTGACATTTAATATTTTTTAAAAGTCATTTTGCAAAACACGTTTTCGTTTGATATTGAAATTTTAACGTGGAGCAAAGAGCGGTCATTGAATTCCACGCAAAAATTGGTAAAAGTGCATCAGAAACATTCCGAATAATGCAGTAAGCATATGGCGATGCTTGTTTATCAAGATCAAATGTTTTTTTAAGGCATAAATGTTTTGTGGATGGCAGAGAGTCGCTGGAAGTTGAAAAGAAGGAAGGCCAATTTCAGTTCGGACGCCGGAAATGATCCAGAAACTTCGTGATTTTATTGCAGAAGACCGCAATGCTACACTGAAAATGATGGTAGAAGCCTTAAACATCAAACAGAGAAACTATCCGACTCATTCTTCACGAGGATTTGTGCAAAACAAAGGTCTGCGCAAAATTTGTTCCACACATATTGAACGAGGAGCAAAAATTAATGAGAGTCAGTCATTCTACAGACATCATTGCACCCGCAGAAAATGATCCAAACTTTCTGAAAACAATTGTTACGGGTGATGAAACATGGTGTTTTCAATACGATCCAGAAACCAAGCGTCAAAGTGGATATCAAGAAACTCACCACAAGCCAAAAAAAACACGAAAAGTTCCATAAAAAATCAGAACAATGCTCACATTCTTCGACAGCAAAGAAATTGTCGACAAAGAATTTGTTCCAACTGGTCAAACAGTTACTGCCGCATATTATCTCGAAGTTTTGAAGCGTTTGATGGCCAGAATCCGTCGTATTCGACCAGAATACCGCGATCCAAAAAGTTGGTCTCTGTTGCACGATCATGCACCGAGTCACATAGCACTCATTATTCGGCTATCTTTGGCTCGGAATCAGGTCTGTGTGCTGAATCATCCACCGAATTCACCTGATTTGGCACCGTGCGACTTCTCTTTGTTCCCGAAACTGAAATTGAAGTTGAAAGGATGCTTTTTTGATGACATTCAGACCATACAACGGGCTTCGACGAGGGCACTGGAGGAAATTCCGAAAAACGAGCTGGAACACGCGTTTGAATCACTATTAAATGGATGTTACAAGTGTGTTGAATCAGGAGGAGAATACTTCGAATTTCGAAAAATTAGCAGATATCATGTTTTTATTGTGCTTTCTAGAGGCAGTCTTAATACATAATTGTCGCACTGTGTATTCTAACGACGTTAAGTATTTTTTATATATTTTTCTTTTTTATCCACTTCAAAATTGTGAAGTCCTTTTAAAAGGATAAAAAAAGTATAAGTTAAAAACTGAGTAAATAATAGAACTTCACATTTTTACTAATGTAAACCATTTCTAACTCATTTTATTTCAGAAGTCTATAAGGAAAATCTTCGACCTGCAGCACAACAGGGAACATTTGCCCGCAACATTATGACAGGAAAAACTTCAGCGGCAACACTGGTCACATGCCTGACTCAATCCATGAAAACAGCCAGTTTCCAAGCAAACAAACAGTTGTAACTAAAGAAACACAGAAACAAATATAAATAAAAATTACACTCCAAAGGCAAAATTTAAAAGCTTAACACTTTGAGCTCAATGCATGAAACCTTAAAAGCGCCAAATGAAAAACAAAAAAACAAAAATATCCAAAAAAAACTTAACACTGCCAAAGCGAATTTTCTTTTTGTAATTAAAACGGAGCACAATGACAATTCGCCATTTCCGTGCGGACTCAGGACACAAACGCGATAGTTACAAATGACAAACGCACATTTGTCGTTAGTGTTCTGCATCGTTTGACATCAACATCCTCTTTCCCCCTTCCCCCGTTGCAAGTGCAACCTAAATTCGAGCGCGTTTGTTTATTTTGTCGGAACGCACAAAAGGGACATGCAACTGCGGCCATTGCGCCGACAGGGAACAACGCCAACGAAGCAAACGACTGCGAATTGCATCGAGCAAAGAACTGAAAAAGCACCGAATACGCCAAAGGACTAAACGGAAAGGAGCGAAAAACAAATTGTTATCGTAAACTTTCGCACGTAAATACAAATAGCCAAAGCGAAAGCGAAGCGCCAACGCCAAACAAAACGAAACGAAATACAAAAATAAAATATTGAAAGATAAAAACTGAGGAGAGGGAAGCGAAAGCAGCGCCGCGCCACCAAAGATATAAATTGCACTGCAGCTCGTTTGCTCGCGGGGCCCACATGACACATCGAGCACCGGCCATGGCTGACAGTCGCAATCGGGCTGGCGGCGTTGTCGTGTCAGCTGCTACCGCCGCTGCCGTTGCATTCAAATGGATTTTGCTGTGTTGCTGCTTCGGCGTGTTCGGTAAGTTTCAATTTGCCATTGCAAAGTTTCTTCATTTCATTTTATTTCTTTTCGTTTCATTAAATTTTATTATGTTGTGTTTATGTTTGCCATTTTCTCTTTTTCGAATTTTAAAATTAATTTGGTGAATATTAATAGCATTTTTGTAATGTTTAAAACTAAATGCGGGGTTTCGAAAATATTCAAAAATAATTGATTTAATATTAGAGTTGAAATTGGAAAAAAGGTATCTATAAAAAATGATCTGGGTTTTAACTTATTCACTTTTGTTATTTTTTAAATCATTCGGAAAAAAATTAGGTTTGGCTTAAACCGATGCGAGTCAGAGTTTGAAATTTTCAACGAATTTTTCATCAGGATGTGCCAATCGAAAGTCGGGCATAATGGACACTCAACAATTTTAAACATTGGTATTCAAGGCATATCTCAGAATTTAGATTACACACAGCACCAGGGGCGGATTCAGAAAAATATGTTGGGGGGTTTCAAAAAGTCATTCTTTTATATTCATAAAATGCCTTTTTGTTTGTATGCACTTTTAAAGTCGATCCTAATATTTCGAGGGGGTAGTTCAACCGCTCAAACCCCCGCCCCCCCGCCCCCTGAAACCGCCACTGCATGGCACCATAGCTCTTCTTTGTAATGACTACCATATTTTCATCCCATCACGAACAGAATGGAAATTTGATGCTTCCCCTCAAACTGTTTGGTGCTGCTGGCTAACGTAGACATAGTTCGTATCGCTGGAATGTGACAAAATAAAACACACGAAAATTCTTTAACGCAGCTCACCACTAGTGGATACTTATTTACAATATTCCACAGCTTCTTCACTTTCTCTTTACTATTTCACGAATTACTTTACTTTCACTTAATTTTTCCACTCCGTGTTGCATTTTTGCTTGTAAAAACCAAACTGACTAGCAGTACCATTACCCGCTGCTTTTATACTTGTCTTCCCGGAGCGTAAGTCTTTCAAAAACATCGTCTAGCATCGTCTCGAACCGTCTTTGCGATACCGCCTAAAAGTATGCAATGTTGCTGCTGCATTCAGTTTTGCCGAGTTGCCTATGCTAAGGAGTCTCCGCAGTCTCGTTACAATTTTTAGGTCAACGAATCTAATTTAATTTTGAAACTCTAATATAATTTTGTAATCTAATTTTAAAACTACGACTGCAAGATCACTGAATCGCCTTCTTGGTCGAGGTCACAGCAATATGGGTATCTTCTAAATGGCTCAGGGTAAACGGGATATCGGCAGAAGATATCCTCATCAATCCAGTCTTGGGCTCTGGATGCAGTTTTAATAACCTCAAAGACTGTGTCGAACTGTAGAAAATTTTTAAACGAAACTACCCGGCAGATCTAATTTCATCTGTCTTGTGTTCCGGGGCATAGGTACATTCTAGGGAATTGTAGAGAAGACTTGTCAAGAAGGAGCTGTGTGAAGATAAGCCAATGCTTGGTATCGCTCTTCTAACCTGTAAGCTTGATCTTGTTGCAGGAAATCCTACAGATCGGATACGGATCCCAAATGTATGGAATTACAATGAACTCAACAGGTTCTTCGAGTAGAAGTGCACCTAACCTGACCTGTAAGCTTCGTACTCATGAAAAGTCCGTACAAGAATCCAACCTCAGATCGGCTAAAGGCATTATACGGTTTCTTGTGCTCGAAATTTGGCCAAAATCGAGGACTTCTCTTACTAAATGGGGACCTAAGGAGATCCATGATTGGTGTTCTGACAGATCACTGTGTAATTAACACCCATGCAAAAAGGTTGGGTTTGTTTTCAGATGACTTCTCTCGTAGCTGTATGGACGACGAAGAGGAAGAAAACGCATTGTCTTCTATGCAGGGGCCCCGCATATTCTAGTAGAAGAAAAAGTCGTCTGGGCAGCTACTTCTTTACTAATTTAGGAGATCTAGTTGATAAGACTGTTCACAGTCTTCTAGGATCAAACTGATTCAATGAATAACAGAACTTAGGCTAAATTAATTGTAATATCACAATGGGCCTTAATAGCCTAAGTAGTCTCCCGTTTGAGAAGCCATTTCCAGCTGCCTACCCATGTAAATGTCCATTGTCTATATTAGGCCATTGCTGATGATTCTTCAGCGGTAATTCTTCATGTATATAAACAAATAAATTAAGTCAAGTGGCATCGAAAAGGTGTGCATTTTCATTTTTTAGAAGCATCTTTTTCACTTTGCCAGTTATCCTTTAAAATGGCTTTCCCCTTGGTGTGGCTCACCAAACACCTTCGCTATCCGTTATGATTTATTGCCGATTTCTTAACTAAACCCATTTAATGCCTATCGAGTTTTCTAGCCATTTTCTTTCCTGACATTTCAGTATTAATTATCCACTTTATACCAAAGTGGTTTGTTGAATGTCTTCATTTTGATATTCGTATCTCTAACATCTTTGCTTTCATTTAATCAAATTAATCGACTATTGTAGCTTTCCGTTTCCTTACCAATGCCAACGAAAACGTTTCCGAAAAGCGCCACAACAACATTGTCGCTTTTTGTACGACTTTGTACAACTTTGACATCCACGTGTTGCTTGCGAAAACTACAAAGTGTTCGCGTTCGCTTCTTCCTCACTCAATTAATGAATGAAAACTTTTTCCTCGTGCGTATTTTACCTTTTTCGGGCGCTTGTTTGGCGTTTCTGAAAGTCATTAAACCTCGAAAATAATTTTCTAATTTACTTCCTTATGTATGCTTTACTACGAGTATGCCCGAATAATTCGAGTGAACACAGCGAATTATCTCGAAAACAAATTTCGGAGGGGCGGGCGGACCAGCCGTGTACATAGGAGCACAACTTTTGCCAAACAAACACGAATATGTACCGAGCGAAACTTTTGCACTTTGGCCAAATTACGAAAATACTTTGAACTTTGCAATCGGCACATGTTGTTGTTGTTGTTGTTGTGCATAAGATTCGACAAATTGTGTGCATTGTAAATGCCATTGTGGAGCTTAAATATCCGCAGCAGAGCGAAATGAAATGGAGACCGATTTCGCAGCACACGTGTGAGTTTTTTTTCTGTTACAGTTTATTTAAATTGTGAAAAGTTTTTCGTTTTTATTTCTTTTCTATGTTTGTTTTTTCATAATCATTTAATTTGCATTTATGCTTCTAAGAATTGAAAAAGTTGCAATGCTTCAATATAAAAAAAACTCTGTCCTTGGTTGTTATTTGACACGGTGACGCTTTGGTTTGAAATTTAAGGTATGAAAATAAATATGAAATGTATCTGGTAAATAATAACAAAAATATAAATTTTAAAATATAAAACAAAATCGATTTCAGGAAAATATTTGCCACCAAGTATCATAGAGTTTTGTGGTATTCCTCTCAAGGAATCTAAATACGGTTACTTGGGAAAGATTTCTGAGCACATCTGGGGACCAACCTCTGCTTGAAAAGACTTCAGGCACATAGATCATGTAAATTGTAGCCTTATGGAGCATAATTCAGATATAGATCTATGCCATATGAAATGTAGTGGAATAGATACGTAGCGAGTCAGTTTACAATAAAAAAGACCAGCCAACTGTGAACACTCGATCGCTTCGAGTGGGATAAATGGGAATCAAAGTCGACCTTCATGTCAATCAGCACTTTGCAGAAGTAGGCTACGCATCCTAGGACAACCGTTTCTCTCAAACCTAACAGAAATATCCTGCATAGATGTCAAGAACCTTCTTAGGTTCGTAACATCGTCCAGATGGCTTGACCAGGAACAACCTATTTAGCTTAAGCTGTATATGGAATCTCAATGGGCCAGTTTCTTGGCCTAAGTGAGGGATCTCTGCTATCCAGCCATTTAAACCCAACCTAACCTTCATGTCAATCACAGCTTACCTGGCGTCGATTATCGTCATTAGTTCTAGGATCCCAAGTATGCATACTACCTTAGAATACCAGTCATCAAGGAGCGTTGCAATTGACTCCGAGATTTTTTGAGAGCAGAAGCTAGAAAATTTTGATAGAAACTGATGTACTACTTACCAGACTGTCTACTTACCAGACTGTCATTCTTACCAAGTAAGGAGCAACTATATTTGGGATTTGCCGAAGCAGACCATATATAGTGGATCTCGGTTCCTTCCCATGAAGTTGGTGACTAGTCATCTGAAGGTCTACCTTAATCATGGATCAACCACCTAATCACTATGTCCCGCATTAAATCTATAGTAGCAGATTTCTGAGACTAATGATACATAGCTCGTTCTCTCTTATGAACTGTTGTCCCAAATGGTACAACCTTTTACTAGCTGGAGCCGGAAGCGCAGTCTACAGTTAACTCTCTCAAAAATGGTTTAATCGAGCCAATTGTCTCCTGAAGTTACCGTATGCCGTTGTCAATTCAGTGAGCCATCTAATAACTCTTCGAATGCGGATAGTAAACAAGTTGTCAATGTTATCAGTGCAGTTCACAATGCAGTCTCAGTGTCATCGAGTGTCTTTTGGCTTCGCTGCCCATTGTCACCTTTAAGGCTGCTTCAGACTGACTACAATTGCTCATCCCATTCTATATACCATACGGTGCACTGATGTCAACTAACTATCGAGAAGTCACTTGACTTAGGTTAGGTTAGGGTCGCAGCTTGAAGAACTCACGTAGGTGACCTTTGACTTGCTTAGTCCAATTCTTGGCTCAGGCCAACCTTGTTCTAATCTCTATTTAGCTAGACCATCTATGAGCTAATTTTGCTCCATATCGACATGTCTTCTTTCTTACATTAGAGTTACCTTGTTACCGGAGTTACATCTTTTGAGTTTTTGAACTGATTCAGGAGCTAGTTTTGAGGTTATCGTCGAGTCCTGTAAGCGTTGTAAGGATGGCTTTATTCGGCATCTGACTTTCAATTAGATGATTGAAAGCATGAATCAGTAGTAGCATCTCTACTTGGAAAATCGAGTAACACAGTAGTAGTAACATTTCTACTTGGTAAATCGATATATAACCTCCGTGATGCAGAGTACATCTAAATTAACATTTACATTGATGGCTCAATGATGGAATGTGTTTCTCAGGGGCTGTTTTTTACTTGAGAGGTAGCGTAAGTTGAATGGTCTCGGATAATTTTAGTGTCTTCCAGACTGCAACAAGAAAGTTTAACTCGGTTTTAAGTCGATTAGAAAGTTTGTCTTTGCGGGCAGTTCAACTTTTAGAAAAACAATAGCAATCAGAAAGCATTGGTAGACATTACAGATGACATGATCAGGAAGGGACAAAGCAAATCAGGCAATTTCATACAATTTCCTCCAAACCATTGCGTGCTGCAAGTTCCCTTTTTGCTGGGTGCTTCTACGTAGCGATATAGAAAATATTAAACTAGCATAAGAGATGGGAAGAAGTGGCTTTGATGGTCAAAGGATGCCTTCGTATGGATAATCTCCTCTCAGTGAAATACTAAAGGAAAGAAACTACTTAAAAATTAAGTTTACTGTCCTAACGACCGTAGTGGGAAAAATGGTAAGAAAACATCATAGAGTAAGTGAAAAGGACCAGTGGCGGATTCAGAGGGGTGTTGGGGGTTGAAACCCCCCGAAATATTAGGATCGACTTTCAAACTACATACAAATTAAAATACATCTTATGAATATTAAAGAGTTACTTTTTGAAACCCCCCCAAAAAAAAAAATATTTTTTTGAATCCGGCTCTGAGGACTAAGGGCCAAAAGACCAAAACGGGGCAATTGCTTTCGCGGAGCCTATTGCCGACGTTAAATAGGAAAAGGAAACAAGTGAAACCAATTACATAATATATTACTAGGCACAGTGCTTGAGCTTCTATGTTCCAACATTGGTGCATTCTTATAATTGCTCTAAGAAGTAGTCAGAATGAAGAAGAAGAAGATGCAGTTCCTACCCCCCAAGATACAAAAATTACTGGAACAAATTTTGTTTCAAATTGAGCTGAAAAGTTGTACGTAAATTCCCTCACAAAATGAAATCCTGCCCGCACCACTGAATGCTATTCTATGAGGCTTCTGTCGAAATGTTTTCAATGCTTCGAGTAGCGGTACTTCATAAGCCTGATAGAGATAACAAAGACTGGATAATTGGATTTTTCAACTTCTCGGGGAAAAAGAACTCTAACAATAAATATAGATGTATCTGACTGAACGTAAAGATTACGTATACGTCTTCCCAACTTAACCCAACTACTATAGCAAAGTTATCATTAGTGTTTTTACAATATAGATGTACGATGTAAGATATTTCAATCAACCAACAAACAACAATATTGTTGATGATTTTAGAATGTCATCGACAATACCATATCATTATCGATATGGCTGATAACATAATTACACAGCAATCATTGTACAAGTATAAACACTGTCTAGGCGCCTAAGTGTATGCAATTGTGTTTGGGTTTTTGGAGAAAATCAATAAAATTATAATCATTGCATACTTCAAGCCACCCACAAAGCAAAACAAAACAACACAGCAAAAGGCTCTGCACGTCTATGTGATTTGTATGTATATATTTACTCACATAGAGGACATTATGCTATGTGATTTTAATGCGTGTACTGTGCACATGTTTCTTCACTTGAAATTTCGTAGCGTGTCCCAATGCAATTTTGGGACAAAAATAATAGGAAGAAAAACGCCTCAAGTCTAGACAAAAATTTAATCGTCATATTAATAGGCACTGAAAAGGCACAGAACACAAATCAAAGCAGCGCACGCTACGGCAGCAGAACCGTTGCTTTCACTGCATTCAGGTGAAAATTTGTCAAAAGCCCAAATTGGCTTCGGTTAAAACCGATTTGCTGGCGGCAGCATTTGCGTTGTAAAAACGTTGCCGTGACAGCAAATGACGCACCGACTTTTGAGCACTTTGCCCATTTTCAGAAACCCTCCCTACGTGTGATGGTGTGAGTGTGAGTGTATGTGTGTGTGTGCATGAGCTTGAATGTGCTAATGTAATTTGATTTGGTAATGGCGAATTTTCTTTTTGACAAGGCATACAAAAAAATTTATTCAGGGAACAAAATAAATTAGCTACGCAAATTTTCATTATATAAAAACGAACAGATATCCATCAAGTTTGTTGTATCAGACACAAAAAGAAATCAAATATTTTTAATCAGTTATGGCTGCATAATTATTCAGATGTTTCATAAACCAATCAGAGGTTCGATTTCACTTCAATTGCCTTGAACCCGCCGTGAGGTGAATTGAACCGATTTAAATTGACTTGAACTGGACGTGATTTAACTTGACTCAAATCAACCTAACTTGACTTGACGTGACTTGATTGGACTTAATTCGCCTTGGCTCAAACCGACCTCACTTGCTTCCACGTGATTTGATTTGACTTAACTCGCCTTGAATTGACTTGAACTCGACGTGACTTGACTCAAATCGACCTAACTTGACTTGAAGTGACTTGATTTTACTTATTTTTACTCGATTTGATTTGACTTGACTTAACTCGACCTGACTTGACTCCACTTGATTTGACATATTTTTACTCGACTTTATTTGACTTGACTTAACTCGACTCGACCTTACTTGTCTCCACTTGATTTGATTTGACTTAACTCGCCTTCAATTGACTAGAACTTGACTTGATTTGACTTAACTTGACTCCATTCGACCTAACTTGACTTGACGTGACTTGATTTGACTTGTTATTACTCGACTTGATTTAACTTGACTTTACTCGACTTGACCTAACTTGACTCGAAGTAACTTCACTTGACTTGACCTCACTTGAACTTGACGTGACTTAAATCACCCTAACTTGACTTGACTGGACCCGATTTGAATTGTTCGGACTTGACTTGACTCGACCTACATAGACTCATGACTTGATTTGACTTGAATTGACTCCATTTGATTTGACTTGACTGGACTTAACTCAACTGGACATAACTTGACTCGATGTGACTTTATTAGGCTTGACTTGACTCGATTTGATTTGACTTGACTTAACTCAACTCGACATAACTTGACTCCACGTGATTTAATGTGTCTTAACCCTTTGCAGCACGGTGGGAAGACGTATATCCCACCTAGAATACTACCACTTATCTTGAAAAGTTTTTAACAGATTGATACAAAAATTGGTGTCCAGGGGTTTTCGGGGTCGCTGATCACGAATTTATTATCAGATTACCAAAATTCAAAATGGCGGATCCAATATGGCGGACCGAATTAGTGAAACTTATTCACATCTGTATGAAAATTGGTATACGGAGGTTTTCGAGGTTGCTGATTACGAATTTGATATCAGATTACCGAAATTCCAAATGGCGGATCCAATATGGCGGACCGAATTAGTTACACTTATTCATATCAATATGAAAATTGGTATACGGAGGTTTTCGGTTTTTTCACTAATTCTGTCGGCCATATTGGATCCGCTATTTTGAATTTCGGTAATCTGATATCAAATTCGTAATCAGCAACCTCGAAAACCTCCGTATACCAATTTTCATACAGATGTGAATAAGTTTCACTAATTCGGTCCGCCATATTGGATCCGCCATATTGGATTGCTGAATTTCAAAAATTTGATTACATATTCGTGATCAGCGACCCCGAAAACCCCCAGGGCGACTATTTTCATTGAAAAAAAGTTATCTGAAAAATGTATGCTTCAAAGGGTTAACTCGTCTTGAATTGACTTGAACTTGACGTGACTTGACTTAACTTGACTCAATTCGACCTAACATGACACGACGTGACTTGATTTGACTTGACTTGACTCGATTTGATTTGACTTGACTTAACTCGACTCGACCTAACTTGACTATAAGTAACTTCACTTGACTTGACCTCACTTGAACTTAACGTGATTTAAATTAACCTAACTTGACTGGACATAACATGACGATTTAATTTGATCTGACTTAACTCGAACCAACTTAACTCGACGTGACTTGATTTGACTTGACTCGCTTTGATTAAATTTGATCTGACTTGACTCGACCCAACTTAACTCGACGTGACTTGATTTCACTTGACTGGAATCAATTTTATTTGACTTAACTTTACCTAACTTAACTTGTCCTAACTCGACTGACTTTACTTTTGTAGATGAAACTTATAAACAAATTCATTTCAGTATCACAACAGATACCCGACCAGCCACATGACAATCACCTGTTGGTTCGGATTGATTGATTGGCCGCAGTTTTTTCAAGAACTCCATATTGAAATCAATACCATCTGACATCAAAAGAAGAAGAGAAAACTTTCAAAAATCCAAGGCCATGACAACGTCAACGTCAACTCGTCCAGTCAACAATCTTTTTTCCGATCATTTTCCGCCTACGGTTCAGGGAAATATTAATATTAAGTCGCTCTGTCTTTGCATTGGTCATTTGTTTGTCTGTTTGTTTGAAAGGGCTTTTCAGTAATAACCAAAAATTTTCAACATTAACTTTGCCCAAATTGCAATACACAAAAAGTCAATAGGGAAACAAAAACGCGGGTTGGACAAAAACGCCGAAAAAATGAAACAACACACAAAAAGAAGAGCCCAAAATACAAATAATAAAAGAGAACTCATTATAAAGCGAGCGAGGATGCGAGTGGGCGGGCGGCAACAAAGCAGACACCGCAATTACCAGAAAACATGCTTAGTAACAACAATAACAATAATTACAGCAACAATAGACCGGCCGAACACAGGCGAAAGGAACACACTTCCATCAGTCAGCATTAAAAACACCGAAACGCCCCGTAGGCTTCGCGCGTTCGCCGCACAATGCGCCGCACGTTGAGAAGCGCAAAATAATTTCACTAATTGAAACTGGGCGCTGCGGTCAATTGTGCTGCGGACTCGATAATGCCGTCCGATCCAACTGCACGTGTGTGTGTGTGTGTGTTGATGAGGCCTGGTTCTCGAGGTTGGGCCGTCGCTAAAGTTCAGTTTGGCTGCGCTGCTGCTGGTGATTACAAACATATTTCTGCCGCATAGCGCTGAACGTGTGGTTAGCTTAAGCGCCAGCAATGCCAACAAGCGGCATGTAAATTTTGCATTCGCAGCAATTCGGAGTTTTCCTATTTTTTTGTTGATGAAAAAGTTTTTTGTTTCGTTTTGTTATTTGGCATTTTTTACATAAGTAAAAAGAAACTTATATATATTTTTGCATTTTCTATGCCGAATAAGAGAATTTCTGTGATTGCCACAAGTTATTAAGTTGAGCTATTGTGTTGTTGTTGGAGACATTCGAAAAGAAAGTTGTGGTTTTTCTAATTCGTTGAGATGAATTTGAATTTTCCTCAAATTTTCTTTAAGGCTAACCCCATTTTTGCAATAAAAGTACCAAAAAACTTAAAAATTGTCCACTTGACTTGGGCTTCATTTGACATGGACCGGAACCTGGACTTTGACTTGAACTTGGACTGGGGCTTAGACTTAGATTTGGACTCTGCCATGACTTAACTTAGCTCCACTTTACTTGAACTGTCTTTACTCGACTCGATTTGAATTGACATGACTTGAGTTGAATTGACTTCAATTGTCTTAACTCGACTCAATTTGAATTGATTTGAGCCAAGTTTACTTGTCTTGGCTTGATTTTACTTGACTTGACTCGACTCGACTTGACTCGTCTCGAGCTGACTTGACTTGACCTAACGCAAGTTGACTCGACTTAAATTTACTTGACTAAACTTGACTGGGCTTGACTCGTGTTGACTTAGCTTGACAAATATATTTTAACTTGACTTGAGTTAAACTAAGTTAAATTGACTTAAATTTATTTGATTTGATTTAATTTGAGTTGATTTTATTTTATTATATTTGTTCTAATTTATTTTTATTTTTTTATTTATTTTTATTTCTTTTAGTATTATTTATTTTTTATTTATTTTTTTATTTATTTTTTTATTAATTTTTTTATTTATATTTATTTAATTTTTTGATTTAATTTAATTTAATTTTATTTTATTTTATTTTATTTTATTTTATTTTATTTTATTTTATTTTATTTTATTTTATTTTATTTTATTTTATTTTATTTTATTTTATTTTATTTGATTTGATTTTTTTTAATTTGATTTGAATTGAATTGAATTGAACTGATTTGATTTGAGTGATTTGATTGATTTGATGGATTTGATTGATATGATTGATTGGATTTATTTGATTGATTTGATTGATTTGACTGATTTGATTGATTTGATTGATTTGATTGATTTGATTGATTTGATTGATTTGATTGATTTGACTGATTTGATTGATTTGATTGATTTGATAGATTTGATTGATTTGATTGATTTGATTGATTTGATTGATTTGATTGATTTGATTGATTTGATTGATTTGATTGATTTGATTGATTTGATTGATTTGATTGATTTGATTGATTTGATTGATTTGATTGATTTGATTGATTTGATTGATTTGATTGATTTGATTGATTTGATTGATTTGATTGATTTGATTGATTTGATTGATTTGATTGATTTGATTGATTTGATTGATTTGATTGATTTGATTGATTTGATTGATTTGATTGATTTGATTGATTTGATTGATTTGATTGATTTGATTGATTTGATTGATTTGATTGATTTGATTGATTTGATTGATTTGATTGATTTGATTGATTTGATTGATTTGATTGATTTGATTGATTTGATTGATTTGATTGATTTAATTGATTTGATTGATTTGATTGATTTGATTGATTTGATTGATTTGATTGATTTGATTGATTTGATTGATTTGATTGATTTGATTGATTTGATTGATTTGATTGATTTGATTGATTTGATTGATTTGATTGATTTGATTGATTTGATTGATTTGATTGATTTGATTGATTTGATTGATTTGATTGATTTGATTGATTTGATTGATTTGATTGATTTGATTGATTTGATTGATTTGATTGATTTGATTGATTTGATTGATTTGATTGATTTGATTGATTTGATTGATTTGATTGATTTGATTGATTTGATTGATTTGATTGATTTGATTGATTTGATTGATTTGATTAATTTGATTGATTTGATTGATTTGATTGATTTGATTGATTTGATTGATTTGATTGATTTGATTGATTTGATTGATTTGATTGATTTGATTGATTTGATTGATTTGATTGATTTGATTGATTTGATTGATTTGATTGATTTGATTGATTTGATTGATTTGATTGATTTGATTGATTTGATTGATTTGATTGATTTGATTGATTTGATTGATTTGATTGATTTGATTGATTTGATTGATTTGATTTATTTGATTGGTTTGATTGATTTGATTGATTTGATTGATTTGATTTGATTTGATTTGAATTGATTTCAATTGAATTGAATTGAATTGAATTGAATTGAATTGAATTGAATTGAATTGAATGAATTGAATTTATTTTAATTAAATTTAAGTTAATTAAATTCACATGTAACATAATCTGTTGCTTTTAGCGAACTAGTAAATTTTTAATTTTTGACGGATATTGCATGTGTCGAACGCTTGTCAATGAAATGTTGTTGAGTATTGGTTATGACTGTTGTGCGAGCTAATTTGGTGAGCAATTCATTAATTCATAACATGACACATTCGATTGTTGGCACATTGGGTGCTTTAATGATGGCGAAGATAATTACATACTCGGCATCACGTCGAGTGTTTGCATTTTGATTTATAATGACGATATTGCTGCCCATTTTAATTAATTTAAGTGACAACACTCAACCACAAAATATAATATTTATCAATTAGTCAAAAGCAATGTTGAACAAAAACTGTGTTTGCACACAACGCTCATTTATGCAAAATATATAAATTTTCCATAGAATACATACTGTCTGGAAAATTCTCTAAAGTCCAACACTTGTTTATTGGACTAAACATTTGACGCTGGCAACTCAATTATCATGTTTTCGCATGACGCCTTCGTAGCTGCTATTTGTGTATCGGCTCGTAATGAAATTTCCCAAATCCCTGCAACGCACACCAGTCAAAGGTCAGCGTACACAATATCCATGGATATAAATATTGGCAAAATATCGTAATAATTTATTTAAAGCTTATAAACTTGAACTCACCTTTCTCTGACAGCGGAAAACTCTGTCCAGCACCACCGGCCACCGGCAACTAGACTAAAACTTGGTTTTTCTTCTCTACCCAGCACAACAACCCAGTAAACATGGCCATAAGTTGTGTTTTCGCCAGCAAACTGCAAGCGAAAGTTCTCACTCGCCCCTCTGCCCATCCGTGCACAGGGGATTTGAAAGGTCTCAATGTACATAAAAGCAAAGAGCAAAAGCGAATACCAGCATTTAGCTGCGGGGAAAGACCTAAACGCACGAATATTTACGAGCGTGTATTTCAGCACAATTGCTGCTTAAACTGCACAGCTTCAGTTACGGCTTCGACCTCAGCTTCGGCTGCCTCGGCATCCTTACTTGCTTTCTGACTCTTTCGGAAACTTTTACATGGCCAGTAAAGTGGTTTCACGGTAAATTATTAATTCGTGTTCATTTTCGTCCATAATGTTGAATGGCCGAACAGTGGCAGCAGCGACACACACACACATCGGCCTTTGTGTATATGTGTGTGTTTGTGTGTAACTCAAGTTGTCCATAAATGCGCGGGGGGTTGTGCGGGGCACATATTTTGGCAGCCACAACTATGTTGCGACGTCCAAAGTATCGATGAACTTGTATTGACAGCACCGACCCGGCGGAGGCGGGCACGGGGCGGTCAGGAGGCGGACACCAGCCGATTGACGCGCTGGGCTCTCCTGCAGGGCGTGACTTATGTACATCACATTGCCATAATACGCACCAGTCACTGGGGAATTCCGCCGGTCAAATGTTAGCTGCTGCCCAGCCAGAAAGCGTTGCTGTCCGAGTGTGTGTGTGGCACTTCTTTATTCACGGATTATTTATCATTTCTCAGCGATTGTTTATGGCGGCGCTGCGGTTATGACTGGAATGCCTAAGCTGTAGCTGTAATAGAAAATAAAAAGTCTCCCGTTGACGATTTAATATAGATTTTGGTGTTTAGATGATGCGAGGGTGTTAAAAACTTTATGGTTGAAAGAATTTTTTTAATCATTTTTTATAGCTTAGTGCTCGTCTTGTTAAAAGTTGAATTGTTAAATAGTGATAGAATCACTCAATAAATTGATTTAACTTTCCACTGATAAGTAAAATTTTATAATTTTTTAAAACGACAGTATTTCAATCCAAAAGCAATTCCAACGTGCTGCATTGTGTTCAAAGTTTAATTAACTAAACACAAATTTCATTGCGATCAATTTATATTGTTGATCATAAAATTAAATATATTCCATATTTCCTATATCCTCCAGTCAATTTCTTAAGATTACAAATATTGATTTGAATGAAAAACATATTCATAGTAATTTTAGTCAAAACTCAGTACAACTGGAACACGAAAATTCATTAAAAATTCCCTGAATTTCTGCGTAAAATATTTAACTTTGCAACAAACTTGCACTTAAACCTCAGCTAACCGTCGTTCTGGAACTTATTTTTCTCAAAAGAGACCAAGACCAACTGAGAACCACAATCGATATTTGCATGAGTCATTATTTAATAGCCTTCTGTAGGATCTTGACTTCTATAAGATCTGCATGGTTGAGGAAAATGTGGCTTTGCACTTTTTTGAAGAAGAAAACTCATCTGACAAGACGTCTTTTGTTTGACAACCTGGATGATCCACCAGAAAAGACAAAAACTTGGGGTAACTTCGGTTATTGTGGTATACCTATTTATTTTTTCTCTATATTACAGTCGAACTCGGCCCAAATTCAATTGAATTTAACAGGTGATATATTTCCAGTATTGGCTTCTAAGTATATCAACTGAAAATACTATAATCCTAATATAAATATAATTAAATGACACTCATACGCCATGTTGCGCTGCGGAAAAAAATTAACATATCGCAATTACACACTTTGAATGTATTTTTTTTGGATTGGTATCTTAAGAAAATTTGTTGGTCGTTAAAATATCTACAAACTTGCCGAAGACAGTAAAGCTATGTTCAGGACGATTAAGGACCAATTAGCATTTAAACGTTCGAAGACTTAAGCGACGAATTCGACTAAAATGAGCAAACTTCAAAGTCGGATTTCTCTTAAACTAGAGCCAATCGAGCCAAACGGCTGGTGGATCTCAACTCAGTATACCTATGTAAAGTCGCTCTGTAGATCCCCTCCATGTCAGAATTTTTGAGGGTAAATTTCACGCACAGTGTTATTATTAATTAATTAATTATTATTAGTTATTATTAATAATTTGTATTATTCATTTGGACAACGTGTAAGTATTTTGAGCAGGACGGCAACATGACAACTATGTCTGAAATATCAGCTGAAATGAGTCAGAAAGACATTGTCAATAATTTCAAAAGGAGCGATCCCATCAATAAATCAGCTATCGATTAGACATCTGCAATAATTCTAAGATCATTAAACCGTTAAGACTGTTGATTTCTTGTCAGTATTCTAACTTAAACTTTCGCTAAGCATTTGTGTACGATTGGTCTAAAATATAACAGATTCTTCTCCCATCTAGAAAACGAAATTCAGTCAATGAACTTCGCTTTACATTTTCTAAGCAACTATCAGGCTTTTACATACATAAACTTCATACAAACTCATTTTATGTGGTACAAATTACTTTGATTAGTTCTCTTTTATGATTTGGTATACTGTCAATACTGTCAATTTGTCAATCAAGCTAAGAAGAGTTTGGTTATCAAACTCAATATACAAAGAAGTATCTGAAGACTTGTCCCAACTTACAATAAAAAAGTATCTTAGCAATCAAAACAGCGTCTACTTTGAAAGAAGGTTTGTGAACATACTAAGGTGTGAGTCAAAGTTCAGCTAAGGTGGACGCTATTTTTTATGCGCTTGAGTTACTTCAACCCATGCAGTCGAGGTGTTTTTTGCTTTCGAATAAACTATACATCTCTCACAATCACATATTTAGACACTTAGATTCATTTACGTAATTATTTGCATATGTTTTTTTTTAACAAAAAACTGCCACAAGACTTCAAATCCTTTGGTTCATTATAAACAGATTGAATTACATAAAATTGAAATGGAATGTTTGAAAGCTAAAACGAGTTTGCAAAGGAAGATGCATTTCTACCGCTCCAACGCGCCTCAGCACATGCAACAATAATTCACGTTAAAGCAGTTAAAGCACGAAATGGGGAACAATAGAAAAGGTACGAGTCAAAGTGAAAGGAAAGCAAATGTTGCTGCAACAATATCAAAGCCAAAGCAACAGTAGCAAAGCTAAGCATGTTAGAAGAAGAAGATTCAAAGTTCGGCTGCAATTCACTTTTAACCCGAGGCGGTGTAATGAGTCACGGCGCTGCACTTCACATGGCTGCTTTATGTGTGCATACTTTTGGGCACACTTGGACCGAGCCGATGCCATAACCAATGAATTTTTCGTTGTCTTCGCAACCACTACGCTTCGCTGCACCCCACTAACGACAGGCAGACAGACAGAATAATGATGCAGCGGAGTAGCTTCCGCCTTTGATTACAGATAAGGCACGTTCCGAATGCGACTGTGAACGCCGATAGGACACACAAAAAATAAACACCGATGACGATGATGACGATGAAGTAGAGGAGGAAGAAAGAGAAGCAAATGCCCGCAATATTGACAACATGCAAAATGTCTACAACAACAACAAATACAACAACAATGCGCAACATAATAGCATGTTACACAAGCTACAAATATGTAAATGGTGATTCGCTTAAGGGCTGACATCCGGTGTATCTGCGCCACGGCATCGACTCGTCGTCTACTTCGCCGGACGAGGGTTTGTTTTTTTTTTTGTTGCGAACGTTCGCCGCACGTTTCAGTGGCGAATTGACGAGCTGCTGCTGCTTGGCTGCTGACTCCAATGAATGCTGCGAATGGATGAAATGGATTGATTTTTGCATTGAAGGATTGCTGCTTGTTGTTGTTGTTGTTGTTGCTTCTCTATAGTTTAGTTTTGTTGCTGTTTGGCTGTTGATTATTTTCAGCTTTGACTGCTGATTTAGCTGCGTTCCATATTTGCAAGGGATGTTGCTTTGCGTTCGTTACCATTGCATTCGTTTCGTCCTGCGCTCTTCTTCGCCTGCGCCGTTGCCTTCTTGGTTGTTTTTGTGCGCAAGCCAACTATGCACAGCGCAGCCATTTGCCGCTTTGCCTTCGCGACGACAACATCTTTATGCGCATTTTCTAATAGCTTTGAATTATGGATTCCGGGCAACGAGCAACGTTTGTATGTCTGTGTGTGTATGCGTGAGTACTGCGTCGATTCAGCTTGCAATATTGTCTGTTTCTGGTCCCTCTATCTCTCTCTCTCTCTCCTGTATGTTCTTGTCATTTGGTTCCAATATTGTTGCATACAAATGTTGCATATTGTTGTGTGCGGTCCTACGAATGCCAGCAGCTACGCGGCAATCGCTGTAATTGCCATTTCCACTCCGACTATGACCGACTACGTCCGCGCTTGATTGCTAATCTGCGCGAAGTTTGCACAAGTCAAAGGTTGATGTTTTTCACATTTTCTGCTTCTCGTGCGCGCATTAAAAGTCGCTTGCATGTTGCTTAGATCCGCACTCCAACCGATGCGCTGTATTGACTCCATTTGAACTGCAATGCAATGCAGCCGAGTTGGTGCCACGCATTGGCAAACTTTACGCAATCTGCTAAATGTAAACATTCCCCATTTCCTAATGTGAAATGAGAAAAGTTCGCCACATGAGTGGCGTTGGGACGAGCGGCACTTGCGTGTCAATAACCAGCTGGCACACGCAAAGGGAAATAATACAGTGGCGCTGTAAAAATCAGCATACGATATGAGCAACAAATATTCATAACCACATATATACTACATATATTTAAATGTATGTACACACCCTCTCCCCTTGTATACACATGTGGAAGGAAAATATGCGACTACCCAGCGAAAAACTTTTTATTGGGTTACTTTTTCAACTTCAGAAGACATATTTTTAAGAAAGTATATTAATGTATTCTTAACTTCTTTACATACAGTTTTCAAATAAATGTCTATCCAATGAAGCCTCACTTACTTGCAATTCGTTAAGTAATCGGAAGTATTACTTACTCGGTTACTTTGTTGAGAAAAGAGATTTTTTAATAAAAAAAAATGTATTATCTTTTTTCATAAAATTCGAAAATATATGACTACCCAATGAAAGCTCCAACAACATGCAGTGAGTAAAGTAATCGTAATAAACTTCATATTCAGTTACTTTTTGCACTTCAGAAGACCTATTTTTAAGAAAGTAATGCATTTTTTACTTTTTTACATAAGTTTTTAAAATATATGTCTACTCAAAGAAGCCTCAATTACTTGCAATTCGTTAAGTAATCAAAAAAATTACTTACTCGGTTACTTTGTAGAGTTTTAAAGATATTTTTTTTTAATAAGTAAATGCATTATTATCGTTTCCCATTAAATCTGAAAATACACAACTACCAAAAGGAAGCTCCAACAATATGCAGAAAAGAAAATAAATCGTAATCAACTTCATATTCGGTTACTTTTTAGATTTTAGAAAACATATTTTTAAAGAAGTAATGCTTTTTTAACTCCTTTACAAGAATTTTGAAAATATATGACTCCTCAATGAAGCCTCACTTACATTCAATTTGTTAAGTAATCGGAAAAATTACTTACTCGGTTACTTTGTAGAGTTTAAAACAGATTTTTTTTTAAAGAAATGCATTATTTTCTTTTTTCATGAAAACTGAAAACAAAAGATTACATAACGAAAGCTTTAACTACATGCAGTGAGTAAAGTAAGCGTGATAAACTTCATATTCGGTTACTTTTAGAGTTCAGAATACATATATTTAAAGAAGTAATGCTTTCTTAACTTCTTTACATGAGTTTTTTAAATATTTGATTACTTCGTTAAGCCTTATTTACTTGCAATTCGTAAAGTAATCGATAAAATTACTTACCCGGTTAGTTTGTAATAATTAAAAGTCACATTTTAATAAATAAATGCATTATTATCTTTTTCTTTTAAATCTGAAAATACACGACTACCTAACGAAAGCTCCAACAACATGTACTGAGTAAAGTAATCGTCATATACTTCATATTCGGTTACTCTTTAGATTTCAGAAGACATATTTTTAAAAAAGTATTGGTTTCTTAACTTCTTTACATGAAATTTTAAAATATATTATTACCCAGTAAAGTCTCACTTACGTGCAATTCATGTAGAAATCGGAAAAATTACATACTTGTCTACTTACTACAGTTCAAAAAAGCTTTTTTAATAAAAAAAAATACGTTATTATCTTTTTACATGAATTCTGAAAAAACAAGACTACCTAACGAAAGCTTCAACTACATGCAGTGAGAAAAATAATTGAGAAAAACTTTATAATCGGTTACTTTTTAAATTTTACAAGGCACTTTTTTAATGATATCAGTGAATAACATAAAAAATTAAGTTTCAAAATACACAACTACCGAGCAAACGATTTTCTTACATGTAGTGAGTAAAGTAATCGTAAATCTTTTTTTTTTGTATGGATATATTTTAGATTAAACAATACATTTTTATAATAAAATTAGAGATGAAGCGTTGAAAATTACATTAATTAATTAAATTCAATTTTAATTTCATTAAATATCAAGAACGTTTGCAACATGTGAAAAAGTTTTGCTGGGTGTTCGAGTTTTAATATGTCCAAGTGTGCGTGTGCGTGTGTGTGTGTCAGTTTGCGAACACATGCATGAAACTACACACATAAACTATAAATAACTTTACTTACAAGTAATATTACAACTACAATAAAGAGGGAGAGTTGTTCGCAGTCCAACCAAACCCTTCAGTGGCGCACAAAAGTTAAGAAGAAAAGTGATAAAGCATTAAATTGCATGTTTGTTGCAACTGCAGCGTTTCGTGCCGATTTTTATGAGTTTGCCACAACTTTTTTACATCGTTTAATAAACAATAATAACTTAAATATCTACGCACACGCGTAAAAATTTGGGAGGAACATTTTAGTTGTTATTAAACGATTTGATTTATGAGCTCGCTTGCTCTTTAGTAATCAACTACTGTTCTTATTTATAATTTTTTTATTTCATTTTATTTCATATTTGAACCGAAAACCATTTATGATGGAAGATATTGCAATACTATGAATCACTATCAGGGCCCCGCGACTTAGCACGCAAGTTTGAAGCCCTAAATAATAAAGCCTAATAAATAAAGTTTCTTTTAACCTTTTGTTGAACCTGTCAGATTTTTCTGAAAATTTTTCGACTAATTATTTCTCATTTGAAATGCTTTCACCATATTTGCAGTCAATAGGCCTATTAGTTCATGTAGTTTCACAGCTTCTCTATACAAATTCATATTTCAACCCATCGTTGACCTGTCAGATTTTGACTTAAAAAAACGGCAAAACATTTGGCTAATTACACTGTACAACAAAAAAAATAATAACAAGGTTCTGACAACGGATTCTGGTAGAGGGGGCCAAACAAAATATACGTGTATCGGTGTTTTAAAAGTTTACGTCTGAATTTTTTTTTTAAGGGGGGGTCAAAGATTTCCCCTTTTTGCACATTCTTATGGTGAATCCGCATACGAAAACTATGTAAGCTCACATTTTAGGTATATAATGTATTCAGCAATTTGATGTAAAATACTACGAAGAACGTTTTTGTGGAGCATTTTAACCCTGTAGCTAATATATGGGTCAGTTTGGCCCTTTTTTTTTAATGCTAAAAATGTCCTGTAAAACAGGATTTTTTAAGGACAAAATGTACCGCGAAAATATTCGCCATAAAATTCTACTATAGGTCTCTGAATACATCAAAGCTCAGAACTTAACTTGAACTCCAGAATTAAGCCAATACTGAAGATGTGTTTAAGTGTTTGTTTCGTACTTATTCAAAATTGGTACTAAAATCTCCTACAAAACTTGATTTTTGAGGATTAGTGTGTGTGAGAAAAATTATGAACGCAAAATTTCATAAGTCCCGGCCCCCCTGAATCCGCCACTGACGCAACCAAATGTTGACATCGTTAAATTTGGATTTTCTAACGTGGGGTCTATTTGACCCCAGGCGGGATTAAAAAAATAGTTGTGCGGTTTTGTGCGCTCGTCTACTTGTGTTATTTAGTGTTAATCGCACTTACAACCCAATAACAAATCGAGAAAAACACTTTACGGGGCTTTCCCCTTTTCGTTTGTGATTTATGTGTAACATTTCTTCATTTTTTGTCAGTAAATTATCTAACCATTTGGTTGGGGTCATCCTGACCCTAAAGGACAGCGAACGCAATTTTGAGCAAGCGACAGTCAGAAAATTATTGTAAAGATGTTTTAACAAAATTTGAATTCAATTTGAAGCCAAAAAACCCATTAAATCATGTGTCATACACATTTTTTTTAAACCTTGGTTTACTTCGTTAAGTTGTGACTTTCCAAAAATTGAAAAACATGTATTCGACACATATTTTTTGTTCGAAGTGCTTCTAAGTTTGAAGTCAAACCCCATTAAATCATTTTTCTCCATACAAACTTTTTTTAAACCTTTGGTGTACTCCGATAAGTTTTGATTTTCGAAAAAGTAAAAATACGTGTCAGATTATTTTTCATTATTTTAAGTGTTTTTACCAATTTTCAAGTCAATAGGCCCATCGGTTCATATTTTTTTTTCGTAGTATTGGTGGTGGGTACATGGCAGGATCAGTTTTCTGCGAACGCGTAGATTTCAAAATAATCAAAACGGAATCTCAAGTTGTAGTACAATAAACATTTAGTCTAAGTATTGCGTTTGTTAGGATCTATTAAATCAAAAAGGAAACAGTCCAACTTACTTAACAGGCAAATCAGACCTACTACTTTCCGTTAAAGTTGTTCCAACAAAGAATACGTGAAATCGAGCCATTACTATCTATGTCCATATATAGGGTCCAATGTCAAATGACTCAAATACCACAGACATAATAGAGCTGAAACTATTGGACCTCCTCAATTTCATCTTGGAGAGCAAATGGTTCAACTGAGACATAGTTCAAACAGACTGGTTACTGGATTCCGATGGTATCCTCTGTAAGGCAGATGTGCCCCCTTCTGACACTCATAGGGTGTCAGAAGTGGGCTTTTTCGTACACGCTCTCCTTAACTAACATAACCTTAACTAAACAAGCCTGACATAACTTTACATAACCAAACTTAACCCAATTTAACCTTGTCGACCCCAAAGTTCCTTGAAGGCAACTTCACCTATTTGTCATCTTATAGCAAAAGCTACGATTGATTTATGGATTTAATATAAGTAGGTATCAAGAATTTAATATTTTTAGAAGTGAATTCAAAGCAATTTAAAAAAATTTTACTGTTATCCCCAAAATGATTTCCAATCATTTGCAGCGATTTCAGGGAAAGTTTGTGTTCTAATTGAACTCTACGAATTGGTCGCGTTTGATCAAAACCCTGTTTCTTTAATAATGGTTAAAAAAAATCAAAAAGTCATAATTTTGTATTTTTCCATAAATACCAAAGAATTTTTTGTAACTAAAAGATATTGATACAAAATTTATTTAACCTGTTTTAAGCTAAAATTACCAAAAGTAAACTAGCTCTAGAACTTTAACAAAGAGGCGTGCTGACTTCAAATGTCGTGTGCACACTTCTTCTTCTTTTGGATTTAAATACCAAAAAGTAATATCGAGACACAGGGGGAAATTCGGGGTCGAAAGGGTTAAATCACTTTTTCAGAGCTTACGTATATTTTCTTCCCCAGGCGCATTGCCTTCTACGCCTTCTACGCCCACTGACACAATCTTTACTCTTAAATTTTCTTTCCTTTACAAACCTTCACTTTACAACCCAAACTTACTTCAGTAGTTGTAATAAAAAAAAATCTGATTTAGAGGGTTAACATTTCTCAAGGTTTTTTTTATTATTTCATGGATAGAAATTTAAATTTTTGCCAAAATTTAATCATAAAATTTATGACAAGGTCATATTGAGCACACATCCTCACACAAACACACACACATACATAGCTACTACGCATTGTATGTATGTGTATTGTATGTGTGAGTAAGTGCATGCAGTGAATGGGCGAGTGCGTGCCAAGTGATTTATATGCAAAATGTATTGGTAACATTTGAAGTTCTCATCACCATTTGTTCTCAGCCGCCCCACTTCATGGCTGCGGGTGTGTGCGTGCGTACACATAGTCGCACATAACGCAGACGCAGCTGTTGGGCCACGCGGCACTTTATGGCGTCTGACGCACTGACAGCCGCCTGCGCAGCTGACAAGAATTCCACAAACAACCAACTCGCAGCCAAACACACACACACACACAAACTCCAGCCAGCTCTCTTAAATAGTGCAGACGCACATCCTTTTTGCGCAAATGTGCTGCTAAAAAAAAATGAAAAAAAAACAACAGCAACAAATAACGCAAAGCAATAGCAAAAAGAAAAACAAAAGCACCGAAAAAATGTCGGAAAATAAAATAAAACAAATATGACGCTTGTTTAGCATATTTGCGTGCTGTTCGATATTTGAAGCGCGCCCGCCGCATTCATGCATAAAAGATTACAGCGAGCTTAAATGGTGGCAGACAAACACACACACACAGACACACATATACATATATAAATATATGTGTGTATATATATAAAGAAGACATGACAGGCTGCTGACTGTTTCTGGTGTCACGCCGCCACAGTCCCTCATTCACTCACTGATTCCTTTTTGCCGCTTCGCTGCGCCGTTCTAAGCTGAGTAAAATTTGCTGCTTCCTTCGGCCGCTTCTTCATCCTTTTGCTTCTGTCGCTTCTTGTTCTTCGCTGCTCTGGCAACTTTCTACTTACTGGCGGGCGTGCAAAATTGTTTGCATATTTTTTCTAGTTTCGAGAATTTGCTGTCGCCGTCGCTTGCTGCTGTTGTTGCTACTGTGTTGGCATTGTTGTTTTTTATGTTATTTGGCTGCTTTGTCTTTTACGGCATACTTCTTGGCGCTCTTCACATTCTTGACTATAATTTCTAATAAAATAACATTTCGCTGGTCTTTTGCTCGCTCCGTTTCATCCTTTTTGATTAAGTTAAGAATTCACGTAATCTATGCAAAATGATCAATAAAAGTTTATTATTTGCACGTATATAAAAAAAATAAAATAAATAAAGAAAAGAAAATGAAACGAAAACCCCGGAAATATGTTGAGGCGAGTAAAAGCACACAAGCGCACATTTTTGGCGGGCTTAAAGTTTTATTTGAATGAGTAAACATTTACAGCTTTAAGTGGCATCGAAAAATAGTAACGAATTATTGCCTTCAGTGATGGTGAAATGCTGCAACTAATGTCTTAATAAGTTAGTATGGTTGTCCTGCTAACCCTTTCGGTTATTCTATGCCATATGGCATAGCCTCTTTTCAGTGCCTGTTTTAGGTCAAAAACTTGTGGATACTATATTTTTATATTTTTGTATTTTTCTCTGAAGGTTTTTATACCAAATAATGAAAAAACTATTTTTATTAGTGTACCAAGTAAATTGTAGAAACCCAAAAGTTGACAACGTCACAAATCCGATCGTATGGGGGACGCCCTCTGGTGTTGAACTTCTTAACCTTAAATAATTTTGTATTTTTTGTACTCAAGAATGTTGGCAATCACTGAATAAATCATTAAAATCGGTTCAGTAGTTTCCGAGATACGATGTTTTCTCGCTTACTTAACTAACACATTTACAAGTGGGGAGCCAATGGCATAGAAAATGGTCAGTTTTGTATGGCAGCCCCCTTAAGACTTGGAGTTAGCGGGTAGGCATGTTTGGAAGAAACATTCAGAAGAGAAAATAAATGGGTATCGGTTATACATTTGATACATCTGGGAGCAACCTGGGAGCAATGGGAGCCTATTTTATAAAAACGACCATTTTGTATGGGAGCCCCATCAAGGGATGGAGATAGGGTAAAAATATGTGTGAAAGAAATGTTCAGTAGAGAAAACTAGTGGGTGTTATTCCTATATTTTAACCCTCTAAGAGCAACTGCTGACCAGCTGTGGAGCAATTTGTCGAATTTCCCAGCTTTTTTGTGAAATTTTACCTCGATGCGACGCCATTTAGCAGGGGCGGATTCAGAAAAATATTTCGGGGGGGTTTTAAAAAGTAATTCTTTAATATTTGTAACATGGTTTTTAATTTGTATGTAGTTTTATAGGCGATCCAAATATTTCGGGGGGGGAGTTTCAACCCCCAAAACAACCCCCTGAATCCGCCACTGCCATTTAGCCCCACCCTAGCTCCAAAATGTTTAGGCTCATGCACTTTTTCACCAAACCGCATAAAATGAGAGGTTGCGGAGCATCGATAACCCATTATTAAGAATCTCCATACAACACTAAATACAGTCTTATGTACATACACACATTCTTGGATTAGATGAAGACACCACTTGCCGGTTCTGTGAAGAAGCATACGAATCACTGGAATACATCATTCTTTCTTAAAATGCCATAAATTATAGCAGGAGACGACACCTGGGATCAGTTACTGGTCGCAGTGCACAATGTTCCACTTCCGTTTAATCTAATCTAATGTGACAAGAAACCAAATTTTAAAAACTTAAGCTTGGACAAAAGGTTTCGATTCAGGAGCCTTTCTTCGCAAAAGTGCGCCTATGAAACCGGTAATTATTAAAAAAAAAACACGTTTATTGTGAGGAAATGATTACAATTTTATTCTTGAAAGTAATGGCCATCGCTAGCTACACATTTTTCCCATCTCTCAGGCAATTTATGGATGCCTCGCCAAAAAAATGTTTCGTCTTTTGCCTGAAACCAATCATCGATCCATTTTTTGGCTTCTGCGTGAGAATTGAAGCGCCGTTCCGTTAATGCGTGGCCCATCGATGCGAACATGTGATAATCCGAAGGTGCCAAGTCTGGTGAGTAAGCCGCATGAGCAAGAGCTTCCCAGTTGTACGATGCAACCAATTCTTTGGTGGCTCTAGTGCGGTGTGGTGGTGCGTTGTCATCGAGGAAAATCACTTTGTGTTGCCTGGCTTCATATTCTGGGCGTTTTTGGCGTATAGCACGGTTCAAATTGGCCAATTGTTGTTGGTAACGTTCACCGTTAACCGTTTCACCAGGTTTTAGAAGGTTTTTTTCTTCAAATGGTAACACAAAATTAACTGTGTCCGCAAATCGTAATTTGTAGGCACGTAATCCGACATTTTCCGGAGCGTCAAACAATGCGTTGTTGGATGCAACTTGACAAATTGTGAACTGAATATTGTTGACATATGACAGAAGAAGTAAACATGACATTTGGTACGGTTCCGAAGTTTATAAATATTCGGCTATTTACCGCTAGATTATCACAACGGGCCGCAATATGGCCTACGTGAGCTCTTAAGCTGCCACCCTAACCTACCGCTAGATGTCGTTACCGGTTTCATAGGCGCATGGTATATGGTAGGGGAATTCTTTGTAAGGTGCCACTCTTTGTAAGGTGCCACCCCTGCTCGATTTCGATGTTCCAGCAATCCAAGAAAAAAAATTCCTATTGTCATTAAAGGTATATATGTCAACATCAATTCTAATGTGGTTTTTTCGGGAACATACGCAATGGTACGGTCTGGGTAAATAAAAGTGTCAAATTTGGTTAAGAAAAAACATAAAAATTAAAACTGAAGGTTTTTCTTGCGGTGAAAAAGTAACCAAAAACTTATAAAAAACTAAGGTAAATATCAGTGTTGGACTTAATTTTTAATGGTTTTTCATAATCCGAAATGATATCCGAGCATATCGTAAAAGAAACAAATTTATACAATGATTTCCAAAATGGCATAAAAATGTAAAGTGCCACCTTTTTTTCTTTGTAAGGTGCCACCCCCCTTTTTTCATTGTTTCGTGGTCCTATATCGGTATAATGACTTTTTATTGCTCGGAATCGTCATTACAATGCATTTAAAGTGTTCTTAGTCAATTTTTCTCGAATCTTATCATGAGGAATAAATTAGTTCAGTTTTGTTTATCAGTTTCCATACAATTATTCGTTTTATTCGTTACCATTCAATTTGCATTTTGCTTTCGGTCATTTTCTTTTCAATTCAAATTAAATTCAATAATCTTTCGTAAATTTTCTAAATCATGCATTTTTGCTTGAGATTTTTACGTTTTTAGCGGTTTTTTTAGGGGGTGGCACTTTACATTAAACAATTTTAGGGTGGCGATTTTGAACACTTTGGGAAATTGGCTGTAAAATTCGTAATTACAAAAAATTCAATTGAAGTGTTAGCTTGGATCCTAGCCCCTTTAACCCTCTTTCGAACGGTATATTAAAATTGGCGATACGTTAATTTTCTAACGAATTATGCGCAAAAAAGCTATGGGGTGGCACCTTACAAAGAATTCCCCTATATAGGAAAAATCGATACCTTGATACAGCAGCTACTACTGTATTGCAGTGATGGACTCAGGGGGGAGGGTGGTTGGGGGGGGGTATTATGATCGACTTTAAAACTACTTATAAATTAAAAGGCATTTTATGAATATTAAAGAATTACTTTTTCAAACCCCTCCAAAATATTTTTCTGAATCCGCCCTTTCTGTGTTGTGCCGCTTAAAGTCACTCTGGCAAAAACTGAAAAAAATCGATCAATAAACTTAAGTCTAAACTTTATAGCAGCGAATTTTATGTTTGTCGTAATTGAGTCAAGTGATCCAATTGAGGCAATTGAGCGTCGCGCTAAGTATCTCTGACCTTAAAGGGTTAATGAGGTTTGAAATGACCTGCGTATATGACCAAAGTGTGATCATCTTAGATAAGCCAAGTGATGAACAACATCTACACTTGCAGCTCCAACCGAGTTCTTCTCACTGAAGAGTCTTTCGCTGACCACAAGATGAGAGTGGCAATCACTTAAAACCATCATTCCTCTTAACAGTTGTTTGAGACACAACAATGCCATCTGAAGAGCAACAGCCGAGTGCAGAAATTGAATGTCAAGTTTGAAATGAGCGGTGTGGGTCTAATAGAAACATCACAGCTCAACTCTGACTTGGGAGCTCAAAGACTCTCGCAACAATCATTTGTATTTTATTTGTATACAACTTTGGAGTTAAAAGATAAAGAACATTGAAACTCGATATTTAATCGCACTTAGTAAGACAGAATCGAATCTGTATTGAAGTATTGAATTTCTACATTCACATTAATTTTATGTAATGAATTCTAGAATTCCAACAATGCTTTAACTAGCGTGACCCCAATTTTTCATTCCCTGTTTAGGTGTACATATGACACAAGTATACATACATACACTTGTATATGTTTGTAGCGACATGTATTATGTATGCACCTACATATGCAGAGACTTGGAGAAACATAGATACACACAAAGATATTGATAACACTTCCGGCTACAACCTTGTGCACACACGCTCAAACCACTTTATATGTATGTATCTATCTATTTGTAAATATATATATCAGTTCTATATATGCGTTTAGTTGCGCAGCTCACGCAAACTTTTTTTTGAAATCACTACTCACGCACACATTGTCACATGAGATGAATGCCAACAGTTGCATTAAATTAACAATAATTTTGGTCATTTGATTTGGCGCATATAATCAAATACATATATAAGCCGCATACATTCATACATACACATACACATAAACACAAATATAAATATGTATATAAATACTCATCAAGCGAATTGCGAGCATTTCATATGGTCGCGTTTAAATTCAATTTGTGCCAATAATAAAGCCGCACAAATTGCAAATTTACTGCGTTCGCCATTAATGCCGAATTATTAATTGCAATTAAAGTAATGCAATAGTTTACCAATTTAAAAGGAATCCACATGATTCGAATTAAATCGACAACCATATGACAACATCGAAATTGCAGCGTGTGGATTCGATCAAAAATCGTAAAAAATTCAAATTCACCAAAAACCATTCAAATTCGTTGGTCCATATCCGCTAATGACGACTAAATGGATTTGTCTGATCCCATAAATTATATGCATTGACACTCTAATTATATGCAAATTAATTAAAATGGTCACTGCTGGCGGAATGCGCAAATCAATGTGTGCACGCATGTGTGTTTGTGTGTGTGTACATTGGCCAGAATAACTAAAGCAAAAATCATCCAAAAACAAAATTGAATCGTTTGATGTATTTGCCAATTTGCGGTTGCGGCAAAATTGAATTTAGTTTAATTTATTACTGTTGCAGTTGTGCACAAATGCTGCAATTAATAGAGCGAATTATTATATCCAACGGAAATACAACAAATATTTAATTTATTTGAGGCCGATGTATTTTCGCGGAATTTTGTCGCTGTCACAATTTTGATGACACAGTGAGGATTTATGTGCGGCACTAAAAATTTCAGTTGAATTAAGGTTTTAAGCGCCGTCAGGCATTGAATATCGCACAATTAAATTAAAATCACATTAAACATTCTGTTATAATAAAACTAGGCATTGAGTTTATTTAGTGGGTATTTGTAGTTGGAAAGTTTTTAATGGATATTTTGGGTATAAGGATTAGATTTCAGATTCAAAACTCACTCAGGAATACGTGATACAGAATTGTTCTTGTGGAAATAGTTATCTCTCAAATTATTTGTTATGTCATATTTGAGTAAAAAATCACATTAAATTGTGATTCTCTTTACAAATGCTTGGTGGGTCTAAAAATTGAAGAATGCGTATCAGATTATTTCTGGTTAAGAACTCTTTTGCAACATTCGACCCAAAAATCCCAATAAATCATGTTTCTCTATACCAAATTTTAACCCTTGTGTGACTTTTCAGTGGTTGATGTCTCAAAGCTACAAAATGCACTTCACCATTTATGATTTGGAGTACTTTTTCTGGATATAAAATAAATAAACCTATTAAATCATGTTTTCCAAGCAAACACTTAACCCATTCATGACCCCAACAGAAGTTGATTTCTAAAAAATCTATAAATATTTCCAATTAGTTTTCACTTCAAGTACTTTCGCAAAGTAGGAAGTCAGTAGTCATAATCATATTTCTTCATACCAAATCTGAACCCATTCAAAACTTGTCTGAGGTTGATTTCCAGTAAACTAAAATAAAGTTGTAGAATTATATCTGATTTTGAGTTCTTTTAGCAAGTTTTAAGTCAATTTTGCTATCTATACATTTTTTTTTCTGCTGGGGTCTGACCGAGTAATCAGCATCGGCATCGGCTAGTATCGGTCACAAAAATTGGCATCTGCCTTTTTTTGGCCACATCTACTTAAATATTTTCATGCTTTCATTTTTTTTTTAATTTTTGTTTTAAATTTTTTGTAGTTGAATCACTTTATTTTTATTTTTTATTTCATTTTTTTTTCGTTTTTGTCTTATTTATGAGTTATATGTTACAAACAAATGTATATTTAATATATCCCCCTTCGTTCTTGTTCTTTTGTAAAGTTTCGATGAAATATGTTGATTATATTTTTCCTACGGAATCGGCACAGGCCGATTCTCGCTCTTTCGACCGATTAATCAGCATTGACATCGGCTAAAAGCGTGGGAATCGGTCTCACTTTAGTTTTTGCTACTGTATCCTTATCCTTATACACATTTTTAACTCTCAACTCTTTTTGGCACAATCATAGGTTTAATATTATCGAAGCAATTTTCATTTTGAATACATTCATCAACTTTTAAGTCAAAAAGCCATTAAATCATTTTGTTTAACACCTTTTTAACACTATAAAGCACAAGTTTTGAAACCGCCTTTTTTGCGAAACACATTTTTTATAATAGAACCATTGGGTTGGCAAGAAAGTAGTTCGAGCTTACAATGTGAGATAAAACAAACTGTTGCCATATTTCTCTGAAATCCATAATTACGGCTCATATGAAAAAGTTCTCGTCCTTATCAGCAGAAAACTGAAGCAAGTCCGATTTGAAGTCATTATCATAAGTGAAAGGTTTACCATTGAAAGAGTTTTGCAAACTTAGGAATAAATGTGAATCGGATAGTTCCCAGCCAACCTCGATTCCAATCAATAATAATTTTCAATAATTTTCTAAAAGCTGCAATATCGTAATGGAACACAATTCCTTTGCAAATTGCCAATTCTGGCCGATTTTCTTTTGACTGCTTCCTTCAGTTTCATTAGATGTTGTCAGTTAACATCTGAATTGAACGGTTGCTTCCTTGGAAGCAATTCAAAACATACAACACCATTGTACATCAAATTGACAGGAGGACTTTTTTTTGTTGCAATTTAGGTTTCAATGTGGTTTGTGCCGGTTTCGTTCAATGTTATTGTAAACGACCCATTTTTCATCACCATTGAGGATACATTTCAAAAAAGGGTCGAAAAAAAGGGTCAAGGGTTAAGTGCACCTTTTCCAATTCGTCAATTCAAGTCCAAGGCTTTTTGAGCATTTTCAATTATTATGTGTAATGCATACAT
This sequence comes from Melieria omissa, assembly GCA_963971225.1. Taxonomy (NCBI): domain Eukaryota; kingdom Metazoa; phylum Arthropoda; class Insecta; order Diptera; family Ulidiidae; genus Melieria; species Melieria omissa. Next base: position 126,512,782 of record OZ020267.1, on the reverse strand, counting down.
TAACCCTCTGTCGTACAGGTAACTGACAATTAGACTAGATTGCGGCTTTGATTTGGTCGTCAATAACTTCGGTAGGTCTACCAGAACATGTGGACATCTTTAAAACATCTGTAGAACGTAATTTTTTTTAACCAATTTGGACACATGTGTTCAGTTAACCATTTTGCTATTTTGCTGCTAAATGGCTACATTCTGCTTTGTAGATATCTGAACCCTCTATGGTTGTAAGAATATATTTTGTTGTTCAACCTTGGAATATTTTGAAGTTTCAGGAATAATACGAATTTAAAAAAAAAAATTAATATTTAAGTTGAAAAAGAGAAGTATGCACGTTTTTTAATGTTATATTTTTACATAGTAAAGAAACAAGAAGCTAAAAAATTAGATAAATATTTAATTTCAATTTTAACTTTAATTCAGATATATTTTTTAAATAACACTGTACAACACAAAAAAAATAACAAAGTTCTGACAACAACACTTAAACACATATTCAGTTTTGGCTTAATTCTGGCGTTCAAGTTAATTTCTGAGCTTTGATGTATTCAGAGACTCATAGTAGAATTTTATGGTGACTATTTTTGTGGTACATTTTGTCCTTAAAAAGTCCTGTTTTACAGGACATTTTTGGCATTTTAGAAAAAGGGGTCATACTGACCCATACAAATAGGAGCTACAGGGTTAAAATGCTCCACAAAAATGGTCTTCGTAGAATTTTACATCAAATTGTTGAACACTTCATGTACCTAAAATGTGAGGTTACATGGTTTTCGTATGCCGATTCATCATAAGAATGTGCACAAAGGGAAAAACGTTGACCCCCCTAAAAAAAATTCAGACGTAAACTTTCAAAACGCCGATACATGTATATTTTTTTTTGGCCCCCTCTACCAGAATCCGTTGTCAGAACCTTGTTATTTAAAAAAAATTGTATTTTATTGTGCAGTGTAATTTTAGCTAAAGTAAGAAAAGAAATGTTCAATTTTAGTTATGCGTAAAAAATTTAATTTTTTTAAATTATTTTATTTAGACTACATTAGAAAACATTAAAGCTAAGGTCAGAGTCATAGCAGCCAGGACCCTTAACTTGATTAAAAATAATGTATGTTTAAAAAATTATTACAGCCACAACGATATGGTTGCTGTCATATGACAACAATCTAAAAAACAAATAGAGTAACAAAAATTTAAATTTTTTTTCAGAATTCTGTTGATAACTATCAGGTACAAAGAAATCTAAATCGATAAATTTCAAATTTCATCTTTCCGCAGTAAAAACCTGTAGCGAAAGGGTTAAACAACTAAGACCATAGACTTTACTTCAAGTTTAGGAGGCTACATTGCAGCTTATAGAACGTCATATGGCCTTTGTGTACATAAGATTCACAACCCAGACATTTCAATTCAGAAATAACTTTTGATTTTATTGATCTTAGATTAATCGAAAGCCTGCTGAACACTACGTGTTCAATAGTGTGTGAACACGTTGCCCTATCAGTGTTTGAAACATTTAAGATAAAAATACAAACGACCATGAAATCCGCTTAGATTCCGTTGAGCACATTTTTCATTTTTTACAACGACTGAAATTTGCAATATGGCATTTCAAAAAGGATATTTTTGTGCGTTGACTTGTCTGCGTAGTCTCAGTGAATTTCCAGTAAGTGACAAGCTATGACTGACATATGCACATAAATATGTATATACATGTATATTTCATATATATAAAGACAGACAGATACACAGTGAAGAGCGTTGCGGCAACAATTCTGCGGCTATGGTAAACCAACACCCACACACACACACACATACACACAAAAAAGCGTCTCATTGTGCCTGCTGACGCCACGCAATTCGCTGTTGTCTCTGTTGGCTGCCGCAATGCGCGATCAGCAGTGCAAACTTTGTCGTTGCACTTTTCCTTTTATGTGCGATTGTATTGTGTTATTGTACGAGTATTTTATCTGCGCTTGTCAGTGGTGGTTACTGTTCTTGTAGTTTTTCGCCTCTTGTGTGGCGTTTTCGTGTTCCTTGCGCAGTGTTCAAGCTTATTTTATTTGATTTCATTTCACTTTTTTTATTTGTATTTTATGTGCTACGCGAAAAAGTAAAACGAAGTTTTATGCTGCACAACTTGAAGTTTGTGCAACGATTTCATTTCGTTTCGTGGTCTCCGCGCGCCGCTCTGGACATGTCCTTTTCGCTTTTCTTGCTTGTGGATTTTCATGCTTCGCTGGCTCGTGTGCTCCTCGTTCTTGCCATACTTTGCCAGTTGTTGGTTCGTTTCTTTGTTTATTTGTTTGTTTGTTTGGTTGGTTGTTTGTTGGCTTATTTGTTGGCTTTTTGTTGGTATAGTTTTTATAGGCATTTGTAACTGGAGTTTTGCAACTTTCGTTTTTCATGACATCGCTTCGAGTGGCTTTCAATGCACTCGGGATATGCGTTCGCAGTTTGCCTGCCATTCAGTTTTTCTTTCAAGGTTTTTTGGCGACTGGCTGAAAACTGGCTCTAACCGTGGCGACAGAGTTTTATAAAGTTGTCATTCGTTTTCTTTAAGACGGCTATACACTTGAATATCAAAGAGACACAGCATCAAACAATTTGTGGGAGTAGCGAATGAAATTGTCATAAAAACACATATTAAACACAGAATTGATTAAGGGCAGAATTTGTCATTGTAGATACTTCAGAACTCCTAATTTTGTTGTTTTCTCAATTAACCCTTTCCGACATGAAAATAAATCGGGCTGTATGAATTATATAGGCTGTAGTTCAATATATTGGACACTGTGACTGAAAGGGTTAAATAGGCAAAATCATAAACAATTAGAGAAGCAAAAATAGCGACTCGTTAATTTTGTGATTTGAGAGAAGGTGAAAGAAAAATATTTAAATTGCTTCACAACTACTTCGAAGTTGCTTTCAAAGGGTTACAATTTACAACGCACAACCCACGTTCCATATATTTTTCAACATACTTGCTATGTGTGTTTAATTCTTAAAGTCCTTCCAGTTAGGAGTACTTCATACCTATAAGACACATCTTTCTTTCAACAAATCTAGTATGACTGGTTTTAAGCCGCACCCTGTAAAAATATATAAAAATACGTGTATTACAAAATACCGTTATCCCTTTTAGCTGTTATTGGCACCGCAATTTATCATAGATCCATCCTCTCTGAAAAGTATTGGTACTTCAAATGAGAGACGGGAGCGTCATCACATCTTTCTTTCAGCAAATCTAGTGTGACTGGTTTTAAGCCGCACCCTGTAAAAATATATAAAAATATTATAAAATACCGTTATCCCTTCAAATGAGAGACGTGAGCGTAAGCGTTAGAGAGTAAGCGTTTTTATGAAATGAGCTCACACTGCTTCTCGGTTAGTTCCATAAGCATAAAATGTAGATCTGGCAAGGCCCACACTTAGGTAGCATTGTGGTCTTCCTGAAGCAGCCCCAACATTCAGGTTTCCAGAGACTATTGATCTCTTTTATAGATAAACGATCGAATACTGAGAACAGTTAATATTTTCAATAAATTTTCACTTTACTGTTTTAAATTTTTTCATAAAATCTGTACACTTCCAGCTGATTCTTAAACGCATAAATAAAACCTCTTCATACAATAACTAAATCATGTCTATCGAACAGACAACACATTGAATGGGCCAACATTTTGTATTCACTTTGAAAAGTGACTTATTGAATTTGCTGAAAAGCTGTTTTCGAATCTTTGCCAATCTGCGGTTCGTTTCGAAGTAAAATCGACTGTAAATCAACGATTTCGTTTGCACACAACGCGCGCTACTTCTGATGTTGATTTCATTATGTTGCGTGCTCTTTGTCGAAAATTCAATAAAAATTGCGAAACGCTCAACAAACAAGCGGCAAATGCTGGTGAAAACACGTCAAAGCGACAGCGGCACCAGCGCATCTGTCGACTCGTGGCGGCCTCTACTGCCAATTGACTGTATTAGCAAAAAACCAGAGTTTCCGCCGACGTCATCAGGCTCTGTCTTTTCGCATGTGAATCAGAAATTGAATTATTCCCATTACGAGAACGCCGCGAATACGCTCACAGGCGGCAATGGTGTGGTGCGGAATTGTCTACATGAAGGGGTGTCTACATTATATTTGTAGCCATGTTTTTGAAGACAATGAATCGCTACGAACTTTCGACTAGTCTAGTCTTTCGACTAGTCTAGACTAGACTAGACTAGACTAGACTAGACTAGACTAGACTAGACTAGACTAGACTAGACTAGACTAGACTAGACTAGACTAGACTAGACTAGACTAGACTAGACTAGACTAGACTAGACTAGACTAGACTAGACTAGACTAGACTAGACTAGACTAGACTAGACTAGACTAGACTAGACTAGACTAGACTAGACTAGACTAGACTAGACTAGACTAGACTAGACTAGACTAGACTAGACTAGACTAGACTAGTCGAAAGACTAGACTAGACTAGACTAGACTAGACTAGACTAGCCTAGACTAGACTAGACTAGACTAGACTAGACTAGTCGAAAGACTAGACTAGACTAGAATAGACTAGACTAGACTAGACTAGACTAGACTAGACTAGACTAGACTAGACTAGACTAGACTAGACTAGACTAGACTAGACTAGACTAGACTAGACTAGACTAGACTAGACTAGACTAGACTAGACTAGACTAGACTAGACTAGACTAGACTAGACTAGACTAGACTAGACTAGACTAGGCTAGACTAGACTAGACTAGACTAGACTAGACTAGACTAGACTAGACTAGACTAGACTAGACTAGACTAGACTAGACTAGACTAGACTAGACTAGACTAGACTAGACCAGACTAGACTAGACTAGACTGTCTGCGATTACGTCTTAGAACATTCGCTCATTTACATATTTCACACATTCTCTACATGTCATCGTAAAATCATCCCAGCAGTCCAACTCCCATGACAGTCACTCTCTGCCTGTCACAACTCGCCATTTGTGGCAATCAGTTCGCATCGGCATGACTAACCTTCGTACAGCAATGCGACGGCAATGGCACAGCAACACAGCTCGTCCAAGCCATAAAAACAATAATGCTAAAAAATTCAAATTCAAAAATACAAAGCAGAGCAAGTAAAAAACAACAACAACAACAACAATAAGCCAAAAATTGACAGCCAAAAAAATGCACAGCAAAAATCAAAAATGGCAACGCGTGACTTTTATTGAACTGGTAATCCTTCGCTGTATTGCCGCGCGTCCCTATCCTCTTTCCCCCTCCCTATCGTACCCCCTCTTCCCACAACACGCCCCAGTATCATTCTACGAATTCACATTTCAAATTTAGTGCAATTTTTATAGCGTTTCGTAGTCGTTCGCTGGCTTGGCTCGTGAACGCATATGTCACGCCGCGTTTTATATGTACATCGTCCTGCCCCTCTCATCCCACTCTTCCCATCCACCATTCAGTGTTTTAAGCTTTCTCTCTATATGTATTGAATATTGCGCTCTCCATTTCACTGGCGCTTTTTGTTTTTCTCGGCTTGTTCACTTCATTTGATTATTTGTAAGTGTGTGTGTTCTGGTTTTTGCAGATTCCAGCCTGAGCCTGTCCATGACTGAAGTACGAATACCCAAACATATCATGCGGCACGAGGATGCCATTTTAGGATGCAAATACGATTTGGACGGCGAGTCGCTCTACTCGGTGAAGTGGTATAAGGACGGCTTTGAGTTTTATCGCTATGTGCCGCGGGATATGCCGCCCGGTCAAGTATTTCCGCTGCCGGGTGTCGATGTCGATGTAAGTTTGTGCCACATTTTTCCGAATTTTTTAGTTTTAGTGCATCTTTTGGACAGTTTTATTGTATTGATTGCTGCGCTTTAATGAAATTTGCCCACAATCAATATGAAAATCAGTGGAGCAGTTGAGCATACATTTTGAAGTATGCAAAATATTAAATTAAAATGCTCGACACTTTAACATGTGGATGTGTGAAGGAGTGCAATATAAAACGTAACACTATGTTAAAGTATTGAAAATATAATAGAAGAATGATAGTGAATGTTAGGTGTACAAAACTGAATTGAGAATCAGTGATTTATGAATTAAAATAAAGAAAGCATATCAAAAAAAAATATCTTACTTCAAAACCAGAGGCACTGATTGGATGCTTCACAAAAGATTATCAAATATGCGAAATGTTGTCCTGTGCAGCTGCAAAGATAGTAAAATAATGCCGTTTTTTTCAATAAAGTCACGGTATCTTAAGTCAATTCTTTATTTGACTTTGTCTTTGTGTACTCAACCGGGGATAGTTAACATTATTTAAGCTGCCATGGTTCATCAATAAAAAATATACACTCTATGATTCGTAAGGTTGACCTGAAAATACCAGACAATTCCAGACCAACAAGTCAGATAAGATCACATCATATCACATCACATCTCATCGCATCGCATCGCATCGCATCGCATCACATCACATCACATCCAGGCCAAATCAAACCACCAGATCGGATCAAACCAAATTAGACCGGACAAGACCAGACATGACCAGACCAGACCGGAAAAAACCATCAGGTTAGATCAAACCATCTAGAAGCTAGAAAGAATGCTCCAATAATTATGGGTATTCGAAAGACAGGAAATAAGAGTTGTGAATGTGTTTTACTCACATTAACTACATATGACCGAATTTCTGTTTACTATACGAGTACATATGATTTCTCCTCAAACAATCTCTCTAAGGATTTCTCACGTCAAATGATCATAATAATTCTTAAAATATGTTGTCCTAATGAAACACAGACTTAATCAACATGATCAGAAAAATAGTTTTCTTTCGATATCATCTTCGTGATGATTCAGCTGGTACAACATTTCTTACTCAGCTTGACATATCTATACCTGTTATCGCATTTTGGGCAATAATTTTTCGCAAATTTCGGCTATTAGCTGCAGTGAGCGATTATACAATTCTTCCAATTGGTTCTTTTAACGAAGGCATCGTCTTCTTCTTTAGCGAATCCACTCGTAATAGAATGTTTGAAATAAAAACAACTGTTAAAGTTTTCCGGGGCCTCTGTTGTAAGCTTGTCTGCTGTAACTGATATATTTAGATGATTAGAGGGTTTTCCCCACTTTGATCTTTCACGTAAACGATGATCTTTTCATTGGCCATTGACTTTTACAATTCATATTCGGTCTATATTGGAAGATCTGGAAGGTCTAAAATTATATATTAACACTTCACATGCTTCCATCGATTCACCACTAACTGGTTGATCTTATGGCGATCACTTCACTTTTCAAGAGGGAGAGAATCTCTTCAAGAAGGAGCCTCTACAATGAACTTTAAACATGGCAAAATACTTGGGAAAGTACTAAGTACCAAATGTACCAAAAGCAGAATCAAAATTAAACCGGAGAATCAATTTTGTCAATCGAGTTTTGTTGATATCAGCCACTGGATGTAATTTTACGTCTCGACATGGACGTTCCAGAGATGAGGTAGCCTACATACGACTTGGTCTGAATCAAGTGTGCCGGAAGCAAAATACATGTTTTCAAACATTTCCGTACTTTTTCTAGTATGCAACCTTGCTTCCGCTCTAAAAACCGCCTTATAAAGCTGCAAACTGAGATATAAGTTTTCTGAATTTGCCCATTTGAGAGTTGCACGAAATTCTATTAGATTTCTCTCACTACTGTAGCTAAAGCACAGTTGGGGGTCACAGTTCAGTTCGGATCAGTTCAGTTTCGTTCAGCGGATGAGTTTAATTACCAACGAAACTGCCACCAACCTTCGTAAATATTAAATAGTAATGCACAAATCCACATCCATACGGACAAACATAGGAACCGGACTTTGGCAACGTAACAAAATCTCTTCGCATGCCACACATACCGAATACTTAAGTGAATAAGCATGTTGGCAAAGTGTGCTGAGAAAGTTAACAGCAAACTTCTTCTAATAATAATTCCTCATGAAGTCTCTACTGAAACATTGGCCAGCAACGAAAGACACAAAAGACACTCGACTGCAACGGACACTTGAGCGCAGTGTCGGCGGCAACACTTTTAAGCCATCAACCAGTTCGATGTGGGAGCGGAGTTAGGGGGCAGCGTGCACGGAGGCTGGTAAAAATAGAGATGTGGCTGTGTTGGGTGTAACTTGTGACAGCAAAGAAAATATTTACGAGCGTCAGTGCAACACGCTACAAAAGTGGCCAACGGGAAAAGGGGGAGAAAAGCAAGTGGTGGTGCACACAAACACTCGCACAAACGCACTAAAACTTTACTAATACAATAACGAAAAAGTTTAACTTATTGTATCAAGTTTGCAACAGTGAGGCCGCAACAGCAAATACAACGACACAGCAACGACGCAGCGACTTGCGGCAATTGTTGCTGACTGTTGACTATTTTTGAAGCGCGTTTTGTTGTTGCAAGCTTTATGTTTGTTGTTACAAACTGTATGTATGTAGCGGTAGCTTTCTCGATTTGTGTGTGTGTGAGATTTGATAAGTATCGCTGCTGGGTGTTGGTGTCCGCCTCTTCTTCACAGTTTGCTTTTCAGTTGTTCTCGAATTAAAAGTTACCAGCAACTGAGTAAGAAATATTGTAATGAAAAAAGTTTAAATAGTTAACGACAAAATTGTAACTACACAACCAAACATACGGACCGCATAGAAGTGAAGCAAAGCGAAATGTGGCAGCGTGTACATATTAAAAACTACCACAAAAGTTAACTTTACTACCAAAAGTTGCACACATTTCACACCAATTCTATTTAAAAATGTTGCTGCATATTTCATAGCTTTGCTCTCCCATTTTCCAGCTACTCAATTCGACCGATAACGTTGTGGTGCTGCGACGCGTAACGCTGCAGTCAACAGGTCGTTATCGCTGCGAAGTATCCGGCGAGGCGCCCTCCTTCCAGACCGTCTCCGGCCACGAGGATATGATTGTTGTTGGTAAGTGGTAGTTGTAGTTGTAGTTGTCGCTGAATATTAAGCAGCTTCACTGACAATGTGATTTCATATCGCCGAAACATAAGTTGCAAGTGTACTGCAACATTATTGTGCGCACACCTCATTTGCCGCACAACAACTACAATAAAATGTCTTCTCATTTTGGAATACAAGAAAATTGAGTTTATTTCAACAAAGTTGCGTTGAAATTTAGTGAATAAAATAAAAACTTTTTTATTTGAATTTATTGCAATGTTGTGTAAAGTTTTGTTTTGTTCTTAAATTTGCAGTTTTCAAGTGAGGTTGTAGACATGTTGGACATAAAAACATCATAAATTACATTTTAGGAGTTTTTAACAAATTTTTTGAAAACAAATTTCACTTATTTAAGAAGTCTTGTGAAACGTGCAATAAGTTTAAGATTAAACTTCCATCGGAAGCAACAAAACCAAACATAAAAATTCAAACAATTTGTATGTGAAAAATATAAACAAATTTATTTATATAAATTAAAATACATGATTGAATTGAATTGGTTAGTTACAAAAAAATAATTAGTAAAAAAAATATCAATAATCAAAAATCGAAACTAACTAATATTAATGAATTAACACTTCGTTCAATAATGTGTGTGACTGACACATAGATGGCGGCACTAATACTAAATCAATATTTTTTTTCGAAATTGTTAACCTTTTTAGGCTTACTGTCAAAATTATATGTCAATCCGACCATTAGTTTACAAGTTACAGTGCTTTAAGTGACACTACTTTTGAGTTTTCAAAAAAAATGAATTCAAAGCAATTCCGTGTGCTGATTTATCATTGTTTTTTAATGAAAAAAAAATACTGTTCAATGCCAGGAATGGCTTGAAAAACATTATTCGGACTCTGCTCCATCAAAAAGAACCATTTGTTATTGGTTTGCCGAATTCAAACGTGGTCGTACAGACACCGATGACATTCCATCTACTGGACGGCCAAATGACGCTGTTATTCCGGAAAACGTTGAAAAAACACAGAAAATCATTATGTCCGACCGTAAAGTGAAAGTGGAGGAGATTGCTGACATTCTAAAGATATCAGCAGGCAGTGTACACACCATAATACACGAACATTTGGTTATGAAAAAGGTGTTTTCGAAATGGGTGCCGCGTTTGCTCACACCGGAGCAAAAACAACAACGAATCGATGATTCAAAGAGCTGTTTGGACATGTTTACGCGCAACAAGTCGGAGTTTTTGCGTCGGTACATCACAATGGATGAAACATGGATCCACCATTTCACTCCAGAGTCAAATCGGCAGTCTGCTGAGTGGCATGCAACCGGTGAAAGCCGCCCAAAGCGTCCAAAGGCACAAACATCGGCTGGCAAGGTTATGGCGTCAGTATTTTGGGATGTGCACGGAATAATATTCATCGACTATCTTGAGAAAGGGAAAACAATCAATAGCGACTATTATATAGCGTTGTTGGAACGTTTGAAAGAAGAAATCGCGATTAAGCGGCCCCATATGAAGAAGAAAAAAGTGTTGTTTCACCAAGACAATGCACCGTGTCACAAGTCGATGAAAACGATGGCAAAAATGCATGAATTGGGCTTCGAATTGCTTCCTCATCCCCCGTATTCTCCAGATCTGGCCCCCAGCGACTACTGGCTCTTCGCAGACCTCAAAAAGATGCTCCGTGGTAAGAGATTTGGCTCAAATGATGAAGTAATCGCCGAAACTAACGCCTATTTTGAAGGCAAAGAAAAATCGTTCTACAAAGGCGGTATCGAAAGATTGGAAAAGCGTTGGAATGATTGTATCTCCCTAAAAGGGGACTGTGTTGATGAATAAAAATTTTGGCAAAAAAATGTGTTTTAATTAGTTAGTCACACACATTATTGAACGAAGTGTTAAGTTAAATATATTAATTAATTAATCAATCAGTTAAAACCTCAAACAATTCGTATGTGAAAATTATATTATAAACAAACTTATTTATTTAATTTGAAATTAATCCAAAAATACCAGGTGTACAACTTTGCTTCCTCCGTTTTTTTCCAAAATTAAAAGCTTTATTGCGAAAAAGTGCTTACAGATGTATTATTCAAAGTATTGTCCGTCGCTAGCGACAACTTTCTCCCATCTTTCCGGCAATTTTCGGATCCCGGCTCGAAAAAAGGAGTCCTCTTTTGACGCTATCCATGAAGCAACCCATTTTTCCAATTCTGCGAAGGATTGAAAATGTTGATCTGCCAGGCCGTGTGCCATCGAACGGAATAGGTGGAAGTCAGAAGGGGCGACATCTGTGGAATACGGCGGGTGGGGCAAGACTTCCCATTTCAGCGTTTCCAGGTACTTTTTGACCACTTTTGCGACGTGAGGCCGAGCATTGTCGTGTTGGAGGATGACTTTGTCATGTCGCTCTTGATATTGTGGCATCGAAATCACCATTTTTAAAACGTTGAAACCACTCCCGACACGTTCTTTCACTCAGAGCAGCATCACCGTAAGTTTCTGAGAGCATTCGATGCGCTTCAGCTGCATTTTTTTTCGAATTGTAACAGAAAAGTCAAACTTCCCGCAAATAGCGAGAATTGGGCACATAAACGGACATTTTCGAGCGTGAATAATACGAAAACAAGAACAACTGTCACTGAAACGGCGATGACAATTCGTTAGGCACTGTCCACACTCACTTTAAAGGCATTACCATCTATGTATTTCAACCAGCCTCAGCCGGTACAGCCACCTATCGGAAAACGGCGGAAGCAAAGTTGTACACCTGATAATTAAAAAATAATAATAAAAATGTATAAGAATCAATAATAATGAAAATTTTAAATTTAAGTAAATTTATTAATTCGTAAATTAAAAATTCAAAACATTTGTATGTGAAAAATATAGAAAAATTTTTTATTTCAATTAAAAAAAATCCAAAAAAAATTAAAAAATTATAATTCATAATAATCATAATAAAAATACATAAATAATAATAATGAATAATAAAAAACCACTTTTACTGAGTTAAGCTAAATAAATAAACTACTTAATTAATGAAATTAAAATTAGTCTCTCGCTGATGTCTTCTACCTTTTCTGACAAATGGCTTTAACTTTGTTTTTGTAAGCTGTGTCTATCAAACTTCCTTCTGCTAAATCACAATCCTTCCTTACTTCCTTCCATTTTGCTATTTCAATGCAATCCATAATTAATGGACTTATGTGCTGCTTATTTCACACACAACTTTTTAGTACAGGATTTTCCAATAAGGATGGGTCGATGTTGAAATGGGTTGAAATAACCGAAATTAGTTTTTATTTCAAAGATTCCTGAACGACATTGCGTATGGATAATTTACAGATCCTTGAAGTCAGATATTCAATGGCTTCGCTGCATAGCATCGTCTTAATTAGAGTCCTGCACGAGTATGAATTTTTGCTATTCGAAAACATTCAAATGGTTTTGAATAGAATACTTCACTTCATCTCTGCGGACCATTCCGAATGAATACGAGTACAGCTCTCTTCAAGTACGAGTAAGATCCGAACAGAAACGAGTAGACGTACACTATTTATTCATATTCGCTCGAAGCGAGAAAACGAGGACAAAAGCATTCGAATAATAGTACAAACTGCTTGAGTATCCGAATATACTCGTTTTATTATTCCTAAGATTATTTAGAAATATTTATGTTATATATAAATATTTATTTGTTATGCTACTTTATTCAATAATTTCCATTTTGCGTTGTAACTAATAAGCCACTTCAACCACACCACAAGAAAACACATGGAAAACTGACATACTGCGGATAAAAATATTCGATGAAATTGTTGATCTTCGAATACTTCACAAAGTTCTCGACTACCGAATACGAGCATTGCAGTATTCGCTTCTCCCCGAATACGAGCACTGCAGTGTTCGCTATTCGCCGAATATGAATAGAAACGAGAAGAGACGCTCGCTGGTTCTCGTTTCTATTCGTTTCGTTTTACACATACTCGAATACTAAGTACCCGTACAGTATGTACAGTAGTGTAGTCGCCAAAATGAATATATTCATGCAGGACATTAGTCTTAATTTGACCCTTTCACGGACACGTCGGCATAAGCCAACACTACGAATGGCTTAAAATGGGACACGTCGGTATATGCCGACATAGAAAAAAAAGCAAAAAAGCAAAGAAGCAATCAGGTTTAAGTTAGTGCCCCAATTCGATTTTTTCGAATTTTTTTGTTTAACTATAACGGAAATTTTAATGAGTGGGAGAAAAATATCACGTCACCAAATAAATGCATGTGTCATTCTGCTAACATTTTCTAAATTTCGTGTGTCCGCGAAAGGGTTAAGAATTGGCTGGGTTTATGTTGACGTTGAGAGCATCGATCAATTGTGATTTAGCGGCTTCAGAAAACTCTAAAGGAAAAAAGTCTAGCGGGGCCATATCGCACAATATTAGTGACCAATTCACATCAACGAGAAATCATGTCCTCACATCGTTCATGCAGAATATCAAAGGTGGCGTTTCATATGTCGCTCACGACCAAAAAACACTGGTCACCTTTGACAGCGATTGAATCATCAATGCTATTTTCGAAGAAATACGGATCAATGGCACAGGCAACCGAAAATTCATACCAAACAGTAAATTCTTGTGTATGCATTGCCACCTTTTAAACGTTGTGTGGGTTGGCCTTCTGCCTATTATGGCAATCCATTTCCCATCCCAAGCCTTCGCCAAGTTGAGACCTTGAAAATTTTACAAATAATGTTCTCAGCGGCAATGTTCTCAGCTGATCAAATGTTCCTATGTTATATAGTGGAAAATGTTAGCTGATTATTAAATTGTCGTGAAAAATTGTGTTCCTTTTATTTTAAGAGACTCACAAAAAAATCATCGATTTAAGTGCGTTGTCATAGTTTTTTTTTAATCTTTTGGTGCAGTTGAATTGCCAAAAATTCTCATAATTCTTATGACTTGCTTTACTTATTATGGCCACACAAAAAACTATATCAAAAAAATAAATATTTAAACATTTTTAACATTCAAGAAAATCTAAAAAAAATGCTTGCACTGCTGGCAAACAGATTACAGCAATTTTGAGCTTTACATTTTTATTAAAATATTGCATAACAATAAATTCACACGGCATACACACACACACGACTCCATATATTTCATGAAAAAAAAAGTACGCACGCAGTTGCAAGCAACTCAAACCTCGGAATATGCGGGCACGAAACGCAAAAATCGCATATTTTACTTACAAAACCAATAAGATATATGAAATAAGTGAAAAGTGCAACAACAACAAAAACAAAACAGGAACAACAACAACAACGAGAGCAATTTTAACAGCAACGGCCAACAGCCAGCCAGCTATGCAGTCAGTGCGATTTTTTATTGCATTTTTATAATTTTTCATAGCATACCTAGAGGCGAAGAAGCCAAGCAGCCGAAGCAGATGCGACACACACACACACAGACATGCACACACTTTTGTATATGAAATGGCAACGCTGGGAGCAGTCACTGAATCAGTTGCTCCGGGCTGTAGTGTTAACGGTATGTGCGTATTTGTGTGTATGTGTGTGGGTGTGTATGAGTGCTGCTGTTGCTGCTGCTGCAGTTGGTTGCCTTTATTTGTGCGCTGGCAAATTGCCCGCATACGTGATGCAATGCAACTTTATTGTGTGCTGTGTTGCCGCAACTTAATTGGAAATTTTAACAGAAAACAAAAAGGCAGGAGCGGCGTCAGAGCACAAGAACATGTGAGAATGACAGAAAAATCCTTATGGAATAGCACTCACACACACACAAAAACTCTCACGTACAATATGAACACACACAGCCACATACATGGAGCGTGAGTGCCAAAGAGTGTGGCATTCGCCGGGTGTGACAAACATTTTGGCTGGCAATAATAGTGACAACGGCAGGCGGTCCAGACGCAGCGCGGGGAGTGGCGAACTGGCGCACTGGCGTATAAAATATCGCAGCAAGTTGAGAATGTGTGAAATACGTTCACATTTCGACGCAAAATTTGTCGCACACACACATACACACTCGCACTGATTGCAGTACATATGCTGGCTCGCAAAGAAGTTCGTATGTTTGGATATGTGTGCATGTGTGTGTGTGCCATAAAATTTTTGTCGTGCCTTGATTGCTTACGTTCGGATTACGATTTGTGGTTTGGCCGTTTAAAAGAAACTTTAAGCTGAAAACAAAATACTTGCAGGGATTTTTAATTCAATAAAATAAAATAAAATAGAATAAAATAAAATAAAATAAAATAAAATAAAATAAAATAAAATAAAATAGAATAAAATAAAATAAAATAGAATAAAATAAAATAAAATAAAATAAAATAAAATAAAATAAAATAAAATAAAATAAAATAAAATAAAATAAAATAAAATAAAATAAAATAAAATAAAATAAAATAAAATAAAATAAAATAAAACAAAATAAAGTAAAATAAAATAAAATAAAATAAAATAAAATAAAATAAAATAAAATAAAATAAAATGAAATAAAATAAAATAAAATATAAAATAAAATAAAATAAAATAGAATAAAATAAAATAAAATAAAATAAAATAAAATAAAATAAAATAAAATAAAATAAAATAAAATAAAATAAAATAAAATAAAATAAAATAAAATAAAAAAAAATAAAATAAAATAAAATAAAATAAAATAAAATAAAATAAAATAAAATAAAATAAAATAAAATAAAATAAAATAAAATAAAATAAAATAAAATAAAATGAAATAAAATAAAATAAAATAAAATGAAATAAAATAAAATAAAATATAAAATAAAATAAAATAAAATAAAATAAAATAAAATAAAATAAAATAAAATAAAATAAAATAAAATAACAAAATAACAAAAAATACCTACCTCATAGACATAGCCATACCAACAGACACAAACATAACAACAAAAGAACAAAACAAAATCCACAAATATATACCACTTGCAATAGAACTAAAAGAGCTCTGGAAACAAAAATCAGTGACAGTGGTTCCCTTAGTTATTTCAGCTACCGGTATAACCACAACAAACTTTAGTAAATATCTAAAAAGTCTAGACCTTGATCCAACCCTACACGCAATGATCCAAAAAGCAATAATTTTTAAAACAGTACAGATCACAAAAAATTTTATGCAACAATAAGAAACTATGTAAATAATTGTAAATAAATATATAACTAAATAACATCAAATAGATTAAAGATTAAATAATATCCATATCTGTCCATATCTGTGATAAACTACTAACAAATACAATAGTGCTGAAGTGGCTTGCGGTTCGCTTACTGCCGCCATATTCAGTTTTAATGGACCCCACCTCGCGCGGTATGTGGGGGGGAGAGAGGCCGTGGGAAATAAAATAAAATAAAATAAAATAAAATAAAATAAAATAAAATAAAATAAAATAAAATAAAATAAAATAAAATAAAATGAAATAAAACAAAATAAAGTAAAATAAAATAAAATAAAATAAAATAAAATAAAATAAAATAAAATAAAATAAAATAAAACAAAATAAAACAAAATAAAACAAAATAAAATAAAATAAAATAAAATAAAATAAAATAAAATAAAATAAAATAAAATAAAATATAAAATAAAATAAGATAAAATAAAATAAAATATAAAATAAAATAAAATAAAATAAAATAAAATAAAATAAAATAAAATAAAATAAAATAAAATAAAATAAAATAAAATAAAATAAAATAAAATGAAATGAAATGAAATGAAATGAAATGAAATGAAATGAAATGAAATGAAATGAAATAAAATAAAATAAAAAAAACATAAATTAAATAAAATTAATTAAAATAAAATAAAATCCTGAACACTTGAAATCATTTACGAAAACAAACCATAAATTGCATTTTTATATTTTTACCACTTTGGACATTTTGCTTTTCCACTTTAGCACATTAATTGCCAAATTATAAAATTGAAAAGTTTGATTTCAAAGTTTTTTGCTGTGCACTGATTTTTTAATTAACGTTGTCAACGTTTTTCGCGTCTCATTCGCGTAATGTTGGCTAATTTTCATAATTCAAATTAAGTAAGAATGATTGTTTTAATTAAAACTGAGTCGAAAAACAAAATTAAAAAAAAACAACATTGAAACGTGAAAAATAACAAACAACAATAACAACAAAATGTGAAATCTAACAGCGCGCACATCAACTTTCTACCCCACTTGGCACTCGGTGCGCGGCCCAACTCGCTTTTGTCGCGCCACACTGAAAATCACCAAACTTTACCTGTCACTTAATTTCAAAGACAGACAGACAGCTAGCCAGCCAAATAACAAAAAGAACCGAACAGGAGGGGGGCAAGTGAATTAATTAATCCACCCTCGCATTCAGCTGCTATAAATCTGCAGCGCCTCGACACTGCCGCAGCTGCTGTTGTCGCGTTGTGCTCATTGTCCAAATGACAAAATGACATAGTGTCGTTGTCCTGTGTGGCGTTCATCATTTTCTGCTCGCTCTGCTGTCGCATTCACACGCCCCTCGACGTCGCCCATCGGCCATTTGCGTGTTATTTTCGTTTTCCAAGCGCCGACCGACGGCCTGTCATTTCATTGCTCGGTCGCTGGGTTGGCGTTTTGTTCGCCGTTTCGCGCTTCCTGCACTCTGCGCTTGGCCCCAGCGCCGTTCTGCTTTACAGCGTTTCTAATCTCGTTTGCACTGCAATCAGCATGAATTAGTCAACAGTCTGTCGGCGTCGTCGTGGTTGTCGTTGTCGTTGTCGTCCTTGTGCAGCCATCAGAAATGTGCTGTTCAAGTTGAAATTTAATTGTGCCATACCACAGTCCGCCGGGCAGCTTGTTTTAGCAAATGAGCAAAAGACAAAAACAAAAATTTAAATAAAAAAATTATTGCAATAGGTGTGGAAAATTGCAATAAAAAATTGCAGATAATTTAGAATTATTTCAAATTTGTGTAAGTGTGTGTCTCCGTTGAGGTTGCAGGGATTTCATTAATACTTTCAAGCCTTTAAAAAAGGTTTCTTATACTAAACAGTGAGAATAAAACTTGTAATCGGGCGCGACGGTTTTCTGAATATAAATTTGATTATTACACAAAACCAGCAAACAAGGATTCTGCTAGTTACCAGGTCATTAACACGAGAAAGACCACTGCGGTCATAATGACAATTTTTCATTTTTAATATCTGTATTTTCTTTTAGTAGAATTTTCTGTCAACATTAACAGTGATGACTTTTATTTTTTTATTCGGTTATACAATTAGATCCACAATTAAGGTTCGACAATTACAATTAGCCAAATTCTATGTGGACTTTTTAAGATATTAGGGGATACAAAGAGGTCTTTTTAGTGTTAAGGCATTGAAAGCAACGAGCAAGCCAATCACTTCGCCCGAAAAAGAGCTGAGAGGGAACTCCAGCATACAGTGACTGACTTCGGGCATTGTGTTGGTTCTAAATCAGTGGTGACTATTCTTCTATTCGAGAGTAGCAGAATGTTAATGGTTGATTGAGTGATTATAACGGATAATAAGAGATGGAAAATGGATAATTGCAGGAAATATGGAATTCTGCAGCAATATTTACACCTAATTAAGGAATTAAACAAATCTGCGATTATCTGACACGCCTGGTTGGCGTAGCTTGAGCTAATTATAGTCATTTCGCGAGTAGCAGACTGGTAGTTACTGTTCTTGAGTGACAGATTACCGACAAAAAACCACTTTGGTTGAGACGCATCCACATGTTGCGTCTCAACGTGAAACTGGAGGTCATTCTTAGTAACCTGACACACTCAGTTCATAATTTTCTGATCCAAGGTATCTTTAAAAGGACTTTAAAATTTTAAGGACATACTTTTTTCAAAGTTTTTTTTTCAATATTTGCGATTGTGTAATAATGATGATAAAAGTATTTAATGAAAGTAGAAAATTGTCGCCTTTTCATACAATTTTCTATTTTAAACTCTCAGGACCATGTCAGTGAGGTCCTTTCAAATATATATCTTTCCATATTTTTGAAGCTTTTTAACGAATCCTTTTGAGAAAAATGATGATGATTATATTTTATTGTTTTTTCATCCATCAGTTTTCATTCATAAGCAAAAACTTAGTATGAATCTCGTATTAATTTTTTGTATTTAAAATTATAAAAATACGTTTCTAAGGTATTGTAAAAAACTTTGTATTAAATTCGTATTAATTTTTGTTTACAAAATTAGATAGAAGTATACATTTCTGAGGTACTGTACCACAAATATACCATGGATGTAATTTATAAAACATAATCTTCTCGATGAATCAAAAGTACTGTCGCACGATGTTATAGGAGAGAGGGAATTGATTACACTGTGCGTAAAATTTACCCTCAAAACTTCAGAAATGGGGGGGCCTACTGAGCGACTTTTCTATAGGTATACTGAGTTGAGATCACCAGCCGTTTGGCTGGATTCGCTCTAGTTTAAGACAAATCCGACTTTGAAGTTTGCTCTGTTTCGTACAGGGACGATCTCCTGTGCGATTGACTTGTGCGCACAGGGACGATCGTCTCTGGCCGAAGTAGTCAGTCGTGTGAGCGTGAAGTAGTCAGTCGTGCAGTGAGCGTGAAGCGGACGAGACGTCCATTTGTGGTGCAAGCTTTTAATCGGGGCAAGATGTGCGTGTGCATGTAGTACGGAAAATAAATTGGGTTTTTTGAGCTGATGGCTTTTTCCCAACGAGTGCGCGTTTTATTTAAACCAGGTTGCATTCCGTAGTTTCCACCGCCAATCGAAGATGGTGGGAACATGCTCATTTTATTCGAGTTCGTCGCTTAAGTCTTCGAACGTTTAAACGCTAATTGGTCCTTAATCGTACTGAATATCGCTTTACTTTCTTCGCAAGTTTGTTGATATTTTAACGACCAACAAATTTGCTTAAGACACCAATCCAAGAAAAGTACATTCAAACTGTTTTTTGGACAAAAATGTTCCTAAAACCCCACTTTCGTCGAGGCATAACAACAGTATAGCGAATCCTCGTGAAAAAAATAAATGAGTATGCTTTTATATAGAGGATTGGCTCCTGCTTCTAACAAACGAAAAATTTTGCCTCAGAAACGCCCATAAAAAGCGTGGCTCGGCGTCAAAGTTCAAAGTTTTCATCAAAAAAACTCAATTAATCTTCAACTGATTTACACGACATGAGTATCAAACAAAAGCTATTTTTCATACCTTTGCAACATTACATACGTAAGATGTACTAATAAAGAGTTTTAAGCGAAAAAACCATTTTTTTTTTTAATTTAAATTTTTTTTTTTTTAATTAAAAAAAAAAATTTTTTTTGTTTGAATTTTTTTTTTAATTTTAATTTTAATTAAAAAAAAAATTTTTTTTTTACATTTTAATTAAAAAAAAAAAATTTTTTTAATTTTTTGTTATGGATTTTTTTCTCGAAAAAAATCCATTTCTAAGGTACAATAAGTTAGCCTACCATATTGTAGCCTGTGAAATTCTCTTTTCTCTTTTTTAGAAAAAAATATAAAAAATATATTCAGAAAAAACAACAGTGTTGCACAGTGTTATTGGAGGATTTCTGAAAACGTAAACTCAATCAAGGGATTGAATAATCTATAATTGTATGCTTTCTCCAGCTTGTTATGGTCACCTCGGAATGTATCCAATTTGACGAAACTCCAACTCCAACTTAACTCGGAATCCATCCAATTTGATGAAACTCCAATCTTTGTGGCCGCTTTGGAACCAGAAAAATTGTTTCTTTAGTTCTAATGAGTCCTTGAGCAATTGACACATAAGTATGCCTATAAAACTTGTATAGCAACCCGAAAATAATTTTAGGATACTGTGAAATTTTTCACTTATGGTATTCACAGTTTGCGGGAAAATTTATTTCGGGCAACTTTCCCTAAAAATTAACAATCTAACTGTGAGCACCTCATTGTATATTTTTTTGCAGTGCGGCACATTTTGAAACTACCGGTATCTATGTTTTTCATACAAAACAAACACAATTGAGATACCATATGGGAAAATTGCCAAGTGGGAAATTTAACATGCTAGATACCGCTGAACTGTGAACACCATAACTCTGTTTCGTTCTGTTCTGGGAAGTTAAATTTATTTGTTCAAATTTGACTTGGTACATTTTTCACTCCTGAAAATAAATTGGACACTTATCCTGTCCACTGCACAATCAAGACAATCTCAAATAACTACTGTAGAAACTTCAGTCCGAAGAAGAGATTAGATTCCTTCTTATTACTCACACGTGAGTATCCTGCGTGACGCATCGTTATATCAAGTGGTGCATACAGGACTTTATTTTGGGAAGCGCAGTTCTGTTTATAACTTTTGAGTCCAACAACTTTCCAAATCATATTTACCAACCACAATTTGTACTACATATAAATGGATATTTGGGTGGGTTGAACTGCCAAACTTCGCTTGCGTGCGCTTCTAATAATAATTCGTTCAGGACAATGCGTTGGACAATTTTTTCCTGACAGTTCGTGTAACATTTTTGACACTTCGTTTGTACGTTGGGACGTACTATAAGCGCTTTCTCGGAGATAAAATATTTGTTAAATTAGCAATAGAATTCTTGTAAGTCTAAAAGAGCTTTTCTAATTAATTGAAAGTTTGACGAGAACAACTTTATTACAGACGCGTTACATACTTCGCGCATTGCGATTTTGCTTATTGTCCTCCATGTGTTTTTGCTAAGCCACATTTAGCCATGAGTCAACCTTAGTAATCCAATTAATTAAAAGCATCACCATTCCAATTTTCAGCTGCTTAAAAATTACCTACTCCGATGAACAAACATGCCAAAATCAATTCTCCCATTCGTCTTGATTACACTCACATGTTTATCAGATTTCATTACTCGTCATACCCCACCACCTGAGTGTTGAAAAGTCCACAACAGCGTCAATCTAATGTATCATTGTATCAAAGTGAATTGCACAAAAACCAGCTAATGACATTGAATTAAGTAATGAGAGGAAGTCATTAACCCCAAAGGTTAAATTCCATGAAACAAATGAGGGCATTAAGACACAAATGATAAAGTGCCACGCTGAGCAAATACAATGACAGGCAGCAACGCGGAAAATTACCAGCAATGTGAATACAGAGATGAGTGAAATAAAAAAAAATTGAAGTATGTGTTGCATATTAATTTAATACGCGGGCAAAGCAATTCGTAGAAATGGAATGAGAGAGGGACAATATATATTACACTGTATGACAAGAATTAATTCAAGCATTAGATTTGATCATTTTGTAATGAAAACAAAGAAGATTTTAATTCTTAAAATTATGTCGGTTTCTGTTGATTTCAACCTTCGATCCATCCAATAATGCTACAAAAAATTCACTTATTAATTTTTTATGTTGATTTCGTCCAGCAATAAGTCCAAAACTACATACAGAACATTCGCTTATTATCTTCAATCCAGCTTTTTTCTATGTCCTGTAGGTTCTCAACATTTGTTCCTGTATCGTCAGTCGGCTTCGACTAAGTTGCTTCAAGTTTTGTATGATCTCTCAACGCAATCATCCAGTCTCCTCATCGGCTCTTATCATTTTTCCCATAATTGAATTTTACCTGGAGTGATAAAACCCATAAATATGTATGTAAGGTTTCTTAGCAAAATTTAAGCTACTCTTGAATTTGTATTGAATTTCTTTATAAATATTTTATTTAACAATTTTCGTCAAAAATATTTCTACAACTCAAATATTTGTTCTGATTCTCATATTTATGCGCATTCAATGTACATAAAATCTAATGTCAATCCACTGTTGCTTGGCAGATTTTAAGCCCTTCAACCGTATGTGTGTCTGTATGTACTCTGCCGTATGCACTCGTACGTACCTACCGTAAAAAAATCAATAATTAAGTATACGCTCCGTCACCCACATCGCTCTTGGCTCGGGCGTGTAGCGACAAGGCGATTTGGCCATTGTATGCCAACGTTGTTGCTATTATTATTATTGTAGTTGTTATTGTTGATTTGCTATTATAGCACACAACAACATAGAACACATACAATTGTTGTTACATTAAAAATGTCGCCTACAAATAACAAAAGCCTTTGTGAGCCGTAAACCTTGCCAGCGCCACAAGTCGTCCTGCACGTACAGGAACACACACAATGGCAGAGCGTAGCCACCCGTCACACCAGCGCCAATGTAGTCATAACTTGCAACAGCGCAACGCTGGCCAGCGCACACTACACCCGCACACTCATTCACACACACACATACATACAGAAGCAATGGCAGCCGGTCGGTTTGAGTGGTATTGTCTGACCTGGATGACTGCCATTTGGGTCAAAATGAAAATCATTGAAGTTTTCCACTTTTGTTGCGCACACAAATACACATGCACGATTGCGAGTGTCTCTGTGTGTTTGAGTGTTTGATTGTGAGTGTGTGTTAGGTGCGCGCGCGTTTGCGTGCAATTGTGAGCATGTGTCCACATGCTGGCACAAAAATAAATTACAGCAGCCAGCAGCATTGCGCTGTGCATGTGCACAAAATCAACAACGAGAACGACAGTAAGTGAGGTGGCGCGTCGCGTCGCTGCCACATTATGCACAGATAAGGCGCAACTTAAAGCGCGATACAGCTTTAAGATGTCCGCAGGCATTTGTGTCGGCGTTGGCGTCAATGTTCGCATTGCTCGAGCGTAAAAATGCTAAACCAACAAACAACGCCGATAGTGCTGGACTCTGCCTGTCTGTCTGCCAACCAGTCACTTTGTCTGCGACGCAGAGCTGTCCCTGTGACGGTTGATACTTCATATGTCATTGCGTTCATATTCCACCCACAGCCCATGTTGTTCGTTTTGTATTTGTAAAAAAAAGTTTATCTTTTTTTTTCATTACTGCAACCGTACGCCCAGTGCTGCCCTTTCACTTTGACATCTGGCAACGGCCATGCTTTGTGTCTCGTTCGTCGAGCGTTGTAGCTTACTTTGTCATTGTTTTAATGTCGCCTGCAAGTTGCTCGCTGTGTCGACTTTATTTGAATAATGCTGCGCTGCCTTGAGACTTTGTCGTCATTTTGTGTTTTGCTGCAAAAGCAATCCTTTAGCTTTTTGCCATTGCCGCCGTCAACGTTCGTTGCTGTTTCATTTCATTTTTATTCGTAGGCTTAAAGTAGAAATTCTGCGCAGCACACACACCTCAATTCCGTAAAGAGGCACCAAACGAAATATTATCTCTTAGGCAGGATTTTATTTTATTTTCATTCATATATTTTTTTTTGGGGAAGGACAATGTCAGTGAGTAGGCATTAAATTGCAGCTTAAAGCACACTATGCACAACATTTGCTGCCGGCAGCTCACAATCACTAAGCTAAGGCGATTTAAATGTTTTTGTCAAACGGAAAGAAAGACATTTAAGGTGCGGCAAATATGAAAATTGCCGCATGAACTTTCGTCCATACTATTGTCACAATCCGTAAAATACTAAATGTTAATACGCAAAAAACAATTTAGGAGCATTTACGCTTTTTGAAAGCCGCTTTTGAAGTAAGCGACGATCAGAAGTAGTTGATTTTGGCAAAGAAAACTTTTAGTGAATTTTTAATATTTATTCAGCCTGGCAATGAGAATTGAACCAATCAGCCTGAGTGCTTGAGATATAGTTTCATCTAAAGTTGTTTTTCAAGTCTATCTAAAAGAAGGAGTATCGTTATACTCAGACGATCTTCTGGCATGCAAGACTGAAGTTATAGTCTTGGTTGACTTGGTTTTGATAAAAATATAAAAATGGAAAATTTTTTGACAGAGCATCGAAGTCAGTGTTTTCTAGTGGAAACGCTCACCTATGGTCTCATTTTAAATATCATAACTTATATTTAATAAAGCAAAATATTACCAAGTTTTCACTAAGCTGTGTACTCGTACGGTCGAAGGAGAAACCTAATCTCTACTACAGTGAGAGAAGAACTAAATTCTTTCCCAAAGTTTAGTCTTAGGTTAAAATTTTGTCAAGTAATTTTCAATGATTCGTTGCCTTTTTCAACAAATTTTTTGGCCATGGCTTCATCTGACTCGATGTTCACAATATCCAAAAATAGAAGCCAAAGTATTGAACTGAATGTTGAATATTGAATATTTAAAATTTCACAACTTTCCACCAAATTTTGTATTCGTAAAACTGAAAAAGAAGCCAGATTTTCAAAAGGAGCAAAACTGAATTCAAGTCCACAATTTCGTCTTAGGATACAATTCTGTCAAACAATATCCAAAGATTTGTTGCCTTTTGTTAACAAATTTTTTGGTCATGACTTCAGGTTCGATGTTAACAATATCTAAAACTTGAAAGAAGTGAAAATGGAAGCCTTCCCACAAAGTATCGAATTTAATGTTGTCTATAAAAGTTAACTATTCCATTATATTATTTAAAATATCACATCTTCCCACCAAGCATTGTACTAGTAAGACTGAAAAAGAAGCCAGCACTCCAGAAGAGAATAACTGACCTCAAATCCATACTTGTTTCTGGTAATTTAAATAACTTGTGTCATTCCTTGACACATTTTTCAACCATGACTTTACCTATTTCGATTTAGATTACATATTAAGTTCAAGGACTCATTACGCACTATTGGCGTAAATGTTGTCTAAGAGATTTGGCACTCAATAGAATCATTAAATAATTTTACAAAAATTCGTTCTGCTGCACAACGCAGGTGTAGTTCGTTTCACTGGATTGTTCTCAAAAATAAAACACACTAAAATCTTTCAAAACAGTTGCATTAGTAGTGATTTTATTTACAATTTTACACTCTACTGTTTCTTCACTTGCTACTTATTGCATTATCTATGCTACTTCGTGTTGCTGCAGAAGTAATTCGTTTCACTGGATTGTGTTCAAGAATCAAACACACAAAAAACCTTCAACGCAGTTCACCATTAGTAGTCACTTTATTTATAATTTTACACTTTACCATCTCTAAACTTGAGAGCGCTATACCCGGCTGCCTTTTATATTTGTTTGCTCGAAGCGCAGCTCGTCCTCGAACATCTCAGTATCGCCTTGAGCCGTCTGTGCGAATGTTCTTTCAAAATTATCATGCCCCTAAAAGTATGCCAAACGCGGAGCGCAACCCGTTCTTACAAAAACCAGAACCGCCTTGAGTCGTCTGTGCGATTAGTCCCTAAAAGTATGCCATATTACTGGGGCCCCTCAATTGCAAAGTGCCGGCAAGCGAACTGCTTTATCGTCACAATCTGTTATGTCTTAAAGTATAATGACGCAATATATGCGATAGTTGCCCAACTTTCAAGTAATTCTTGAAGCTTGTTAAGGTTAAGAAAGAAGCATAGACCAGATTTAAGTCGTAGGATAAAATTCTTGTTCCTAAACAACTGCAAAGACTATGTTTGAGATAATTGGTAGAAAATGGCTAATGGATTCGCCGCTAAATTGCATCATTCCTTGTGTTTAAAAACAAATGAGAGATATTCAATGGAAACGAGAATCAGATTATTCGAAAAGGTTTAATTCATTGATGTATTTATAGATTTTTGATATACCTACTTAACCCACCTTTCTTCTAAGGTATCAGGTGTACAACTTTGCTTCCGCCGTTTTCCGATAGGTGGCTGTACCGGCTGAGGCTGGTTGAAATACATAGATGGTAATGCCTTTAAATTGAGTGTGGACAGTGCCTAACTAATTGTCATCGCCGTTTCAGTGACGGTTGTTCTTGTTTTCGTATTATTCACGCTCGAAAATGTCCGTTTATGTGCCCAATTCTCGCCATTTGCGGGAAGTTTTACTTTTCTGTTACAATTCGAAAAAAATGCAGCTGAAGCGCATCGAATGCTCT
This sequence comes from Melieria omissa, assembly GCA_963971225.1. Taxonomy (NCBI): domain Eukaryota; kingdom Metazoa; phylum Arthropoda; class Insecta; order Diptera; family Ulidiidae; genus Melieria; species Melieria omissa. The sequence continues at coordinate 126,485,946 of OZ020267.1, read as the reverse complement.
CAGAAACTTACGGTGATGCTGTTCTGAGTGAAAGAACGTGTTGGGAGTGGTTTCAACGTTTTAAAAAGGGTGATTTCGATGTGGAAGACAAACTTGGTGGTGGCCACTTTTGCGGCCTCACGTCGCAAAAGTGGTCAACAAGTACCTGGAAACGCTGAAATGGGAAGTCTTGCCCCACCCGCCGTATTCCCCAGATGTCGCCCCTTCTGACTTCCACCTATTCCGTTCGATGGCACACGGCCTGGCAGATCAACATTTTAAATCCTTCGAAGAATTGGAAAAATGGATTGCTTCATGGATAGCGTCAAAAGAGGACTCCTTTTTTCGAGCCGGGATCCGAAAATTGCCGGAAAGATGGGAGAAAGTTGTCGCTAGCGACGGACAATACTTTGAATAATACATCTGTAAGCACTTTTTCGCAATAAAGCTTTTAATTTTGGAAAAAACGGAAGCAAAGTTGTACACCTGATAGTATTAAAAAATATCAGTTGCGCACATTATGCGGTTCTAACGCCGCAGAAATATTTGTTTGTTACAAATATGTGTATAATTTCTTTTACAAATACAATTTCAAATGATTTGTGCTCAAAAGTGTATAAAATCTGCCAAAATAAAATCAAGTCTGCACCACTTAAAAAGATTAAAGCAATTTCATAGTTCAGTTGCCGAAAATAGTCCTTAGAGAATAGAGATACTCGAGCGGATAAGCAGATAAGCCAGAGCGTCTTGTTCAAGTTGCCAGCAACGAGGATTAAAGAGAAGAAAATTAAATGTCTGCTTAGATAATTTTAAGCCAAGTTCTTTGACTGCAAAATTGTAATGGCAGCTTTGTTGCTGCTTAAGGTTTGGTGTTTTTTTTTTAGGCTGAGTTTAGTGCTGATTATACTACAACAATGCCTTTTAGACCAGAGTACCTTGAATACTGCTTTGTACGCTAGTGATGTATTCATATATGTAACAAACAGTGAGTGGGTAGTGAGTAGTGAGTAAGTAGTTAGTGAACTAAGCCACAAATAAGACATAAGTGCTTTTAAATTCTAACTCATCCGACAACATATAAACTGTTGATAGTCTCGAACGACGGACACAAAGTTCGTTAGGGAACTTGAACCTATGTCTCGTTTGTTCCAATACTTTAGTGTATCAACTTATTCGTTATACTTTTTTGCTATAAAACTGGACTAACTTTGTTTATAAGCTTTAAAATGTTTTGCCGTTTCCTCATCCTTCAAAATTAAATTTTTTATATATTTATTTCATTTTGTATTTATAAATTTGTTGCTACAAAATCCGTGTAGCTTTGACACAACACAATAAAATGTACACTTATTTATAAACTTCAAAATTTTGTTTGCACACAAAAATATTTTTAAATCACTGTTGCGAGTATATTAAAGTTTATATTTAATGACAGCTGTCACATTGTTCTCTTAAACTGCAAATACAAATTTTGTGCTATAAATAAAACAAAAACAACTACAAAATCACTCCTCACAGCCACAACAAATGCGTACTGAGCGCACATGTTTTATAGCCAAAAAGTTACGTACACCAGACAGCAAGAACAACAACGACAGTAACATGACACACAATAACGCGAACAATAGCGACAACAGCAACAACAACAATAATAACAACTGAGATAATATAAACAAAGACAACAACACCATTTTTAATTACAAAAGCAGACATTAAAATTTTGTAATTTAATAATAAAAACAAATACGCACAACAAGAGACGCGCAAAGCAACAACAACAATGACAACAGCAATAACAATAGCCAGCAACGATAGCCAACAACAGTAATGAATGCAGTAAGCAAAATAATAAAGCAGCGTAGTGACACGACGCTACAAAGCAACCAAAACTTTATTAGTGTGTGTGTGTGTGTGTGTGTGTGTTTGTGTTTGTGCATGTATTAGTATACTTATGTAAACGAATGGGGCCAAAGTTGTTAGTTTCAGTAAACATTGTAATCGGTGTTTTTCGAGTGTTTAAGTGCAAATCTGTTCCAACAATTTTACATAAATTCAAACAAAAATAAATGAGTCAATAAAGCTCTAAGCATTCTAAACCATAATTATTGAAAATACATAATCACTTTCTTGTAGTATCCGATTACTTCCAATTATTTATGCACTGTACTGACAAATATAGTAACCGGATTGCGTCATTTACTCGGTTACTTCAATATCTATTAATATATAGAAGTAAATATGTACGCGTCAGATATGCGTGTAGCGAGCTAACGGTTTTTAATTACTTAATTTTTATTACGTTCGCTTGTACATTTTACAGTAAATAAATTTCAATGGACATTTTATGCTTTTGAATTTTTGATGTGTTGCTCTGTTTGCGTTCCGAGCGCTGCTTGCAGTCAGCCATATTTGTGTTTGTTGTTGTTGTTGTTGGTGTCATTGTTGGTGTATTGTTAAATTTTATGAAGCATATTTTATGGAGTTCGTTGCGAGCGAACAAGCAAACGAACAAACAATAAAAATGTCAACGACATCTGTGTGGACGCACAATGTGGCGTATACGTAATTTTTGTGGAAGCCATGGAAAAGGATTTGAACAGCAGAGCAGAGCATGTTGAAAAGTATTTTTGAAAGGAAATTGCTTAAAGAAGCAAACGGCTGTAATTGGGCGTATGCTAGGAAATTATGAAGGCAACCAGTAACGGTATTGTAGGTAACGGTGTTGGCAGTTGGGTAATTCCGAACATGTGAGCAGTGCGTAATTTTTTAAATTCAAAAAACTTAAAAAAAAATTCATGAAAAATAAACTAAAAATTTAATATTAATCAATGGTTCAGTTGAAATTAAACTAAAAAACCTTAAATAAAACTTATTAAAAATAAATTAAAAATGTAATTTTAATCAATAGTTCAGTTGAAATTAAATTCAAAAAACATTGAATACAAATTATTAAAAATAAATTAAAAATGTAATTTTAATCAATAGTTTAGTTGATATTTAAAAATTCAACCAAATAGTTCACTTTAAATAAAAATTTTTAACCAAATCACTAACCATCGTTAGTGCAATCAAGGGTGAAAGAAATGCTTGAACTACAACGTAAAGAACGTTTAGATTTTTTGAATTAAAAAACAATTAATCAAATTATGTACTCAGACATAAACCAAAACTTTAATTATTGTAATAAGTTCAGTCAAATCTTATAAATTGTTCGCAAAATTATTCCAAGAGTAAAAAGAATACTGCAACTAAAGAAGTAAACAACTTTTAGTGCTTGAAGTACACAGACACACAACTTCTACCCACCAACCATTGAACTAAATAATACTAAAGTATAATTTTTCTCCTTCTCTCTCTTCTTGTTTTTGCAGTAACACCCAAGCGTGGGCCACAAATCACTGGCGGTCAGCCACGCTATGTAATTGGCGATACGGTACGCGTGAACTGCACATCGGCCCCATCGAAGCCCGTTTGCCATCTCAGCTGGTTAATTAATGGCGTACATGCGAATCGTTCACTGTTGCGGCCATACGAGCCGCAAATGGTCGGTCACGAGGGTCTCGAGGTGGCACGTTTGGGTCTGGAATTTCGCGTGCGTCCATGACATTTCAAGCATGGCGACATGAAGCTTAAGGTGAATGCTTTGTATTTAATTTTTATTGTGAAAAAATTATGATGTGTACAGGTTTGATTGACAAATTATGGGGTCTAGAAAAAAGTTTGTTAAGTTAATTAAAAAGACTACGAATATATTTAGTTTTATTACTAAAGCGCTCAAAGAATTCTGGGTCTATACTTATCAGCTTTAAAATGAACCAAGTTTGATTTCAGGTCATCATCATTAGTGAAAGTTTTACTATTCAAAGAACCTTGCAATTTTTGGAAGAAATAGTTATTTGGTGGTGCAGCATCTCTTTGTTTCCGTACACAAATTTTGAGATTAATACCATTTGAAACCATTTTTCCCTATCCATATTTTTTGCAACAAATATGTATTTCAGGTGATTTGAGCACCAAAACCGCTTTGCGTGCGCCATGAATTTGACATCAAATCCCAATTAAACTCCAAATATTTTTCTTCAAGTCACTAAAAATGTGTCGCACACCCACTTCAAAAGTGACGCAACTCAAAATTTTGCATTTTCCAATAAGCAAATGCTTGGTATATGTTGTTCTTGTTAACTGTTTCCAAAATGCAGTTAGGTTTGTCTTCATGTCCAGAAGTTTGATGCTGTTTGATCGCTGCAGTTCAATGCAAAAGAGTTCTATCTCAAATTGTGCCACTTTTGATGAAATAAATTTTTGTTGAAGTTAATTTTAAGCAAAGTTCTGACAATTTTAATTTCGAATTTTTAAAATTTTTCCTTCGACTTTTTAACTGTCATTTATAATTATAAAACTCATAATGTGTGGTGGGCCCGATTTTTTTGCGATTTTCCAATTCTGTTCGTTTTTCTTGAATGGCTTCTTCTTCAACTTCTTACTTAGTTGCTGACAGTAAACATCTGAAATCTCTGCTTCAGTGATTTCGTTCAATGTTATTGTAACGAATCCATTTTTCATCACCAGTATTGATTCATTTCAAAAAAAGTTTCGTTTTCATTGCGCCTTGGTTTCACAAATATTTATTCGTTGTTTTTAGTAAATAATTTTCAATTTTTGCATAAATCGTTGTGTGAGCTACATTGAAACTCTCCGAAATCGCTAGCACAGTCAGATAACTCTTTGATGATTAAGTTATGGCTTTAATTATCAACTACAGTAGGTCGACCCGAACGTTAGTTATCTTGGAGTGAAAAATCAGAACAGAAAGAAGTTCTTGAAACGAACTTAACGCATCCATTTGTGATAACCGAAATTACTTTCTTAACCCAGCAGCATTTATCAATTCCTACCTGAGCAGTATCGAGGAAATAACAGCTGCAATGAGGGATTTGTTGAAGTAAACGGACTTCATCATAAAAGATAATAAAAATTGGTTTTATAAGTTCAACCCGGAACCAAACAACTTTCATAGTATGAAACCCAAAAGGTGGGAGTATCTACCCGTCAAAGGAAGAAAACAAAAGCCAGTCATTACTTTTGTTGTTGATAAAAATCAGAAATCTCTTCTGTTAAAAACAATTAAAAATAAAAGTCAATCATCACTTTTGTTGCTGACTTTTGTTGTCTTAGTTAACTGTTGGATAAGCAACTTCTTCCATGGCTTAAGTAGCTGTTTAGATTTTAGCTTAAACTTATAAAACTAAGCCTCATCATCCATTTCATTTCATTCCATTCACTTGCAACCCATCGAGAAAATTGTTCCATGTATAAAAGATTAGACAATTTGGATTATTCATGCTACCGCCACGGCATTTCAGCCCAGTTCTACAGCTTCTATTTGATTTGTTGACTCCTTTGCTGACTGTATCTATGCAGAAATTCCAGAATCCAGGAGTAAAATCTGCATTATTTAAAACGTTCACATTTGAATGGAAATTTTTTCATTTTGCATTCATTTTGCGGCCATTTGGTAAATGTTAACTTCCGCTGGTGGAATGAAGTCACTTAAATAAATGTCTTAATACTCGAAATGCGCTGCCACTTGGGCAATTGCCGCTACGCCCTCAAACATTCAAATGCAACAAACACACACACACTCATAGAATACAAACAATCAGCGATGTTTCGTAGTCTTCCGCTAGAATTTGCTTTATTATAAGCGTAAATAAAACCAGAGGCAATAACATTGCAAATAAGTCGACGCTTAAAGGCGGCTTGTGTGTGTGCACGCGCCATAATAACAAACAGTGCAACACAAACATACAAACACACACACACAGCCACGCATAGACGCACAACGCAGCCAGACGCATCAAAATCTGTTGCTACTGTGGCGAACAAAGGCAACAAAGGCGATAAAACAAATAACAACACCAACTAAAATAAGTGAAACAAAATGCCCACAACGCATTTTGGGCCACGCTTTTACGGGCAACACGCATACTACACAACAAAAAAACAACAGTAACGCAACAATAACAAAGCGAGGCCTTTTGCAGCCTCGCACGCATACAAACAATGAAACATACAAACTTACATACATAAATAGATACACATAGAAGCCGAGATGGAGCATTATTGCGGCGGCCAGTGTCATTGATAGTGTTTTGTTGTTGTTGAGTTTGTTGTTGCATTTGTAGTTGTTGCTTTAGTTTGCTGTTTAATACTGTACGAGTGTAGCCACACAGTGTCATCGCAGACCGAAGCATATTAACACAATTCACGTGCCACACTAACAAACACACATACACACATAGACTGAGCGGAAATACGACTCAATGCCAGCAGCAGCGATTCTTAGTGGCAGCTCGTCAGTAGCCGCTGGCCAATGTGGCGTTTCGCGTTGGCTCTTGTGACAACAACAACAACATGTATTTATGTTAGCAACAACAATTGAATGAATGAAGCAAAATTGAATAAAATGTAATGCACACTGCCACTTAAGTTGATCATATATGGCCAGAAACCGGTGCGTTTTGTTGTTGCTGTTTTTGCTTTTCATCAGCATAAAATAATAAAATATCTGAGGACCTGGAGCAGCAGCAGACATATCAAGTCCATGCCAAAATTTTGCATATGGATACAAATATGTAGAAATGATTGTGTGCGTTTCCATGAACAAAATGTTGTTAATTTGACAGTTCTTTACCAGTTTAAAAAAAAAATCCAATGATGTCATCACTGCTGCTCCATTGTGGTCTTATGAGTTCTTGTTAAAATTTCAGGCCTCAAGAAACAAAATTTCAGAACATACATGTTTTAGGTCTCAGTCTGTAGAATCATATGGCACACGCACAACAAAATGGCACAACTCAAAACTTTTGATTTTTCAGGAAACGCAAAAAACTGTTTTTGAGCTAAATAAAAATTTTTTGTATAACAAATAGACCGTTCAGTAGAAAATCCTTACAAATTATGCTTTATGATAAGTTGGGAGAATTTTGTTTTAATTTTACACTAGAAAATCCAAAATGTTGAGTTGTGACTGTTTTGATGATATTTTAAATCAATAATTACGGAACTATTTCAGGTTATGCCACTTTTTCTGAATTTAATAATTAAAAATGACAGTTGAAAAGTTGAAAGACAATTTTTTAAAATTCATAATTAATTTTAATAATTATAAATATATATATAAATATGTCAGAATTTTGCTTAAAATTAACTTTAACAAAAATTTATTTCCTCAAAATTTACAAAATTTGAGTTAGGACCCTTTTGCATTGAGCTGCAGCGATCAAATAGCATCAAACTGCTGACACGAAGAAAGACCTAACTGTGTTTTTGCAACAGTTAACAACAACAAAATATACTGAGCTTTTGCTGATTGATAGATTGATGCATTGTGCACAGTATTAACACATAAACCCGAAAAGTGAAAATTTTGAGTTGTGTCACTTTTGTAGTGCGTGTGCGATATATCTAAATTTTATTCTATTTCAAAGTTCTGAAAGTTCCAAAAAAAAACTAAGTAAAAAAGGAGGCAATTTTCCTCTTTCATTTGAAATCCATATCTTCATCATTGCGCTACCGCAAATATTAAAAAAATATTTGAAATGTGTATGTCCTTCAAATTTTGAAGTCCTTTAAGAGGATTTTTGGGTCAGAAAATGGAAAACTGACTATGCCAGGTTCTATCAATGACCTCTAGCTTCACGTCTAATGTATTTAATTTAGATTTAATTGTTTAATTAGACTTTTGACACATCTAAACTTTACTTTCTAAGGGTACAAAAAATCAAGTCCCCGCTCTTTGACGTAGATGTAACTTTATAAAGATTTTCTAAAGGATCACAAAGACCTAATCCATACTTTCCCTATTTCCTTTTAGTGTGTCGCCAAAATCTCCTCAGTGTACTGGCAAAGCAACGAGGAGAGCGTAGAGAGCGAGAAACATCAACGCATTCCAGTGCTGGAGTCACGCGAAACTGTTGTACCCAAATCGCGGCTGCTGGACAAAACTATGGAAGGTAACAAGCGCTAAAGTTATTAATATTTTTAATTTTTGCAATTCCCTTCAAGTAACAACTTACTCACATTACTGTTCGTTCACTTGAAAATGTCACATGAAATATTGTACTGTTTTGGCATAAATTGGCATTAACAGCGACATGTTCATCATCATCATCAATATTCGGAAAATGTAACATGAGCAGCTAAAAATAATGTATTTTGTTTTTCTCTTCTCGTTCATCCCTTCTCCATTGCTCTGTCTCACTTCCTGTATGCATGGGGACGCGCGCACTGCAGATAATCAAATTAAGGACGCCAGCACGTCGTCGGCCACATCGCGCGCTGCATTATCGACGCGCAACTCGATACCCATATCAGCGGTGTGCGCGCTGCCCGGCTTAATTGCATTTCTATGTCAATATTATCAATTCGCGGCGAGTGGCGGCGGCCGCGGCGCCATCGTCGCCCTGGCCGCCTATCGATGGCTGATGCCGCTCGAATTCGGTGCGACTGCTGCCAGATAACAATTAACGGTGACAGGTTGATCGCTCAGCGGCGGCACACAAACATGCTACGTCAATCCCAGCTTATAAATGTGTACATTTTGCAATAATTGAAAATTATTTATATAATACAAAAACAACAAATACATTAAAAATACACACACACACACACACGCAACCAATGCATTTCGCATGTAACTATGTGATTAGGACAGAGAAAATGCACACACCCACATACTTCTATATATAAAACTATGTATGTATACATAAGTAATAATGAAATGCATTCAAAATTGAGTGCACATTTCATGTTCCAACTAAAACATAGAATATAGTGTACTGCAGTTTGCTGAACGTCACAGGCTGCAACACATACAACACACATACATATGTACAGCAATGTGTGCGGCCGTTGTGTGGTTAGAGGCAACCAAAAAATGTAAAATACACCAATATTTGTGTGCGGCATAGAGAATATTGTTGTTTTCGTTATTTACCGCATATCAGATTGGCGTGTCCTTGCAGGAAATTGTTCGCATAAGATAAATATTTGTGTGTGTGTGTGCGTGTAGTTGGGCAGTCAACTGCCGGTCGCACGAGGTGTGGTTCCAAGAACAGTTTTGTGCATTCGTATATATATTGATATATATATAAATATATATATATTGATAAATACTATATATTGATATTTATTTTTGTATTTAAAGAGATATTTTCGTTTACCATCAAAACATAAATGAAAGCATTTAAATAGTTTGAAATTTTGTTTCCATATAATGAATTTTTTGGTAAAAAAATAATAAATAAATAAGAAATAAGAAATAATAATTAATAAATAATAAAAAATAAATAATATTTATTTAAATGATAAAAATGTTTCTTTTATTTTTTTAAACCAATATCTGCAAAATTTGTTTAAAACTTTTTGTATGAAATTGGAAAATATGAAAACTTTTGGCATAATTTATTTTATTGCATAAGAAGTGAATTTGAAAAACTTTGATAGCTAAATATTTTAGCTATTTTAATATTCAAACTCTTATTTCCATATTTTAAAAGTCACTGAAAACTTAATTCCTTAACTTTCGGTTTTTGCTTAAGTTACCTGATTGTCTAAAACGTTCAGCATTAGCTTCGGTTACCAGATGTAAATTTCCACACACAAATGTAGAAGCGGTTTTAAAGACAAAGAACACATTTAGACAGTTCACAAGGTTTTCCGAAGTCATATTATAGGAACCCATGGGTCTAGAGATAAATAAGTCGATTACAGTTTCGTTCATTTTATAGATTGATTTTGTTTAATTTAAATTTCTGCTTAGCTAAATTATTATTATTATTTTTTTATTCATTCTTTCTACAGCAAAAAATGAAAACAGGGTTGCGCAAAAGTTGTCAAGCAGTCTTTTGGCTCTAATTTGTTTATGAATATGAAATTGTTATGAATGACTGAAAAAGTGAATGAATGAATGAATTAGTTAATTAATTAATACATGAATGAATGAATGAATGAGTTAATATAAGTTAATGAAAGGACGCGTGAATGAATGAATGAATTAGTGAGTGAATAAAAGATTGAGTGAATTAACGAATGAATGAGAATTAATGAATGAATGAATGAATAAATGAGTGAATGAATGAATGAATGCATGATGAATGAATGAATGTATGATGAATGATGAATGAATTAGTGAGTGAATAAATGAATAAATGAGTGAGTGAATTAATGTATGAATTTATGAATGAATGAGTGGTTGAATGAATTAAAGAATAAATGAATGAATAAATGAGAGAATGAATGAATGAATTAGTGAATGTATGATGAATGAATGAATGAATATATGATAAATGAATTAATGAGTAAATAAATGAATGAATGAATGGTGAATGAATGAACGAATTAGTGAGTGAATAAATGAATGAATGAATGAGTGAATTAATGAATAAATTTATGAATGAATGAGTGAATGAATGAATGAATGAATTAATGAATGAGGGAATGATTGATTGAATGCGTAAATAAATGAATGAATAAATGAATTATTGAACGAATGAATGAAAAAATCTTTCCAAATTTGACGTCATTTTATAGAAGCCTTCGGTTTTTTTATTGGAGTGTTTTTTGGCTTACCGATTTTATTTTGAAAAAAAAATTAAAAAAAAAGACTGGAATGGCTTTGCAGCATATTAGAACTTTGAGTTAAATATATCAAAACTCTCCAGCCAAGCATGCAAAGTTTGACTATAGACGTACATGTATGACTTGACATTGGGCTGATAGAATACAACCGTTCTTCCCATTGGCATTTATGATCGCTTCTGGGCGATTTTTAGCTTCATTGATTCCAGTTGTTAAAATAGTTGATAGACAGAAAACCGAGAAAACAACTTTTCAAATTCAAGCAGAAAAACCTTAAAGGGCAACTCAATCTGAAAGAGATCCAATAGGGTTTATGCGTGGCGTGTTTGTCCAAACCTAACCTAACTCATTCCCTTACAGGGCCTTGGATCAATCCGTAATCATTACATTAGATTACTTTCCCAACGCTTAAACTTTTTCTGGACATGGTTTAAATAGATTCGCTGCCTTTGAGGCATTAATTTTCAATACAATATTGTCTCATGCAACCTTTTTCTCATCCCTAGTCAACATCCATTCTAGAGATGATACAGTTTAATTACATTATTTTCAATGCTTTTCAAATAAAATTTCGTTACAGGCCGTTCTTCTTCAAAGATATCCATGATATTTATGTTAATATACACAGATATATATATATCACAATATGAGTAACGTGTGGGGAATGGAAAACGAACAAATTACAAATATCAGTAATATACTGTTACATACAAGCAAAAAGTATGAAACATAAAGAGTGTGCATCTCATACAAGCAAAAATTTGAATGCGGGTGCTGATATCGCCACCCGTCTTCTGGAGGCGGGGGGGTAGACAACGAGAGGAAACACTTGAAACGACAGCACAACGCTCTGAGCGCAAATAATAGAAACACGAATGCCGCGTCTGTGCTCACTCGTTCATTCTCGCTCAATTGTCCGAAGAGGAGGAAGATGATGTGCTGTTGTTCTTGTTGTTGCGCTGGCGAAAAGCTGAAATTGTAAAACGATTTATATTTTCTGGCTGGCTTTTGTTCTTCTTCTATAAGCCTGCACGGCGTCGCATATTGCTCCTGAACTCACTGCCGACTGTAGTGTGCGCAAAATCATAGAAAAGAAAATAAAATATGGCTGGCATGGCGACCTATATGATCCCTACATGCAATTAAAAAATAAATAATAAGTAATCAATAAAAATGGAATTGGAAAGAAAAGAAAACGTCTTTATTACCCGTAATAATTTTCCGTCTCGTTCTTTGTAACGTTTCTTACGGCCCACATATAATGCTTGTTTAAAAGAACTAAAATAAGAAAATCTAATATTGTAAATTTATGATCACATCATTCGCCATGGAATCATTCAGGTGTAGAACATTTAAACTATTTTTAAACGTAGGCATGCCGTAATACAATTTTCTTATGACAAAATACTTGTCTTATTATTTCTTTATTTAGTGCTTTAGTAGTGCTTTCGCCCTATTGAAAGTCAATAGACCTATTAAATTATGTTTTTCCATACAATCTTCTAACCCTCCGTTAGATTTCGATAAAAAATTAAAACACGCATCTAATTATTTTTAATTTCAAGTGTTTCACGAATTTTGAAGTCAATATGCCTATCAGTTCATTTTTTTTCGGAGTTTTCCCATATTCTCAAAATTTTAATGAAGCATGTGAAAATAAAACAAATAATTTTACTTCGAACTCGCCACGTAAAAATATTTGCAAACAATTTAAATTGGGATCAACCACCAAATTTTTAAATTAATCAAAGCATTGGCCAGCAAAAAGCCATACACCACAAACATTCGATTGCTGGTGACATTGCAGCAAAATCGATCACAAACACAAAAAAGCATACACACAATAAACGACAACACCAAAAACATTAGCGAATACCGAATCATCTTCGTTGAAACGACGATGACGATGCTTTGGTTCGTTGTTTACTCTTCGCTTGCGCTCCGACGAACAAGATCGCAAACTGTTGAGCGCGAGCAAATTTCCCGCAAGCTATGCCTCCGCTCATCTCTTCCCGCCCGCATCAAGAAACACGCTTGACAAATTTTTGAAGATGCGTATTCTTTATATTCTATATTCTTTGATACAAGTTATTTGATCTGGTAACAGTTTATTAAATAGCTTTGACACTTCAGTTAATTTACAAAAAAATTGACTCCATTGCGGCTCGCTTTCCATATATTCTGAGGAACTTTCAAAATTCCAACTTCAAATCAATTTTTTATGACCTCAAAAACATAAAGTTTCTAAAGACTTTGTGTGTTACTGTCGTATGTTGGCAGTTCAGAGAGACAAATAAATTGAGTCAATTAAGTTTTAAATTGAGTTATAGCTTTTGCTGTTCACACATACTCAATTTAGCTTATTCTGTTATCGAAAATATTATCGAAAATGTTATCGAACATATTCTTGTTTTGATGGAATAAATATTTTTTCGGTTTATGTACAATAAACGTTTTTGAAAACATAAACTGTACATCGTTCGTTTGTTCGTTTCGCCAGTTGTGTGAATTTGTTTATAATAAAAATAGAACACAGGGTTGCATGACGAATCGAGCTCAATTTAAATGCAATTTGATAAATGGAGATTTGTGTATGACAAACTTAGTTCAATTTAGACCTAAACTGAGAACATTTCTTAATTGCGCAATTTAGTTGACTGCAAAAAAATTATTTAAAAATTACATTTAAAAAATTAAATTAAAAAATTATAAAAAAATTCTTACAAAAAATTAATTAATCAAATAACCATTATAAGTTAATTGTCTTTCTTTATTACTTATTTTTTAACTAAATAGATGTTTGTCTTTTTGTTTGTCTTTTATTATAATTTTTACCTTTAACTAAATATAAATAAAACAGCTAAACAGCGGTGAAGTCTTAGACGAAAAAATATATAAATATTCAATTCAATTACAATTTTATGTAATTAAAATTTGTTAAACCGCATTGTTTTCATTCAAAATTTCACTATTTGAAGTAAACAAAACTTATTGGAAACAAAATTCGCTGAACATATCCCTTTTGTTGTACACATATCTAATGTACTATAAATTTTTGTATGCAAAGTAGCAACAATACTTTTATGAGGATTGTAAAGTTTTATGACATCATGAGAAATATGACCAATCTGGGAGATTGTAAACTCCCTGAACAATAAAAAAAAGTTAATTCAAAAGGAATTCATAAAAAAAAGACAAACACACATGACTATGTAAAATGATGCAAAATATTGAACAACAACAAAAACCATAAAAATTTCATAGTAAAAGTTACAATTCTGTCATCCATGCTTTCAGAAGAAAAGAGTGTAAAGCCAAAAATTAAGCAACTTCAAATCTATGCAAGTATGAATATTTTAAATGCATTCAAGTCTGTGATGACCATTTTGCCAATCGTGATCACCAGAATGGTAATCATTGATCCAAGACAAACACAAAACAAAAAGACTTTCTTTAAAGCTTCATCTGGTGACTTTAGCTTGGGTTGGTTTCTTCAAGTTTCTTCAACAAATTTCAATTAGAAAACAAAATTTTTGAATTAAATTCAATTCGGTTATCAATCTGTAAGGAACATTTTATATTTTTTTTAACTCTGTTTATACAAAAAAAAAACTAAACAAAATAATAAATACAAATTGTAATTTAGAATATGAAACGACAGCTTTTCTCTTAATAAATGGAAAAAATTTAAAAGAAAAATAAATTAAAATCATATCGTGCATGCTGTTATCTATATATAATAACTAAACATATAGAAAGCTTGTAATTTCAAGTCTCGAAGCTCATTTTAGGCTGAAATTTGTGTAAATAGTAAACTAATTGTAAGCTTTTATTGTAGTTAAGTAAGAAAACAAAAGCTGACTAACTGATGAAATGGAAACATATTCAAAATCACTCCATTAGCTGTAAGCAGACAAACATTTATCTAATTATAAGTTAAATATTTATTTTAGTTGTAGTGAAACTTGACAGACAAACATAAATGTTATGTAATATATGAAATTTCTTCAAAATCAATAAAATCAAACATCTTCAAATGCAAAAACTCTAGTTTTCTTGGTAGTTTTTGGATGATTTGACACCAAACATCGGTTTCGAAAAAAGTAAGTAGCGTACTAATACCACTGAAAAATCAAAAATTATTAATTTTTGATTTCATAAGAATTATGAATAATATTTTCAGGATTAAAATACACAGTTGGAGATCAGTTCTGGCAGAAATTTAACTGACAAAAACTTAATACCATCAAGGAATATCAGTTATTTCTGTAGCTTTTATGGAAACTAAAAGTAAAGATGTTTTTTTTTTGTAACAAACCAAATACCTAGTAATTTGAAGATGATAACAGAAGTCATCACGGGTTTAAGAACAAACAGGTCCCAAAGGCTCCCAACTAAGGCTCATAAATGAGAGACTTCAGTTCGTATATGAATTCTGAATTGTCCCCAACAAACATTACTGTCTTTTTTGATAAGTACTATAGACTTCTTGTCCACATTTTAGTCGTGCTTTTGAAATCCCTTTGATCTTTTGTTGCAAAGGATTAATACGAAACTTGTACGATCATCACTAGGCATTGTTATCATTGAGTTTCAATTCCTTGTACCTTTTTAACTTCTAACTATGCTTGCAAAAACTGCAAACGAGGTGGATACCTGAACAAGTTCTTCAGTAACACCGGCTCTGAACAACTTTAGATACATGAGAATATGAAGTACAATTTGTCAAAACGTACCAAATATGCTTCTGAATCTAACCTATGTAACCTAGTAATCTAGTGATCTTAGGAATAACACACAGACATCACAGACTGCTGCGTGTTTTGTTTGACGTGCGAAAAAATACTTTTGCATAGACTAATCAAATATCCATCTCTCATACTCCGAAGGCATCAGTTATAAATGTTCGAAAACAATGTTTTTTATGGGGATTGGGGAAGAGTGTGAACACCCATCGTAATATAACATGTCTTACAATATTTGCATTATTTTACAGGACTCGTTGGTACAAAATGAAATGAGTTAGCAGGAAATTTTACTACTTGTTAACAGGGATCCGATCATTGTTTCTGTGGATTCAAACTTTTGTTGGGAAAGCTTTGCTAGCAGCTATGTATGTATGCGTTCTTAACGTTGATCGGAGCAGAGAAGAGGTCGATACGTTTTTTATCACGATTCGGGGTTTTGGTTCCCTGATTTAATTACTGTACATACAGTGCTTTTCAAAATTAAGTGTTTTTATCTTTTTACTTGTAGAAGTTTGCCATGGATTTAATACCAGATTATCTTCTATATCAAGTTCTTTAGTTGGGTACAAGTTTTCGCGGAAATATTAAAAATTAAAAATGAGTGCTATATTTAAAAAACGTTTCGAAGTAGTGTTATTGGTAAACCATCCAAAAAGTCCGATAATGAAACCTCTACAAGTCGCAAAATACACGAAAACCACAGTTTTATTTGTGAGGAAGTGGGTCAGTCGATTCAAAGAGTTCGGAAATGATGACGACGAGCCACGGAGAGACAGGAAGATAACCACCTAGAACAAAGCGGATAAGGCGATAGTCCGGATGTTTGATAACACTCCAACTCTTAGCCTGAAGCAAGCGAAGGAAAAATTGTCGCAGAAGAGAGGCAGGCTTCTGAAATCGGATATTCTTCATTGAAGTAGCATGTCGAGAACGCTATTGGCTGAAAACATGTGGAAAATCGTCTAAAATGGGCTAGAAAGAATTTGGGATGGAAACACTAAATTGGCCATCTCAAAGTCCGCATGCAAACCCAATCAAATATGTTTGGTCCATAATGAAGCAAAAGCTTAGAGGAAAACGAATATCAACAACAAAACAGCTCATTTTGGCATTAAAAACGATTTCGAGAGGGGTTTCTTTGGAGTACACTCAAAAATAAGCCAAAGTTTTAACAAAAGATGCCGAGCTAGTACTGACAACAACAGAGACTGGACAAAGTATTGATAACAATGCAAAAAAGATAAAAGATATATATATAAGATATTCCCTGCACCGGATTTTTTCTCCGTGATCCTAATAAGAGGGCCTGGAGAGTTTAAACATCAAATCTGGGACGTTTTCTGCAGAGATCCAAGAAATTCTTCGCTTGTTGTATATTGATGTCTAGTACTGACAGTTAGAGGGATAGCTACTTGTCACATTTGCTTCTTGTCAATTTAATTTTCCATACTTCATACATCATACCATATGGAATATGGATATGGATACCATACGGATATGGATATTGTAACGATAAGACAGTCTGTCGCTGTGCAAAGCAACCCTGTCGCTACGCGCCGTGCTATAATTCAATCTGGCAACGACGGCCGCGATGATAAGGGACACTTTTAGGCCAACCTGGCAATGATGGAAACTTTTAGTCCAACCTCATGGCAACTTTTAGTCTAGCCTGGCAATGATGGAAACTTTTAGTCCACTCCGGAATGTGCGAGAACGATCTGCGCGATGGCCGGACAGGTATAAAAGGCAGCCGGATGCGGCGCAGCGAGTCAGTCTGATTTTGACAAGTGAAGTTGTCACACGGAGTAATTAAGCAAATACTTAAGGGTACGAACAGTAAAGTGTGAACTGTGAATAATAAAGTGACTGTTGGTTTATTTTATTGTCTGCGTTTAAGAAACTGACTGTGTTTTATTTTCAAATTACACAATCCAGAGATACGTAACAGCCCACTAGACGTAGTATTCGTAACAATATTATGAAATATTTACATTCATTACTTAAATAGTGGCTTACGTAAGTACACAGACTCAATGAACAACCAAAGCAAGTCCAGGGAAAAGCTTCTATTTAACAAAATACTATTGTCGTGGGGGTACGTGAAGAAGAATAGGTATTAAGAATGTCTTTTTCAAACTTTGTCCTAGGGGTCCTTTGAAATATATACCCTAGGAGCTAATATGTGCATTACCACATTCTCTAATTTCGTCTTGCTAACTTGATTAGTTTGGGATACAAAAATTTTGATACTTCTCTCTATTTAACAAAGATATAATTGCACAGTACAACAAACATGCTTACTTGTAAAATATTTAACTAACACAGTTGTGGTTAGCGATGTACAACTATTGTTAGTACTATCGATAGTATCAATGGTTTCATTTTGACACCACTATCGGTAGTTTCTTGGCACTATCGTAAGTATCGATATTTTTAACTCAAACCATCGCAATCGAGTAGATGAACTATCGACAGCTTTCCAGCTCTAGTTGTAGTTTTCTTTGAAATTCTCGTATAAGATTGAGAATGTACCTCTTTTGATTTTCCTCTTACCAAAACAAAAATAGTTTTAAGAAATACAGCTGCATTTTTTAAAGTTCTTCTTTCTTTTTGAATTCCTACACTAAATAAATAAATTAAAATAATAGAGAGAATAGGAAGGAAGTAGGAATATCTTTGTGAGAGCTCTGCAATGAGAGCAAAATGCAATTTATGATGATATCACAAAACATTGGACAGGACTAGACCAAGAAAAATGTTTTATAAGAATGTATTATATTCGTATATGTGACACACACACAAATAAACATATCCCACATAGTTCAAATTTCACTCGGAGCTCTGCTCAGCTTGAACCCACACAATGTTCTGCCATTTAAAAATATCCCTCTGCCCTCAGCATTGATCGACATTAACAATAATAAAACAAAAATAAATAAAAACATGGCACAGCTTTAAATGCCAATCGCTGGTGATAAATACGCGAATGCTTGAAGCCGCACTTAAAATGTCAACGACTGAAGCGCGACAGTCATGGCTTTTGTTGTTGTTGTAATCCCACAAGTGCGCAACACCCACTTGCATACATACGTTATTGTTAAAAAATAATTGATTGTATTATTTTAAATATTTTTATTAAGTGTCGTTGCGTTAAGTGCAAGTCATTGTTGACAATGCTCGGCAATAACAACAACAAAGACAAATGCAATAAAAAAAATGGGATGCGAACGAAATGTGTTAAATAAACTGCACAATGCTGCGAAGCGGCGGCAATAAATTTAATGTTAAGCAAAAATATAAATCATTGCTAAAAGCGCATAGTAACAGCGACAATAACAATCAACAACAACAACAATGGATAGTACTCGTAATAATAATGATAATAAAGTGCACCGCATGAAAGCGGCCAGACAATGAATGCATGAATGAATGAGTGAATGAATAGTTGAATGAATGCCTGAATGACCGTCCGACCGACCGACCGAACGAACAGCTGTGGACAGAGCGAGTGCAGCACGTGTGAACGTGACCGCGTGGGAATCGAAGGCGCCGCCATATGTTGCAACAACTGCTGCTGCTGTCAACAAGCGGCGCCATTTTTGCTGCCAATTCTTTGGTTGTTTATTTTGTTTTCATTGTCATTGTTGTGCGACCGCAATGTCGCTGCTCGCTGTTCAGTTATGTGAATGACACGCAATGAGCATTCGATGTGCAATGAATGAGTGCAGCTGCAATTCTGATTGTTGTTGTTGCTGCTGTAGTTATTGGTTGTGTTTGAGTTGGAGTGCCGGTTGTCAGTGTCGTTGTGTAATTTTTGCGCTTGGCAAAAGCTTTTAAAACACTTCCATGTTTTAGTGCATATTTTGGTGCGCTGCTGTCTCGCTTGCGCCGGTCCGAAAGGCCCGCAAGCGATGCGCCCGAAAAACGGTAAAACTTTTCCTATTAAAACGCTTACAAAGTTTTCTCCCGAAAATTTCTCAAAATGCACTTCAAAGTTTTCCCGCTTGCGCCATTTCATACTCCACTCCAGCTTGCATTCGGCAAACGTAATTGAGCTGCTGCCACCGCCAACGTCGCCAATGCCGCCACTGATGCAAAAGCAACACCAACACCAGGACCAACAACAACACCACCAACAACACCAAAAGCAACAACATTCAGCAGTCAGCACAGCGAGGCAAAAAATATTACAATCTACAAAATAAAAGTTTCTAATTGAAATTTTTAATTGTTATAATAACGACCGGCAAAAAGGAAGAACAAGAACAAGCAGCGCCGCATCGGAGCAACAGAGATGGCACGATCGAAGACAACAGCAGCCAACTGCAAGCGGCGGCAAAATGCCAAAAGCCAGCGGCGTCATGTGGCAGTTGTGAGCCGAAGGCCGAATCGAGGGCGGCGGTTGGGGGGCGGCGGCACAGTAAGTGTTCGCAAATTTGCAAATTTTCACTCACTTAATTTGTGCATTGAATGGATTTTGTGTGAAATCAATAGCGATTATGAGCAACGCAGCGAACGACCAAATCGACAGCAGGCGACGGCTGGGCTGTGCTGTGCTGCTTTTCTGCGACAATTGTTGTTGCCGCATCGCATTGCGCTGCAGACAAACTTTGGCACATTTTTGCACTGCCTTGCGCTCTCCGGCAGTGTTTGCATTGGTTTCCCCGGATAAAGTTTTGCGTTGGCCGCAGTTGTTGCTGTTGGGCACATTTTTGTTATTTTTTTTGGGCGCAACAATTCTTGCGTTGCTCGCAGTGCGGAGCGCGCATTGGGCTGTGCTGTGCCCGCCGGCGCATTTATCTCGTTTAATTTCGCTCCAGTATTTTGTAGATTATGATCAAAAGTTCAATGGGTGTGATTTCAATCCACCAATATCCGCCCATTAGATGTTGAGCACAAGTCGGCAATTGCCGAATAATGCCGCAAATATGCGGAAACTATCGACGGGTGACCAATGCGAAAGAGAGGGAAAATTTGTTGGGATTTTGGTTTTTTTTTAAGTAGTTTCTTAAGCCGAAACGATATTAATGAGTTAATGTGTTTACAAATTTTAGTCTCAATAAAATTTCGATATAAATCAATTTAATATAATATCCATTCAGTTCTATTTAATTCAACTCAACTTTAACCAATGTCCATTTGATTTCAGTTTCATTCAAATCTATTCGATCCATTTATTTAATTCTATTTTATTTAAATAAATTTAAATTTCTATTCATTTTATTTAAATTTCAATCCGTTTTCAATCAATAACTAATTTTTAAACTTTATTTTCAATTCAATTCAAAATAAATTAAATTAATAAAATTTCCATTCAGTCCTAATTAACTTCAATTCAACTTTAACCAATTTCTATTTGGTTTAATTTTAATTAATTTTAAATCAATTTCAAATCTATTTCCATTTTATTTAAATTTCAATCCATTTTTAATTAATAATTACATTTTAGTTAAACTTTATTTCCAATTCAATTCAAAATCAATTTTAATTTTATTTTACTCCAGTTCTCTTAAAAATTTTAATTAAATTGGTTGATTAATTGACTTTACTTGATTTGATTAATTGACTAAATTTCAATTTATTTTAATTTCAATTGAATTTCAATCTTATTTTAATACAATTGACATTCACCATTTCAACTCAATTTATTAAATTTTTTTCAATTCAAATAACTTTATTCAACTTAAGCTGATTTAATTTATTTTGACGCAAGTCAAATCAACCCAAGTCAATTAAATTTAACTTAGTTCACCTCAATGGATTTCATCTCAATCCAATTCATCTCAATTCATTTCAATTCAGTTCACTCTAATTTAATTCATTCAAATTCAATCACTCAATTCTCATTAAATAAAATTGATTCAACTTATTTAAGAAATTCGAGTCAATTCAACTAATTTTAATTGTTTAATGCAATTATTATTAATTATTATTTTATGCAACTCATTCCAATTCAATTTAACTTAGGTAAACTCAGTTAGGTTCATTCCAATTCAATTCAATTCAATTCAATTCAATTCAATTCAATTCAATTCAATTCAATTCAATTCAATTCAATTCAATTCAATTAAATCCAATTCAATTAAACTCAACTCAGTTAAGTTCATTCAAATTCAAATTCAATTCCATTGATTACACTGTGCAAGTCCAAAATTTAGACATGGGGGGACCTACTGGGTGACTTTTCTATAGGTATACTGTGTTGAGATCAACCAGCCGTTTGGCTCGATTGGCTCTAGTTTGAGAGAAATCCGACTTTGAAGTTTGCTCATTTTAGTAGAGTTTGTCGCTTAAGTCTTCGAACGTTTAAATGCTACTAGGTCCTTAATCGTTTCGAATATCGCTTTACTGTATTCGGCAAGTTTGTAGATAGATCAACTTAGCGTATGAGTGTCATTTAATTATAATATTAATATAAATACGCCATACGCCACGTTGCGCAGCGCAAAAAAATTCAAATATCGCAATTACACAGTTTGAATGTATTTTTTTTGGATTGGTGTCTTAAGCAAATTTGTTGGTCGTTAAAATATCTACAAACTTGCCGAAGACAGTAAAGCGATATTCGGAATGATTTAGGACCTATTAGCATTTAAACGTTCGAAGACTTAAGCGACAAACTCGACTAAAATGAGCAAACTTCAAAGTCGGATTTCTCGTAAACTAGAGCCAATCCAGCCAAACGGCTGGTTGATCTCAACACAGTATACCTATAGAAAACTCACCTAGTAGGTCCCCCCATGTCTAAATTTTTAAGGGCAAATTTTGAGGCACAGTGTTATAGTTCATTTAATTCCAGTTCAATTCAGTTCAATTCAATATAATTCGATTAAATTCAATTCAATTCAATTCAATCCAATCCAATCCAATCCAATCCAATCCAATCCAATCCAATCCAATCCAATCCAATCCAATCCAATCCAATCCAATCCAATCCAATCCAATCCAATCCAATCCAATCCAATCCAATCCAATCCAATCCAATCCAATCCAATCCAATCCAATCCAATCCAATCCAATCCAATCCAATCCAATCCAATCCAATCCAATCCAATCCAATCCAATCCAATCCAATCCAATCCAATCCAATCCAATCCAATCCAATCCAATCCAATCCAATCCAATCCAATCCAATCCAATCCAATCCAATCCAATCCAATCCAATCCAATCCAATCCAATCCAATCCAATCCAATCCAATCCAATCCAATCCAATCCAATCCAATCCAATCCAATCCAATCCAATCCAATGCAATCCAAGTTCAATCCAATCCAATTCATTTCAATTCAATCCAATTTAATTCAATTCAATTGTACTCAATGTAATTCAATTAATTCAAATTCAATTTTATCTAAATCAGTTAATTCATTTAAATTTAAGTTAATTTAGTCAAGTCAATTTAATTTAATCCCTTCCATTCCCATTGAATTCAACGCTATTCAATTCAATACCAACTGAATTTGAGCTAATGTTGAAAAATTTAAATTAAATAATAAATAATAATATATAATTATGATTATATATTTTATTTGTGAAATTGAAAATGTTATTTCTTTATATTATTAAATTTTCAATTGAATTTCAATTGAGATTATATTCTCAATTTTTTCCAAAGTTTTTTTTTTATTTTAGGTATCTTTATTCTGAATTTATATTTATTAAAATCTGAACTCAGTGCAATTTAAATTGAACTAAAATTCAATTTTGTGCAATTTTAATTCTTTCTATAAAATTGATTTTTATTTAATTAATTAAGTAGTTAAATGTGATCTCAATTAAAATTGAATTTAAAAAAATGAACTGAATGTCAATGCAATTTAAATTGAACTTAAATTCAATTTTATAAAATTTTTTGTTTTTTGTTAAATTGATTCTTATATTAATTATTTAGTTATTTAAATTTGATCTCAATTAAAATTGAATGTAATAAAAATTGAGCTTTTCATTTTTGTCATTCTTGATATCAGTTGAATTTAATTAAATAAATTTAATTTAAAATATTTTAAATTAGAGTGCAATTGTCAATCATTTTTAATTCATTTATGTTTCAACTCAATATCATAAAATTTTAATGTATCAATTTTCGTTGAATTTAGTTTCGTTTGCATTTAACATTCACACTGTCACTATTAACATATGTTAATATTTCAATTTTGATTTTGCTATAACTTTTTGGGTTTAAGTCCGATTTTCATGCGGCTTCGGCTCAGTGGCCAATTTGTCAACCTCTTTCTATATATGTAATCAGAAAACTAAAAATTTAATTTTTTCCATCTTTTTTTTACAAATGAAAATTTTTACCCCTATTTTGGTTACATATTAACATATGTTAATATTTTTCTTCTCATTCGTGTTATAAAGACAACTTTCATTTTTTGAGCTAAGTTGGTAAGCAGAAACATCAAATGGACTGTTCTAAAGAGATTTTAGGTTCACGTGTGGAAGGGGGAAAAGGGATGAATGGGGTTTCAGCCCCTACAAAGTGGGCGAATTTGTTGCTTTTTTAAAAGAAATGCCATAAATTCTTTTTCAAATATATTCTCATCAACTTTCGTATTTAAGACTTTTAGGTAATACTACATCACATATCCAAATTTGAACGAGATCGGCCAACTATCAGTTTTCAAATGCACCAATTGTTACCAATTTAGCCCTTTTGTATAAATCGCAATGCAACACATTTTCGAGCGATCGTTTCTATGGCAGCTATATGATATAGTTGGCCGATCTCGTTCAAATTTGGATATGTGATGTAGTATTACCTAAAAGTCTTAAATACGAAATTTGATGAAAATATATTTGAAAATGCACCAATTGTTACCAATTTAGCCCTTTTGTTCCAATCGCATTTTTGAGCGATCGTTTCTATGGCAGCTATATGATATAGTTGACCGATCTCGTTCAAATTTGGATATGTGATATAGTATTACCTAACAGTATTAAATACGAAATTTGATGAAAATATATTTGAAAATGCACTTTTTATGGCATTTCTTTAAAAAAAGCAACAAATTCGTCCACATTGTAGGGGCTGAAACCCCATTCATCCCTTTTCCCCCTTCCACACGTGAACCTAAAATCTCTTTAGCACAGTCCGTTTTATGTTTTTGCTTACCAACTTAGCTCAAAAAATGAAAGTTGTCTTTATAAAACGGATGAGAAGAAAAATATTAACATATGTTAATAGTGACGGTTTCCGTATATAAAAATTGGTGACAGTGTGAAGGTTAAATGCAATTTTGATTAATTTTAATAAATTCACTTTATTTGTAATTCAAATCGGCTACAATATAGTAAGGTAGAGTGGGGTGTTGTGAGACGGGTTTTGTTTTTGGGCATGAACTTTTTTGAAAATTAAAATTTTTTTAATCTGAAACTCTTCATTTGTAGCTTATCTAATAACAAATGAAAGTATAATGGCATTTGAATCAATTTAAAAAAATTGTGAAAAATTTTTTTGGGCTGAAAAAAATGTGTGTTTTTGCGACTTTTATTGTGAGACACAACTTTAAACGGCAAAAAATTGAATTTTTTATGAAATATCTTTATTAAACTTAACAAAAATGAAAATACAGAAAATTCTGAGGGAAAATAATGATGGAATGTATTATTCGCAATACATTTGTTCCATTTATTCGTCTCCGGCCGCTTCGCATTGGGCGCAAGTGAAGTAACCCGTTGTCATGTTCGCGCATTTGAGGTGAACCGTTCGATCACATTCAATACAATGAATGGAGTTGTTTCGGTTGAGTTGTTTTGGCATTTTGCCGAGACAAATGATGCAGAAGTCTGGATCTTCTTCGTCTTCGGACCCAGACGAAACCATTGTATCCGGTACGGACTTTGATTTACGGACTCGTTTTGCTGGTGTCCCTTCAACGGTTGCTTGCTTCTTCTTTTCGGCCTTCTTTTCGGCTTTCTTCTGCTTCTCTACCGCTTTTTTGTGGGCGTTGGCCACACTCTCACCAAGTCAATATTGTAGACTTCATCGGCTTACGTCCTCGCTTCGATTTGGCTGGTGGTGCGTCAAATTTCAAAGGACTCACCTCATTTAATGCACTGCGAAATAACGAAATTTGTGGTGTGCTGGGCTTTGATGATGTGCTGGCAATTTCGGAAGGTAATGTTGATACCTCTACATTTGCACCTGTAGTTTCAGCGATAGCATCAGCGGAAACCATTATGGCACGATGATTAAGCGGATCATCATCATCATCAGAGCATTGAATTTCGCCACATAGCTCAGATGCCAAGAAATCTTCTTCAGAAAATCTATTGGGATCGTACGGGTAAACTCCTGTATCTTCAAAACCTTTATTGATATTGCGCGGCGTGACAGTCAAATCGAGGCATTTATCGGAAATTGGCACAACGTGATGCAACTCCAAAACTCGTCCGATGTGATTTTTCATCCAAGCTGCACACTGGGCGTTGTACAGTTTTTTAACCCTCATCGGACGTTCAAAAAAACTCACTCATAAGATGTTCGGGTGATATTTCACCCATATGGTACTTTGCATTGTTTTAATGAATTTTTTGACCAATTATAATAACAAATAATTTGTTATCTTTAATCTTTATTATCTTTGTTGTCTTACAGATAAATAAGTTAACAAATTTTTCTATATTTTTTTGTAATTAGGGCAACTAGGTTAGGTTAGGTTATTGTGGCTGCCTCTGTAAGAGACACACTCGAAGGTATATTATGAGACCCATTGTGATATACCACAAAATTTCATCTGTTTTTAAATGTGTATGTAATACTGTTTTTCGAATATATGTTACAGCACTCATTTCAATCGGATGGGGAAAGGGGGCAAGGAAGGGCAGTAGTTAACTAAAACTTTGTGTTCACCACAAGTATTTTTTTTTTTAAAGAATTGCTATAAAATTAGCTATCTTTCAATAGTTCTTTTACTTTTTTACGCACTGATTTACTGACAAGGTTTGCAAAAATGGATGTATTGAGATAAGAAGTCAGCATGAAGATTTTCCTTTCGCTAACGTTGCTCTACGCAAAATATTTAGCTTTACTAAACTCAAATCTAAGTCTTCAAGATAAATTCGCCACTTGTACTTTTTGTACAAGCGATCCAGATGGAATCGACAGCTTTTCGCTTAAGAGTATAGTTAGTGAACAATTAATTGGTCTTAAGTGCAACTACTGCTTTTGATTTATTGTAAAACGATATAATTTCGGGTAATTTTTTGTCACCCACATATTCTGGTTATGATGAAAAGTGCTCAAGGGGCATCTTCTTCTTGTTAACTTAGTGTGTCCTTTTCATAGGACGTACATGGCAGTTGTCGCTAAATCCACGTTTCTCATATATCTCTTATGGGTGTTAACGAGCTTAATTCTTGATTACAATCATTACGTTCTTGGCGAATGGTTTTGTCACCGATAGAACGAAACATTGGTCTGCCTTTGGTGTAACTCTACAGATTACACCGTGCGACAACAAATTTTACACACGAAAAAATCGGTATACTCGCAAAACTAGGGGCCAAACGTAGTAAAACTGCGTTTTTAGTTTTTCTCTCTGACGTCAGGATTTTTTTTAAAAGGACTTTGAAATTTGAAGGACATGTTTATTTCAAAAAATTATTTTAAAAATTGAACGCATTATAGAATAACAATATGGGTATCAAATGAAAGAGAAAAATTCTTAGAATCTTAAAAAAATAATTTGTTTGGTGTAAAAGGACGAAGAGGTATAGAAAATGTCCTTTTAAAACTTTATCCTTGAATATCCTTGAAAATTTCCAATATTTTTTTGGGAAAAAAATATATCTTAAGGATTAATATGTACACTACCACATCCTCGAATTTCGTTCTTCTAACTTTAATAGTTAAGGATATAAAAAATTTTATATTTCTCATTATAAAACAAAGATATATTGCACCGTACGACAAAAATAGAATATTGAATTAACTCATGTATAAATCGTTATGCTGCTAATACTGGAGGTTAAATACACTAATTCTGCAACTTAAAAATTGCGTTTGAACCTAAGTATATGTTTTCACAAGACATTGAAAATTAAAAAATTGAGTTTCCTTGGATAAAACTCATCCAAGAGTAACAAGATGAATGCATGAGGATACGTACTTACTGTGAATACTAGTGCTCATAACTTAATTTAAAAGTTAACAATAGTCATTTAAAATGCATTTTATGATTGATTTATTTTGAAACAAATTGTTTAAGAAAAATGTACATATGCGTTTACTTTGCCGCTTATGTTTTTGGTACGTGTCACGGCACAGCGACGAAGTAGTACCTATCCTAACGGGCTTGAAAAAGGGCTTCTCAAAAAAGCAATGTTTTTTATGCCTATGGAAAGGTCGACGCCGTGAATTACACTATATCAACCACAAATGGGAGCCTTGCATAACTCATCAACTTGGCCGCGACAGCATCGATCGTTGCCTCTAGTCCCTTCATCAAAAATAATACTTCCACCGCTTTTAATAAAGTTAGGCCTGATTCGACATTTTATTCGCTCTCTTGACGCAGATGGTCGAGCTAACATTGCTTTTTTGAGAAGCCCTTTTTCAAGCCCGTTAGGATAGGTACTACTTCGTCGCTGTGCCGTGACACGTACCAAAAACATAAGCGGCAAAGTAAACGCATATGTACATTTTTCTTAAACAATTTGTTTCAAAATAAATCAATCATAAAATGCATTTTAAATGACTATTGTTAACTTTTAAATTAAGTTATGAGCACTAGTATTCACAGTAAGTACGTATCCTCATGCATTCATCTTGTTACTCTTGGATGAGTTTTATCCAAGGAAACTCAATTTTTTAATTTTCAATGTCTTGTGAAAACATATACTTAGGTTCAAACGCAATTTTTAAGTTGCAGAATTAGTGTATTTAACCTCCAGTATTAGCAGCATAACGATTTATACATGAGTTAATTCAATATTCTATTTTTGTCGTACGGTGCAATATATCTTTGTTTTATAATGAGAAATATAAAATTTTTTATATCCTTAACTATTAAAGTTAGAAGAACGAAATTCGAGGATGTGGTAGTGTACATATTAATCCTTAAGATATATTTTTTTCCCAAAAAAATATTGGAAATTTTCAAGGATATTCAAGGATAAAGTTTTAAAAGGACATTTTCTATACCTCTTCGTCCTTTTACACCAAACAAATTATTTTTTTAAGATTCTAAGGATTTTTCTCTTTCATTTGATACCCATACTGTTATTCTATAATGCGTTAAATTTTTAAAACAATTTTTGGAAATAAACATGTCCTTCAAATTTCAAAGTCTTTTTAAAAAAAATCCTGACGTCAGAGAGAAAAACTAAAAACGCAGTTTTACTACGTTTGGCCCCTAGTTTTGCAAGTATACCGATTTTTTTGTGTGTTTTGGAATTTTTTGATTTTTGTCGCACGGTGTTATCAAGAGATTCTCCATTCGACTTATAAACACTACTCAAAATTGAAATACCTAACTATGCCTGAATATCACCAACGCTGATCCATGCACTGCCAAAAACTCGCAAACCTTCAACATTAGTTTTGTCAGTTACTATCTTTAACATTGGTCTTATTAGCATCTTTTATTACTGGCACACGACTTCAAGCATAACGAGTTATACCAACTTTAGTTGAAATAAAATAATTGGCTCCTACTTTTCCTTTGAGTTCAGGAGGCCCATTGATCCATAAAAAGGTTTTGCCTATAAAAGCAGTTCAAAACTTTTAATCCAGTGACGTAATTTTATGGCATTTTCTGTATGTGTTGCGTTGAATTCCCATACAATTTGTATATGGGTGAAATATCACCCGAACGTCGCCCACGTAACTTTTTTTGTAATCACCGTTATAATCAAATAATCAATATGTTGTAGATAAATTCGAAAACTTATATTGGTTTGCTACAAATACAAGAAACCTTAATCATTTTGATAAATATATAGGAAAGTTATAGCATCTCAAAGTTGAAAATGGGTGAAAAATCACCCGAACGACGGATTAGGGTTAAACGGGCCGAAAACACCAACATCCAACGGCTGCATTCGATGTAAACAATGTGGAGGGAAAGAAAGCATTGTAATACCATATTCAACCGCCAAATCGATGGCCTCCACGCTCAAATGTGAGGTATGGTTATCCAAGACCAATAAAATTGGTTTCTCTTTTGATGCGTTGGTATGCTTAATGAAATGAGCCAAATACTTCACGAATTCAACTGATGTCATCCAGCCTGATTCTGTGGCAACGCCAACGGCCCCCGGAGCGGCATAACTCATGAACGCTTTTTGCATATTCTTTCGAGGAAAAATATAGAACGGTGGAATTGATTGACCGGTGGCATTTATGGCCATAGCCATAGAAACAGTTGTTCCTCTTTCAGCTGATGTTTTTTGCCCAACTCGTTGGCACAGTTGGACAGCCAGTTTCGTCCATATTCCACAAACGATGTGGCTCAAAAGGTGTTCCATCAAGTACAGTGGCCAGATTTGCAAAGAATCTCTCGACATTTTCTTTCAACAAAGCCGTGGCACGATTTGCGCTTATCTTTTATGGTGTGCGAATGGGATTCGAATGTCGATGCATAAATGCATAATACCAATCGGCTGATGCGTGGCCATTATCATCCCATGACGCTGGATACTCGATGCCAATCTTTTTTGCGTATTGGTAGGCAAAAACTTTAAGTTCAGCTATGCTCAAACCATAGTAAAGCTTGCTGGTCTTGATGTGCTGAGAAAATCTGAAAAAAAGAAATATCAGTTGCATAACATATTCCGAAGTTTTGAGAAATTGTAAAGAAAAAAGATTTTTCTGGAAGTTTGAGTGAGATTCGAAAATCTGGGCCATTTTTTACTATTTATGAGATTTTTCAGATATTTTAAAACACTCGAAGCTTTTTTTGGAAATCTGAATAATTTTTCAAAATTTTCTACAATTTTTGAAAGTTATTGGAAAATTCTTGGAACTTTTTCTTGAAACTTAGAACTTCAAAATTCAAATTTGAAACTTGCAGCTTCCAATTTGAAACTTGAAACTTGAAACATAAAACTTGAAACTTCAACCTTTGAAACTTCAATTTTCAAACTTGAAACTTGAAATTTTTAATTTGGACCTTCAAACTTCAAACTTTAAACCTCAAATTTCAAATTGGATATTCCAAACTTCAACTTCGTACCTGAAACTTCGAATTTAGAATTTGAAACTTCAAACTTGAAACTTGAAATTTCAAATTTGAAACTGCAACAAAGAAAATTGCAACTTTGAAAAAAAGAAATATTAGTTGCAAAATGATGGGAAAGAAAAACAAGATCAGTATAGAAACCGTTTTTCCACCAGTTTTCTTGCTTTGCTTTGAAACAAAGTCGGTCAATTGAGCATCTGAAGCTGTTTCTGGATCCCAGTTATCCGCCTTCATTTTTGCCATGTACCGTGACAGCTTTGACTTATCGATGTTGTAGGCCGTGCTCATTGTTCTCAATGGCTTCTTGTCAATAGCAATCTCTTTTATTGCCGCCACTAATGCATCAACTATTACAACTGGCTTCAGTGCACCTTTATAAGAATTTCGTGGCAGCCAACAGTAAAAATCATTAATTTTTTGGGAAAATCACCAAAATTCGATAAAAATGCATGATAGATGTTAACTCTGGTGGACAAATGCCGAAAAATGCCAAAACATGAGTGTCTCACAACACCCCATATTTTCTCACGACACCCCATATTCGACATTTTCAAGATGGCGACCGCGTCATCGTCACACACAAAAATTACACAAAATTACTACTGTCGTTTTAAAGACAATCACTTATACAGTATTTCTGAATATATTTACCTCCAACTTTGGCTCGAAAATATTTTCACAATTTCACGAAATAATGATCGACTCAAAACTTTTGAGATCAAAATAGAAATAAAGATTCGGAGAGGCACGCAATGTAAGTGTTGACGCGTCTTATGCCTATAGAAAGTGAGGAAAGACGCTAAAACTACTGTCGAATGTGTTGAAACGTCATCAAGTCATTCTGTCATGGCGGCGGTGACGTGTCTCACAACACCTCACTCTACCTTATATTTAAAAAAACTGAAAAAGTCAAAGTAAGTAATTTAATTTTAAGTAAATTCAAAGGAACTTGAGTTGAATTCTTTTTCTTTTCTAGTTTAATTCAATTTCTTTTTAAACTCACACTTTATTTGTAGTAAATTCAATATTTTAATCAAAGTTAACATTAATTTAATTACGAATTGATTGAAAGAAATTGAAATTGAAATTTTTCCAGTTTTGGCTCAGTTCTAACTTACTTTATTCAAGTTTCTTTCAATGATATCACGAATCACTTAAAAATCTGTCATCAGTGACGATAACACTGTGCGACAGCATTTTTCACACTGGAAAAAATCCATATGGACGTGAAACTAGAGACCAAACATAGTAATACTGCGTATTCAGTTTTTCATTTCTACATCCTTTGTCCTTTTAAAAGGACTTCAAAATTTTGAAGGGAATAAAAAATAAAAAAAATATAAAAAATACTTAGCCTCGTTAAAATATGGCGATATGTATATCAAATGAAAGAGGAAAAGCTCAAGAATTTAAATAAAATTGATTTTTTATCTATTTGTAAAAAAAGGAAATGAAAAAGGTCCTTTGGAAATTTTAATCCTTTATATCCTTGAAAATTTATAACGAATTTTCTTGAAAAGTAAGTATGTTAGAACCCAAAATCTCTTTGATCACGTGTCAAAATTTCATTACTCTAATTTTATTTGTTCGAAAGTTATTAAAAAAAGGTGGGAGCTGCAAGTCTAATGCAGTACAAATATTCTAATTTATTTGCGTATCAGTATTTTAAATAATAAAAAAGATACAAAATCAAAGAAGCAAGAATAATGAAATTTTGACACGTAATCAAGGAGATTTTGGGTTTAAACATACCTACTTTTTAAGAAAATTCGTTATAAATTTTCAAGGATATAAAGGATTAAAATTTTCAAAGGACCTTTTTCATGTCCTTTTTTTACAAATAGATAAAAAATCAATTTTATTTAAATTCTTGAGCTTTTTCTCTTTCATTTGATATACATATCGCCATATTTTAACGAGGCTAAGTATTTAGCAGCCGCCGTGGCTCAGTTGGTTAGTGCGCGGTCCAACGAGTCGCATGCAGAGCGACGCAAGATCGAATACTGCATGTAGTAACACCTAAAAAAATAACGGGAAACTCGTTTTCTCTTTCGGTGGCTGTTCTCTCAGCTGGAAATGGCAAACCTCTAAGAGTAAAAATTGCCTATGAAAAAGCTCCCAACCTGCCGTTCGGAACCGGCATAAAACTGTAGGTCCCTTCCACCCGCCTACAAAATTCACACGCACAACACGGGTGGTTGCGGGAAGCTAGGCCTTAGTCTCGCGTAAGCGGGCTGTCGTGCCAATCAATTATTTAATTAAAAATTAAGTATTTTTTATATTTTTTTTATTTTTTGTTCCCTTCAAAATTTTGAAGTCCTTTTAAAAGGACAAAGGATGTAGAAATGAAAAACTGAGTACGCAGTACTACTATGTTTGGTCTCTAGTTTCACGCCCATATGCATTTTTTCCAGTGTGAAAAAATTTTTTCATTTTTGTCGCACAGTGTAATCACTTAAGTTCGTAAGTATTATTTGGAGCAGATAAATTTAATGACATATGCCAACAAAAAAACTTTCTAAAATCGACTTAAACTTTTATTGTTATGACTGTGACAGAATTTATTTTCAATTATTTTGTTTTAACTTTGAACTGTTAGCTCAAATAACTAAAAGACCAGCTGTATGAAACTTATTTATTCCCTCCACTGCCACTCTCAAACACTCAAATGCTGTTAGATGCTTGTTAACATATTTATGTAGAGATAAAATATGGAGATTTAAGTGTATGTGTGTGTGTGTGTGTTTGTATTTAAGTGCATATTAAGAACTGCATTAGCGATACAAATTGCATTATGCAACGGGACAGTACTATATGTACTCATTATACATTCTATATGGCGCAGGACTACACTGGCGCGAAGTGAAGTGCATTAAAATATCTAATAAAAGCCGAGCGCATTAAATGTCACACGAGCGGCTAAACATGGATTGGGCCGCGCGACTGGTTTCATTATGCGAACTTGATACCGAAAACTGCCTAATTACTGCGCCAAATTATTGCAAATGCGTTTTCAGCATTTTTCGCTGTGCCCAAATGCACCAAATGATGCAACAATTTTCCATTAATTTGATACATATGCGATTTTAATTAATGAACACTTTACGACTATAAAACGTTATGGTTATCTACATTTGGCAGCGCGGATCGCCAAGTGGGTGCGAATGCGTTGTAAAATGTGTACATTTTCACGATTATTTCGAATTATTTTAGTTTGTCCAAAAACATTCAACTTAATTATGCGGCAGGCCAAAACTTTTAGGATAAATAAAAACATTTCGCATTTCCGAATCAATTTACACACAAATGTGAAAAATGTTGATTATGTTATTTTTAAGGGGAAATGAAGAAAAATTTTTAACGCAATGGCAACCAACAAATGTGAATAATGGATTTGACAACAAAATGTGTAATTTTAACTTTGATTTCATAAGCGGTGACTAGTTATGAACAATAAGAAAGGACGCTTCATTCATGCCACTATGTATGAAAGTGTTTCAAGCGGTCGGTCCTACAGTTTAACGCTGAATCTGAACGGTGATTGGCAGTTTTTTCTTTCTCAGAAGTAGGTTTTGTCATTGCCTGAGCACTTGCGATTCTTGTAATTGTCATCTGCTTCATGTCGATAGCGATAGAAGTAGATGAGTGTTTCACCAGACTGAGCTAAGATTCGAACCTAGGGCCTCTGTATGGGAAGCCAGCGCACTACCCACTGGACTGTTGAGGCCGGCAGTGAAATGGCGAACTGACATTTTAACGTAATTCATATCTCTAACAGTTGTTTGAAAACTATCCCTAAAAAGAAAAATCGATCATTGCTTTATGGTCACCCTTTAATATAAATAAATAAAGATCATATGTGGCACATTTCAAATCTCTATTAGCTTTGGTTGCAATGGCAGACATTTTTCTTAGGTTATTCAATTTCCGGTCATTCGTTTGCCGCACAACTCAAGTCCAATGCAATGAATTCAGAATTCACAATTTATGTTCACCACAGTGCACAATAGAGCGTTGAGACTTGAGGAATTTAATTTCCAATTTTTTGGCGAATAATTTATGACCACAAAAAAATGGCCAGCAGTGGCGGGTATTTGTTTCATTGGGCTCGTTCCCCGTTTGGTCAGAATAAATGATGCCCCAGCCTACAATATTTGCAACTTTATATCAATTTCCTGTTTACCGAATGCCGCAACAAGTTAACGCTTTCATATGTTCGCATACATACAAACAATTGTGTGCGTGTATGTGTGTGTATGTGAATAAATTCACATGAGAGCGAAAGGCAACCAAGAAAAAAAACGACACAAACAATCATAATTCTTAGATTGAATCCTTTTCAACTTGTTCCTACCGCAGACATGAGGATGTTTGTGCGTGTGCTTGTGTGTGCGAGCGCTGCTTGTGTCCTTGTGGCTGCGGTAATATATGAGTTCCTTAATGCGTGCGTGAATAATGTCTTCTTTTCCGCTGTGGCGTCCCAGCATCTGCCTTCCATTGTCTTTGCCATTTTGCTTTTCATTCGATTGTTTTTTTTGGCTTTTTTTCAGCATATTTTTGCGCTTAAAACCATTCCAACGAAAAATATTCGTGTACATACAAATACACACACACGTACATACATATGCTTTACACATGAGTACATATAAACACATTACACGTTTAACAACAACATAAGCAGTATTAAGCTGTTAGATTTGTGTCAGTGTGTGTGTGCGTATGTGTTTGCTTTTTCGTTGCTTAGTATTTTTTCCTGAATCCTCAACTCACTGGTTGCCAAATATTTATGTGTGCCGTTCAAGGATTTATTTGTTATTTTCCTTTCGCTGTCAGTATGTAAATTCTTTGGTGATTCAACAGTTGCCATTGTGGTTGATGTTGTTTCGGTATTTTGTTGTTGTTGTTAGTACTGTTTCGTATGTAGTCAATGCGAGATTAAATTTAACATTCCTAAATCATCTTACAGCTGTAAATATCTGAACATATCTGAAGCGACAAAAATATTGTAAATATTTTTTAATGTGTTGCTGCTGATGTTTGACATCATATTGTAACGATGAGGCACTCTGTGCTGTGCTGTGCTATGCATGAATGCTTTTCCAAGCATACTTTTAGGCATGCACTTTGGAGTACGGCCGGTTGGCTATAATTCCGATATGGCAAGGATGGTGAAGCTGTGAAGGTGATGAGCTGTGCTAGAACAATTGAGAGTCGAGAGTCCAACTGGAATGTGCAAGAAACATCGACGCGATAAGAAAACAAGTATAAAAAGCAGCAGTGTGCAGCGCAGAGAGTCGAGTCTTAGTTGAATAAGCAAAGTAGTAACAAGTGTAGATACAAGCAAAGTGTAAATCTGTAAATAAAGTGATTGTTGGTCTTTGACTGTGTTTGCGCTGAATAATTCAAGTGGTTTTATTTTTCAAGCACAATCCAGATACGAACTTAGAGAGGTCATTTTCGTAACAATATTTTGAAATAATAAAGCAAGAAATAATACTAAAGTACTGCTGAACTAATGCTAAAGGCAGATAATATTTTAGAACCAAATAGTTTGAGGTTCAATTATTTCGAATAAATGCAGAGAAAATAGATCGACGAAGCACTTCGAATTTGAATAGAGAACTCTTGAATGTTCGGCCAATAAAACCTTCCACAAATGTTCATATAAAATCTTTTCAGAAAATAAGGGTAAATATTTGTTAAAAATATGTTTCATTTTTTATTTAGTTTGTTTTTAAAAAATA
Organism: Melieria omissa; assembly: GCA_963971225.1. Taxonomy (NCBI): domain Eukaryota; kingdom Metazoa; phylum Arthropoda; class Insecta; order Diptera; family Ulidiidae; genus Melieria; species Melieria omissa. Next base: position 126,449,649 of record OZ020267.1, on the reverse strand, counting down.
GTTTAATCGCAGGATTTTCTTTCAGAAATCGATTAAATAAAATAAAAAAAACTTCAATGTAGTCATTTTGACTTCCTAGTGTTGAGCACAGTGTTGCCAGACCAGGAGATTTACTCCTAGAATTAGGAGATTCTTGGCATTCTGGGTGGATTTTAAGGAGGAAGAATCGTTTAGAAAAAATTTTTTTGATGATGACACATTTGACATTATTAGTGGCACAGAAGCCTTGAATATTGAAAGCTAAAGTGTCTAATTTCATTCAATTACATTTAGTGCTTCAAAGTTATGTAATTGTAAGCTTCATTCTTACAAAAGCTACTCCAATGTAATTTTGTATATGTTTCGTTGGTGTTAAGTTGTTGTTAAGCTGAAGGCTGCAATAAAAATAAAGAAATATATTGGAGTGGGGGAAAAGTATTGAGCGTTTTTTATTCAAAATTCACATAATTTTTTTTTTAATTAAAAAAACATTTTATTGCTCCAAATATTGTCCATTCTTTTCGACAACCTTCTGCCATTTTTCGGCTAGAACCATTTTTCCCTTGTTGTAAAATTTCGGGGTTTATCCTTAAAAAACTGGTCCAAGTGCCTTTCGCAGTCATCTTTTGAGACCAATTTTTTTCCAGCAAGAGCGTGTTGAATAGATCTGAACAAATGGTAATCTGAGGGTGCATTGTCAGGACTATACGGTGGATGCATTAAAACTTCCCAGCCAAAATCCTTTAGTTTTTGGCGGGTCAACGAAGATGTGTGTGGTCTAGCGTTGTCGTGATGAAACACAACACATTTCCTGCTGATCAATTTCCATCTCTTTTTTCCAAGTTCTTGCTTCAACCGCATTAATTGCTGGCAGTAGAGGTTGGAATCAATGGTTTGGCCAGGCAATAGTACCTCGTAATGGATTATACCCTCGTAGTCCCACCAAACGCACAGCATCACCTTCCTTAACGTCAATCCTGGTTTTGACACCGTTTTTGGAGCTTCCTCATTTTTGCACCAAGACTGTTTCCAAACAACATTATCGCATGTGATCCACTTTTCATCATCTGTTACCACACATTTCAAAAATGGCTGGATTTCGTTCCGTTTTAAGAGTGAATCGCAAATGGAAACTCGGTCCATTACATTTATTTCACTTAATTCATGAGGCATCCAAACATCGAGTTTCTTCTTGAAACCAAGTTTATGCAAGTGGTTCAAAACGGTTTTGTGGTCGATCTTCAGTTCCTTAGCGGTGTCCTAACTGCTTACATGACGGTCTTCTTGAACCTTAGCCATAATTTCACAGACTTTTTCGGTGATGGGTCGACCAGATTGATGAGCATCTTTCACTTCCAAATTTCCGGATCGAAAGCGAGTAAACCATTTCCTGGCAGTTGATTGAGATAGAGTATCTTCACCATAAACAGCACAAATCTTTTCGCGCGCCTGTGTCGCGTTCTTCCCTTTGTGGTAGTAAAATTGCAAAATGTAACATATTTTTTCCAAAATTTCACTCAACTTTGCTTTAGAATCACTTTTAACTCGACGCACAAATCTGAATAAAATTTCGCAATTATTCGGTTGATGTATTTCTTGTCAAGCAAAAAAAAAAGTTACTGGATGTAGTTAACCGTTGCAAAGTTACGCCAAAATCGAGTGAAAGGAAAACGCTCAATACATTTTCCCCAACCCAATATATATTTTAAAATAATATATTTTATAATTGTAATATAATTCTTTAGTTTGTAATGACAAAAATTTAAAAACAATTTTGGGAGATATTTTAAATTTTTGGAAAAAAATTTCCGAATTTTTTTTCAGATTTAGGAAAAAGTCATTTCAGGTATCTACCAACACTGGTTGAAGAATAGGCTCGCGAGAATTTTTAATTCATCAAAGCATAGAAAAGTTCGATCTGACAAAAATTTCAATTTAAATTTTTTAAATCTAAATTTGTGACTCTGAGTAAAAAAATTAACAAGAAATTGAGTTATATAGTAAGTTGAGTACAGTCCCTTACATTTGGTATATATTGTGGCACATATAGTCTGAAGAGATTTCAGAGAAGACATTTCCAAATAGTTCCTAACGTCTATAAATAGTATTCAGATGAACAAAATCCACTGACATCAAAGAAAATAAAACATGTAGAAGTTTTGCGTGCACACCGATCTTTAAACTTGTTTTGCTTAACTTTTTTAACAGTGAAAATAATTTGTTGATTAGTTCTAGATGGACACATGATTTAAAAAGGGAATGAATATTGGAGAATTAATTAAATAAAATTAAATGAAAATTAAAGGTACTGCTTTTAGTAGTCTAATGCTGTATGGTCTACAAAACTTTCTATATCGAATATCGTTTCATTCTGCAGCAAATGTCTGAACCCATCTCGATTAGCATTTCAATCAGCTAAGCAATTCTAAAGGCTTGATTACACGTAACGAGTCGAGTGACGAGACATCAGAATGGTACTAGGCCGAAAGATTTGGGATAGCGAGCAAAAGCGATGAGTTGTTCAAACGTATCTCGACACGCGGCGAGTCAGTTCGGTTTTACAATGCACAAAATGAACTAAGCAACTAAACAGCGCAATTAAACTCAACCGAGCGAAAAGTGGTGTGTGACGCATACCGCATGTCACGAGCGATTCCGAATGTGACGAGCGATTGCGCGAATCGCTGCGAAAAGAGAAAAATATAACGGTAAAGTAGTGGTCGCTCGGCCTAGCAAACAAAATGTGATTCTAGTGGCTCTCTCGCCACTTTCATCGATCACTGACTCAATCAAGAACTCGCCTTACCGTTTATACGAAACGAGTACTCGTTCGAGTTGCTGTCTTCTCACTCTACTCGTTACGTGCAATGAAGCCTTAATAATAATAATAATACTTTGCAAGCAAGGTGAGAGCAAACTAGTAGTAAATAATAATGGGGATTATTTTTTTTTTGTTGTTCTCTTTATTAGGTTCTCTTTAGAGGGCAGAGCCCATAAGGACATTGAATCTTTATGGAGCAACTGAGTTGCTTGTGGTACATATCGCATCATACTGAGTACACCGAGATTATACATGAGAGGGCATGGCATAAGTTCCCACTGGTTTCTACTTCTATCAGATTACTCATGGGAGTCATAAACCGGACACTGTGAAACATGGGATCTCTCGTTCAGAAATGTCCGCAGAACCTGCGCCATGAAGAAGAAACAGAGACCGAGTATGACACTTTTTGCAGTTTAAATCCCATCTAGTCGGAGCAAAACAGTAGAAGCTCAACTATTGAAACTGCTAAGTTGCATCAAATGCCTTTTTCACTGGAGCTTCATAGCCCATAAGGGACACATGACCAAGTCAGCAGTCATGTTTTAAACAGCTCATACAGTTCGCTCTCAAGTCGTATTCGATATTCATCACCAATACGAATAAGGTCGAAGATTTTGCGAGGTCCCCTCCTCGTTACAGTAGGCAGTGTCCTTGCTTCTGCGCCATAAAGGAGCACGAACAGAAAAAGCGTCCTATAGAGTGCAAGGTTTGTGGTCGGGAGACCTCTCTTACAACTGGAAGTGGGTGTGGCATGCCTCATAATGTTTTTTTAATTAAAATTCGCCTTTTCACTGATTTTAATATTAAAAATTTGTCTGCTTTTCAAAGAATAAAAAATAATTTATTCAGTACAGATTACAACACATTCACTTGTTGTGCTTTTGCAACACGTATGGCGCGTTTAATTAGTAAAAAAAAATTACAACTTTTTAATGCATGTAGCTATTAAATCTTGTCGCCTGTTGAAGCTCTTTGGGCGCATTACTCATTCTTCGTGCCATGGCCGCGCAGTGAGCGCATAAAACGAACATTGCAGCACCTGTACGTTCGTACGAATGTGTGCATGTCGAACTTAAAAAAAAAAAAATAACAAAGATACAAAAAGCCAAAGAGAACATGATTAATGACAGCGAAAAGCAAATTCATGTTAAGCCTTTTGCCGCAGTAGTTGCACACACAAACAAACAAACAAACAAACAAACAAACAAACCTTGCAAGCAGCAAACGACCAAAAAAATGAATTGCTTTATAGCCAAAAAAATGTCACTGAATTATATGACCTTTGCATGACTTATTTCTATACACACACACACACACACATTCACATGCACAATTATGTACATATTTATGCATATATGAGCATTCAAATATACAAAAGTGTGGGTGTGTGTTGACTCGTTTTAGTTTGCGTGAGTGACTGCCAAACGGACAAAAGCATTTGAAATGATGTTTAATATTTACATCTCAGTGTATAATTCAATGCAGTAACAACAACAGCAACACACTAAAGCATTTCACTGGCAGCAGAAAGAGCAGCAGCAACAATAACAACAACAACAACAAGCACAATAATAATAAATGTCGCACAAGTGCACTTGGCAAAAACAACTTCAACTTGAATAAACTACATGAGCACTTTCGGGTCTGCACACACACACACACACACACACAACACTCACACACCCAAAGACATATACACAGCCACACATAGATTCGCGCTCACACGTATACACTCACAATCCCATCCTCCATACTCGACCCGAAATAAATATACATGAGATGTTGCGTAGCGTTGAGTACAAAATTCACTTAAAATTACAACGAATTGAGATCATTCGTCATTCGCTATGAAAAAAAAATCCGTCAGGAACTTACGGTCAGCTGTGGCAACTGGCGACTGACAGCCTATGCGGTACAATGGAGTTCAACAACAATATAGCTTTGTCTTCGATCGAGCCAGCTATATGACAGTGCGTCTGTCTGATTGGTCAGTCCTTTCAAGCCTAACTAAAACTTACATCGATACTGAAAAATTAAAAAAAAGGAAAGGTCAGATAAGGTAAGGTTGGGTTAGGCGGTGGCCACATGAGAAGTTCACCTACGCCAAGCTGTCTCCCTTTTACTACCACAACGAAGAAAGCAAAATCTTGTACTGATTCACACCCCTGGGTGGAAGAGGGAAGTCATTGCGACGCCTAAGTGGTCCTAAGGTGCAATGCTGTTCATATCGAACGCGACCGTGGACAGGTCAACTAGAAAATAGATCTCAATAAGTGTCACCAAAATATGTCAGTAACGTAAGGAAAACCTACACGTTTTGGATCTCAGCCTGTAGGTTCATACATTTAGATTCGCTTATATTTGGTTCTGAAAAATTAAAATAAAAAATTTATTTAGAAGAAGACAGTTTTGCTCTTTTATTTGATACCCATATCTTCATCATGGCACAACCGCAAATATTGAAAAAAAAAATATTATGTTAGTAACCTAACGACAGGATCTCAGCCTGTAGGTTCCTACATCGAAATTTTTTTATATTTTGGTCCTGAAAGTTCAAAATTGAAAATTTTGTTAGAAGAAGATAATTTTGCTCTTTTTTTTGATACGCATATCTTCATCATTGCATTACAGCAAATATTGAAAAAAAAATTATATTAGTATGATAACCTAACGAAAAACTAAATGTTTTGGATCTCAACCTGCAGGTTCATACATTGAAATTTTTTTCTATTTTGGTAATGAAAGTCTAAAATTGAAAATTTATTTAAAAAAAGACAATTTCGCTCTTTTATGTGATATCCATATCTTCATAATGGCACAACCACAAATATTGAGAAAATCTTTCAAATGCTTAACTATGTCCTTGAAATTTTAAAGTCATTTTATAAGGACATCGGATCAGAAAATGAAAAACTGACTATGCCAGGTTACTATAAATGACCTCTAGTTTCACGCTTTTATCAACATTTGGATGGGTCTCGACAAAAAAAATGTTTTATCGCACTGTGTAATAGATGTAAAGTTGGTGTTGTCACTCAGTGCTTCATAACTTTATCATTTTTGTTTTGATTCTATTGCTCTTAGGCTTTACATTTACACAAATAATATTTCTTTCATCTTAGACTTGAAACCAGATTTATTCAGTTTATTTTATCTATAAAAAAATTTATTCTAAAGTTCATACATTTTGAAAAAAAGAAGTAGAAGTAGAAAAATTCACTTTTATAAACTTTCCCCATCAGTAAGTTCTCATCTGGTTTTGACGAACCATACATCGCTGAAAAGGTTTAGTAGGTATTACCTTCTGAACGACGGACCGCTTGTGTTAGTCGGATAATTCGTTTATGAGATATGTGCTCATAGCTGAAATAATATTGAAAAACTAGTTTTTCGAAGATTTTTCAAAAACTCTTATATGTCTTATTTCTTATGTCTTATATGTTATATGTCTGATATTGGCTAAATGGGAATATGAGTCCTCGACTTTTCTGAGACTAATTGAGAAACCATTCTAATGCCACTTGCCGAAAGAAGCGCATTTGTGTGCCAACCACTGCACAACTCTACTGTAGCCGGCTAACAAAAAATGTTGCTGTCGCAATTGCTGTCAACGCTGCAGCTGCTGTTGTTGCTACTGTTGTTGTTGTTGCTATTGTTGCTGTTGCTATTGCAGCTACATTTCGTCAGCAGCAATTTCTGCCACTTCACTCTAATTCGGTGTGCACTGCATTCATGTGAGTCTCGTCTCGGCTCGACTCGTCCAGCCTGAGCCTGGGTTCGGTCCAGCCTCGATTACAAACTCAACACTCAACACACCATGACCGACCACTCTATTCAATTGCACTCACTGCACTGCACTTCATCATATTATGGTGGCCTCATTGAAATGCTGTTTGTGTTGAGTTGGCTGTATAGCAACAACAACCAAAACAACAACAACGGCCCACTTCAAGCAGCTTCGCCTTTGTCGCTACACTCGTACTCGTATATCACATTACTTTCTTTTCTTATACGTTTGTTGATAAGTGTGTATGGGTGTGTATGTGTGTGTATGATGCTGAGTGTGTGTGTGTGTGTATTTTTTGTATGTTGCTGGTTGCATGTGCGCTGAACTCGCATTTCGAATTAGCCAAATAAAGCTGAAATAGGGAGCGTACTTTGCCTTTACGGCACGAAATGTTGCGCATTTCATGTTGACAATTCGCGTTTGTGCGACATCAAACACACACATGTACACACATACATAGCTATAAAGTAAAAAAGCCCAGAAGGGAGGAAAGCATATTTAAAAGTGAAGAATAAGTTGAAACTTTGCTCGTTGCATTTTGCTTTTGATTTCGCCTTTGACTTGGCGCTGGCATTCGGCTGCGCGGCCGTTGCGCCGACTGTCGCTTATGGCGACTTTCATGATGTTAATGCAATTTTTGTTTGTTTGCCGAAACCATTAAAGCTAACCTCATGTTTAACATCACACACGCGCATAGAAACCTATGAACAGAGGTGAGGTTGCTGACAATGCCTGTGGGAATATTTAAGGTTCAAAAGTACTGAAGACAGCTTGAAAGATGGAACTTAACGGAGAAATTAATTGATTAGAATTCATGAATTAAATTTCGCAACATGAGATCATACTTAAGTCAGAATTCGAATACTCTAAATTGATCTTTAAGGCTTCATTGCTACTCGAGGATAGCAGGATGGTCATCAATGTTCTATTTTGACAAGTTTATTTAGTGGATTCGGATTTTTTAATGCAAATCAAATCAATTATGGTAATTTCTTATATTGAAATTTTATTTATCTATACACAGGTTGCAACTAACTTTTATTAAGTAAATAGTTTGCTACAAATGTCGACCACATTCCTATTCAAAATCATTAAAGTTCTGCTGTACATTAAAACTTGTTCCGACTGGGTGTTTTCATTGCCATTGCGCTGGTCAACCTGGCTGCCTTTTAGGCCAACTACAACATAACTATTTACATACTTTTCATTTGAATTTCCTTTTCGAAGAAACCATACTCGCTGCATATTTTTGCAGTTGAATTATTTTTAATCTAGTCAAATATGCGCATTGCTATCTACTGTCCATCTACTGTCCATATGTAACCATGCATAAGTATGAACATATCTGTGAGCATAGGTTGTACAGGCACTTACCTCATGGACTGGTTACGCTGAATTTCTGGTCATAATTTTTATTTTTGACACACTACTTTTTCTATGTAGCTATGAGATTGTTGCTTTAGATAAAAAGCTGACGAATCAAACTACTGAGGGGCCTGGTTTGGGCTAACTAACTAACTAACTAACTAACTAACTAACTAACTAACTTACGAACTAACTAACTAACTAACTAACTAACTAACTAACTAACTAACTAACTAACTAACTAACTAACTAACTAACTAACTAACTAACTAACTAACTAACTAACTAACTAACTAACTAACTAACTAACTAACTAACTTACTAACTAACTAACTAACTAACTAACTAACTAACTAACTAACTAACTAACTAACTAATTAACTAACTAACTAACTAACTAACTAACTAACTAACTAACTAACTAACTAACTAACTAACTAACTAACTAATTAAATAACTTATTTATTCCTTGACTGATTTGGTTCAATATAATTAAAACCCATTATAGAAAATAATCTCCTGTTTGCCATCAAACCTTACATCCTTCAATGTCTTCTTCAATATTGCTTGTTCTTAGAATATGTGCTTCATTCGTGCAATTTTGCGTATAATTTAAGGTGACAGCGTAACCTCAGGTCATGCCGCTACAATAAATAAATCACACAGCACTTCCCGGCGACACATAAACGTAAACATTGCGGACATTTTTCCCACGAAGCCGTGGGCGAAAAAGAAAATTGCCGAAAAAATATATAAAAATAATAACGGCAAAGGAAACTACTCGATCAGAATGTCCCTTGTTTCTGCCTCAACGCGTTGCGCATGGGGCGGACCGCCTTCAGCTGCTTTAAAATATGGACAGCGGCGACAGGAGCAGCGACACATCTCGCAAATGACGCCACACGTCGGCGCTAGACACGCTCCTACGCGACCGTCGCGTCGCTCGTGCACAATGACTACGAGCTTGTGGCATGTGTGCTTACAAGTACAAAGGCAAGAAAAAAAAATGAAAATATGAAAAAACCAAAATTGTTGCTGCAGCATTTTTCTCATATGGTTTTCGGTGACACTGTCGCTGCCGGCTGTCTGCTGAGTCGCTGCTGGCCGCCGCATCCTACCTCAACACATCAAGTAGACAAAGTATTTTGGTGGCTTCTTTAAGCTGCCAGCGCGTGCATTCTCCGCGGGCTTCTGGCCTTCAGCCTCGCCCCAGCAATTTCGGCCGAAATTGAGTTATTTTCCGAGACATTTGTATTTATGAAACACACACACACACAGGGTGCTTTACTAACGCACACACATTCGAAAATGTTGTTTGTGCTGTGGCTAAATATTGCCCCGAGTACATTTCACATCCGTTGCACATACAACAATAAATTACGGAGTCAATGTGGCATTTATATTTGCGCTGCTCAGCATATGGCGGCTGGCAACTGGCAACTGGCAACTGGCGGCTGGCGGCATATCGCAGGCCCGTCGTCACATTGCACAATATGCTGTCACTGTTCGGTGTCGCTGCCAGCATTACAATAATGCCAGCCTCATCGTATTTGTTGTGTTTTTATGCTGGCTGCTCTTTCGCAGCCAGAAGCCAGCAGCCAAGCCAAGCAGCCAACCAATGACGTGCAGAGACACATCCGCATTTATGTTGTTGTTGCTGTTGTACACGATTATTATGGCCTAAAATCGTAAATTTGCTTTGTCATCATGAAAATTGTATCAGATCCGCAAAAATGATGCTTAAGTGTGTGATGAATGGTTATATGTGCCAAAGCCAATGTCAATTTTGCCCATTTTTCGGCTCTATTTCTACTTATGGCTTCTTTGCGCTCGCTCAAACTTCATTTCGCTGCTTTGTTTAGTCGCATATTTTGTTTTTGTTACTTGTATATTATATACACTTTGCCCTACAAAATTTCTGCAGAATTTGCATTAAAGTTGTTCTGGATGGCTGCTGTCTTTAGTTTGGTCCTTCATGTTTGGGTGTGTGTGTGTGTTGTATGGATTTTCATTCAATACTTGACGGTAGTTTTGCCAGCAAAACAGATTTGTTTTGCACTGGTTGCTGTTTATACAACAAAATGCGCTATGTATTAGATATATTATTAGTTAGATATGTTTTCTAAGTATTTCAATATTTTCAATCGTAATAATTAAGACTTAAATCGTTTAATCGTCATTCATCAAATGGGACCGTCGCTCCTTTGATAACACTGTAGGGTACATAGCTAAATTATTTCATAATAGTGTCTATGCTTTGCTATCTAGGCCATGTCTCCATAAGGACATTGTAGCCCTGGTTAACAGAAAAACCATCACTCCAGTTGAAAGACCAAGTTCAGCACGCCCTATAATCTCTTGATGTGATGTTATCCTCTGAAAAAAGCGCGTGAAAAGCAGAGGCCCCTTTTGCGGCAGGCCGTAATCCGGTAAGTCCATGCTTCTTTACTTATGTATATGGTCACACAAGAGTAAAGAGTCAAAATTGTTGAAATAAGACAATTAAAAGTTCATATCGTTTCTATGAGATGACGCCACTAGAATACAATCCGTATCATTTAGGTAGTACCAACCTTCAAAAGAAACGTGTATAAATTTCACAGCTGTCCGATTATTAGTTTGTGAGATACAGCATTTTGAGTGAAGAAACTTTTGTTATTTTGAAAAAAAATGGATAAGAAGGAATTTCGTGTTTTAATGAAACACTATTTTTTGATAAAGAAAAGTGCTGCTGATACCAAAAAGTGGCTTGATGAGTGTTATCCGGACTCTGCGCCGGGCGAAGCAACCATTCGTAAGTGGTTTGCTAAATTCCGTACAGGCCATATGAGCACCGAAGACGATGAACGCAGTGGACGTCCAAAATAGGCTGTTACGGACAAAAACATCAAAAAAATCTACAAAATGATTTTGGAAGATCGTAAATTGAGGTTGATTTGTATAGCTGACATTCTATACCAAAGGAACGTGTTGGACATATCGTTCATGAACATTTGTGTATGTGAAAGCTATGTGCAAAGTGGGTGCCGCGCGAGCTCACAATCGACCATAAACGAGAACGTGTCGATGGTTCAGAGGAATGTTCAAAAATGGTATTGACAAGTTGGAAGATCGCTATAATCGGTGTATCGCCCGGTCGATGGCAACTATGTTGAATAATAAAATCGAATTTTGCAAAAAAAAATTTGTTTTTCTATAAAACGATACGAACTTTTCAGCCCAATTGTTACTTAACATTTTTTACTGTGCATATTAATTTCTTATATCCTTAGAATCTACTTTTTTGCTCGACTTTAGAAATATATCAGCTCATCATTAGCATCAGGGGAGGGTTTGCGTACAACGTTTAAACCGAATACCATTCGAGACTATATTTTGTACCAGCACCACTGAGCTCAGTCCAAAAAATAAGTCACATTAAATTAGATTAGATTTGGGATTCGGACAACTCCTGCCCGAGACACTGCGTCCAAGTAATGAACTATTGTGTCATGTTCCTCTACGTTACTGGAGAAGTTCATGTCCTCCAATGTTATCTAGGAACTCCTTTAGTTTCCTTAGATTCATTTCAGACAAATCTCTCGTCTGTATCATCTCCTTCCCTAATATTCGCTTTCCCGCGTGTATTAGGGCATTTATTTATTATGATATGTACAGAAGTCTCTTCTTCTTCCATACAGAATCTGCATAGCTCACTGTCCATTAGTCCCAGACGCGCCCTATGCATATTTAGCAGACAGTGTCCACTTAGCATCCCCGACATGACCTTGAGCTTCTTTCTGCTTAGGTCAATTAGGTACTTAGATTTCCTTTCCGTGTAAGCTGGAAAGAAAAGCTTGGAGCATTGTTGCCCCGTTGTGTTCGACCATTTATGGTTTTCTTGATTAATGAATTTTAAGATAATGTCTGTAATGGGACTTGCTAACACCAATGATTGGCTCAGGCCCGTAGGGCCCCATCCTTTCCTAATCTGTCCGCTTTCTCATTACCATCGTGCCCACAGTGCGCAGGGATCCAGTGTACTATCACTTGGTTTTCCCTTGAGAGATGCTGGAGAGCAGTTGCTGTCTCCCAGACCAGTTTGGAGTCAAATGTCATCGAGCCCACGGCCGCCTGGATGTCTGACATTATGATAATCCTTTTTCTTTTAACATTCAGCGTTAGTAATTTCCTGACACACACATTTATGGCAAACACCTCAGCCTGAAAGATCGAGGCTTTATCCCCAAGACTTACTGAAGACTGGAGACCGGAGCTAAAGATTTCTGCCCCAGTTCCTTCTTCCGTCTTAGACCCATCGGTGTACTAGACAATGTCATCACACGTGAGACTTATCTCGGAGAAAGGACTAAATACTCTCCAATCAATACTGATTGTTCAAAAGAGTTATCCTTCGATTGATGTCTTATAAAGAGAAGTGAACTATCCAATTGGTCAAAAAAAAAACAGCGTCAAATGGTACCTGCTGCATCTTCTTACTTATTCACTGCACCCACTTCTTCAAAAACACTTTAGAAAATTCCTTTTTGACGACAGCTCAGGCCACCCAACACTGTCTATGGCAAGAGCATGCAGGGAGCTGAAGACCACTGGAGACTACTGACTAATGATGCCATCGTAGTGAATACCAGTTGAACGTAATGTTCCTCTGCTACAAAATTGATGAATCGCCAAGAGAAGTCGCCTGATAATGTAATAATACTGACCGTAATGTAATATTCCCTAGAAAATATATGGGATCGCCTGATAAGTCATCGTCTTATCTTGATACGGAGATATGGTTTATATTTTAATAACGAAACTCAATGAGGTTTTGGGTGATAGGTACAAAATATTAACTTTTCTATTTAGAAATAATAAAATATTTCCAAAGTCAAAATGAACCAAGCCGTTAATTTATTGGACTGTAGAAAGCTGCCTTCAAATCTACAGAAGAGGTAATACGTGGGCAGGCCGATAAGTAGTTAGCCCCACCGCCCGATGGTGCCACTATCGTAAGAGAAATTTACTATCGTGTAGTACATCCTCGTAGACGGCTACTGTCAAAATTTCATATTGGATTTGTAGTTTTGTTTTGACCGCGTGTGGAAACGAACGTGTCCGCGGATTTTAGAAAATGGAAAAAGAGCAATATCGGTCGGTGATTCGCCAAATTGGTCGCATTAGGCTACGAACAGCTGGCCCATCCACCGTATTCTAGAGATTTGGCCCCGTGTAACTTCTTTTTGTTTCCAAACTAAAAAAAGTCACTCGCCGGGCAGAAATTTGAGTCGAATGAGGAGGTTATCGCCGCCACGGAGGCCTCCAGAAAACGTATTTTTCATACGGGTTAACACTCCGATGCCCAACAAGGTCCGTAGGGACCTATGGCGTTTTAAAAGATGCGGCATTTCAATACGGGGGGAGTGATGAGCTTGAGACTTTATGACTTCTATAAATGGAATGTTTAGAAGCTGTTAAAATAGATTTCGGCAAGATTGCATGTATTTTACTACCATAGCTATTGCATTGAAGTCATTTAGGGCGTCGATGACCGACAAGGTCCGCAGGGACCTTGTAGGTAGCTCCATGTAATTTGATTTTATTTTTTGTTAGTAAGTATAAATAGTTAGTGCTAAATATTTATAGCAGCACAATTTCAAATAAATCATTGAAATTAAAATACGTACGGTGATTGGGATCAAATTGATATGCCGCCGTACGCGTTTTCATAACTGAGCATGAGTGAACAACAAGCAGTAATGCAGACTTTGGTTAGATATTTGGAAAACAATGAAGAACCTTATTCATTCACCGAGGAGACAAATTACAAAGATTTCTTGCCATACAATGAAACATATGATGCTGAAGTTGAACTGAATGTCACTCTGGCGGTTGAAGCTGACTCCGATCAAACTCCATTATTAATTTGATAATGGCTGAAGGTATTGCCTAAGTATATACACAAATAATGAAAAACTGAATAAAAATAAAAATAAATATATATAAAAACCCATTACTCTAAAAAAAAAATGCCATACTTGCAGCGGCATAGATGCATGAACAGCTAAAGCAAAGTTAGGCAACTAAATGCAATTATTTTGTATTGTATACGTTTTTACCTATCTGTCTGTAGTAACAAATACACATGTGTTTACAAAAAAATATACACGAAGCAAAACTTTTTGGCTCTCCAAACACATCTAGACACATTCTGTAACCCTACATTATAAACTTACACATCTTATATGCAATATTACAAAAAAGGTCCCTGGGGACCTTGTTGGGCTTTGACCATGTAAAAAATTATCGGTTATCGGAGTGTTAAAGAAGTTGGAGCATCGCTGGGTCAAGTGTATCGAGTTGAAAGGAGACTGCATTGGAAATTAATCGCCACTTTTCCAAAATTTTCGTTTTTGTTTTGTAGGCTTAGTACCTACTTATCGGACCACCCACGTATGTGTTGTTTTGGTTTTCATGAAATTCTTCAGGATTTTCCGTAAGACGGTAGTTGGTAGATTCACTGGAACTTTTTTTAGTAAGAGTCAATAGTCAGTGAATACGATTGTTCGACTGAAGGTGGTTTTTTGTAGTAGTTTCTAAGTAGAGATCATTTAGTAGTAGAGATCATTTTTATTGATCGCAATCTTTAGTCGGAAATATGGATAAAACCGAATTCACATTTGATAAAATATTTTGAAACAGACCAAATTGTCTTTGCATTACAGGGCGAAAACCTTAGGCAAAACTATTCGGCTATATGGCCAAAGCCGTAGATTTAAAATTGGCCGAATAGTCTGAATACTGAAGCCAAAGAGAAATATTCAGTAGGACAGTACAAAGCATTGCGTTGCTTTTGGATGGATATGAAGGTCTGAAGTTGCACTGACAAAATACAATGCAGTGCAGTGAATTGATAGTTCCTTTAGTGGGCCAACCGTCGAAGGCGTACTGTGTCGATCAGTGGCGGATTCAGGGAAGGTTTTGGGGGTTAAAACCTCCCCGCCCAATATTATGATTGACTTTAAAACTACATACAAATTAAATTAGTCGCCGTCCAGCTGGCTAGTGCGTTGGGCCGCGAGTAAAATGCGACGAACGAATCCAGGTTCAATACTCCGTTGCTGCTAACACCAAAACCAAAAAAAAGAAAAACAAAAATTTTTCTTTCGGCGCCTGTTCTCTCAGCAGGAAATGGCAAACCTCTGAGAGTAAAATTGCCTATGAAAAAGCTCCCAACTCGCCGTTGGGAATTGGCATAAAACTGTAGGTCCCTTTCAACCTTGTAAAAATTTACACACACAACATGGATGTCGTGCCAGTCAAGAAGAAGAAGACAAATTAAAAGGCATTTTATAAATATTAAAGAACTACCTTTTGGAACCCCTCCCACTCCCCGAAATGTTTTTTCTGAATCCGCCCCTGGTGTCGAGCTATTCAGCACAGGAACATTTTTTGCAGCAAGGCATCAAACCTCTTTGAAAATTTTAGCTTTTTTACTAGCATCCCAGCAAATCGCTACTTACTTCAATCACAACTAAACGGAACTCCGACTGGCATCGCAAGGGACCCAATTGCGTCTATGAGTGGCATTCTGGCAGCCAGTATAACCTAACATTTGGTTGACAATGTGGTTTATTGCTTCTTGAATACAGGATAAAGGACGCTAAAGTTCCATTCGCTGATCATAAGTTTTTCTAACCGTATGTTGTTGATGAACTTATGAACGGATGCTATGTAACAACTAACTATCGCAACAGACTCTACAGTCATCTGGTTTTGCTAGACTGGCGTCATTGTGTGGCCATTATTACGGACTTCTCCTGGCTGTTTGATGGGATATCCACATTTATGTGTCGTTGGGTGAAAGCGACGAAGCCATAGCTTGTACATAACTTATACCTAACTTGTATGGCTTATATCACACAACCGCTGGCTAACTTGTCTACTGACTCTTAACGTCAATTGCCAGAACAAAAATAAACCTAAATGACAGCTGAGAGAACTGCTACATTGCACAATATTTGTTTGAATCATGTCAGTTAGATATGTGAAATCTTCGAACTTACACATTTCTTACATATATATTATGATGCCATATAAAAACACAATTTTCTTACTATGAAAATATTCGATATATCTAAAATTCATAAAGTATGCAAGTGTGTGTGTGTTTTTTCACATCGCTGAATCATCTTTGAGATTTTCCCATAATTCGGCTGGCACCTTTGCATGGCACATTTCAAGGTCACCACGTGCTGATGTCTCACACACACATTAATATTCGAAGGCGAATGAAGGCAATTTTTGCTGTGGCATCACCTGCTCGTACAGTGTGGCATGATTGCATGTCTGTTGTTTATTTGCTTTGCTATTATTATTAACTGTGGACAGATAGGAAACTTTTCGGCGAGAGAGACAACACAAAGCAGAGGCAAAATGACATACAGCGATAGGTAAGAGATTCTTGTAGGGCAATAACATATCATTACATGCCATTCCACCATTCCAAGACGTGCAAATCTTGCTGCAGGATTCCTACTGCCTTACCTCATCGTTCTGGGTCCTTTCGTGCGCATTTTCTCAGCAGTGCTTCACTCGTTTGGCGCCAACTTTCAGCCAGCTCGGAATGCGAATTACTTACACTTGGCGCAACGTGTGTGTGTGTGTGTGTTTGTGTGTGTATGTGTATGTGTGTGCCTTCGACCTGATTTCAATTCGCGCATTGCCAATTTCATTTCATTTCGTGTTGATGTTCGGCTACGAAACCGAAACGGGGGACTGTTACTTGCTGGCTGCATTCTCCTGGCCGTTATTGGGCACAGCATTTACTTGGCATTGCTGTTCTTGTCGTTGTTGTTGCATGCTTTTGCTTTTCTTGTGCGCTCAGTGTTATTGTTTTGATTTCGCTGCACTGCTGCTACCAGGACTTGAAGGACTCGGGCACTGCAGTTGGTCATGTTTTTTTATTTTATTTTGTTTTATTTTTATGGTTTCATTGTTATTGTTATTGTTGTACTTTACACTGTTTTCGTGCATTTTTGGCACCTTTCGCGCTTTTCAGCAATTTTCCCTTTTTATGCGCTACGCTCAGCTGGCGGGGTTTATTCACTTTGATAAAGGAAAGGGGGTTAGTAATGTTTTTCAGAGGGAGGGACACGTGATCCAAAAGTTAGTTTTGCCTTTGGAACAAGAAACGTTTGCTAAAATGTCTGTGGCTTAAAACGCGATACGAACTCTTGACTGAAAGATTTGTGGTCCCACACACAAAGCTTCAAGGAGCTAATGGCAGTCGGTGTAGAGAATTGATTTAAGTTAAAATTTTGGTATAACGTAGGTCGGTAGGAATGGCTGCCTCAAGGTGAAGCTCACTTGGGTCATAAAGGTCCTTTGCGATACCACAATCAATCGAGGATGAGACCGATTACTCATTGAACCAGTTTGAGCTCCTTACTGCTTAAGACAAATGTGTCCCATCTAGTAAATAGATGCCCTAGATTGTCAAAAAAGAAGGAAGATGTGAGTTTTTCTTCTTTTAAATAATGGAGGACGAGTGCATGGAAGGTGAAGAAGGTTCTTCTTCTTTCTCTTCCATACAGCTTCTACAGAAGTCATTAGGAAGTAATTAAACAGTGACCCATCCAGCCATCAATTATGGTTCTCATCTCTTCTCTTTTTAGCGAGAGAAGTTCTTTAGAAACTTCTTAAGGAATCTGGGCCAATCCTGTGTCGCCTTCAGCCCATCTTCGGTTCGTTTCTTGTATGAAATGAGTGCAGCGTAAATTTATGTCGTCTTTGATCATCCAAATTCTTACCAATTTGCAATGCATTTGGCACATTTCGATTGAATTTAATATTGCATTGGAATTTTTCACAGCCCGCCAGTCACTTCAAAACAATTTGCAACGCCTCCCACCAACTGAGGCGTTTGAAAAACTATTTTCACTTTGGCAATACCGCCTAAACTCCTCCCTTCACCCCCTCGCCACATGTTAATAACTCTGACATTTTTTTGTGACAAAATCAACTCTAACTGCACAAGTCAACATTTACTCAATCAAATGAAACGTCAACTCGGTTCGATCGCAGTTTTGTGCCCAATAACACCGCATAAACCAACAAACAACAAATTCGATATTTGTTTATGCCTCACCACCGAATGGTGTCACACATGCAATGAATCTGTTGTGTGAATGTGTTGCTGCAGTTTTCCATTATTGCACAAACAAACTGCATTCGAGGTTATTGGCAAAATTGTTGACGGCACTGCTTTGCCTTCGACCAAGTCGAGTCGCTCATGTTGCTCAGGTTGAACCAGTTTGCCATTCACAGCAGACTCTTCAATAAATTCCATTCCATTCGGCCTCATTTTGTCATTTTGCCTCTAAGTATTTGTCAGCGTGTTAGTGTGCAAGAATTCAATGATTTGTTTGTGTGCGCAAAATTCAAAGGTAAACAAATTTATTAATAAAATGAAACTAAGAAGAAAAACAACTAACTTGAACACAATGCTTTCGGTATTTGTCGAAAAATCTCAGACTATCGAGAGGAAAGTTATGCAAAAATTTAATATTTATTTATTCAAACATTTTAAAATGAAATAATTTGACACTTCTTGACTTCAAGAGGTAATTTGTATACTTCTTTAAGTCAATAAATAGCTGAATGGAATATTTTTTGGGGCATTTGAAAACGTCGCTTTTGTTTGGATGAAAATCTTTATGGATACTTGAACTTGGATACCATTTGCAAGTCACACTTACTGTTCAAAAAATCACTCAACTTGTTCGCATTGGTGTTTTTGAACATTTAGTAATCTACTATTGACTTTCTTCGAATATAAAAGGCCGTGTGTTATCTCAAGACGATTTCTATAAATACTGAAACAGAACTCATTCTCTTTTCTAATATCTTCATAGTTACGTACTTTAAAAACATTGTCGACATCGACCTATTTCGATCATTATTGGTGTTTGATTTCTATACATTTACCTATAACAATGTGGTTAGTCATCTGCAAATTCTATGCAGTTCCGATTTAGAATGAGCACCTTCCTATCTGAACAGCCCAATGATAGTTTTAGAACTACTTTGCATACCTTAAAATTAAAAATGCTATTCCCATTTATATTACCGACTTGAAGTTATCCAGTACAGACTTGAGATTGACCCGTCAAATTACTGGCGGCTGGTTTGGCAGCCACCGTAGCTCAGCGAACTAGTGCGTTGGGCCGCGAGTCAAGACCTCGCGAGTTCAATACTCCGTTACGTTAACACCGAAAAAAAAAGAAAAACAAAAATGTTTCTTTCGGCGGTCCTCTCAGCAGGAAATGGCAAACATCTGAGAGTAAAATTGCCTATAAAAAAGCTCCCAACTCGCCGTTCGGAATCCGCATAAAACTGTAGGTCCCTTCCAACCTTGTAAAAACATTCGCATGCACAACACGAATGGATGCGGGTAGCTAGGCCTTACTCTCGTAATCGGGCTGTCGTGCCAGTCAAGAAGAAGAAGAATTCTTGGTTTGAACTCTTCTGCAATAGTTTTTCAACTGCAACTAGTGGTACACACTAGTTAGATATGATTTAGTTTGGTATGAAGATTCTTTAAAATAGCTTCTCGATGCTGAAGAACCTATAACTTTTTGAGGTTTGCTGCAAAAGTACAGAAGCCAAAAAATTGTGGAGCTATACTGGGGTTAAATGACATCGCATCGAGGTCAAAGCTGGGAAATTTGACAAATTGGTCCACAGTTGTTCAAAAGTTGCTCTTAGAGGGTTAAAATCTATGACTGACCCCCACTAGTTTCCCTTACTGAACATTTCTTTCAAACATATTTATACCCCACCTCCAACTGCTCTCAGGTGGCACCCAGATGTGTCAAATGTAAGACCGACTCTCATTTATTTCCCCTTCCAAATATTTCTTCTAAACATACCTACCCGCTATCTTCAAGTCTTAAAAGGGCTGCGATACAAAACTGGGAATTTCTAGGGAACTGTCTCCGCCTTGTTAAGTGGGTAAGCTTGGAAACATGTTATCTCAGAAACTACTGAGCCGATTTGAATGATTTATTCAGCGATCGACAACATTTTGCAGTACCAAAAATACAAAATTAATTAAGGTTCAAAAATTCATCACAAGAGAGCGTCTCTCATACAATCGAAGTTGTGAGGTTGTCAAATTTTGGGTTTCTACGAAGCAATAATCAAAATGTATTGTCGAAAACCCTTTAACATCGCCATTTTGAATATAATTGTAATTTTAGATGAGTGTTAGGTTGGATTAGCTTCAGAGTGTGTATCAACCATTTTATTTTGATTCTTAAAAACGTTGTTTTGGGGCGCTCATGTTACAACTCCTTGTGTGTTCGTGATATAGGATCTAGTATTGATGATCAGCCTGACTACTATAAATTTACTTTCAGAGAATGTAATGAAAGGTTTTTGATAACAATTTTTCACGATAATTAACAGAATCATTGTTTTCTCCAAACTTTTTCTTTTGATGTCACAAAACACCGTAATCATGCCACAGCCACTGAATCCATAGAACAAAGTGTTCCTAAACTAAAAGAACTCATGAAAGTACGGAGATATTCCACAATTGAGAAGATAAGGAGGGCATCGCTGTCAGAACTCGAAGCCATACTAAAATTTTTATTTTTTTTTTCGAAGATTAAAAAACGCACTGCTGCAAGAGTTTTACATCTGAGGGGCATTGCTTCAAAGGGTACCAAATAGGTATTGATGGATAAATGAATATTTTTTAACAGACTTATATAGATATATAGATATATAGTATCTAGAATTTCTGATTGACCTGACTACTAGAAAGTTACTTTCATTGAAAGTAATCAAATGTTTTTGATAGCAATTTTTCACGATAACTAAGCGAATCATTGTTTTCTCCAAACCATTTCTTATGACTGGTTTGAAGCACATCAAATGTTTTGGTATTAAGTTTTTGCTTTGAAGGCGATTGTTGTGATTTCATGGATCATTAGTGTGTTGGATCATAAGTGTCATCGAAGTTAGTGGAAATCCCGATGGATGTCTTCACTTTGAGAATTCCAAAGAGAGAGCATATTTCAAACTTTTTTCATGTCTTAGATTGGATTAAAATTGTTTGGTAGCACTAACTGAACACATGAAGATGTTATCAAAGCTATTGACTTCTTACCACAATGAGCCATATAGACCTAAGTCTGTTTCAAGCAGAGACAGCTACCATATCCAACAAAACCTATTGACTTCTTGAATCGTTATCAGTAAGTGATATATTTGCAAGTAGGTACGTTGACCTTCTTCTATTGAACTTTTTAGATTCTATGCAGCAAGTCGCCTGCTATAACCTATCATGTTTCGAAGTAAACAACATATATCTTTATTACACTTTTTACCCGAATTGGGTTTTTTTAATTTTGTATATCAACTGTTTGAAAAGTTAAGTCCCCCTCTTACTATGAGCATTATAATCGTTTTTTAATAACGTCTGACAGTTGAAATCGAATCAAACATTGTTACAATGCTGTTTTCACATATGAACGAATCATGTGAAATGAAGCCATAAGTGAACTTTTATAAAGTAACAAAGTAAAGTAAACAATGTATTTATGGAATTGCCAAACTATCGGCAACTCGGTCGGTCCGAGGCGAATATAACAACACTGAAAATTACACCAAACTGTGAAAATTCGCACATTTAAGCAGAAAAACAAATCGAATACGCAATGAAATAGCAGAAGGAGTCAAAAACCCACACAATCACACAACATACACATACAGACACACACATTCACATTCACATATATACAAACATCTTGAATTTCAAAAGGCTTTCGGCGCATCGGTTGCGCATTGAGTTGATTCTTGTTTGCTGGTTGTTGGTGTTGTTGTTGTTGTTATTTTTCTTCTTTTTCAATTGTTTTTGTAGTTGTTGTTGCTTGTTGGCGGGTATTTGCAATATGAGTGCGGCGGCCGCTGTTAAATCTCGCCGTAAAATCCCCGAGGGTAAATTTTCGGATTTCGCATTTAAGATTTCTTTGCTCCGCCATTGCTGCCGCCACCTCAGCCAACAACCAGTCGAATACGGCTGGATTTTTTATGGCGTGTTGATTCGCGTACGAGCGCAAATATGCGAATCGAAATTGTATGTCGATGCGCGCAACTGCCGTGCGGAATTGTTAACCAATTCAGGTAACTGAAAGTGCGGTAAATGCATCGATTGAGCCAAGCGCAAAGTATATGAATGCATGTGTGTGTGTGTGTTTGTTTGTGTACCAGTGTGCATGGGTGTGAAACTCAAATAACTTTTGGTGGCATTTAAAATCACAATCAGAAATCATTGAACGCGAATTGTTATGGCAGCAAAGCACAAATGGGAATTTAATTTGGTTAAATTGTTATTTATATTCATAACATTTAGTTCGGTTTGGACTTTATTTTTGACATGGATTTATTGTTGTATGGAGATTCTTAATAATGGGTTCTCGATTCTCCGCAACCTCTCATTTTATGCGGTTTGGTAAAAAAGTGCATGAGCCTAAAAATGTTGGGGCTAGGATGGGGCTAAATGGCGTTGCATCGAGGTCAAAGTTCACAAAAGAGCTGGGAAATTCGACAAATTGCTCCACAGCTGGTCAGAAGTTGCTCTTAGAGGGTTAAAATCTATGACCGACCCCTCTAGTTGTTCTTACTAAACATTTCTTTCAAACATACTCACCCCTTATCTCCAACCCTTAATGGGGCTCCCATACAAAATGGTGGTTTTTATAAAATGGGCTCCCATTGCTCCCAGGTTGCCCCCAGATGTATCAAATGTATAACCGACACCCATTGATTTTCTCTTCCGAATGTTTCTTCCAAACATACCCACCCGCTATCTCCAAGTCTTAAGGGAGCTTCCATACAAAACTAACCATTTTCTATGCCATTGGCTCCCAACTTGTAAATGTAGTAGTTAAGTAAGCGAGAAAACATCGTATTTCGGAATCTACTGAACCGATTTCAATGATTTATTCAGCGATCGCCAACATTCTTGAGTACAAAAAATACAAAATTAATTAAGGTTCAGAAATTCACCACCAGAGGGCGTCCCCCATACGATCGGATTTGTGACGGTGTCAACTTTTGGGTTTCTCAAAAAGCAAAAATCAAAATGTATTGTCGAAACCCCATTAACCTCCCCATTTTGAATGTGCAATTTCACAAATCATGAGGTCCCAGAGAGTTGGTGCAATTTTATAGAAAAATCCACAAACTTCTCGATCTATCGCCAAGTCTAAACAACAACTCCGGGTTGTACTGAGCAACCAATAACACAAAAAAGTTAATTTAAATAATTTATACAAACAAATGCTTTCAATTCCGCTTTTTCAGCCACCTGTATTTGAGATCTTCGAACTTGTAACTCGTCTTTTTTATTGAGTTCAGGTTAAGTTGATGGTCCCTTACCCAAATCAAACCCCATCTTTCATTGTTAGATCTACAATATACTTCTTCCCGTTGATCGGCTTCCAATAAGTCTGAAAATGTTGACCTTTATTATTTCTGTGTGAGTAAGCCGGCCAAAGTGCACAACATGGCGTATACGTAACTTCATTACTTCGGTTGTGCTTCATGACTAAGACCCACATTTGTGATTCCACATGAATATCAATGTCGACACCCATCAAAAAAAGCGTCTGGCAGACAGTGGCGCACACAAGATTCAATTTTGGTGGGATTTTGTCCACAACGTTTGAGCTAAATACCAGTTGAAAGCAACTAAAATGTTTCCAAGACGCAAATATTTGGGCGGCGTTTGAATCCCCCAAACACCCCCTTGCGTGCTCCACTGCTCACAGATTACCTTCGACCAAATATATTTGACTCAGTTACACACCAACTTTAATATGTATCTACCAGTGTATCTATCGTAAATTTTGCCGAAAAATATTGCACTGTGCAAACTTTTACTTATTGATTTATTGCTTAAAAACTGCTGCAATATAAATTTTCGCTCAGGCTTAAGAAACTTCTTGTGCTATTTGGTGTAATAATAAATACATACAATAAAACAATAACGTCAGCAATTTTTGTGCAAGTAGGCGGAAAGACTTTTCCAACTTAAGGTGCGCTATAAATAAGCAAAAATGTGAGCAAATTAAACTGCACAACATGAGGCAGCCACGTAACCCTAATATTTAATGCATGTTTCCAACTTTTTCGCGTATGTTCGGAAAATATTGTTTGTTGTGTTTAGTACAAGTTAGAGTCTACTGTTGATTGCATGAAGCGCAAATACACAGCCACTAAATCATTCAATGAGTTTCACGAAAGAGCACGAAAGAACAACTAACGTTGAGTGGTTGGTTATAGAAGACAGGTGGCTGGAATTACATCAACAAAAGTTATGTTAATTAAACATGAAACTATGTTAAGATCAAACTAATGCTATGAAAGATTGAATGAATTTGTTATGAGGTTGCTATGAATTTCTCTGGAATTTGATATCTTACTTCCTAATAGGGACCAATGAAAAATACAAATAGCATTGGAAAAGAGCTCTTTCGAATTCTTATGAATGGAATTAAATCTTTATCCCGTTCAACTATTTGGTTATGTACTCATATTTTGTTGACGAAGCAGTTTTTACGCTGGCTGCATCTTTTAGTTAGTTGAGATAAAGTTTAGTTTAGATGAATTTCGCAGTTTCACATTTCATAAAAACTTGATTAGGCTACGTTATGTTACACAAGAGAACGAACGTAAAAAAGATGTTGAAAGCGATGAAAATTATTTGGCCAAATTGAGAGACCGCTTCAGAGAAAAGCTATCGACGCTTGGTGTGAACGATTGCAATGGGAAGTAGATTTAAAGTGCAGTAGAGACGAGAGAGTAGAAGTAGACTGCAGTGCACAAAGTATAGGAAACCTAACAGAGATATTGAGGCTGTTACTCGATAGACGTTGGTTATTGTTGTCGTAGCCACATATGAAACAGACAGCAATGTATGATATACATAGGTACATTCTCTGAGCTACTCTGTAGTATAAAACATCTGAAGTTAGTTTTATTGTGGGCCCGGCCTCGATAGTCCTGTGGGCAGCGCGCTTACTTTTCATCGTAAGGCTCTAAGTTTGATTATTACTTCGGACTAGTTAAACTTCATCTACTTCTATTGCCATACACAAGAAGTACATAGATGGCAGGCAATGGTAAAACCTCCAAGTTTGCAAAAGAATGGCCAACCGCCATGCGGAGTTGGCATTGAACTGTAGATTACCTCTTCCTGATTTGCTCTATTTATCACCTTTAAATTGGTTAGTACTAGAGGAAGCTTTAAAACCATTCTAGAATCCAAACCCCAGACCAGAGACATGGAATTTCAGACCTAAAATGGAGACTGCTAAGCCATTGATAGGCCATCATTTTCGTTTTGTTTCATCTATATAAAAGATTCAGCTGAATAGAAAGTTGTATATCTTAAAACCTTATAGATACCAATGATAAATACCATTGGATACAGGTATATGACCCTTTGGAATCTCAACGAATAGATCAGGATTTGACTTTGGCTCAAGTGTGACCATTCTCGTCGAGAAGGAAGTTGAGCGTTTCTTTTCTCAGGTATAAGACGCTCTCAAATCTTTACAGATGGATCCAGATCCGACTTTGGCTCAAGTGTGGCCATTTTCGTCGAGTAGGAAGTCGAGCGTTTCTATCCTCAGGTATAAGACTCTTTCGAATCTTCACGGATGGATCCAGATCTAACTTTGGCTCAGGTGTGGCGATATTCATCGAGAAGGGCGAAACTTTTTCAAACTTTTCTATTCTCGGGTATAGGTCACTTTTGAATCTTAACGAACTAACTTCAGTCTGACTTTGACTCAGGTGTGGCAATATTTCGCGAAAACTATGTAACATTTGTTTATCTCATATGAAAATTTTCCAACTGGAATTGCAGCCAAATTTGGAGTCATACGCTTTACCAGGAAAAAATGTGTGAGTACTGATAACCTGGCTGCATTCAAAGTTCTCATCAACCCTTTAACCATTTATGTTATTTTGAGAGAATTTAAAAACAGCAGCAAAGTTGGTTGTTGTTGTTGGTAAGAACACAAATTTGTTGTAGGGAAAAAAACTGCTGATAAACATGTTCGAAAAATTACTGATGTATATTTACTATGACTCGAACCAGCTCTTGGTTTGTCTTTGCATTCGTAACTGAGTTCATTCTCAGCCACAGACAATTCTTCTTCTTCGAGCCACAGACAATTTTAAGGTTACTTCAGCCGCTATGTTCCCTTCCACGGTTTGTTTGAAATATTTGTTGTAACACATGTTGAAACAGTGTAGCACACACATTCAAAACGAGTGGAATTGTATTATCGCAATGTGCTGTGTGTGTCTCATTCAGAAGCAGCCACTCTAACATAACCCAGCCGGCCTCGATAGTCAAGCGGGTAGCGCGCTGGCTTCTCATACCAAAGGCTCCAGGTTCGATTCCTGGCTCGGGCTGGTGAACAACTCATCTACTTTTATCGCTATCCACATGAAGGGAATGAGAATTACAAGAATCGCACAAGTGCGCTCTTGGCAGGCAATGGCAAAACCTCCAAGTGTAAACGAAAAACTGCCAATCGCCGTTCGGATTCGGCGTTAAACTGTAGGTCCCCCCCTTTCCCCCTCCGCTAGCAATGTGTGCTGTTAACATATGTTGGCAAAACAGTGTTGCATACACAGTTCAAAAACGGGTGAAATATGTGGTATCACAATGGGCCTTTCAGGCCTCCGAGTGTGTCTCTTATAGAGGCAGCCACCGCAACCTAACCTAACCTAACATAACCCAACTCCTAGTATCCAATAAAAATCTTCAATGTTTCTATATTATTGTCAATATTCTTACTGGTTATTAGTCTTTTGCCAAGCATACTTACCTCGTCCTTAATGCTTTGAAAATGAGGACATTGCACTGTCTTAGCAGTTGTTCAACATTTTCAAGACTATAGATTTTGAACTAAAATTGAGTGGAAATTACTAACATTAGTTCTATAACATAAAGTCCTGAAAATTGTCAAAAGTAATGGACGATTCCGTCAGCAAAAGTCTACAAATCATCTGCAGTATATTCTGGCCCAGCACAATTAGTAACGACGCGCTGTGGAAGATTACCAATGAGGAACCCATTCTGAGGCAAATAAAGCACAGAAAATGAAATGGGATAGGTCACACACTAAGAAAACCACCCGACAGCATCACGAAAATGGACTGACTGGACTTGACTGGAACCCGAAAGGGAGTAGAAGTCGCGGTGGGCCAAAAAATACATGGATAAGGTAGACTATACGCAAACCAGCCGCTGTCAACACCACATAGAATGGCGCGAAAACATCAGCCCAGACTCGTGTAAGTTGGAAGTCTCTTGTGGAGGCACTTATGCTCCAGAGAGGAGTGAACAAGGGAAAAAGTGGACGATTTCAGTAAGTACAGCAAAGTGAAGTTTCACCATCAAACTATCTGAACAAACTGTCCATTGTTTGGAAACTTGGCTTAACTAATATACTATAACTTCTTAACTTCTATACTAACTTAACTTCTATACTATAAAATTTTGTTTTTCGCTCCAAAAACAGAAAAAAAAATCGTTTGATTGGCATCATTTAAGTGCTTGAACTGCATTACAGTGCTTAATTTGCGTACTTCAAACTCGAATTTTCTGTTGTGTACTGCTTTCTCGAAATGGAATACGTTTCAACGAAAGCCTTTCATTCCAGATAAGTTTGTCTCTTTTTATTCTTAGACAAAAATAAAAATAATTAAAAATTCTGAAATTTTCAACAATAGCAACAAATTCATGTGAATGGGAAAATCATTTTGCAACCACTTTGCCTCACATTCAGGCAACGCAAACACAACCACCAACTGTGGTTCGAAAACAAATAAATATTCATAAAATATTTATTCCAGCCGCTGGCCAAAAGACGCAGGAAAATTTTCCGCAAAAGCACGAGCAAATATATTTGTTGTTGTTGTTGTTTTTGCTGTTGTTGTTTGAAGGTACTTTGCAATTACTTACGCCACTTGAACGAAATTTACATAAATATTAATTTATGCGGAAAAAAACTTCAGCAAAAAATGAAAAATATAGCAGTGAAAAATCTGGATTTTGCGTTTATAAAAAAAAATGGAAAATATGTTTTTTACGAAAGGAAAAAAATGGCGAAAAGGCGAGAATGGGGAAAATTGTTAATATTTTTGTACTACTTGTGGTCGGTGACTGGAAGAATCGGTGGAAGTGTGCGCTGGCAGTCGGCGTGCAATTAGGCAGAAATGCGGTGCGCTGCGTGGAATGAAGTGAAGTGGCGCGAAGGGATGCAGTGAGGACTGGGCAGTGGGCGCGTGCACACGTCCATAATAATTAAAATGCAGCTGGCATTTTAAGTACGTATGTATGTATGTACGTAGTTGGCAGCGCTGTGAGCAGGTGTTGGCCGGAAAATAAAATCATCCGTTATGCTGCGCCACTTAATGTGGCAGCCATTATGAGCGCAGCATTTCCACGAGCTTCCACCAACGCTAACGTCAACGCCCACAACGCATCAACGCCACTGCAGTTGGTAACCTTCAGGACTCCTTGAAGCGTTAGCACTTTGTTTATTCCTTTTATTTTCAGTTATTTTAGCGCGCTCAGCCCCTGTCGAGCGCCACCTGCCGCAAAATCTTTTCAGCTCACTCATTTTTTTTTTGCCATCAAATTGCATTGCCGTGTGTTGTTGCCACTTCGGGTGGATTGTGGCGTTTTATTTTTTGCTTTTTGTTTTGCCGCCACCTTTCAGGCGCTACGCTGCACGCTCCGCACTGCAAAGGTCCTAACTCAATTACGTAATCTGTTAGCGAAATTAATTTACCTTTCTTTCTGCTTTTGAATTTGCACGCGGCACCGCTGTCGTCATTGCCGTGAAGGCGTCGCTTCATTGGCTGGTTGTGTACTTGTTGTACGTGTCGCTGTTTTTTTTTGTTTTTTTTTGTGAAGTTGCTGCTCAGCCAGTCGCCCGGTTTGTAGATGTTGTGCAGGTGCAGCTGCAACCTGCTCGGGTTCAACTAATTTAAAATCCATTAAAAGGCAGCAGCAGCTCTCAATTTTCCATTACATTTACATAAACACACACACGCACGCGCACCCACACACACACACACACACATACATACATGCTGCAATTATTTTTTCCACTCACTCTCACACAGATGCACATATAAATGCACACGGCTGGCTACAAAGTGAAGGAAAAATTGAATGGAATTTCGAGTAATAAAGTTGGTTTATGTGTTGACCCAATTAGGAAAATAATCAGCACAAGTTGGCGCAAATCGTAAATGAATTCGAATATATCCGGTCAACAATTATGTGCGCGTTTCTGAGTTGTTTCACTAAACTTATTTACATTATTTGAAATTGCATACATTGCGAAAATTAAACATTTTTTGTAATGTTAGATTGATTTTTAATTTAAGAAATATAACAGCCGAAGGCTTATGCTCCTAGCACTGCTAGGTATTTATTTGTAGAATATTAACTTTGGTTAACTCACGCAGAGTCGCAAACTACTCATGAACTGTAGATCCCCTCTTCCTTTCGTCTGGAAAGTGTGTTATAACAGATATTGCAAAGAACAGTATTGCATACACATATCAAATCAATAGAATTTTGATATTACAATGGATCATTAAGGCCTAAGTCTGTCTCATACAGAGGCAGCCACTCTTACTTAACCTACTAAAGAATATTTTAAATGTATCTAACGTCTTCTTAGAAAAAGTTTCAACTAAAGTGATAGTTTTTCCAGTAGGGATGCCCGAGCAGCTGTCAAAGATATCAATGGCGTTGAAATCTTAAAATATTAAGTGTGATTTGCCATTGCATTATGCATCGCTTAACGCTTGCAACACGTGTGATAATTATTAAAAAAAAAAAATATTATAAATATTCCTACTCAGCTGTAAGTACCCAAGTGAATTAAAAATTTCATGGCAAGGTTGGTCGTTTTTATCGCTTCAGTGCGTAGGCAATTCGTCACACGTTGAAATGTTTAAGCATTAGTACACTTTCTTTCTTTCTTAAGCTACCAACTAGACAGAAATTTTTATGAAGTAAAAAAACATAGCCACTATAGCACCGATCAGCTCAATTAAATAGCCATCTCCAAACGGTCAACTTGACTTCTCTTGCGGTTGAACCCACATTCATATGATGTAGAGCTGATGCAAGAATTGAAGCCAAATGACCGTAGACCACGCTAAGAGTTCGCTAATTGGGCGCTGGAAATATTGACAAGAGATTCATGATGAGATTCATTTTTTGCTCAGCAGCCTTGTCAACAAGCAAAATTGCCATCAGTAGAGCAAACACAAGCCACAAGTTTTCCAACAGACAATATTGCATTCAGAAAGATTGATTATTCGGCGCTGTTTATGATCATTGGATCACATTTCTTTCAAAATGAGAATGAAGACACCGTTACCGTCAATGGTCCTTGAACTTTCTGTCGCGAGAGTTCAACAACATCGACATATCCCAGCTGTGGTTGCCACAAGACGGCGCTATATACTAAAGAGCGGCGCAAGAACTATAAAAATGACTTACAAGCCATCGCTGTCAAATACTGTCGCTCTTCTTCAATTTCATAACAAAACAAGCACTGCGGTGAAGAAAGCTTTTGATATTCATACGACTACTGCACGAAACGGCAATATAGCTTCAAGCACCTTGAAGTATAGAACAACACTGAAGTAGAACAACACTGAAGTAGAACAACACTGAAGTAGAACAATACTGCGATGGAACAACACTGAAGTAGAACAACACTGAAGTGAAGCACTGAAGTAGAACATTTTCAAGCATACGGTGTTTTGTTTTGAACGATCGGAGTAGCTGATGTTTGGTTTTGGTATTTTGTATGGAATCTGGGCTGCATTTCAAGCATTACAACAACATTATTGTAAAAAAACACAGGTTTAAAACATGTTTTTTCGATATTTATTTTAGTCTGTTTCACTCGGAGTGAAGTAGAAGTTCTATTTCACTCGGTGTGACGTATGTAGAAGTTCTACTTCACTCGGTGTGCTTCCTGTGATTTACCGTTACTTAACCTCATTACAGCTTTCTGTTTTGATGTTTTGCTTCACAACAGAACACAAGCACTGTCGCTGCTGTAGCGGAAAGGTTTTCGAATGATGCAGTGCTTGCTTTGTTGCAGAATAGAACTATTGAGCATTTGAATTCGCTGTCAACGTGACACTGAAGTACAGTACTTGACAGTACTGTGCAGTAGTGAAGTGTGCCCAATAGAACCTTTTATGCAGCTCTTTACTACATACCATACAAGCTACGCAATGCTCGAAGTTATGAAGCAGAAATTTAGCGACTGGGTCCTCTCGCTGCGAGCGTTAATCAACGCCGATACCCTTTGATTATTTTCTCTGGGAGCTATATCAAGTTCTTAGTTTTCGCTAACAGTTCAACCACTTTGAATGAGCTCGAGGCCAATATTCGAAAAGCCACTGCCGGAATAACGCCATATTGCACCGAGCCACCAAAAATTCGACCCGCCGCTTGAAGCAATTCCAGTGTATAGGGGCGGATTCAGAAAAATATTATTGATTATTTAGTTCTTTAATACTCATATATGGTTACGTATATTCCTCTTAATTTGTATGTAGTTTTAAAGTTTACCTTGGGCGAGTTTTAACCCCAAGACCATCTTCTGAATGCGCCACTGCCAGTGCAGCTGAGGCGGCCGAGACATGATGGCATGACTGTACTTAGCTTCTAATTGAAGACAAATCAATTTCACATCTCACACGGTTTGTTGTTTTGCTTAAATTTCTTTTCTTATTGTTCTTATCTGGTCATTCTTCAGTGGTCAAGAAATTACTATTTCCAATAATGAACTAATATTGAGACAAATTACTCTGTGCTGCTGCCAATCTTTCTTCAATACAATTCTATTCCGTCGTACAATTATATGTGCTCCTTATTGAATATCAAATCCCACGAAGACAGGATGAAAATTCCCTCGATGACCTTTGTCTATTTCTTAACTTAATTAACTTAAGAACTTAACTTAATTTCTAGTGGTATTGATTGTTCCTTGCTGCTTGATAAGGTCAATGTGAATGTCCCTGCCAAACAGTTGCGGAATTATGCATTTTTTAATCTTCCCTGCTTTCGTACAAATTATGCCCAATTTGCGGCCCTGGCTAGAACTTTGACTGAAAAAATTTCGCTTTATAATTTTGTAATATTTCATCTTCCGGAATGTCTTTTAAACTGAGTTTAGGCACCTTCTTCAAAGGACTAGCTGGCATAGCTGGCATTCGTCAAAGGACTAGCTGGCATAAAAAGACAACGCTTCCCAAATAATAAACAAATCATCAATTTACGAACATTGTGTCCAAGTTGTACTTCCGTCCACTGAAAATTTCTTGTGCTAGATGCCAGGTATCAATCTTGAACACCTACTCGGTTTTCCTTCAATTACACTCATTAGTACAGTAACAGTTACTCGTAGGCTACCAAATTAATTGTCTAGTTTTTCTGTTCAAATATACTTTAGTGCTCATCGTTATTTTTTCATCTATGCTTTGACAATGTCTTCAGAAGCGTTTTTTTTCTCGTCTCTCTTGGAATGAATGGAAATTAACAGACTGTCACTTTTAATTAGTTCAACAAGCCAGTGCAATTGCATTTCACTTTCTCCAAATTCGAAATACGAGTACGAATGCAATAAAATTAAAAATGGACCATTAACAACGGTTACTTGCACTTGCGAAGGCGCCAAACTGGCTCCACTCATTCACATTCATTATCGGCTCAGTGTTTCGAGGGTCCTGTGCGCGCTGGAGCTGCCGAACTGCCGAACTGCCAGTGACGGTTCATTTGTTGTCCATAGCGCAGTGCGGAGCATAAAGTGTGCGCCACGTAGCAAAGCAGAGCTTCATGGCTAAGAAAGCGAAACCAGCACATGGCTGTAATGTTAAATAACTGAACGACAATGGCCAACGCGGCCCCGTCGATTGGTATGCGCTGCCATTCCCACTCGACGGCGAAACAAAATCACCGACAATACAATTGAATGGAGCACAATAATTGGAAAAAAGTAACTCGAGTGCCACTTGGTCCTTTAACTACAAAAACAAAAAACCAAATAAAATACAAACACAATGAAGAACAAATAGAAAAAAGTCTGCAAGAGGAAACAAAAAAAAGGGAGAGATAGAAGTAATAGTGGTGAAAGAAAAGGCAATTACAGCAACGAGTACAATAACAACAACAATAAGAATAACACAACAAAACGGCAACAGTTTTGGCACAAGTGACAAAGCCACAAAAAGTGTCAAGTGGTTTTTATTGGCGTCGCGATGAGCAGCGTCCGTTGGATTGCGCACACATATACACCTACGAGTTAGATGATTTTACCGTTGTTATGTGTATTTACCGTTCTAAGGTGGCAATGGCAGGTACGAGCGGCACGAACTGCCACACTCGTCCTTGTTGGGGTTTTGCGGGTATGGGATGTGTTCGCATTGGTCGACCAGAAGGCGAATTACCGCAGGACAGCACACAAGTTGGCAAAATTAAACAGAACGATACGAAATATTTTTTCATCTTGGAAATATAGTTAAATGTGAACGTGTGGTGAATTCGAATTAAACGATAACAAGTGTAAGTGTTCAAGTGTCGGTTTCTAGCGATTTATTTATAAGCTGCACTAAGCATAACCACTGCCTACTTTCAACTAGCTTAAGGAAGTACGATGCCAAGATAGCTTAGTCCTTTTAAGTAAGTGTTCTGTATCAGTTGTCATACTAATCGATGATGAGTGATTTTTATCATAGGAAATGTTTTCTGTATAGAATAAATATGGCAATCTTGAAACTATTTTACATTTTTGATAAACAAATATTTTTGTAGTAAAGTAAAAAAAACAAAAAGTTATATAACATAAAGCTTGTTCTTCTTCCTCGCAAGACTCAGTATCCCCTTAACGTTTCCCATCGATTCTTTCCTAAAATAAAATAAAATAAAATAAAATAAAATAAAATAAAATAAAATAAAATAAAATAAAATAAAAAAAATAAAATAAAATAAAATAAAATAAAATAAAATAAAATAAAATAAAATAAAATAAAATAAAATAAAATAAAATAAAATAAAATAAAATAAAATAAAATAAATCAAAATAGAATAAAATAAAATAAAAATTAAATAAATAAAATTAAAAATAAATTAAACCAAAAAGACCTTATATGAGAATTAATCGAACTATGTTGCAATACTTGTTGTTCTGCCACCTCTTCTGAGAAATATCTATCACTTGAGATCGATTTGGCTTACAACTTATGAGCTTAAAACTAATTCTTGTCAAAAAATTAACAGAATACTGTCAACTGAATGAATTTAGTAGCCAAAAGGATAACGCCAGACCATACATTACTGAGCTTCGGACACGCTCGGTTTGAATAGACAAAACAAGCTCTAAACACTGACTATATTCAACAAGTATTGAATCTTCTCATTCAAATGCATTTTAGGTCATTGTCGAAAACTTTGAAAAATCAAAGTTCTAAATTTGTAGAGAAAAACATTTTGATCAGTGAATGCAATATTTGTGTATTCTTTGAGGAGATTTGTCACAGGAACTTTTTATTTATTATTTTCTTTATTTTTATGCGACAGTTGTGCTACCATAGATGAAATTCATTGTGTGTGATCTGTTTTTTAACTAAAAGATACACAAGTTCTGAAGCTTTTTACTTGTTTTTGTAAAGAAAACCAAGCTTGACACCAGTTTTTTTACTAAATGATGAATAACAACCATAAAATGGGTCCTAACTTTTGATAGAAAGATGCACGAGGACCATAGTTAAGTTAGGTTAGGTTGCGGTGGCTGCCTCTATGAGAGACACACTCGGAGGCCTGAAAGGCCCATTGTGATACCACATATTTCACCCGTTTTTGAACTGTGTATGCAACACTGTTTTGCCAACATATGTTACAGCACACATTTCAAGCGGATGGGGAAAGGGGGAGAGGGGACCTACAGTTTAACGCCGAATCCGAACAGCGATTGGTAGTTTTTCGTTCACACTTGGAGGTTTTGCCATTGCCTGCCAAGAGCGCACTTGTGCGATTCTTGTAATTCTCATTCCCTTCATGTGGATAGCGATAGAAGTAGATGAGTTGTTCACCAGCCCGAGCCAGGAATCGAACCTGGAGCCTTTGGTATGAGAAGCCAGCGCGCTTCCCGCTTGACTATTGAGGCCGGCAAGACCATAGTTCGGATTGTGTCTTTTGAACTGCGATGGACGAAGACCAATGATTCAGCCTCCTTTTTTCATTTAAAGTTAGAGGAATGTGGTAATTTGGGAGCTGTCTTTTGACTGAGATATGGACGAAGACCATATTTTGTGACTCGTGTTCTCAATAAATGAAGAATAAATATATTAACTTGTGACATGTCTTTTCAATGAAAGTTGGACAAATGTGGTAGCAAGGGGCATGTCTTTAGACTAAAGTGTGGACGAAGACCTTAGATTGAGACTCATATTTTCACAGGAAGATGAATAAAATATCTTTTGGCTGAAACATAGTCGAATACCATAACTTGCCACTCGTCTTTTCACTCAACGAAGAATGTCTTGTGACATGTTCAATGAAAGTTGGACGAATGTAGTATGAAGAGTGGACGAGG
Organism: Melieria omissa; assembly: GCA_963971225.1. Classification (NCBI taxonomy): domain Eukaryota; kingdom Metazoa; phylum Arthropoda; class Insecta; order Diptera; family Ulidiidae; genus Melieria; species Melieria omissa. The sequence goes on along the minus strand of OZ020267.1, from coordinate 126,413,981 downwards.
ACCCATATATGTATAGGTTCTATCTTTTGACTAAGAGATAAGCGAATGTAGAAAATTGCTATTTGTCTTTTTACTGTAAGGAGAACAAAGATCATAACGTGGGCATTGTCATTTAACTTTTAGAATGAAGAAAAAATTCTATAACTAGGACCTTTTGACTGAAGCATATATGAAGACCATAGCTTGAGACTCGTATTTTGACAAAAAGATAAATGAAAACCAAAATTTGGGCCCTATGTTTTGACTGAAACATGGTCGAAGACCATAACTTGGTACTTGTGGCTTTGACAAAAACCAAAGTTTAACATCCGTCTTTTCACTGAATGATGCATAAAGACTACAGATTGGGACCTAACTTTTGACAGAAAGATGGACGAAAACCAAAGTTCGGGTTGTGCCTTTTGAACTGAGATGAACGAAGACAACTGACTCACATTCCTTTTTTTATTGAAAGATGGCAGAATGTGGTAACTTGGCAACCTGTCTTTAGACTGAGAGATGAACAAATGTGCTAACTAAGGATTTGTCCTTTTTCTGAAATATGGACAAAGACGATAACTTCAAACATATGTTATCTTTTAACTGAAATATGGGAAACGTCTTTTGAGTTAAAGACAGATAAATGTGGTAACTTGGGACTTCTATTTTGACTGAAACATAGACCACCTCTGTAACTTCTAGCTGGTCTCATGAGTTAAAAATATACAAAGGTTTCATCAGGCTTTCATTCGTTTTGTCGTAGTTTAATATGTAAACAAAATATCTTTTATTTATTAAAACAAAAGTGTGCAATCATAGTTCTTCATTCAGTAGACATGAAAGATGTGAGCATGAAACTTAAGCATGAAAGTAAACGATACGAAATACATAAAACGAAGTCATGGGATCAAAATCAAAATAAAAATACAAACATTTGCTTAATCGCACAATTTAACTATGCGTATGAATAATTTTGAACTTGAATATTGAAATGCATATTTTGAATATTTTCAAATATTCAATATTTTTAATATTTTCAAAGGAGATCAACGAAAGACAGACTCACAATGAGCAGTTGATTTGATAATTCCATGTAATAACAACAATACTTGGCTTAAATATTCATGTTTGGTATTAAAACTATTGAAAAGAAATAGTTTTGTTGTTGTATAAAAACAATAAAACCTAAACAAAAAAATGTTGTTGTATGGTTGCATACAAAATAAAATCTCCAGAGCTGAAAAACGAACTGAGTTCGCCACACACACAGAAAGTAAAAGATGCAATAAATGCAAAACTAGAAATGCTGCGAAATTTGTTTCAATTCATTTGCATAAGTTCTGGCTAACGGGAAGTGGATTTTCAGCAGCAGCAGCAACAATTCGCATTTGATTTTTAATTTTGGCATTTAGTTTGGCTGGCAGCTTATTCTGATGTATTTCATGGCGCAGACAAAACGAAATGCACTGCCATTTCTTTTTTGCTCCCCTCATTGCCACACTTCACTCAGATACACACACACACACACACACACACACCAAACACTCGCTATGCATGTTGCATGCGTACTGTTTTTGTTGTTATTGTTTTTGTTGCGTTGTTGTTGTTGTATCTATGTAGCGTGGAATTCGTTTGTGCATTGCGCAGAATTGTTGAAAAATAGAAAACATAAACTTCAAATTGCATTTGAATGTCTTGGAAGCTTAAGGAGTGAAATTGCAGAAGACGCTTTATCGGTTTCGAGAAAGAGAAACGCTTAAAGGCAGAGTAACTAGATGGGTGGGAGTATGAGAAGGGGAGAGTAGTTGAGAGAATCCAATTTGAGCGTTAAAGCCAGCTGCGCCACAGTTGTGTTGTCAAAGCAGCGAGACAAGGATTGAGGAAGCCTTGTAACTTGAATACACTTCGAGTTGCAGCTTAAAGCAATTTACGCGAATAACTGAAGTTGTTTAGGGAATCAACAATAATTTTTGGGGATATAAGTACAAGTTGTGGGTGAAAGTTTTAAGTTCAAAAATGTATGTCGTCCTGCGTGCTGAATTTTTAAATTGAATGTTCTTGGATAAGATTAGCTGGCTGACTAAGTTGGCCACGCATAGACTTTGTTGGGTTCTTAAAGGTACCAGTTAGAGCTCTTTAGTGTTGCGAATCGAGGTGAAAGTGATCGATAAGAATGTGGGTGTTGCTAGCGAAGTTCAGCAACGAGTTAATTTCATGCTTGGGAACCTCTTTCTTGGGTAAAGTGTAGTCTTGAAATAGTCGGACACGACCAAAGAAGGTGCTACAGGGTTTCCTTGGCACCATTTCCCATTTTCATTTAACTTAGTGATGCCCATTTTTTGCGCGTGAGCCGCTGTAAAGCGTTGCTCAAAATTCCTTAGTAAAAAATAGTCAAAGTAGAAAGAATATCCTTGAGCATTAAATCTAATAAACGATCCTTAAACTATAACCTGAAACAATGATTTGATTTATTATTCGCCCGCCATCTGCTACTAATGGCGTTAACTACAATTGTATGGTATATTTTCAGGCGTTCGTTTAAGCATACAATTTCACCCGGACAGCCCACGCGCACATTAATGCATCCACTTAAAATGTAAAAAATCTACTTTCAACGAATTTAATGAACGCCAATTTATATCGAAGCGTTGCACTCAAACAAACACACACACACATTCACACTCGCACCTGCAGCCACTTACACTCGCACAGTTATTTACAGACGTGCCAATAAATGCGGTGCGGCCAAAGTTTGTTGCCTCATGCGCACACCCACATCCTGTCATCATACGCCCGCCCCGCCTACTTAGCGTTCCACTCTGATGTTAGAATTCCACCCACACACACACACACACAAACACTCATGCCGGACGACATAAATCAAAACATCAATAACTTATCAAATAACAATAAGAGCAAAACAATTTCTACGCTATCGCTTACAATTACCTGCGCACATGCACACACGCACACATTCACCAACACCTGCACGCATACTTGAGTTCGTGTGTGTGTGTGTGTGTGTGTGTGTGAGGCTAGGCAAGGCAGCATTTAAGGAAATGCGATATGTGAAATATGGCCAACGATTGGCAATCGGCGACAACGCACACTTCTTTTTTTGTACCTTTTTCGGTGCGGAAGCGTCACGAAGAACGTCGAAACTGCTGTCTCGATTTCGTTGTTGTTGTTGTTGTTGGCAACTACATCTGCAGCAGCTACTGCTTTGAGTGGACAAAATAAAATATATTGAAATAAATTGAGATATATGACCGAGCACGAATAAAAAAGTAAAATCGACAGTAAAAAGTATGAAACGGTTACGGGCAAAGAAAGTAAAAACAGTGCAAAAGGTAAAAATGGAAATGACATAAAAAAGTCGCCTCAAGTATCGAATACCAAAAAAAAAAATAAACACACACACACATACAACGAACAACAACAAAATAAATCAGAAAAAGGGTCTTGCAAAAGTTGAGGCTTTCGGGAGAGGAAAAATGTGAAAAGTTTTTCCATTTCTATGAGGAAAACGCGCACACACTTCCTGCCAGAAAGCGCACCTGCAGACTTCCTACACTCTGATACGAATAGTACATATGTATGTAATATACATATACAACATAGCTATGTACAACTAACCTCACTCTATATGTAGGACGCTGCAAAGGTGTTCGTATTTACCAAAGAATGCGCATTGGAGATATTTGCTGCTTATGTTTGGCTGCATGGATATTGCTTTGTATTCAAAAATGTCATATGAACGTTGGCTCGTGAATCCAATGCAAATTATTAGTAAATACAGTACAGCAGTGCAGATTTTATATTATATTTATATATTTTATCAAGGAGATTCAAATCGGAACGAATTCTCCTATGGAAAGATTCACAAAAATAATAGTCTCGAGACAGAATCTATGGGGTCAAAGTGATATGAAAACGATAGTCAACCTAACTAACTAATTATTTATCTACTTAGCTAACTAACTAACTAACTAATTAACTAACTAATTAACTAACTAATTAACTAACTAACTTACTAACTAACTAACTAACTAACTAACTAACTAACTAACTAACTAACTAACTAACTAACTAACTAACTAACTAACTAATTAACTAACTAACTAAGTAACTAACTATCTAACTATCTAACTAACTAACTAACTAACTAACTAACTAACTAACTAACTAACTAACTAACTAACTAACAAACAAACTAACTAAACTAACTAAACTAACTAAACTAACTAAACTAACTAACTAACTAACTAACTAACTAACCAACTAATTAACTAACTAACTAACTAACTAACTAACTAACTAACTAACTAACTAACTAACTAACTAACTAACTAACTAACTAACTAGCTAACTAACTAACTAACTAACTCACTAACTAACGAGCTAACTAACTAACTAACTAACTAACTAACTAACTAACTAACTACCTAACTAACTAACTAACTAACTAACTAACTAACTAACTAACTAACTAACTAACTAACAAACTAACTAACTAACTAACCAAGTAACTAACTAACTAACTAACTAACCAAGTAACTAACTAACTAACTAACTAACTAACTAACTAACTCACTAACTAACTAACTAACTAACTAACTAACTAACTAACTAACTAACTAACTAACTAACTAACTAACTAACTAACTAACTAACTAACTAACTAAATAACTCACTAACTAACGAGCTAACTAACTAACTAACTAACTAACTAACTAACTAACTAACTAACTAACTAACTAACTAACTAACTAACTAACTAACTAACTAACTAACTAACAAACTAACTAAACTAACTAAACTAACTAACTAACTAACTAACCAACTAACTAACTAACTAACTAACTAACTAACTAACTAACTAACTAACTAACTAACTAACTAACTAACTAACTAACTAACTAACTAACTAACTAACTAACTAACTAACTAACTAACTAACTAGCTAGCTAACTAACTAACTAACTAACTAACTAACTCACTAACTAACGAGCTAACTAACTAACTAACTAACTAACTAACTAACTAACTAACTAACTAACTAACTAACTAACTAACTAACTAAGTAACTAACTAACTAACTAACAAACTAACTAACTAACTAACCAAGTAACTAACTAACTAACTAACTAACCAAGTAACTAACTAACTACCTAACTAACCAAGTAACTAACTAGCTAACTAACTAACTAACTAGTTAAGAAACAAAATAACTACCTTGTCGTCACTATGGGAGATATTTTCGAAGCAGATTGACCCAAGAAAGTAAAGATGCTTCTTCTTCTTTTTGTTTAGTTCAAGTGGCGCATAAGCAAACAATAACAAAAATATTTTTTTTTTCAAAAACACAGCAAAATCATTGTAAAAATTCCCTAAATTCATTACCGAATTTCGCAAACTGTACCAACATTTTCGACCAGCTGTGTCCGTGCACTATCGAGCTTCGTGCGCCTCAGCCAAGTTGTGAGTACTTATTCACAATTTAAACTTTTATATGAATTTCATTATATGTATGCGAAGCAAAAGTTTGTGCTGCCCACTCGATGGCAGCGAAAATCGAGCAAAGCATCGAAAATCGAGTCGAAATGTATTTGAAGAAAGTCTCAAATAAAAGAAATTGAAAATTGCGCTATTCGAAGACGCAAAGATGCGTTAGGTGCTGCGACATATGTGGCTGTGTGTATACATGTGTGTTTGTGTGTGTGTAAGACACACTCACCGTTCGCTCCCCATAAACGGAGGAATCAAATGTCGTATCTGCGATAAAAATTGCACATAAGATTTGCAGAAATCGAACGTAAGCAAGTTGCAGCAAATCGAAAATAAAAAAAGTAGCAAATAAAAAATGAAAAGAAACAAAACTAAACTAAACTCAAATGTAGAAAAATTCTTAAGCAGCAAAGAAAGTTTTGCTGAGCTTAGCAGAATTTAATTTTGCAACTTTTTACTAGCTTTTTATTTTACTACTAGTTTTGCTTCTAACGTTTTTCCCCTTTTTTTTTTACAAATTTTGTGCCTTACATGAATTTTGCTATTTTGAATTTTTTTATTTAAATCTTTTATATTTATTTTTTTTGTAAATGTAGAGCACAACCAATAAATATGTTAACGATGTATGACCAACGAGACTGACCTGCATCCTGCTGTGTGCTACTTTGACTGGCTTCGGGCTTTTGTGAGTGGAAAATATTTTCACAGTAACCGTATCAGACGCATAAGAAATGACCGAAAGTGGACCCTTTGCCTAACCTGCAGCGCTGCGCAAAACGAAAAATTTGGCATAAACATGTCGTCCTTGGCTTGAAACTGCGTGGTGATCGCTGCTCGTTGCTGGCGATGGTAACATGCTTAGTCCGAAAAGTCCGAGTGAAATTTCCGGTTCATTGAATGTCGAACAGTAACAAGACTGGAAGCATCCAGAAGTGTGCTAGTGTTGTCTGGTATTTTGTATGTGTATGTGTGTGTGTATTTGTGTGTGGGCGGGTGTATGTACGTGTGAATTTTTAAGCACCTCCTTTGGCAAACGAATTGGCCTTTTGCGGTTATGGAAATGGCTCAGGCAGCATGTGGCATGAGTGGCTACGGTGTGTTAAGCATTTGCGATGTGAAGTATGTTTCTTGTAAAAGTTTTATGAGGTGAAAAGTTTTGGATTTTTGTTTTGGTCAGTAAATTGGCTGCTAATTCAATATGGATATCATAATTATTTCATGAGTCTGTTTTGTAACGGCAGTTTTTCCAACTTTTCGAAATGATGAACAAGCGTTGTCAGATTTTGTACTAATCCAATTTTTTAAATCTGCTCAGTGACAATATGACCAGTTAGAATAACTACGAGTAATACACAATCCTAGCGACTTAGTGATCTCAAGAAGGCTATAGCCGGCACTGTGACCTTAGCCTATCTCCAAGTAATGCCCCTCAGTTGACACATTCATCCTAGAAGACCGAAAGTGCGCTGGATAAACCAAGTTTTAGACGATGCAAAGCGGCTCAGCCTACGAGGATGGGTAGCATTGGCCCCAAGTCAAGATGAATAGAGAAGGATTTTTAATGTTACTCAAGTTCTCCGCGGAAAAAGCACCTAGGGGAATACCTCGTCAGAGGTGCGAACTGGGACTCCAGAGGTATAGGAGATATACTAAAGTTCCTCTCGGTAGTTGGGCTCACAGATGAACTGTGAGTCCATGAAGGGGGCACAATAGATCTTTAGGTCGCGGTGCACTATCCCCACTAATAATAATAAGTTCTCCCCGAGCTGTATCGTTATGATGTGATGATTATAATCTTCAACTTATAGAATTTTGCCATTTGAGGTCAATTTTTCTGAAGTCATAGCAAATCAAGGGCCGGTTTGGGTTCTATGAAAGAGGCCACATTCCACAGTCGGATACGAAGTTTCGCCTGTGTTTGCTACAGCATCTTCAGCTTCATATACTGCTTAGACTTGGACTAGACAAATTATATAAGCTTTGGATCGAACATAGTCTACTGTTTAAAAAATTTTGTTACAATAATGTTGTTATAAAATGAAAAATGTATTCGAAGTAGACCAAAGAGACCTTCCTTTATCTCTTGTTTTTCAATTAACATATGTTTTTTTCTTTTAACATAATTTGCTTGCAGAAACCACATTGAAAAAACATGCTTTTAGAAACTGGAGGTTTTGAAATTGTACATATATCATCTACGACTGTACTGGATTAATACAAATGAAGCTCCATAAAAAAAAACTGTGTTATCACAGTAAAAATAATCGATTTATTGGAGCAACGAATTCTAGACTAACTTATCTCCCGAACTTCGAATGTCAACTGGCCACCAAGATCGTGGGATTTCTATCTTTGGGGTTTTGTAAAAACTCTGATCTATGCAAACAAACCACAAATACTTCTTGAGCTCAAAGCTAAGATTCAACACATCATTGCAATGATGAGATAGAGCCACAACTTAGCTCAAAAGTCATCCAAGTTAGAAAAAATTCAGTGCTTTGGGTGCAATTTGCTGGATGTTTCATTCCATACTTAATCGAGACATGCTTAATTGATCACAACTTGAGAACGGCTCGATCGATTTTATTGATATTTTTTCTTTGCATTTGTAATTTTCAAGACAAGATTTATGGGAAAGAAAATAATAATACCGAAAAGTAGTATCGAGACATAGGGTAAAATTCGGGGTCGAAAGAGTGAAATTACAAAAATTTCATCAGTCGCTAAGTAAAAATATTTTAAACAAATTTTTCCAAATTTTTAATATTTTGTATTTTGCTTAAAAAATTTTAAAAATATATTATTTTCTATTCTAAAATATTCTTAATCATAGAATAGTTCTCGTTAAAACACAAAAATTTCATCGCTCGATAATATTTCAGCTATCGACTTTTTTCTACTTCCCAATTCAAACATTGAGCAGAGCCCTGTGAAAATCTGTCAAATTTTAAACGTTTCACTTGTTATTGAGACTTGACATGAAATAATCAACGAAATTATGCAGCATGAAGCCATTTGGGCCAACACCTCATCACTTCATTCCGCACAATCTACGTCAATGCGACCAATGCTGCCAACGCCAATGCCGCAACAGCTTAAATTGGCCAAAAACCCCGAAAACAACGCCGACACTGTGTAGTCTCTACGGCATTGAAGTGATTTTCATGTTGAATACAAATTCTATCTAATTACAAGCAATTAGTGTGCGCCACTCGTTCGGCACAGCCGCCACGCCACTTATGCTGCTGTTGCGGCTGTCGACTGGCGGCTGGCGGCGGAGTTTCGTAGTCGAAGCCGCCTCGGCAATTCGACATTAATTTTATGCTGTTAAAACTAACCAAAGTAAAAATCCCACTGGATGATTTTAGCAAGACAATCGTTATGGCTATAGTGTAAGAACATTAACAGCAACAAAAACAACAACAATGACGATTATAACAACAACAATAACAACTATAAAGTAACAATAATGCTAAGAGCATTAAGCGCACTAAACTGAAATTTGTAAACTACAATACAATCACATAGCTTAAATGCAACACCAACACCAACAATAACAATAACAACACCATGAATATTTATATATATATATATATGTATAGAGCCACTATATGCCAGGCAGTTAGTTAAGTTAGTTGTATATAGCGAAGCATTAGCGTCAGACTTGGCAATGGCCGGGAGTGCGGCTAATTTAAATGTTGGGGTTTTGGGTTTTGTTATTCATTAGCTGCTCATTGGAATTATTGTTGTTGTTGTTGTTAGTGTTCGTGTTCGTGTTATTGTCGAATGCTTAATTTAGTGTCAGATGAAATGGAAGCGGCTAAACACAGATACAAATACACTTGTATCTATATGTTTGTATGTGTTGTACAATACCGACTGTAAATGGTTTAAGTAACAGTTTCGGTAATGTCCTGGTGTCGACATCAGTGGTGGTCGGCGAGATTGAGCGTAGCGTAATTGGATGTGGTGTGTATGTGGCTAAAATGGCGCCTATTGTTGTTGATAATGGCGCATCAATGAAACTATTGCCATGTTAATGCTGGTTGTCAGGATTTTACTCATTGCTTTTGAATTGGATTTTAAGAAAAAAATAGTTTCAAAAATCGATTTAACAGCTAACCCCAACTAACGCTTAAATAGTCGAAATATGTAATTCAAAAGTTGTTTATGGTTTGGTTTCAAAAGTTGGATAAAATATTATGACTTATGACTAACAAAGAAGATCATCGAGTTTAAGGAACTTTAAATAATATGTTTTTTATTTAAGTCTTTTGAACACAACTAGCAAGGCCCAGTGGCTTTGCTTTCATGAACTTTCTGGTTTCATTGAATTCATTTATTTCTAAAAATAATGTTGTTTCCTCACATAAGCAAACTTTTTACCTTGTCTGATGCTAATTTTCATAAATGCTGAACATATTAGATTTTGAAAACTTTTTTCAAGTCTGAAGTCCATGAACTCAATAACTCAAGTTTCTCTAAACCTTTTGTTGATCTTGTAAAATTTTGATGACAAATACTTGTCTAGTTATTTCTTATTTGAAGAGCTTTCACAATGCTTGAAGCCAAAATCCCATTAAATTATATTTCATTGTAAAGGGAACTCCAAAGGGTACAATATGGTGACAAAATTATTCTACCTTAGCAATGGATTTTTCGAAAAAAAAATCAGTAAAAAAAAAATTTTATAAAAAAAATTTGTTCGCTTAAAAATTGTTATTAGTAGATACTACGTACCTAGTGTTGCACATCAGAAGAAAGGTATGAAAAATACCTTTCGTTTGATACCCATATCGTTTTTTGATTGAATTTTGAACTTTGACACCGAGCCACGCCTTTTATAGGCGTTTCCTAGGCAAAATTTTTAGTTTGTTAGATGCAGGAGTCAACCCGCTATATAAAAGCATACTCATTTATTTTATTCACGAGGGTTCGCTATACTGTTGTTATGCCTCGACGAAAAAGTGGGGTTTTGGGGACATTTTTGTCGAAAACACAGTTTGAATGTATTTTGTTTGTATTGGTGTCAAGCAAATTTATTGGTCGTTAAAATATCTACAAACTTGCCAAAGACAGTAAAGCGACATTCAAAACGATTTAGGACCAATTATCATTTAAACGTTCAAAGACTTAAGCGACGAACTCGAATGAAATGAGCAAAATTCAAAGTCGGATTTCTCATCAACTAGAGCCAATCCAGCCAAACGCCTGGTGGATCTCAACTCAGTATACCTATAGAAAAGTCGCTCAGTAGATCCCCCGCTTGTTACTTTTTTCGACTAGCACAGTGTAATCAATTATTTGTAAACTATACTGTGACGAAAATTACTTTCTAAGTTCGTTTTTGGATTGTGCTTGAAAATAAAACCACTTCAATTATTCAGCGCAAAACGCGGTCAGGAACCAACCATCACTTTATTTACAAATTTACACTTGTTCTACTACTATTGCATGTTTCCCCTTTGCTTGCTCAACACAGACTTGGCTCACTGCGCTGCACACTGCTGCTTTTATACTGGTTTTCTTATCGCGCCGAAGTTTCTTGCACATTCCAGTTGTAAACTCTATCTCGATTGTTCTAGCACAGCTCATGACCTTCGTGAATCATCCTTGCCATATCGGAGTTATAGCCAACCGGCCGTACTCCAAAATGCATGCCTAAAAGTATGCTTGGAAAAGCATTCATGCATAGCACAGCACAGAGTGCCTCATCGCTACAATACATATTCGATTTTGTATTGCGATTATTTTCTGGGCGTTGTGAATTTTTAAAGGGGGCAGAAGCAATGTTTATCGTTTATGTGTGTATTCCTCTTTTGAAAAGCTTTCACAATATTTGAAGTCAAAAACATATTAAATAAAAAGGGAAATTTTTGCATTTGACAAACAAAGTATACTCATAAAGTGACTAGGGAAACAGTAGAGAGTGAAAAATTGCTAGTTTTGAACTGCCTTAAAGAATATCAATGTGTTTTATTTTTGAGCATAATCCAGGGAAACGAATGCGGGAACAGAACAATTTTTCGTTACAATTTAAAACGAAATAGCATTAACTACTCCAGCACCGAGAGGCAGTTGGCAGCGCGCAAATGTGAAAGGATGCGCTGGCAATTATATAATCACACAGCAATCTAATTAAAAATGACAATTTGCCGAGACCACAACAAGTGCACCGACAGTGAGCGCATTCTATATGCCTGCATATTTATCACTGTATAAATTTTTCACAATAAATACCAACGCCTGATGTCACATAAAAATGAAATGCAAAATAGAAAATGCAATAAAATGAAATGCCATGTGAATGGAGCCGGACAATGGCAGCATCACACACACATACAAACACTCGCGTACAATCTATCTAATTTTTCGCGCCATATGTGGCCGCCTAAGTCCGGTGGCGTGTGCCTATGCATTTCCGTAACTAATTGAAACCTTGTGCCATAAACCAGCGCACTAAGCCCACAATAAGCGCACTATCGCACGCCGGCAGCGGCAGCGGCGCAGGTGCCGAGGGCGACGCGCAACAAAGAGCGCAACTGTTGCAGCGAGTGCTAACAAGCATTCAACGTGTGCGTGTCAAAATGAAACGCAAAAAAAGGAAACCAACATTATGACAAAAACGAGAGCAGAAAAAGGGGGAGATTGCAGCAAAAGTCTCGTAAATAGAATGAAAAAATGTTTGTATGCAATGCGATTGCCAGCTCACTGGAGTATTGCAGGCAATGCAGGCGACAGTCACGCAATTGAACGCGCCATCTTTATTTCTATTTAAAAACGCACGCGCTTAGAAATTGAAAGGATTTCCTTTTAATCAAGCGAGTAAAATTTAATATGATTTTTGTCTGCAGCACTTCAGCCGCTTCGCCCGCAACAACACGCCGGTCGTCGACGCATTTCTGCTTCGGCTGCACACACGTATGTAAGCACATCTGAAGCATTATATAATGGCGGCACAAATACACCTACACATATACACTCATATGTTTGTGTGTGTGTGTGTTTGAACTGTAACAGGATCGTCACTCTGCAGCGCAGGGCGCAGTCATTGAGCAGCTCAACGGGTAACAGTTTTTAAGTAGCATTGAGTGCACTTGAAGATTAACGAGTGGTAGTAGTTTTATTAAGTGAGATGGTAATAAATTGAGTCATCAATTGATTAACAATTAGACTAGGATTTACTAAAATATGTTAAATACACATTGCAATCGAATTGTGATGATTGACTGCAAGGAATGTTAACGAGAGGCTCTTGACTGACTGATGGGCCGATTGATTGATAGATGGGTTTCGTGATTGTTTGGTTGATTGATTGAATAATTGGATTAAGTGTTTGGTTGGTTTATTAGCTGATTAGTTGGTTAATTAATAAGTTAAATGATTGGTTGGTGAGTTGATTGATTGGCTAATACATTGGTATACTGATTAATGGATTGAGTGCTGAGTATACTTCTTATTTGACTAAGTGTATTCATTGATGGATTAAAGAAAGCATTCATTCATTGATTCATTGAATTCATTGAACCAATGAATCGGTTGATTTATTCACTGCATAACCGATTATTTGGTTACATAATCAATTGTTTGTTCAAATAATTGATTGATTGCATAAATATACAGCAAATTGATTCAAGGGTCGATTAATTGATTAACTATTTCAATAAATGAGTTATTCATTAAATGGTAAATTTATTGATTTAGTAATTTTTTCATGGATGAATTAATTTTGATTAATTAATTGATGATTCATTGATTTGGTATATACAGTCGTGTCTGGGTATAGTGAACCCCCTATATAGTGAACACCTCGATATAGTGAACACCCAATTTTGATACAAGCCTCTAAATATAGAAAAAAAGTGTTAAGCAAAAAATAAAAAGTGTATTTTGAGCAAATAAAACGAGTTTTTGAACAAAAATGTTAACCTTGATATAGTGAACAACCTCAATACAGTGAAAAGGCCTTGCAATAATTCGTTCACTATATCCAGGTACCACTGTATATTAATTGATGAATTTCTAGGTATACTTACTGGTTAACTGACTTATTATTCAATCAATTGTTTGGCTAAATAGTTGATTGCATATTCGAAAACTTAATTGGTTACCTATTTGAAAACACGGCACATTTACTCATTAGGCGATTAATGGGATTATAAATCATATGAAAAGTGGATTCATTGGTTAATCAAATGAGATATTTTAGTTCAGTCATTCATTGATTCGTATAATTGATGATTTTGTTGATATATTCATTCATTCACTCATTTATTCACTAATTGTTCGGATAAATAGTTTATTGCATGCTTGAAAAATTAATTGATGAATTGTTTGAAAATACGACGCATTGAATCATCGGTCGATTAATTCAATATTAATTATGTAAATAGTTGATAGATCAGTTAATTAATTTATTGATTTACTAATTGAATAAATAAAACATTTCAGTTCAGTCATTCATTGATTCAAATAATTTATGATTGCATCGAGATATTCATTGGTTAGTAAACAAATTTTTTGGTTGATTGTTCGGCTAAATAATTGATTACATATTCGAAAAACTATTTGATTACTTGTTTGAAAATACGACACATTTATTCGTTAGTCGACTAATTAAGTTGTTAATTATATGACAGTTGTTGGATTGATAAATTAAATTATGGATTTATTAATTGAATAAATAGACATTTTAGTTCAGTCATTCATTGGTTCATATTCGAATGGTATGTTCGAAAAATTAATTGACTAATTGTTTGAAAATACGATTCATTGATCGATTGTGTGAGTACTTGACTGATTAATTAATTTATTAATTTGGAATTAATGAGTGAGAGATTGATTTATTCATTAATTTCATTAATTACCAAATGATTCAGTCGTTCATTGATACTAATTATTAATTATAAATTAAAAAAAATATTATTATTACTAATAATTATAAATGATGAATTATCAGGTGTACAACTTTGCTTCCGCCGTTTTCTGATAGGTGGCTGTACCGGCTGAGGCTTGTTGAAATACATAGATGGTAATGCCTTTAAAGTGAGTGTGGACAGTGCCTAACGAATTGTCATCGCCGTTTCAGTGACAGTTGTTCTTGTTTTCGTATTATTCACGCTCGAAAATGTCCGTTTATGTGCCCAATTCTCGCCATTTGCGGGAAGTTTTACTTTTCTGTTACAATTCGAAAAAAATGCAGCTGAAGCGAATCGAATGCTCTCAGAAACTTACGGTGATGCTGCTCTGAGTGAAAGAACGTGTCGGGAGTGGTTTCAACGTTTTAAAAATGGTGATTTCGACATGACAAAGTCATCCTCCAACACGACAATGCTCGGCCTCACGTCGCAAAAGTGGTCAAAAAGTACCTGGAAACGCTGAAATGGGAAGTCTTGCCCCACCCGCCGTATTCCCCAGATGTCGCCCCTTCTGACTTCCACCTATTCCGTTCGATGGCACACGGCCTGGCAGATCAACATTTTCAATCTTTCGAAGAATTGGAAAAATGGATTGCTTCATGGATAGCGTCAAAAGAGGACTCCTTTTTTCGAGCCGGGATCCGAAAATTGCCGGAAAGATGGGAGAAAGTTGTCGCTAGCGACGGACAATACTTTGAATAATACATCTGTAAGCACTTTTTCGCAATAAAGCTTTTAATTTTGGAAAAAAACGGCGGAAGCAAAGTTGTACAAAGTTGTATACAAGTTGTTGATAATTGATATATTTATTGGTTATTTGAGTCATTAGTTGCTTGATTGTTTACCTTACAATTGATTGGTTTTTCGTAGAATGAATAGTTTTCATATATGTAAGACGGATTAATTCATTGGGTTTCAATAATTGATTGATTGATTATATGAGTGCTGGCTTAATTGGTTGATTAAATCGTTGAATTATTGATTGAATTAAATTATTTCATTATGTGTTACATTGATTTCTTGTCTCAATAACTGATTCATTGACAGATATATTGACGAATTCATTGATGAATTCATAGATTTATTGATTATCTTTTGATCAATTGTTTTGATAGGTAATTTTTTTATTACTTCAATAAATAACTAATTGTTTGAATATACGATCGATTAATTCATTGAACAATTAAATGACTGATTAACTTTCTGAGTGGTTAATTGACTTGTTGATTAATTGATAGATTTATTACTGATTAACTATTTTTGAGATTAATCATTTAATTGAATAAATTAATTGAAATTTTAGAATAAATTATTAATTAATTATTATTAATAAATTATTTACTATTAATTAATTAATTCAAATTAACTTATTAATTAATTCTTTTTGAATAATTTAATAATTTATTGTACTTATTAATTGCAATTTTGATTTCTTATTGCATTACTTTATTTTCTTATTCATTCATTGATTAGTTTTTTTCAGTAATTCATTGAAATATGTGTTCAATTATTCAATCACTAATCCATTCTTTAACTTATTGATTGTTTCGTTCACTCATTCGTTTATTCAATCGTTCACTAATTCAATCATTCGTCTTTTTATTATTCATTCATTTATTCATTTGTTTATTTATACAAATTTAATCATTGGGGCATTTAATTATTCCTTTACTAATTAGTAAATTGATTGATTGATTCTTTAATTTATTGTTTGAGTCATTGATTGATCAACTTATTCAATTGTTCATACATCCATTCTTCTATTCATTCATTCATCCATTCATCCAAATGTTAATTCATTTGTTCTTTCATTAATGCATCCATTAAATCAATTATTCTTCCTTTTATTTATTCATTTGTTCGCTTATTTTTTTTTTATAATTTGAATATTTTAGATTCGAAAAATTTGTCACTTTATAGTCAAATTTGTTGTTTGTTTCTGGCGAGCCGCTCTTCCAAGTCAAATGCAGCCCTGGGCGTTTGCGCAGCGTGTTTGCTTAACTGCTGCATATGCAGGCATTGTCGCTGCCGCTGCACTCATGTCTCCATATACATACACATATACATACATAAGTACATACATGTATGTAGCAAGTGTGCCTGTATGTGTGAGTGTTGCTACCGGCGAGCACTTGCCGTTTGTGCGCCTAATCAGGCAAACGAGCGGAAATGCAGGCAAACGTGTCGAGCATGCAAAATGCGGTGTTAGTGCGCCGAGAGCAGAGCCGTGAACCGGACTTAAATATTTGTGTGCACTTTAAAAGCGAATATAAAGCAGTGGCAGCAAAAAAAAAGAATCCACACGTTGAAACGCTGCAAAAACACGCAGCACCACTCGTGCGGCCATGTGTCTGCATGCATTTGTGGCGTGTGGTGTGTGCTTGATGGGTGGGCGAGGAATTTCGAGAAATTTTCACTTTTTTTGAACCAATTGCCAAAGCGAAAAACTAATCAGAAGCAATAAATGCCACATCACCGCATCCACTTCACAGTGCCACCAGTGCCGCAGCGCAGAGTTGTGCAAACTTTTGCCCAGCACTGTCGATTTCTCTTTTGGCGGCTTTAAATTGTTGAAACTTGCATATGAAACAATATTTTGTCAATGTTAAAAAGATTGGCGCACACTGCACAAAAAAACACGATAAACGCCTTCAAATCGTGTGGGGAGGAGTTGCCATGGCGGTTAGACGCGCCAGCGTGTGGCGCAGTTCATTGATTTTAAATTTCGGGCAATAAATTTTCTGCCAGGCTGGACATGCCAAACCGAAAGTTTCATAACTCCGACGCTTGCACGCGTCCGCACAGACAAACACACGCGACAGCATATGGCGGCACTTGCCGCAAACTGCATGCGGCCGCATATGCACCGCGGGCGCATGGCCCAGCCGCCGCAGCGGTAAAATAGAAAGAAAAAGCAAGGCGGAAAAATGAAAAATCTCGTTGCTCCCTCAAAAGCATTTTGCCACGTTGCAGCCGAAGGCGGCCAGTTCAAACACTCCGGCAGCTTTGGGCTTAGCGGCCGCGCTCCGGGCGCCATTGGCACTGCTGTCGCTGACCGCCAATCGTGTTGCTAAACTCGGATTAAATTTCAACTCGCATGTGCATAAATTATTTTTACTCGCTCGCTCGCTGCTTCGCCCATTTTTGGCGCTTACAGTTTTTTAGGGTTTTCTCTTTGGGGGGTTTTGGTGTTGTTTTTTCCTCACTGTACTCGTATCTGGCGCCTTGAAAAGCTTTTATTTTTGTGGCCATAACCACTTATGCAGTGCTTGAACTAACCCACCTACAGATGCGGCAGTGGCCAGCGGCGGGCGGCATTTGTGATTGCATTGAACTCAGCTGGATGGCGTTAAATTGCACTCGGCTGTGCATAAAAATTTATACAAACAGACACACCCACACGCATACATAGAGACAGACAAGCACATATTCGTACACATTGTACGTTCATGCTGCTTGCTCGTAGTTAATAGTTTTTAATCCTTTTTTCTGTTGTTGGTTTTGTTTAAACTGAATTTAGTTGCCAAAATCTTGCAGTGGCCGGATTATTGGCATTTTTTTTATCCAATATTCTGATCAATAAATTTCCATTGTGCTATGCGCAGAATATTTGTGAAATGTTTTCACCATAAAAACAATAAAAGTTAGAATGTTTTATTCAAATATCTCTAAGCTGAGTTATAAAATAGTTTCTTTAATAATTGAATATTTTAATAAATATTATTCATTTAAATTTATTGAACAACAAGTAAGCGAGCTTTTTTTGGTGACTAATAAATAGACCGCAACTAATACATGTAACCCTTTCGAACCAAAAGTTGCCTGAGAGCAACTTCATCTATTTGTCATCTTATAGTAAAAGCTACGATTGATTTATGGGTTTAATTTAAGTAGGCAACAACAAACTAATATTTTTAGAAGTGAATTCAAAACAAACTACAAAAATTGTACTGTTATTCCCAAAGAAAATTTACAATAATTTGCAGCGATATCAGGGAAAGTTTGTGTTCTAATTGAAGTCTACGAATTACGCGCATTTGATCAAAACCATGTTTCTGTAATAATTTTTAAATAAAATCAAAAAGTAATAATTTTGTATTTTTCCATAAATATGAAATAATTTTTCTGTGGTTAAAAAAAATTGATAAAAAAATTATTTAACCCGTTTTAAGCTAAAATTGTTCAAAAGTAAACTCGCTTTAGAACTCCAACAAAGAGGCGTGGCGACTACAAATGTCGTGTGCACTCTTCTTAGGAAAGTTTTTCATGATTTAAATACCAAAAAGCAATATCGAGACAGAGGGTAAAATTCGGTGTCGAGAGGGTTAACTCTATTGGAGACATGTCAACTTTGACTATTTTTCCTATAGACCAATTTTTTAGTTGTTTACCAATGTTCTGCAAAGTGACTAACGTGATTTACATGACTTTAAGTCACTTCACAACACATCACATCACAAAAGCATTACGCGTCGTCACATCGCATCATATTGAAACGCATCACGTCACATCGCACTACATCACGTCACATCATATTAGATCACATTACATGACTTTACATAACGTCACATAAAATCACATCACTTCACATCACATCGCATAACTTAATATCACATCTCATCTCATTACCTGATCAGATCACATCACATCTCATTACATTACATCACAAAATATCACATCACACCATATCCATTAACATCACATCACATCTCATCCAATAACATCACATCACATTACAGCACATCACATCACATTACAGCACATCACATCACATCACATCACATCACATCACATCACATCACATCACATCACATCACATCCAATAACATCACATCACATCACATTACATCACATCACAGCACATCACATCACATCACATCACATCACATCACATCACATCATATCACATCACATCACATCACATCACATCACATCACATCACATCACATCACATCACATCACATCACATCACATCACATCACATCACATCACATTACAGCACTTCACATCACCTCACATCAAATAACATCACATCACATTCAATTGCAATTCATCACATCCAATAACATTATATCAAATAATATCACCTCAAATAACATCACATCACATCAAATAACATCACACCAAATTATATTAGATTACAATACATAACGTCAAATAACATCCAATAAGATCACATCAAATATCATCACATCACATAAAACAACATCACATCACGCATAATTACAATACATAACATCACATCCAATAACATTACATCAACTAACATCACGTCAAATAAAATCACATAATATAAAATAACATCGCATCAAATAACATCACACCAAATTACATTCGATTACAATACATCACGTTACATTACATCCAATAAGATCACATCAAATAACATCACATCACAATAAATAACATCACATCAAATCACACATCACAGCAAATTACATCCATGCGACAAAAATCAAAAAAATTCAAAACACACAAAACTGCGTTTTCAGTTTTTCCCTCTGATGTCAGGATTTATTTTAAAGGACTTTGAAATTTCAAGGATATGTTTATTACAAAAAATTATTTTAAAAATTGAGCGCATTGTAGAACAATATGGGTATCAATTGAAAGATAAAAAAGCTTAGAATCTTAAGAAATTTAATGTTTTAATGCAAACGGACGAAGCGGTATTGAAAATATCCTTTTAAAACTTATCCTTGAATATTCTATTTGAATATTCTATTTCCAATAGTTTTTTTTGAAAAAAACATATCTTAAGGACTAATATGTACATTACTCGGACGCTTGTCCAATAACTAAGTACACATATCCTAAAAAATTACAGCAAGATTTGAGTTAGTGCGTCTTTTGAAATTCTTTCCATTTAATTTGTCACAGACCAGCAAGAAGCACAGCGAAGAGCTACAACAAGATTTCATTAGAATCAAATGTTGCTTTTAAGGATTTCAAAACAATGCTAAAATAAACTTAACTATTTGAACACAAATGAATAAAACGGACCCTGTATACTTACCAACTCTTCACATAAATCCACTAGAAATCGTTAAATTCTCATTGAGTATTGAATCGAGCATTCATAATTGATCGCCTCGCTGACGCGCTTCACACATCCTGTAATAATTTAGCTGATTTTCCAAGTCTCTGCGTGCGTGTGCCCCCCAACTTTGCTACTACTAATTTATTGCTAAAACAGTAGTCTCGTTGTTGTTGTTGTTGCTGCTGCTGCTGTTGCACTTAGCACAAGCCATGACTATTAACCTCGCTCAACTTGTTATTTGTTGCCATTACAAAGGCTGTATGTGTGTGTGTTGTTGTTGTTGTTATTGCTGTTGTTATTGTGCATTTGAGTGTGGCAACGCATTGCGAATGCCTGCAGCCACCCCCACCGGATATCTACACCAACTATATACACTATTATGTAGGTATATATGTACTGCGATTGTGAGTATGTCTTTACCACTGCCAGCGATGTCCTCACTCGATACCTACTCGTCGACGTCGTCGCAGTTGATTATAAATTGATTGGCGTACGTTTAGCGAATTAGGTCGATTGCTATGGGCCGACGGGTCATGAGAATGCAACTGTTTGCTTATGCGTCTGTCCGTTTGTGCTCGCTTTAAACTACTAACTGGCATTCTGAGTTAGTTTCGATATTTATGGAAACGCGTAAAAAATTCACTACATGTTCAAATTTGGGTTCGGTTAAGTACTTAAAGCAGTGCAAGACAATTAATTCGTAAAGTCGGATGTAATTTTCTAAATTACATGCTCACATTTTTTTATGAGATTGAAAAGCCATTAAAATTTATTATATTTCCGTTTAAATGTTAAATTTTGAATAAAAAACAAAACACAAATTTAAAATTCTAGTTTAACTAATTTTCGAACTAATTTTCTAAAATATTCCATGCGACAAAAATAAAAAAAATTTATTATATACTTGCGAAACTAGGGGGCCAAAGGTAGTAAAGGTAAAAAGGTAAAGGGTAAAAGGTATTGAAAATTTCCTTGTAAAGCTTTATCCTTGTTGCACGGTGTTATAAACACATTTTAAATAATATTCGTGTTATATCCGTTAAATTTGTTTGTGTTCGTCTACACTAAAGCTCAAAATTTAGTCATAACTAGAAAAAAGACAAAAAGGTACAAATTCTGTAAAGTAGATGGTAAGCGTAACACTTGTCCTTTACAGCTCCCACAAAAAAGGTCCAACGGACTTAAATCGCAGCTCCGAGGCGGCCAATTGACTTTAGAATTATTCGATTTTCAAAAACGGTGCCCAAAAGTTCGATTGTTACATTGGCTGTGTGGGTTGTTTCGCCATCCTGTTGAAACCAAATGTCGTCCATGTGATCCGCTTCAAGTTTTTGAAACAAAAATTCGTTGAGCATGGAACGGTAACGCTCGCTATTGACTGTAACGGCGGCTCTTTGTTCATTTTCAAAGAAAAATGGCCCAATGATGCTGCCGGACCAAAAATCGCACGAAACTGTTACCCTTGTGGTTGCATTGGCTTCTCAATGGTGACGTGTAGATTTTCCGAACCCCAGATGCTACAATTTTGCTTATTCACATAGCCTCCGAAGTGAAAATGGATCTCATCCGAAAAGACGATTTTTCGGTTAAAATGTTCATCATCAGCCAAACGATCTTGAGCCCATTGGGCGAACTGAAAACGTGCTGGATGGTCATGAGCCTTCAGTTCTTGGACCAATTGAATTTTGTAAGCCTTCATACCGAAATCTTTAAGTAAAACTCTCATTAAAGAAGTGCAAGAAATGTTCAATGGCGAGTTGACGTTGATGGATTTTCACGCACATTTTCGGCTACAAAAGCAATGCTTTCGGCTGTGCGCACTGCATGAGAACAGGAACGGGTTGTTTGGTCCATTAACGATTCAGTTTCACTAGCTTGCTTCACAGATTGATCCTCAAACTGAGTTGAAGGCCAATATTTGTTTTGAATTTTTTTTTTTTATTTCTTACAGTTTGGGTTGAAGACTCTGTACTTTGAAAGTAAGTTCTCAATATTTCCCAATTTTGTTCAAGCGTATAGCATCCCATTTCGTAAATGTCAAACTTTTAACTAAATCACAAACAAATTCCAAACGCTAGATAGACCACTCTGTATTTAACACTTTCAGAACCAATGCTTGGTACGCTAAATACAAAAAATCACCAATCAAAAATTAAATATTTCCAGAAGAAGAAAAGAGCTGCTGAGCCAACGAAAGCAAAGATATTAATATAAAACTATACAAAAAGCTGTCTTCCAGTTAAGGAAAAAATTTATAAAAATTGCATTTTGGAAGTAATTAGAATTAATTTAGGAAAATTTTGAGCTGTGACGACTTTGTACTTCTTAACTTTCTGATTTACTGTCTTAGCCACTTCGATATTTAGCATGGGCGCTAAGCTCAAACGCACAAGACTAATCAATTTCCAGCAATTTTGATTTGGTGCTTAAAAGGTTAAAGCAATTGAATTTGATTATCTGCAATTTTAATTAAAGAGTAAGTTATAACATTAAAAGGTGCGCAGCCGGAAAAGTGTTGGTTTGAATAGTATTTACAGTGCGAATAGTGACAGGGTTGCCAAACGATTTCAATAAATTTGATGTATGCTTCAAATATTTGAAAAATAATTTGGAATTAAAAAAAAAAAAATAAAAATTAATGTTTAGTGTCAAAATTATACGTCTAAGCATACTTACAATAACTTTTAATAACCAAAGAGTTTCCGCTGTAAGTCACAAGGCGACATAGGTTTGAGTGTTCGCACAGTCAATTTTAAGTAATCAAATCAAATGAAAGTTATAACCTGTGAATTCTTTCATAAAAAACTCATCAACTGTAGTAGCTCACCTAATACGACTACGAAGTTAATAAGTCTTAATAAGTTTTTCAGATGGTCACCCTATATGCAAAGCATAAAAATGCAGCAACCAACTGAACTAACTACTTGTACAATTTTCAGTGAAAACGTGGAAAATAAAACACAATAAAGAAACAACGTGCCGGCAGCTCAAACAAGACAATAGCACAGAAATAACACAGAAGGAAAAAACTGTGCAACAACAACAACGACTAACCTTTGCTGGTACATGCAAAATACTGCAAAAATTCCTAGCAAAAGAAAATGTGTAAAAGAAAGTGAAAGCGCACTAATTTATTAGCATTTAACGTTTGATGATTGCAATAAATTTCATTAGCGTTAGTGAGGAAAATAAAAACGTGAACGTACAGTGGACAAAAGCGCTAAAAGAGAATAATTTAGAGTTGAGACAATGTTTAGAGAAAGCGGGTTTACAGAAAGTTGGACTATATAAAGATTTTTTTTATATATCAATCTAACGTAGTGATTTGTTAGTGTCTTCAGTATTCGCTATAGAAAATTTTTACTCTATTTCAATTTTTTTTTTTAATTTTTAGGTGAAAATTTACATCCAAAATGTTTTAGAATATTTGAATAATTGCACTGTGCGTGAAATTTGCCCTTAAAAATTTAGACATGGGGTGACTACTGGGTGACTTTTCTATAGGTATACTGAGTTGAGATCCACCAGCCGTTTGGCTGGATTGGCTCTAGTTTAAGAGAAATCCGACTTTGAAGTTTGCTCATTTTAGTCGAGTTTGTCGCTTAAGTCTTCGAACGTTCAAATGCTAATAGGTCCTAAATCGTTCCGAATATCGCTTTACTGTCTTCGGCAAGTTTGTAGATATTTTAACGACCAATAAATTTGCTTAAGACACCAATCCAAAACAAATACATTGAAACTGTGTAATTGCGATATGTGCATTTCTTGGCGCAGC
Organism: Melieria omissa; assembly: GCA_963971225.1. Taxonomy (NCBI): domain Eukaryota; kingdom Metazoa; phylum Arthropoda; class Insecta; order Diptera; family Ulidiidae; genus Melieria; species Melieria omissa. The sequence goes on along the minus strand of OZ020267.1, from coordinate 126,389,761 downwards.
GCAACGTGGCGTATGAGTGTCATTTATTTATATTAATATTACAATTAAATGACACTTATACGCCACGTTGCGCTGCGCCAATTTTTTGGATTGGAGTCTTAAGCAAATTTGTTGGTCGTTAAAATATCTACAAACTTGTCGAAGACAGTAAATCGATATTCGGAACGATTTAGGACCTAGTAACGTTTGAAAATGAGCAAACTTCAAAGTCGGATTTCTCTTAAACTAGAGCCAATACAGCCAAACCAACTTAGTATACCTATAGAAAAGTCACCCAGTAGGTCCCCCCATGTCTAAATTTTGGACTTGCACAGTGTTATCAAATGAAACTTCACTAATACTTGTAAAATTTTTTTTTCATCATTAATCCAAGCAACTCAGCTCGAGGCAAACATTTTCTATAACAAAAACTTCGATATAATCGCATTCGAATAGTCTACAAAATACCTGCAAACGGAACTGAGTGCTGCGCTATTGTGCCAACTAAGACTGTCACTTCCTGTATGGTCGCTGAACGATGCACATACACACACACACACGAACGCTGCAACTAACACACTGACACCGACACATCAGCAAAGCGAAAAACCCCTGAGCGAAGGCAAGCAAATGTGCGTCTAAAATTAAACGTTAGACGGTTCGCTACGCTTTTTGTGCAATGCAACTTATGAAATATTTTGCGCTTGTGGGCGATGACAACAGAGACGGCGTGGCGGCATATAGCTAAACGGTGACGCCAACAGCAGCGAAACGCTTTGGCAGTGTTGCCACGCTTTTTGCGGTTTTCGAAGGAGGTAGTTGTTGTCGTTGTTGTTGTTTTGTTGTTGTTATAGCGGTTGTTTGTTGGCATTTAATGTGGAGCGTTCAGTGGCGCTGAAAATGCTGAAAATGCGTTTTGCATAAAGACACAACCGAATGCAAGCATAGAAAATTTAGACACACAAACGCACACAAACACACACACACACTCACAGAGACTTGTGCAAAATCAAGTGGTATCTACTAGGCATCGCAATCCCGGGATCCCGGGATCCCGGACTTTTTCCAGTCCCGAAAATCCCGGGATTCAAATCTTTTAATCCCGGGATTTTCGGGATTGCAAAAGATGCTTCAAAGTTCAAATGAAATAAATTTAAAAGCACAAAAACCCAATTCCTTATCTGACGGAGGAGGGAGGGGATAGAGGGCGTCTTTTGCAAAAGGCTTATAATTATTTACTAAGCATTCAACCAACAAGTATTGAATCTGAAGAATGTTTCTCTTCAGCAGGGTTTATTTGCAATAAATTTCGCTCTAGATTAGAGGGCAAAACATTTAATGCCTTAGTATTTTTAAGATCTCAGTTTTTAGTTAATCACAACGCTTAACTTTTTTATCGAAATAATCGAAGTAAAACTAAAAGTATCAGGTGTACAAGTACAAAACCGCCGTTTTCCACTGGGTGGTGCCACCTTTGGAAATCAGTGAGAGAATTCCGATCAGAAACATCACATGGCAAGCTAAGATATCGGTTAACAACTCCACATCATCTCGCTTGTTTATTCTTATTGTCCATTTTTTGTTGGTGCGTGAAGATGTCGAAATTTGAACCGAATAAGCGTCATTCGCGGGAGATTTTGCTTTTCGCGTTTCATTCGAAAAAATCTGCAGCTGAAGCGCGTCGAATGATTGTAGCAACTTATAGTGAGTCGTGTATCAGTGAAAGAACGTGTCGAGAATGGTTCGTGAAATTCAAAAATGGTGATTATGACGTGAAAGACAAGGATCGGCCGGGTCCCGTGAAAAAGTTTGAAGATGCAGCTTTGGAGACTCTGTTGGATGAAGATTCTTGTCAGACGCAACAAGAACTCGCGGATTCTTTGGGTGTGACTCAGCAATCCATCTCCCTTGCTATACGCAATAAAGCCTCAAATTATGAAAAAAAAACGGCGGTTTTCTACTTGTACACCCAATACTAACAAATTAACTATTTTATTTTTTTTATCAAATATGCGTATATATGTACTTTATGATACATTTGATGCAAAGCAATAAGTTATGTTAAGTGTAATTTTTGGATAAAACAAAATGTTATCAAACTGAAGTTAAATGTCAAATGAAAAACTTTTAAGTTAAACAAAATGTTGTCAAGGATGACTATGTTTATTTATTTGATTTAAATTTAAACTGACAATTTTGAATGTAATTGACAACTGATTGTAAATGACAACTGGATTTTGGTGATGTGCCGCGCACAACCAACCACTTCGACGACTCAACACCGACTGCCTCCCTTTCCGCCTTACAATGTGATTAAATTCAAGATAAAAAATCTTAAAACTACCCCAAATGTGATTAAACTGTGTCCATTTTTATGGTAAATATATTATAAACAAGTATTTATGCAATTTGGTAAAATTGTTTTTTTTTTTAATTTGTTATTTGAATCCCGGGATTAAATCCCGGGATTTGACTTTTCAATCCCGAAAATCCCGGGATCGCAAAATGGCAAAAAATTGCGATCCCTAGTATCTACATACATACATGCATAGACATTATACAGAGATATGTATGAATGCCGGCTGCAAAAAGCCTCAGTTAGAGAAGAAGCAACGCAGCAACAGCTGAGGTGCTGCCGCTGGTGTTGTTGTTGCCTTTGCATAATAATTTATTCATTATGCAGAGAATTTATGTTAAAAGTTTCTTGCCGAAAGTAAGCAAGCAGCCAACCAAACAGCGCCAACTGATGACTGAGGTCGAGGCGGCGTTGGCGTCGACGTGGGCCGGGCGTGCGGCAACGTTCGGTGCGTTTTCACCTCTTGTCAGGTCGAAAATACACTCGCACTCACACATTCAGCTGAAAGTGTTTTTCATGTGCGGTTATTTTGTGTTCAAGAATGCTTACAAGAATTTTTCGCTGCGTGTGTGTGTGTGTGTGTGTTGGTTTGCTTGTGTGCTCTGCTGTTTACCTGCATACAAACTACTCGTATTTTGCATATGTGCTGGCATGTGTGTGTTTAGCGTGCTTTCAGTATTTATACTCACATATCTATTCCATAATAACTTCTTTAGCGGTGCAAACTCTATGCGGAAATATTTCAACCCTAAAAGCACAAAGGTGCAAGTTGAAAATAGGAAAATTTTGAATCTATTCCATATACTGCTGAATGTTTTTTCAAACAAATTCAAGAATGTGATAGATAGTATAAGATCGATACATCATTTAATCAATCAATCTGTCAGTCAGGACAAATAATTAAATATATAAAGGTTTACTCATTAGATAAACGGAAATTACTTTGTTTAAATCAGGCACTTCCAAGTCCTGTTCAGGTGGAATTGACTAAATTTAAACCATTAGTTTGCATTGCATTATCTCCGATGACGCTTTTGCATCAATTTGAGCGCGAATCTGATTTAAGACCTGCAAATTAAAAAACAATTTCTATGTTCCTTTAATATCAGAATTCTTTGTATTTCCATAACTTTATAAAGGTTTTGATGATTAAAAAAAAAGATGCAATGGATGTTAACACGATGCGATATATGCACTTGTCCTGCTTTACCTTTACTTTTAGAAGGATGAACTACTGAAGCAACTTCTTCTTCGATAAGACTATTCGCTGTCAAGTAAACTTCTTTAGAAGCTCTAACTTAGTAGTTCAATGAGTGATTTTATCGACTGCATTTGGCATCACAATGGACCTTCTATAAAGGGTTCTGGTCATGTTTTCATTTAAAACAATGCTTAAATTATATGATCTCATATATGATTTGAGTTTGACCGAACGGACGAACTTCTAAACAGTTTCTTTACGGCTGCATATCTCACAAAAGACAGCAGATAGGCTGGGATCTATGCGGAAGAACTGAACCTTATGCATCGATTTATTTAGTAATTTATTTAGCCAATTAACAAATGTCCTTACTGGCTATAGGAAATATTAATAATTGCAAACTACAAGTTACTTAAACTAGTTAATAACAAACCCTTCGAAAATAACTCTTCAAAATCGGTAACATTGTTTAACCGTTTGGCAGCTACGCAGCGCCATCGCGCTTCGATATTTCGTCTCTAAAACAGCTGAGCGGCGCGATAGCGCTGCCATTTCAGTACAAGTTTGTCGATCGTCGTGTTAGGTTGTTTCTGGCCGTTCATGTGTTTTATAAATAAAAGTGTTCTTTCTCAAGTTTAAAAAGTACGATACATCAGTTTTTATTTTTAAAATATTGTTTTTAAAACTTTTTTCCGCATTGAAAAACGTAGCCATGTCGAGTGATGACTTTTCTATGAATTTTCTATAGCAGTTTTGGAATGTATTAGCATTTTGATAGTTAGCTGCCAAACGGTTAAGGGGGTCAATACGTGTAAACGGTATATTTTTGGAATCGCGCATACGCCAGAAAAAATTAATGCAACGTACAATTTTTTTTCATTCTTTTATTAAAAGGTAGCAGTGCAAGAAAACAAATTTTTTTTTTGCGTGCTCAAAATGCCGGCGGTGGTGGGGCTCCAACGTTGGGCCCAAATTCTAGTAGAAGTTGTGCCGGTGCCTCAAGAATCATCTGAAAAAATATTGCTAAGTTCTATGTTTCAAAAAGTTGCTGCCTGAACTTTAGATCAGTGGAACTAAAACTTGCCGAGATATTCTATTTCCATTATCAAAAACCAGTGTTTCGAAATAATTCAGTTTAAACTTTGCGTTACCGATATCATGCGGAACGAATTGACCATCAATAAAGCGCTGCTACAGGGGAACGGGTCATCAGAATTAAAAACCACTTGAGAGGGATATTCTTAAGACCCCCTGGAGTCTATTTCACCAAAAAAAATTTGTTGAAAATTTTGTAAATGTACACGTATTGACCCTTTTAACTCCGAAAGGGCCCTAGATAGAGGTGCATTTCTAGCGTATTTCGCATATTAGCATCTAAATAAAAGATATCCACCCTCCGCAGACTCCGTTTTATGTCCCTTTAAAGGCTATTCTTGATAAAAGATCCGGGCAAGCAATAGATCCACTCATTACACTGCCTACAAAGGAACATGCAAGAACTGATCGCCTAGCATGTAGTGACTTTAAGTTCACTAGAAGACAACGAGAGCTGTAGGATGGTATTGAATCACTGAAGTTCAGCGAACACAAAGCGAACTGAATGAAACCTTTCTGCATGCGTTCAAGCAAGCAGATATGTTGAAACTTATTTATGTATTGGGATTCAATGGATTGTATCACCTAGGAGAAGACAGATGTCGAATAAGATAATCCTAATAATGCTAGATAATCAAAAGTTCTAGATAAATGCATGCAGTAGTCGATGAAGATAACCTCTAAACTGGCACTTGAATGTGTCCAAAAACTTATTAGATACGCCTACGGTAACAGGGTAACTCCGATGTGGGTAACAGACTACGTCGACACTGAGCAAACTGAGTTAGCAGATAGTCTACCTAAGAAGATGACAGAACAAGACTTTTTGGATCCGAGGAATGAAATCTAGTCAAGAAGTCATAAGAACCTGGCTGACAGTTGGGTGACTTAAGTGCACATTGATAGGGTATTGTAGAGTGTCGTGAATTCGCGTGACAATGTGTTTTGAACTCTAACGACGACACAGAGAAACAAAAGCTGCTAGTTTTCAAGGGGAAAGTTTTCAGAATCTTTAGTGCGGCCTGCGATAACGGCGAATGGCGGAAGCGGTACACTCACGAGCTGGAAAAGGTGTACGCGCACCCATCTGTGATTATAACAATAATGGTCAACTAATTCAGATAGGCCGGCCAAATCGTATGCGCAAATGCCGTGTACCCGCCACTACAAATCCTCTACTGAAAGTGCCACTGAAACAGAAAAAGGGGCCGCCCGCCACTTAGATGGATTGACAGCATGGACGATGACGCACGAAGTCTGGAAATAAGAGCTTGGAGAACGAAAGCAAGAAATAAAAATGACTGATGGACTGCAGCCTGCGAAGACCCGACCAGGGTTCTCCAGCCAACTGTGATGATAATGATGAAGATGATAGGTTGGTCAAAAGTTGGGTGACCTCAATTAGCTTTTTGTCTTCATTGGATAATCTGACATTGTTAAAGGGGCATTTTAACTTCAGCAGACACCTAATCAGTGGCGTATACAGGAGTTCATTCGAAACCATATTTTGTATCTGCAATTTTTGTGTTTGCGGGTGGAGGGCGGCGGGTGTGCGCTACCTAGTACTGTTAATCCTTGTCGAGGGAGTTTATTGTAGATTATGCTTTGAGTCTGGCTTTAGTTGGTATTTAGAAGAAAGTGCATTCTGGAACAATCGTTCATGAAAGAGAACGAGTTAAGGACCATTAACTACAAAATTCTACCAGATATAAAGCGTGACACAGTGATTAGGAGCGAGATTGATGATTACGGAAAACTAGTCGAAAACTTCATCATTACTTCTCGGATCATTAGTCGATAGGTTCTTGATGTCTAAAAGAGACCCACTATGTTCTTTGTCTGAGTAAATCCCCGAAAAGGGCATAATTTTTAGCTGGTAAAATTAAGTAGGCTGGTACACACGGGTCTTTCGGTTTTTGTGAAGATTTTTTATCATCTAAGCTAGGAACCGAAGGCTTCCAAGCGATTTCTATGCATCAATTATATCGGCACTTGCGAGCCTTGCATAGCTTATGTTAGTTTAGGTAGGGAAGGGTGTTTGATGATATAAGCCGACCTTCTATTTCAAAGGCTTAATGGACCATTGTGAGTCCCTTATTGTTTTCCTCTGAAGCTAAAAAATAGTCTCAATTGGGGAAAAACCAGTGCGAGCTATTAATGACTGAGAGTATATCCGAGATTTCGAAATTTGAGGGCCGGAAGCCAGAGAGTCGGGCAGTGGCGTAGGAAATGTTGTAATGTTCCTACCTCTTCCTCATCCCTACAGCTTCTCTAGACATCACTAAATAAGAGGCAATATTTGGGGAGTATAGATTCAATAGTGCAGTGCCCGGAAATGGCTTCAACAAGCTATCGAATGGAAGTTTGACTCAAGAATTGTACAAAACGTGTTTACTCAAGGACTGGAGACAAGAGTGCCGGCAGGTGCCGCAATCTCTCCTGCTACATCATGTATCCTACATAACTACAATACAAATTTATGAGATTATTACCGACCCATTACCGATGTACAACTGTTGGCTATCTTCGGCACCATGTATTTTTTGTTTTTGTATCAAAAACCGACTGTTGTCAATCTGAAAATGTTTTTTGTACCATCATTATTGATGTTTTAGTAGTTTACATTCTACGTCATTGTAATCTTGAACACCGCGGCTCTAGAGTCTCGTTGACTTGGTTTGCCAATGTAAGACTCAAACCTTCTCTTCGTCAATTGAAATGTTAAAATAAGGCCAGGCGATATTGAAACCATTCTGACCGCATTAGAAAAGTGCGTGTGAAAAATTCAAGTCGCATGGGTACCTCTTCCTTATACAAAACATGAATAAACAACGACTGAGCCACCGAACCCCGGTGACGAATCAAAACTGACCTTTCATCAGGGATGCTTTAAGTGCACACAAAGTTAAGCGCCCGGTTTGAGGGCCCCACAGGACTTAAGACGCAATTACTCATACACAATTCATATTCAGATGTTGAAATTTGTAGCAAGTTTTTCTTCTATCCGTGTTTCTTGAAAGGCAAATGAAATAATTGTTGTTGCTTTTGTGGTTATGGTTGCCACACTGACGTCTTGCTGACGCATTCATATTTTGTTATCTTTTTGCTTTGAATTGCATTTTATGCATTGCGTTGCGTGTTCACTTGCACAAATATTTACATATATATACATAAATATATATACATTTAGTTTAGTTACCACACTCCGTTGCACCTCAATCACTTCACTCGCACACACCTGCATACATACTTCATTCATTTAATAAAAGTTTTCTTGTGGCGTTGATAAAAAACTAACAGCAACAAATTTGCACCTCACCACTGCTTCTTCAGCGCGCTAAACAATACCATGCCAACAACAACAACAACAACAAAACCAACTCGACAGCAAGTTTATGTACTGCATTTATCCATTGTACATACACCAGCACGATATGCTATACATATGTATGTATGTGTGTGTGTGTGTGTTTTACACTGAAATGGGGTAGCAACTTGACTTGTGATAGTTTTGACTGATAAACTTGTTTCATATGTAGACAGGTTTTAAAATTAACTTTTCTTTTCGCCGTTCACAGCAAAAAGCGCATTCACGGCATTTGCATAGTTTTTGCATTTGTTTGTTTTTGTTGTTGTTGTTGTTGTTGCTATTTCTAAATTGTTGTTATTTGCACTCGGCGGCTGGTGTGCGCGAGCTTCTGCTGCTAACTAGGCAATGCATTTCATGTTCAGCAGTCGCGGCCAGCGGCCCCTCCCTCCTTATTTACTTAACTGTACACATTTTCGTAGTTTTCGACACGAAACGGCAACGGCACTGGATTTGGGCTGACAGTTGCCGCACGTCAACAATATGCAAAGAGGCATTTTCCAATTGCAAAGGCGAAAAGTCCGTTGGAAATGGTTTGGAAGGCTGTGGGCACAACTCAAAGTGGAAGAAATATTTTTAAATATTGTGACTCATTGGTAGGTTTAGAAAATGAACAGTCAAAGGTCTTGAATGCGATTCGAAAGAGGGTCACAATTGCGCGTTCAGAAAGTTGAAAATATGGAAGAAGATCTTTTATTGTTTGTAATTAGATAAATTAGACAAGGAAAAAAGTTACAATTAATTATACAGCAATATTATTGTTTTTAAATTCAACTACAACACACAAATTCAACAACTACTAAATTTTAACCCTTTCGAGCCCAAAGTTGGCTGAGAGGAACTTCACCTATTTGTCATCTTATAGCAAAATCTACGATTGATTTATGGGTTTAATTAAAGTAGGCACCAAAAAATTAATATTTTTAGAAGTTGATTCAAAGCAAATGACAAAAATGTTACTGTTATCCCCAAAATAGTTTCCAATAATTTGCAGCGATATCAGGGAAAGTTTGTGTTCTAATTGAAGTCTACTGATTGGGCGCGTTTTATCAAAACCCTGTTTCTTTAATAATGGTAAAATGAAATCAAAAAGTGATAATTTTTTATTTTATTATTTTTTTGGCGACTTCAAATGTCGTGTGCACACTTTTTAGATAAGTTTTTCATGATTTAAATACCGAAAAGTAATATCGAGACACAGGGTAAAACTCGGGGTCGAAAGGGTTAAATAGTGAAAACAATGGTGTCAAATGTTTTTGTTGCTATTAACATCGAACGTTGTCGCCACATTTATTGTTCATTGCTCTACCAACAGGATTTCCATTTAAACTCAACGCTTTCTAGAATTCCAAAATAAACCCATTTTGCTGTTTTGGTTTCAAAAAATAAAAACGTTCACTCTTTAGACAGATGAAAAAACTCTCAAACTTCCATTCAAAATCAGAATAAAATTGTGTGTTCTTTCCATTGAGAAGCAGTGGCGTACACTGGACTTCATTTTGGGAGGGTTTCGCGTACAAATTTTGAGCCGCATGCCATTCTAAACCCCATTTTTGTACCAGCAATTTTTATGTTTGAGGGGTTTTAACCCCCCAAAACCCGCTCTGTGCGTCACTGTCGAGAAGCAATGCCTTAGTTTGGTAATAGAACTTTCCAGGGTGACTTTATGAGTTCGGATAAAAGGACATTTATCAACTTTAATTTCATTATCTAAGCTCATTCAAATCTTGTCGTAAGATGCATTTAAAAGCTTTTCCACTACACCTTCGAGTCATTAGGTGCTCTAAGCTTTATATGGACATCGCAAGGATTTATAGATTCAACCATATAAATTATGGATATTTCTGCATATATATGTAGAAACGCACTCATGAACCAAAAAGGCCTCCTTTGTTAATTCTCAATAGCCCACTTTCCATCACAGCATTTATAGCTAATATTTTCAAAAGTTATCGCATTTAACTACTTACCAGTCGGTAAATGAAGGGACAAATAGGCATTGTAGATCGATGACCCCAGTTATACTGATCATAAATGTCTCTGGCTTTCACGACTATGACGACTATGCTTCTTTCTAGGCATGAACCATAGGTTTTGTTAGGTTAAGTAGGGAAGGTTATGTGCGGCACAGAGACCGCACTTCCACTCCCAGACCAAATGGGCCCATTGTGAATCCAATCAGTCCCAATCCAGGGCAAACCAGTTCGATCTCTTGATAAAGGAGAGCAGATCCGAAATTTCAACTTTTGCCGCTCAAGCAAAAATTCGTTAGGAAACTTGCCTGTATGGTACAGAGTCGGCGTTCTCGCAGAGCCGGGCAGTGGCATAGGAAGTGTTTAATCGTTTCGACTTCTTATTCATCTCCGCAGCTTCTACGGACATCACTCGACGAGAAGCGCCATTCAATTAGCATAGGGTAGTCGTAGTCGAGGCATAGTGTAGTCGTTCTCTGAGTAAAATTATTCTATACAAAAAACAAAAATTTTTTTTTTCTCAGCCATAAAACTTCACTAGCCTCTCGAATTGGATAAAAAGGCCACATAGTCCAGAAGACAGTAAACTAGTATACCATATATAATTTTCTAACTAGATGTCGGAAGATCGCCACTGCAACCAATCAACTAACCATACATTATTTTATTAGAAATTTCATACTTTTTAATCTACTTTGTTTTTTTTCCCCCCTTTCTCAATTTTTCATTTACACTGTTTCCAAAATTTTTAAAGCATTTCCTGTTGGGCGTAAGCGATACAAAACGTTTATTTTCAAACTGACATTGTACTAATGCCAACTACTCGTATCACGTCAAATTTTTTACATTTAAATTACATAACCTTTGCACTTCTGACTTTGTGCTGCAGTTCTGTGAATAGACACTTTGCTCGTTCACTTTGTTGTAAGTTTGTTGTTTTTTTTAAGTCTGATAGTTCAAATTAGTTTAATTTACACCTTTCAAATACTTTTTAACTTTTTTGATAGACAAATTGTTACGATTAAGGACTTTGTTGGAAAAGTTTAGATTGAACTTGCAATAATGAAATGAATTAGAAATTCAACTTTCTTAGGTATTGATTTAGTTCTGAAGTAATTGCAATGACTATATAAGATATGTGTGGGACTTTTGAATGTATGAGTTTAACTTTGTGTTTTTGTTATGTGCAAAAATTCCTACGCAGCTGTGCAATTAAGGATTATCCCTGTGATCTCAAAGTTGCTTCTTCTGAGTTAAGAGATGATCATTCAATGTTGTATGTTGTTTTCAGGATTATTTCTTTTACATAATTTTAGTTAAATTCAAGTTGGAATAATATTCCATATTATGTCATTTGGCAACTTGTTCATAAGCTCAGAGCCAATTCAAAATAGATTGAATAGATTGAATAGATAGAAATAGAAATAGATAGAATAGGTCAAATTGTAATCATTACGGTTTGCCGGACAAATGCTATTTATATTTCTTGCTTTTACTGCTTTCATCAGGAATTATTTTCTCTCATTGTCCTTTAATGTTAATGTAGTCAATGTTATTGTTGACAGTAATGTTCTACTGAAGAATAAACCATGAACACCTATAGGTAGGTAGGTAGCTGTGGCTGCCCGATGAGGAGCACACTTAGGCCATGAAGTTCAATTGTGATACCACAAACAATCGAAGCATGACGACCGCTCAGTTATTCAACCAACTAGAGCTTTTTACAAAGATTAGTAGACAGCAAATGGTCCTATCAGCTAGATCCCCTGAACTATTGAAGAAAAAGTTGCCTAATTATGTCATCCTTTTCCTGAATAAAGCAGGACTGTGCATAGAAGGTGAGATATATTTTCCTCTTCTCTCTTTTCCTTGTCCATGCAGCTGTGACAGAAGTAGTTTGAAACAGCCCCAGTCTTTTGAAAGCCGATCATGGTTTTGATTTGGGCTCTGTTTGGTGAGAAGCGTTCTTTAGAACGTCGAGGATGTAAAGTTGGCCAAATGTGGCATGTAAGTAAACTTATGTTGCTTTCGTCCCATTTTAAATTAGTGTAGTGTTGTGTAATTCATTCCATTTCAAATTAAGCTCGTATGGTACGAAGCTTACAGGTTAAGAGAGGGACACCAAGCGCTGTCATATCTTGACATATATAACTGTTTAGTTGAACCATGCCGAGCGAGCTCATTTGCTCTACAGTTCCCTGAAATATCCCTATGTCCCGGGACCCCACAGAGGCGAATTTAAAGCGACTTGACAGTCTCGTAAAGAGATTTGCTGCAGCTGAGGACAGTCTTCGATGTTATAATGGCATATGGACTAAAAGCGGATTGGCTGCCCGATGGTATCAGGAAATCTCTGAGCTAATTGGAAGGCACCACAGTAATCTGGTAGCCGACTAAATCCTACATTTAGACTTTTAAGTGAGTGGAGTGACTGCTGTCAGTTCGTGAACATACACTTAGGTCAATTTACCCATTGCAGGAATCGCAAACTTTAATTAATTTTGTATTAATTTACATAGATTCAACAGGTTTATTCTATTTATGCCTCGAGCAATGGCTCCAACAGAATTTCAATTTCAGGCGAGGGGTTCTGAACACAACTTTTGAACTCAATAACGTTTAAAGTATTTTTTTCACCTACAATTTTTTAAGAAACATATATTTGAGATATTCAAACCAACAAAATTCCCTTTGTGTATACCAGAGACCACTAGCTATAGACCTATGACATGCCTTGTAATATCTGATTTGGGTCTGTATGAAACATAATATCACTGATTGATAACTAAACGTTCACTAATGACGAAATTGGCCTAAGAGTGCACATCTATCTTTGATACTTCCCTCAGGGCACTTCTTACGTTAAGCCGATACAGTAAGCCCCCAAGTAAGCTAGACGCGTTCTTGAAATATATCGATAGTACAGAAATGTTTCTTTTATGCTTCTGTCTAGAGCTTAACCTGCTTTAATTTTTCGGGGTATAAATTTGTCATAATCTGTAAATTTCATACTGAAATCTTATTATAGCTTTTAAATTGTAGCTATCAGATTTTTGTTACTTTTGCCTGTAAAAATATGACTTAAGATATTTAAAACAAAGCCAAACTTATACTAGGAGGACGAATGTTAATTTAAAATCAACTCAAGTCCACTCATTCCACTGTACCTAACTTACTTAGAAGACTTTAGGTACGATTAGACAAAATGTCAATCGTTCGAACTTATTATTTGTGTAAATAAGTATTTCACATAAGAAGATATTATAGAATTTGACCTTATTAGACAATGTCAGGTTATAATTTGACAGTAATTCATATGGTGTAAACCAATTTTACCTTTTAACACTTTCATTCGTTTTGAGGTTTAGTGAGTGAGTTGTGATTAGTTTTTAAGAAGCCAAATAAAGTAAAACTATTTGAGAGTACAAATTTATACGTGTTTGTCTTATTTGAAAAATGGTAAAATTTAATTTTGAATTACACACTGGAGGTCAACGGCGAAGAGGAGGATCGTGTCTTCGGTGGAAGGACCAAGTTGAGGATGCCTTTTTATATTTTATTGTGAAAAGAAGAGGCGACTAGAGTGAACTTTTTCGGTAGGTTGTTATGGCCAGTTGAGAAGAAGAAGAAGAGGAATACTGAAAAACTGTACATTCAGTATGGAAAATTTGATGATTTGATTAATGAATGGATTGATTAAATTTTTGACACTTTATCTAAAAGTCGAATCGTACTCTTGGGTTATTATTTCATGATCTATTTAGTTATTCATTTTTTATTGTATTTATTATTTATTTGTTTATTTATTCATTTATTTATTCATTTATGTATTTATTTATATATTTATTTTTTTAATCATTTGTTAATTAATTAATTAATTTATTTAGTTAATTATTTATTTATTTATTTCATTTCATTTCATTTCATTTCATTTTATTTTATTTTATTTTATTTTATTTTATTTTATTTTATTTTATTTTATTTTATTTTATTTTATTTTATTTTATTTTATTTTATTTTATTTTATTTTATTTTATTTTATTTTATTTTATTTTATTTTATTTTATTTTATTTTATTTTATTTTATTTTATTTTATTTTATTTTATTTTATTTTATTTTATTTTATTTTATTTTATTTTATTTTATTTTATTTTATTTAATTTTATTTTATTTTATTTTATTTTATTTTATTTTATTGTATTTTATTGTATTTTATTGTATTTTATTTTATTTTATTTTATTGTATTTTATTTTATTTTATTTTATTTTATTTTATTTTATTTTATTTTATTTTATTTTATTTTATTTTACTTTATTTTATTTTGTTTTATTTTATTCTATTCTATTCTATTTCATTTCATTTTATTTTATTTTATTTTATTTTATTTTATTTTATTTTATTTTATTTTATTTTATTTTATTTTATTTTATTTTATTTTATTTTATTTTATTTTATTTTATTTTGTTTTATTTTACTTTTTTATTTATTTATTTAATTATTTATTTATTTACTTATTTATTTATTTTTGTATTTATTTATTTATATATTTACTCATGTTTTTATTTATTTATTTGTTCATTTATTTATTTATTTATTTATTTAATTTTTTGTATTTGATTTTGGTTCATAGCAATTCAGTCATCTATAAGTCATAACCAAGAAAAAAGTTTCAAGTATCTTCAAATTATTCCTCATTGTATCGCTATGTTTCTTCACCAAGACCATAGTGCCACTCTAAACTATCGATCTCGTTGTTTCTAAGCATTTAACCGATGATATTTGAGCATCTTTTCTATCGTCGTTGAGCTGCTTCAAAAAGTTATGTGCTTATGCCTTGACTGCAATTTGAACTAGCAAAACCCACATATATGCAAAGCCCAATCAATTCGAACTGAGCTCATGCTGTCAATAATATATTGCACATCATTTATCTCTCTCAGGAATAATGTGCAGAGTTTGAGCATGCAATGCACTTTATGCTGCCAACTCGAACGATAAATCGGTTAACGGCAGCAAAAGTTTATTGCGTGTGCAGCGGTAGTTACAAAAAAACAACAACAACAGCAACTACTATGTAGATATATGAAAAAGAGTAAAAGTAAGGGGGAAGAGCTGATCCTATGCAAGGCAACAGTTAGAGTCAGGTGCGTAATAGCGAAATGTAATGGCTGTGTTTATTTATTTCTGGTTGAAATCATTAAAAGGATACGACATTGGAAATAACAATAATGATTTTTTCAATGCCTATTTGATACCATGTTACATTCTAGTATGAAGAATATTACTTACTGAAGTCCCGAAAAGGTTTCTAAATCAGCTTTTGGTCAGAGCTTCTAACTTCTTTCAGCTTAAGCCGAGTTGAACAGCCTCGCGGTCCATTGTTCTTTTCCAGGACTCACAAAGCCTACCAGACAGTCCTCCTCTGCCGTGTAGTGAATTCCATTCGATGGCCTTCTGTACAATTTTCCCGCATTGTTGACTTTAAAAATATGTTCCCAAACGATTTCTGAAAGCACGCGCCTGCTGTCAGCGTACACTTTGCTCCAGCGGAAGCAGTTGAACAGTCATGTTGCATGACAATTATGCGCATTGCCATCAATAACGGCCGGCAGCAGCCGCAGCAGCGACATCTTCCGCACTGGTTAAGGGGTGTGGCCAGTGTTGGGCATGGCAGGCAATAAATATTTATGGCCCAACATTGCCGTCACTCTATTCTCCATATGGCACTGGTTGACACCAGTTGGGTTCGGTTGTTGTTTTTGTTTGGCCACTTGTGGCATGCAACGATGCCGCACGCCGATAGTTATGCAACTGTGTCACTTGCCTCTTCAAACAAGTCGCTGCGGTAGATTCCAGCAAGTGTCTCGTTCAATTGCGATTCGTTATTATCAAATTCCATTAGAAAAACATAGTTTTTGTTGAGGTACTTTTATGAAATTCCATGATGACTCCTCGAATTGCCGACTTTAGGCCAAGTTTCTCGGAAATGCCACGTTACCGCATTGCTTGTGCCGAAATTGGCAAATTTTCCTGACCACAATATTTTGTCGAAATCAAACACACACACACACAATGGTATCATACAATTTTGTGCCGTTGGCTTCGTTTGCTTTTCCAATCACACAATATTTGCATTGATAGCAGCAATTGTCGACTCGAGAAGTGGACTGAGAATTTAATCAAATTGAAAGTGGAAAGTGCACTATGCAACCACAAAGTGGCCGAGTGCATCGAAGTAATCCGACGATAACCAAATATGTCTCACTCAATTGTTTGAATGGTTCAAATTTCATTATTAGTCGATTTGTGTTTGCTTCAAGCGTTATTGGTTATTTTTCAAACGACTCAAACAAAATCCCTCAAGAGTTGAAGCAATAATCGTAAAATAATTTATTCTTCGAATTGAGTTAAATGCCAAAAAAGGAAAATTCGATTTAAAGCTGATTAGGAATTGATTGGCCGATTGCTAAAACAAGTTTTGTGCGACTGAATAAAAGGATACTAACAACAAACAGCTACGGTTTCGGCTTAAAGGATTAAATTGTGGTTTATCACTTTCATCATCAATAAAAAGAGTCACAGCTGCCACTTAAGGGCGATTGTAATCAAATCGTGTCCAAGGTTGAAAAATCGACTGTCCTTCAAAATCTTTTGTGATCCTACATCTGTTTGAAATATTATAAAAAATATGAAAACATAATCGCTGTTTTAAATTATCTACTCACCATAATTCGAGTACATGGAAAACATGTTCAGAAGTTTTTTAGAAGTTTCTTCTATTTATTCCTTTTATTATTAGTTGAACCTAACACCACAGATTGGTCCGAAAAGCTATGATTTGTTTTGGGAGATTGAGGGTAGATGTAAAAAAAACTATCACATCCCGTTTCTAGTAGCCATCCAGGAAGAACCTTACCCTCCGCTCTAATGTATCAGAATTATCGAGGAGTTCCCAATCACGCATCTCCTAAGCAATTCCTGCTAAATGAAAAGTGGTGAATAAAAACTAATCGGAGAGTGAATAAGAAGCATTACAGGTGAAGACTTTCTAATATTAAAACAACGTGCAAAATTGTTTCCTTCGGAGTCAATACGATCATTTGCAAAATTTAAAAGCTTCTAAAATCGAAAAAAAAAAATTAATAAAATGATGACCTTCAAGATGTCGGTACTAGCTATTTTGATAGTTTCTAGGTCCTCAAACCGCTTTCCTATTATCGGCAAATGCAGTTTTTCGATAAAAAAAAATACTTACATACGATTTGTGTTAAAAAAAAACATTAAAAAAAATTTAATCAATAAGATAGCATCAGCGGGATAAGCCATCAACACCATAAACGTGGTTCATCAATTGAAATATTTCCCTAAAAGTTTTATCTAACTTCAGACAAAACTTAATGTTGGTAAATTTTCCGATTGACTCATGTTCGAAAGCAGCATTTTTCACTTAATACTATTATCTGTGGATGTTGTAAAGTGATGATTAATAACAATTTCCACAATCTTTGTCTTCCACACCTTCGTGTAGAAGTAGAAGACATATACTGGTTTACGTTAACGTCCTCGGATCTCTAAAAGAAAGGAAGAAGTTTGAAAATATGACGATCAATAACCCTTTCCTCAATCTTCCTCGCCCTCACCTTCCTATCTCCTTTTTCTCTTCCTAATTTTTCCATTTCCTGACTACTTTGCTTTGTTGCTTAATTGCTTCTTATTCTTTATTTACTCCCCAATCTTTGTTTCTTATTTATTAATTCATAATCCACAATCCTTACTCTTTACTCTTTACTCTTTACTCTTTACTCTTTACTCTTTACTCTTTACTCTTTACTCTTTACTCTTTACTCTTTACTCTTTACTCTTTACTCTTTACTCTTTACTCTTTACTCTTTACTCTTTACTCTTTACTCTTTACTCTTTACTCTTTACTCTTTACTCTTTACTCTTTACTCTTTACTCTTTACTCTTTACTCTTTACTCTTTACTCTTTACTCTTTACTCTTTACTCTTTACTCTTTACTCTTTACTCTTTACTCTTTACTCTTTACTCTTTACTCTTTACTCTTTACTCTTTACTCTTTACTCTTTACTCTTTACTCTTTACTCTTTACTCTTTACTCTTTACTCTTTACTCTTTACTCTTTACTCTTTACTCTTTACTCTTTACTCTTTACTCTTTACTCTTTACTCTTTACTCTTTACTCTTTACTCTTTACTCTTTACTCTTTACTCTTACTTCTTACTTCTTACTTCTTACTTCTTACTTCTTACTTCTTACTTCTTACTTCTTACTTCTTACTTCTTACTTCTTACTTCTTACTTCTTACTTCTTACTTCTTACTTCTTACTTCTTACTTCTTACTTCTTACATCTTACTTCTTACTTCTTACTTCTTACTTCTTACTTCTTACTTCTTACTTCTTACTTCTTACTTCTTACTTCTTACTTCTTACTTCTTACTTCTTACTTCTTACTTCTTACTTCTTACTTCTTACTTCTTACTTCTTACTTCTTACTTCTTACTTCTTACTTCTTACTTCTTACTTCTTACTTCTTACTTCTTACTTCTTACTTCTTACTTCTTACTTCTTACTTCTTACTTCTTACTTCTTACTTCTTACTTCTTACTTCTTACTTCTTACTTCTTACTTCTTACTTCTTACTTCTTACTTCTTACTTCTTACTTCTTACTTCTTACTTCTTACTTCTTACTTCTTACTTCTTACTTCTTACTTCTTACTTCTTACTTCTTACTTCTTACTTCTTACTTCTTACTTCTTACTCCTTATCCCTCCTTACCTCTTATCCCTTATCACTCCTCATATTCTGCTTATATTTATATTCTGCAGTAGGAGGTTAAATTTGTTTTTATTTGAATTTTATAACTCATTTAACAATTTGAAGAAGACCACTTCAATATAATTTTAGTCTTTGTGGTACTTGTGGTTTTGACGTTACTTGACATTTCATTTGATATCCCATGTGGTGTTTTTAACCACACACCTTCGTCCGGCCTATGGTTACCAGATGAACAACTAGAAAATAACATAAGATAACTTCTAAGAAAACGAATTTAGCGTCTTTGATTTTTGTTTAAATTTTTAGTTTTTATAAAAGTTGTATTGGATTTTTAGTTTTCGGAAATTTTAAATTTTAACATTTTAAAGAAAAAACATAGTAGTAACTTTTAATTCGAATTACATAAAGTAGTGGGAACATTTTTAAATTTAGAAATGAAGTACATTTGGCCCAACGAATAGGTATTTGTTACAAAGAAACGAACAAATATCCGAAAATAGGATATCAGTTGGTAACCCTGGTCAGACATTGCCATTTAAGTGCAGCTTTGCCCGGCAGCTGTGACCGTGCTAAATGTTAATTATCTGAAAGCAAATACAATTAAATAAATGTTCTACCCATCAAGTTTTAATTACGATTTCTACAAATTAACAAATTTTCATGCAATCGAAAGAATCATTTGCCCGCACCGCACCGCTTCGGGTTCGGGGTCCGATGCCGACACATTGAAGACAAACGAAACGCGGTAATGAAAATTCGCCAAAGCGAAAACTCATTGAAAAGCAATCAACAACTTTACACAAAAAGCAATCAAATTCAACTGCCAATGCGAGCGCCGACAGCAGCACAACAACAACAACAACAACAAGAAATACATACAAAGCTGCAACGTACGAGTGGCTCCAAAAAATCAACAAAATAAGCATAAGTAAGTAGCAAATTGGGTGGTGGGGGTAGGAGGTGGGCGGGGTGAAGAAAAAATAACGGCAAATCGAATGGTCAAGAAAGGCAGAATTTAGTGCGTTGCCTGCCGAAGATGAATGCCCGCTCAGATGCGCAGATAATTTATTATTATTGCTTAGGTAAGCAACGAGGGAATAGATAATGCGGCGAGCTGAGGCGTGCAGTCGGCCGATTGCCGGACGCCGAGTGAGATGAGCTGAGTGCGTTGCCAACGACAAACCGTATCGAAACCCGAATCGAGACCAACGCCGGCCTAAGTAAACAACAGAGCACAGGAAGACGAACAACACACACAAAAAAAAAAAAACCGAAAATAATGTCGATGAAAAAATGGGGAAAATTAGTAAACAAAATGCGTAGCCATAAATTTCGGCAAGGCGATGGATGGACAAAATGAATTAAATGCGGTGAATCGTGTGTAAATCGTACGTGCATGCGTCGGCACGACCGCGCACCTGGCGCCTCATCGAGCTGAGCTGATCTCCAGAACACTAACATTATTCGTTGTAATGTTATGGAGATGTGGCGGAGAGGGGGTCGGTCATTGGCAGACGAAACAAAGTGCCGCTTGTGGCCATTATCGATAATTTCACAAGTGATAAGATTGCAGTTAATGGGCAATGTTGGCGTTGTTTAGCCAAATGCGACCAAAACGCGAGTAGTTAAAGAGAAACGAGGGCAGTTGAATGGAGCCAGAGATGTGCATGTGTGAGTGTTTTAATAATGCAACAGCCATGTTGGAAGTACCATCACACTCCAGGTAATTGTTCTTGTTTCTTCTGTCCCTTCAAATAGATGTGTTAAATTATTAAAAGAAGAGAAATATGTGAATCGATGCGAACTTCTCGTAAACAATCAAGCAAATCAATTTCATAGAAATTCGTTCAGAATGTGGCAAATCATCAAACTTCCTAGGCGGTTCTACACGTATATACACTAAGTATCTTTGTAGGAACAGAAAAAGAGGATAAAAACATTCTCCTTATGGATGTATAGAATGTGCTAAGGCTGTCTAAGGATAACTTTGCCAAGTGACTAGCAAGCAATATCGAGACCAAAAGCCTTATTGTTTATATTGTTACGATGAGGCACCCTGTCACTGCGCTATGCATGAAAGCTTTTGTTATCATTTCTATATGGTAAGGATGGCGCGCGATGGTAATGGGATGTGCGAGAACGATCAAGAGATAGACCAATTGGAATGTGGGAGAATAATCGGTGCGGAGACGAGTCTAATTTGAGCCAGCAAAGGGGAAACATGCAATTGTCCAATAAGTAGTAGCAACTGTAAAGATAAGCAAAGAGAGAATTTGTAAATAAAGTGATTGCTGGTTTTTTACTGCGTTTGCGCTGAATAAATGAAGTGGTTTTATTTTCAAGCACAATCCAGAGAGACGAAATAAGCCCATAAAGAACTAATTTTCGTAACAATATTATATATTTTGATATTATCAATTGATAATTGATAATTGAGTTCGCAATAATTAAGCTAAATAGACCGCTGAGCTGCCAATAAATATGGTCGGTAGAAAAGAAGCCTTTATCTAAGGAAATATTGGTCCCCTTTGTCCCGAGCTTAATAAATATGACTTAACGTAGGCGCCAACTACAAAGAGATCAGTTTACTTTCACTTTTTCATGTGTTAATGAATTATTTTATGTTTGTTGTGCGCTGCGATTCATTCTTTGTTTTATAGAGAGACGTATTAAAATGTGTTCATCCAAGAAGGGCGAAATTTGAAAATGAGGTAGTATGCAAATTAGTCCCTGAGACATATTAAAAACGTGTTGAAAATTTTCAAGGATATTTAAGGATAAAGTTTTAAAAGCACATTTTAAATACCTATTCGTCTTTGTGACCAAAAAAATTATTTTTTTTTTTAATTCTGGGGAATATATTCTTTTGTTTGATACCACCACTGATATTTTAAATTGAGATTACGCTATATTTCAACTTTTTTAATATTCATGTCCTTGAAATTTTAAAACCATTTAAAACAAAAATTCTGACACCAACCAAAAAAAATTAAAAACCCAAATTTATGATAATTGGCCACTAGTTTTGCGAACATATCGATTTGTTCGTGTGTTTTACATTTTTTTTTTATTTTTATCGTAAACAATTTATTATTATTATTATTTTTTTTTTATCATTATTTTTATCGAAACAGCATTAGGAATCACTACGAATTGTACGAATTTGGCATTCCCAAGATGCTTTTCACAATTGACTGAGCAACGTTGAGCAACACCTTGTCATCTGTCATGGTTTAAACTGACTTCTACTACTTATTAGAATCAAACTACGTACTTGAGAAGTCATACGTTCTAGACCTCTGGACCACCAAAAGTGTATAATTTCTTGCGTATGCTGACAACACAAACGTTATCGTGACCTATAAACGTTATATATTATGAATGGATATCGAAAGTGAATGTACCACCATGGGTCTGATGGTAAATGAGAGAGAGAGACAAGTATATACAGACTAAGCGTGGGGATTCCCAATGGGTTTCAGGGGTCATCAGTCGTATCCTACTGTCCTTGAACCTGTACCTGCACCTGAACCCGTACCTGTAGCTGTAGCTGTACCTGTACCTGTATCTGTACCTGTATATGTACCTGTATCTGGTCCTGTACCTTTACCTTGGCATTATCGTTGATAGCAGTAATGACTTTAGTCTTTAGTAATGAAAAAGCCAATGCTTTTTTTTGTTCATAGCTTCCGACTATGACGGGACCTCTAAGATCTCTCGTTCATGTGGATAGCGATAGAAGTAGATGAGTGTTTCACCAGCCCAAAATGGGGTTCGAAACTCCGGCCTCTGGTGTGAAAAACGAGCGCGCTACCCGCTGTAGTATCGAGGCTGGCAAAGTAAGTAAGGCACAGTTAGTACAATAACTAAGTTGTCCTTCTTCTAGAGAATGTCAATCACGACAATCCTTTTCTTACTCTGTTCGCGTTGGCAATGCCAAACACATTCAAATGAACCACGCATGAGCCGCTAAGACATGAATACATTGCATCGAATTAGTATCTACGATTCGCGATGGCTCTAGTCATATAAACGAATAAGCATTGCCGAAGCAAAAGACCTTTTCGCCGATTAAGGGATCTGGGTCAAGAAGTGCAGTCATCACTTTGTGCATGACATCTGCATATCTGAATTTATGAGTCATAAAAAGTAATATGGGCAGTGGTCCGAAGTGGTTTAGTTTCTCTTGGCATATTTGAGAGGAATTACTAAAGGGACCTCACGAATCCTATTAAGGGATGAAACACGACCGGTATAATCATTTAATAATAATTCTTTGGGCTTCATATAAGTTTTGGAAGTTCTTTATTAATCCAAAAACCTTTATCAAGAAAAATTGGTTTAATGCATTTTTTTGCAATTATCTTTTTTTGTTTCGTTAGCTACGATTTTCTCCATAGTTAAGGTAGAGTACCGATTCCGAGCCGGAAAAATTACTCGTCTTTTGAGGTGATCCAAGAATCAATGCAATTGCTGGCTTTTTCGTAGCAAGAGACGAAACCGAGAAAGTGGACCGGAAGAAGGAAGGTTCCTTCCTCAAGTACTCAGTTTTAGTAGCTGATTATACTTCTAGCTCAGAAAATAGGATTGAAAAGACAGAGAGAGGATGGCAAAGACAGAGGGAGGATGCAAGATCATGGATATATAAGGAAGAGAATGGCAACGCGTTCTCCTGTGAAAACTTCCTGGGTACTTTCACGAATTTCGGTAGATGACAAAGAGAAAAAGAATGGATTTGGGTAATCATCATGACACTTGAATCAGTAACGCACGCAGAATTTCATTTGGGGGGCGGGAGGGGGGTGTTTGTACAAAACTCTTGAGCCCAAAACCATACCAACCTTGAAACCATATCTGCCATTCACAATTTTTGCCACAAACCGACAGTTGATCCTCTTTCCTTAATTTGAACCCAAAGTGCTCAATGTCAATCCAGCAAAGGCAGGTGCTCTCTACCTTCTCTAGGCATAAACTACAAGTTGGGGTCTCTAAGAACATCCAAGGGTGGAATTGTGTTGGCCTCATGAACTGATTAGTGTTTAATTCAACCATTCATCGGAGATCTTTCTTATCTAATTCAAAAGAGATTCCCTGTCTTTCTGTTCAGATTTATTACAAAATACTTAGTGTTACTTACTACACCTTTCAGATTGGAGCATCACTCCATTTATAAACCATTTACATAGATCAAGACCAAGATGCCTGCTTAACTGATGTCCTTTGATTCACAGTTGACCAGTTCATTGCCAGTTGCGCTGCCTTGAATCATAGGAAAACGACTAAGTGGAAGTTTATAACCGTAACAAAAAGCAATTCGACAATCAATACAAAATCATTTATATTTCACGCGTCATTTCCCCTCGATTATCCACTCCACTAATTTAAAATTATTCGGAGAGGTCGTGGGTTATCAATCAGAACATATGGTAGTCGGAAGTAGCAAAGTCTGATGAATACGAGAGGTGAGGTAACACATCCCGTTGAAGCGCCTTTAAAACATGTTCTTGACGTCAACATGGCGTTCAGAGTTGTTGTGCAGAAAGTGCAACGCATAATGCAAATTGTGTTTTATTGGCACAAAGCTTGACAAGGTTAGAGCACAAAGAAAGTATGTTGTTTACATTGCAGCAAAATTACATATTTCTACTGATTTTGCGAGGGGAATAATGATGCTTTAATATTACATGATTGCAAGAGGGTCCAATGCAGTTTAGTGCTCGTTACGCCATCTTTTGTAAATCTCTCAAAAGTTGTTTGTACATGCAATGTACATAAGTAAACGGGGTTTACATATGTTTGCATATACAATCCACCCCTACAATAACGTTTCAGCGAAAAAAATGTGTGCTACATTGTAGGTGAAGGTCAGTAATAAAGTGGAAAGCAGTGCATTCGTTGGAAGAAGCAAATGCAGCCTTTATCAGAGGTCAACTGGATAAAGGCGACTAATGAAATATTTTGTGACAAACAGTTATTTGGTAACGTTCTGAAAAGATTATAAGATCTATTAGCTTTTAAAAATTAAATTGTGCTATGAAAAATATTTGCCAAATAAACAAATATTCACATTTCAAACAAGAAATCCCACAAATTTCAATCAACAACGCGCAACATTACACCGACATTAAATTTTTGAGCTCAGCATGTTGCATATTACAACTAGTAGAACAATTAATTTCATTTCAATTAGTAACTTTTGCCCAACCGAAAAGTTAAATATTGCGCAAAATTTCACCGACTGATAAAAAGTAGAACGTAATGACACCAGTGACCGCACAGCGAACGTGAAAGCGCTGCAAAGCGATAAGCGGCACACGTTGTACCCCCGACACGTCGACGTCCGATTGCACTCACCAGATGATGTAAAGAATATGGCGCCTGAATAATGCACACACACACATGCATACAATTACACCCACACATGTATGTATGTACATTTCTATAGTAGGTAAGTGAGCTGTGCTGAATGTAAAAGGCAGCTCGAGCAAATTGGCGCGCGCACTGTGCAGGCGAGTAGTTCTCGGGATTAGTGGCGAACACGTATTTTTGGATAAAAAGTTTAAGTAATGCAACGATTGCGGCAAATGCGGCACACACGAGCGCGCACACGGCCAGGCAAATATATTTTATATGCGCTTTATGCGGATGTGTTTGTGCGCGTGTGTGTGTGTGTGAGTGTGAGTTGAGTGTGTGTGTGTGGGGCAAAAGTTACATGAACATGCGCGCAATTACGCTGAGCATAGGTTGAGGCGCATATTAATAATTTAAAACGGACTAAAAGCACAAAATCACACTCACAGCCACTGCCATCGACTTTGACTACATATCGACGACATGTTGGTATCTATGACTGTGCAGTACAGTGATTTGCATACTTGATCGAATTTTGGAGAATAACCTTTTCAAACGATCAGGCAAAGTATTTAGACATTAACATTAAATTAATATAAAACTATCAAAATATAAAAAGCTTGTGAGATATAACATAAGTGTCTATGATCTTTAAATCAAAAGATCAAAATAAATGAGAACTAGGTTTGAATTTAAACTTTGGTTCATACTCAACTATCCTCTACAAGCTTTGGTTTTTAATAATAACCGTGAAGCAATTTTACTTTCAGATATATGATTAAGTAACCTGAAACATTACCATGGAAATTTCACCTCATCTCAGAAATACAGTGAACTGTCTCATCTATGCTCCACATATTCTGCGTTTTAATAATTCACTTGAAAAAGTAATAGAATAAACCAATATACAATTAAATATTTGACCTTGAAAAAGATCATCTTATTATAGAAATTTCACTTTAGAAACAACAACACATTATACAGTTAATTGTTCCATCTTTTCCCCACTTATTCAGGGTTTAAAATGTCAAGGTCCAACTTTTCTTGCTCAACATTGCCAAACAAATCAGTGATTCGTTCCACAGAAAAAAATTCCAAAAATGTATAGGTAATCTCAAATTTTACCAATTTTCATGTCATTTGAAAGGCAAAACTCCAACTAAGAAAACCCCAGAAATCTGTGCTAAAAATTAATTAGTGTGTTAAGTTAATTTTAAACTTTTTTGTTTAACTTTTTAAACTTGTTTTTAAACTTTTTTCACAAAAAACACATATTTTCAGTTTTTTTTGTCTATTGAGTAAACAAAATTTAAAAAATACATGGTTACCAAGAAGTTGCTAAAACTTTCAATATAGATTAAAAATTAATGAAAGCATTTTCGCTTTTAATCTTTACTCAAAATTTGCAAAACTGAGGCTTTTAGTTTTAATTTAAAATATTTTTTCCTAAATTCAAAATCATAAAATTGGCTAAACTTAGAGGAAGATATCTAAAAAGTATGTAAAAGTATGTTTCTGGATTTTTTTTATTTTCAGAAGCATTCTTTCTTTTCCGAATAATGTAATCACAACCTCCGATATCTTCCGTTCTCTAAAAATAGATCAATTTGAAAAGTGGTCTTAATACCTACTTTTCGACAAAATTTCCCTAAAATGAATATAATACAGTCGTGTCTGGGTAAAGTGAACACCCGATATAGTGAACATCTCGATATAGTGTACGCCCAAATTTTGATATGGAGCCTCTAGATAGTGAAAAAAATTTTAATCAAACAACAAAAAGTGTTTTTTGAGCAAATAAAACGATTTTTTAAAAAACAATGTTAACCTTGATATTGTGAACAACCTCAATACTGTGAACAGGCCTTGCAATAATTAGTTCACTATATCCAGACACGACTGTATATACAATTTTTATATATTCAACATCCTGTTCCTAAACAGCATTCAACGGTCAAAGTTGAACACTCTAAACATTTTGTTTGCACCAAAACCGGTCACATTTGTGAGTCACTGTAAACGTTTGCATGCACATATGGGCGTGGTGTGGCGCTTGTAATTCACACACATGCAAATAAAAGCCGAGCTGTGTGCAATAGCTATCAAATTACTGCAGTGCATGCTGTAGATGCTGCACCCCAACGCCAAAAATTATGCAATGAAAAAGTGCCCAAGTGCGCAGGTCATAGTTGGTGTAATCCCAGATATAAATTAATGCGCACAATATTTAAAGCTGCTTTTCAGCTCAAACATACACACACACACACACACGTATACGAACTTATATTTTTATGTAATTGTTTAAATATTTGTGTGTGTGTGTGTATTTGGCGGTGTTTAGTTGAACGATCATTAATGTGTTTTTGCGTGTGAGAAGCGCATACATTCACTATTACTGAGTTGGGTGAGTCGATATTTTTTTTAATGTAGAGCATTCAGGGACCAAATATGGCTAACTTTGAGTACTTAGAAATTTCTGTAAATTGAAATTTAACAATGATTGAGGCGTGGTAAAACCATTTAAAGACCAAATATCAACTAAACAGTTTAAGAACAGTTTATCTCTACTAGCTCAAGCTCGATTGTCAAACGGGTAGAGCGCTGGGTTTTCACACCAGAAGCTCTGAGTTCGATTTCTAGTTGGGTAATTTCTACTTGAACTAGTTAAACACGCTTCTTTCCACAATGATGATAATTGTAATTGAGTTTTTACAACGGCCCAATGGAGCACAAAGGATTTCATTTTGAAGAGAAGGAGGTTCTGTATATAACTTTTGACCCCAATATGGTATTGAAAACATATTTTTGTGAAACCAAAGATTTTTAATTTAAAGATATTTAGAGGCTTGTATCTTCGAATTTTCCTTTTGGACACCAGTGCAACGGTCCACATAGGCTTTAATGTTTCACATACAAATACAACCGACTCACCTTAACTAACCTATCCTGTAGTAACATCATTACATTAGAAAGGTTTTCAAACGTTCGACATTTAGATGGACAATCTCCTGATTGGATTATTTACAGTGGTGGGTACAACACGCTCATAACACTTTCTATAAGAGATTTTGAATGATTGTTCTCTTTAAATAAAATTATTACAAAAAAAAACAAAAAGAAGCTCATATCTTTGGTCCATTGTTTGTCTCTGAGTTGCAATTAAATATCCTGGAGAATCGATGTCCGCTTATATGTCTATCCATCGGACAACCGACTAATACATGTAATAATTTTCGAAAGATGTGTATCACCGACAGCACATTAGATCTCGGCTTTGAGCTCAGGAATTTATTTTGGATTCTTCGCATTGATCAGAGATTTCAAAAACCCCAAAGAAAAAATCGTACGGCATTAAATCGCACAATTTCGATAGCCAGTTGACATCGGAATTTCAAGAGATGAGACTTTCTATAAGAGATTTTAAATGAGTATTATCTTTAAATGAATTTACAGAAAAAAAGCAATAAGAAGCTTATATCTTTGGTCCATTGTTTGTCTCTGAGTTGCAATCAAATATCCTGGAGAATCGACGTTCGTTTGTATGTCTATCCGTCTGACAACCGAATAATACATTTAAAAACTTTCCAAAGATGTGGCTCTATATCACTGACAGCTCCGATGGATCCCGGCCTTGAGCTCAGGATTTGATAGAGGATTCTTCGCATTGATCAGAGATTTCAAGAAATCACAAA
Organism: Melieria omissa; assembly: GCA_963971225.1. Lineage (NCBI taxonomy): Eukaryota > Metazoa > Arthropoda > Insecta > Diptera > Ulidiidae > Melieria > Melieria omissa. The sequence goes on along the minus strand of OZ020267.1, from coordinate 126,360,946 downwards.
GAAAAAATCGCACGGCGTTATATTGCACAATTTTGGCAGTCAGTTGACATCAGAATTCCGAGAGATATTTCAGTCTGGAAGTCTGCTGTTTTTAGAATAATCACGCGTACTTTCTCGGTGCATATTTCTCCCTTTGAATATTCAGAATAATCGTAAAAGATTCGTATTTAGTGGTAGTGGAAAATGTCCCAGCAGACCTCGCAGTGGTAGTGGATTTTAGTACAAAATCCCCATGTCTGGGAACAGTGATGGAACCATTAACTGTTTTAGTTGTTGTAGATATTTAAGGTCAAATTTCTATGATAAGATGGACTTTTTCAAGGTCAAATATTTATTTGTATATTTTTTATTCTGATACTTTTTCACGTTGATTACACTGCAAAACAAAATCAAACTTTTTTTTAAATAGCAAGGTTCTGACAACGGATCCTGGTAGAGGGGGCAAAAAAAAAATATACGTGTATCGGCGTTTTGAAAGTTTACGTCTGAATTTTTTTATAGGTGGTCAAAGTTTTTCCTCTTTACACATTTTTATCGTGAATCGGTATACGAAAACTATGTAACCTCACATTTTAGGTATATGATGTGTTCAGCAATTTGATGTAAAATACTACAAAGAACATTTTTATGGAGCATTTTAACCCCGTAGCTCCTATTTGTATGGGTCAATTTGACCCTTCTTTCTAAAATACCAACAAAGTCCTATAAAACAGAACTTTTTAAAGACAAAATGTACCCAGAAATTATTCTCCATAAAATTCTACTATAGGTCTCTGAATACATCAAAGCTCAGAAATTAACTTGAACGCCAGAATTAAGCCAAAACTGAAAATGTGTATAAGTGTTTTTTTCGTACTTATCCAAAATTGGTACTAAAATCTCCTACAAATCTCTTTGATTTTTGAGGGTTAGTGTGTATGGGAAAAATGTTGAATGCAAAATTTCACTATAAGTCACGGCACAAAAGAAAGCTCTAGATACAGAACCTTGTCAGAACAGAACAAGTCAAAACTTCGTTATTTAAAAAAAATTTGATTTTGTTGTGCCATGTAATCAGAACATTCGTAAAAGAAATTTTTTTAATTTTAGAGCTGATTTCGGAACGGTTTTTTATGAGAATCAGAGTCATTTGAGATAAAACAATTTTCTGAGTACTTCATCACATATGCATCTAAATTGACTTCATAAACCCCGGTATACATCAGTTTTGACCGATGCTTATGAGTTCAGTATTCCCTTGGAAAAGAGTCAGTAAATGCAAATTGGATGGTTACTAGCAAATTGTGCTGGTTTTGGTGTTCGTTATGTCATGAATTCCTACTCACTTTTGACCCAATGCACCAACATCTCATCCACGACCGCTGTACAACCGCCTAAAAGTATGTGAAATTACTCAAATTTCAAAACAACTGAATTTTGACTGAAATGCCATGGAATATTTGAGCAAAAACGTATCCCACACCAGTCGTTTCCATATTTTCCACATTAGCTTCTGTGCCATTGGTGCAACTGCTCGGTTGGGCGATTTTCATGCGCTTTTCAGGCGTTGGGTTCATTACACGCCCAGCTGGACTGCCGCCTGAATTTCGAATGAGCAAATGGCGCGCAACATGATGCGGCCGCTGTGTTAGATGCGCGTAGCGCGGCTGCACCAACAACACGTGCGCGGCGCATTTATGTGTCAGCGATCCGCACATTAGTTGTCGCTGACCGCACGACAACCATTGGTGCGCCATTTAATTTGCTACTTTTTTCATTTAATTTACATTGTTGTATTTTTGTATTTTTGTTTGTATTTTTTCGTATTTTTCGGCTTGTTTTATTTGTATTTTGATTGCTGACAAAGCGGTTGCGGTTGACAAGGTTAACTGCATTGCACGCGCCGCACTCACACCGACGCAATCGCGTTACACATTGCACAGTGCACATTAAGCGAATCTGGCGCCACACGTGACACGCTGTGAAAAAGTTTCGTTTTTTTACCCTCGCTGTCGGAGTGTTTTTCATATTTTAATTTGAACGTTTTGTTTGTTTTTTTTTGTTTTTTTTGTTTTTTTTTTGGCGAACTTTTTGGGTTCATAGTTTTGTGCGGAGGAAATTTTAATCGCTCGGATGTAGACAATTCTGCGGGAATTTTATTGTTTTATCGTAATGTTGCATAATTGCAGCAGGAAAAGCTGCTGCAACGGCCGCGGCAGCGATGGCACATAAAATAAATTTATGAATTATTTGCGGTTAAGCGCAATGGCTGCATTTCTCTGTGTGCCTGTGTGTGTGTGTGTGTGTGTGTGTGTGTGGCGCGGAGTGTCCTGCCGGCGCTGCTCACATTTGACTAGCTTCATAATTTATGGCATTCAACGGCACTGCGGTCAGAGTGAGAGTGGATGTGGTTTTAGTGATTTTCAGACTTTCGTGTGGCAACGTCGCAGCAGCGTCGAAATGCGGCCGCGGCCGGCATGTTAATGCAACCCGACGAAATTAAAAATATTTTGTTGCCTGCAATAGTTGGCAAAGCGAAAATTAAGTGCACATTTCCTCTTTTGCCTATTTGCCATTTCGAGTGCGCGTCGCCGCTTCGGTTGCATTATTTTCGCTTATATAGTAACACGATATCAAATTTCGTCGAAAACCTTTTCAGCACAACTAGTTACAGTTAATGGATTTAGTTGAATGTGCGTTGTGCAAATGTGTTTATGATTTCCAAAAATTATATCTACAGGCAAATGCTTCAAAATGTGGTGAGTAGTGAAATTTGGTCAAATGTTGTCAAAGAAATAATTAGCAATAATGTTGGATTGTTGGGTTAGGTTTAATTAGGTTAAGTTGGGATAGATTAAAGTGGGTTGAGTTGGGGTAGATTAAGTTGGGTTAAATTGGTTATTACTGAATAAGGGTTAAGAGTCTCAATAGGTTGTGTTTGGTTTGGATTTTGATTCAACCAAGCTTGGTCATCAGGTTAGGTTGGTTTCAGTATTCAAATTCATCAGAAAGGAAAGCTTTGGAAAGCTAGTCTTTCGCCTTAACAATATTCTTGGACTGCCACAAAGAACTCAATAACCTAGGAAGCCAGAATCTCGTAGCTGTGAGTCCGAAGTCGTGAAGACCATGAAGGCAATGAAAGAGCGGACATATAAACCAAAAGAGGTGCAGAGATCCAACTAATACGACTAGATTCGATATTCGGTTTCAGTCAAACTTACCTGAAGCAGAACATCCGCAACTGGGTTTAAAAACGCAAGAAATACTGGAACGCAGAATACTGGAACAACATGGGCCGATGTCACTCCTGTAAAAATTCCTGAATTTTAACAATAAAAGAGCTGTGGCAGCTTGACGTCTAAATAAAAATCATCCTCGGACTTCATGTGGTAGCTTAACTGGAACAACCTCCTCTACAGGTTAGGCCTTGGTGAAGCTGATGAAATAATAGAACACATTATTACAAATTGTTCGGCAAAGGACCCTAATTTTCTTTGAAAGAACCCATAATTAAGGAGATTTCGGGTTTTAACATCGTTACTTTTCGAGAAAATTCTATGTAAATTTTCAAGTATGTATATAAAGGATTAAAATTTTCAAAGGACCTTTTTCATGTCCTTTTTTTACAAATGGGAAAAAATCAATTTTATTAAAATTCTTGACCCTTTTTTTTATTTTTTTTCCCCTTCAAAATTTTTGAAGTTCTTTTAAAAGGACAAAGGATGTAGAAATAAAAAACTGAGTACGCGATATTACTATGTTTGGTCTCTAGTTTTACGGCCACATAGAATTTTTCTGTGTGAAAATTTTTTTTAATTTTTTTCGCACGGTTTTTCATTTCATTACATTACATTACATTACATTACATTACATTACATTACATTACATTACATTACATTACATTACATTACATTACATTACATTACATTACATTACATTACATTACATTACATTACATTACATTACATTACATTACATTACATTACATTACATTACATTACATTACATTACATTACATTACATTACATTACATTACATTACATTACATTACATTACATTACATTACATTACATTACATTACATTACATTACATTACATTACATTACATTACATTACATTACATTACATTACATTACATAATATTACATTACATTACATTACATTTCATTACATTACATTACATTGCACTATATCACATTATATTACATTACATTACATCACATTACATTACGTTTCATTACAAGCCATTACATTTTATTACATTACGTTTCATTACAATACATTACATTACCTATTCTCCTTTGCAGTTTCTCTGCCTGAAAGACGCTGCAGTAAGGTCTAGAATAGAAGAGTCTAAGTCCCCAAACTTAGAGTAACCAGTAACGCGCTCGGGATTTTAGAGTCAAACGTCGTTCGAAACCATTTTTGTGCCAGCAACTTTTTTGTTTTGTTAGGGGTCAGTCAGTCAGTCAGTTGTCAGTGCACCCATGCTCAAATATGAGAAAGGTGTATCTGTAGGTGATGTCCGCAGGAACAGATTCGTCTAGACTAAGCATTCTAAATTGGTTCAAGTCCGCTTTGATGAATGAATGGATGTGATAGGGAACCGAAAAAATTTACCTATGTGAGGTTTATTCTTAGGTTGGCTTATAGTCCATTGAACTTTAAGTTTGGAAAGAAAAATGACAGCAGAGATAGGAGTGAGGATGAAAGAATGAAGATCAAAAACGAAGAGCAGATGCTGCTCGATTTTCTGCGCAAAATTCTTTGACTCTTGACAGAAAAGGAGAATGGACTTTGTCCAACTTAATAATGGTTCTAGCAAAAGCTGGAGATACGCACAGAAAATACTCTGTGCTGTGTAGCGCTTCGAGTCAAAACGTGCATGTTATGTTCTCGAAAATGCCCATGTTTGCTATGTTTTGACACTATGGATTGTTTCGTGTGATGAGATAGATGGTTGATCTGACGATGATCTTCTCTACCCAGAAATTCTTGAGGAGAACTTTCCTTCCTTTGTTTGAAAATATCACAAAAAAAATTGAAATTCAACGGCTTTCCATCGTTTACTGTGTAAATCATTCAAATAATATTTGATCCTGTCAAAGATGTCTGCTATTCTGATACCTATTTTTGGATCTGTTCTCAAAGTTGTTCTCCTGGATTCTCAGTTAACCAATTCATTGAACACCACATTGTCCAGGAACCCATATTTGTTGGAGCTTATTCCATCTCGCGACTGACTTTATTCGGATTAGTCCAGCTGGATATGGCGTCTACAATCTGACTGCAAGGCATCTAGCAAGCAATTTATTTACCAACTCCATAGGGAACAACATGCAATGGACGAACTTTAAGACAACAACCAGCAAGTTACAGGAATTTAGTGCAATGCGCTTTAGTTCCTCATTTGAACCTCACAGCCTTCTAAGCTACTGACAGATCAACATAAAAGTGGTAGAAAATAGGATCAAAAGAATGTGTAGTAATAGCTGTGATGGTCGTTAGTCAGAATACCCTTAATTTCCAGAATTTTAAAAGTAAAGTTAACCGAGAAGTGACTGTCAGGCTTTTATGAGCTAAATAACTAAACACATTTGTACAAAAACTGTTCCATTAGAGGATTCCATTAGATTCCAAAACTTTCATAAGAGGATTACATGAAATAATGGAATCGAACATCTTTTGGATTTATCACCATTTGAAATCTTTAGTGGGACTGTGAGGCTTACTTCTGGGAGTTAGGGTTAATTTTATTTATTTTATGTTTTTGGTTTCAAGTTATCATTGTCTTAAAAAATATTCTAAATAATCGAAAAAAATTTCCAAAATTGATTCAAAAATGAAAACTTAAAAAACTTTGAATATTGAAATTTGTTTTGTTAACTTCAGTACCACTTAAATTTTATCAAACATTTTTACTCCAAATTATTTTGCTCGTTACTTTCGTTTTTGACAAAGTTTTGTACATTTTTTTGTTTTGATCTAAGTTGCCCACCACAACTCCCTTTTCACAATTGAATAAACATTACTACGCAATTCTAAATTCTAAATACTTTGTCGTGGGTTTGCAACATTATTTCAATCATTTGCAAAAGTTGTAAAACTTTTTGCAAACACTGAAAAATTGCTACACTCAATTTCCCCCAAACTTGGAGTCAATCGAAAGAAACACAATACTTTCAAATATTTTACACTTTTAATAGAAGATTCTTTACATTTCTGCGGCAAAACACTTTGAAACTACCAAACCAACCAAACAAACACACACAGCCACGCGAACACACACGCAAATATTTACATGCTTGCACACGCACACAGCAACAACCGCAAGCGTGCACACAAACAAAATAGCAAACACCAGTATGTGCATATGTGTGTGTGTGTGTTATTGCCTAGAAAGAGGAAATTCAAAACTTAAGCGCTTAAATTTTCACAGCGCCTTGAGATATGCAACATAACATTTTCCTTGCTCAAGTGTTGCGCGATTGTCGGCACGAATTTCAGTATTCAAGAATTTCCGCCACACACACACACACACACGAACGCATACACGCAGCAGCGCCTGTGTGCGTGTTTGACTTATGCGCGCATGAAAAACTGTAGTAGGAAAAGTTTTCTATTTCTATGTCTGTCTTGGCAATTCGCATTTCACTCGCACAAATCTCAAGCTGTGATCTGCTTTGTGCTTCGTTTCGTATTACTGCGCTTTTTGATGTATGTAGTGCGTCACGCATCAGGAGTTCAGTTGCGTCCTTCGGCACTGCTTTCGGTGCGCGGCGGCGTTGTTGAATGAAATAAACAAAGCGACAAAAGAGCGAAATTTTCACTTCTAATCTGTTGCCTTTGTCTGTGCTGTGTTGTGTTGTTTTGTTTGTTCGCCTTGTTCAACTGCTCGTTTTCGTTGATGTTCATAACCTTCAGAGTGATGGTGGCGCAGTTCATGTGGAGTATGATTACGGAATTTGTAAAGCCCAGAAGTGAGCGTAAACGTTTCACAAAAGTAAAAATATATATATGTTTGTGATCAAGTTAAATGTGAATACGGCATTTTTCGTCTTTTTCACTGGCGCCAAGTTAGCGTTGCGTTGTTATTAGAGGAACACGAGCTGTCCTTACGTATGTTTGTTTGTTTGTCTGTTCTCAATGTAAGGAAATGGTAACTTTTGAAGGTGTTGAGGTATTGGCAGCAAATTGAAAAAATTTTTAGTGGTATGCAAAACAAATTTTTGTGAATTTAGGCACATGCTGGAATCACTTTAAAGCAGGGTTGCCATAGAACTTTTTGTCAAGAAATGTCACTATTTGCGTACAGACTATGAAATTTAACAAGTTTATCGATATTTACTATTCAAAAAACTTGTTAAGATAAGACAAGTAATTGGAAACATGACAGTGCAAAATAAGGAATTTTCGAAATATTTTTTAATTTTTTTTTGCTGCTTTTAGTTATGGAAATACAAATAAATCAGTCTTAATTGATACGATGCACATTGATTTTTTCCATAGAAAACATTCCAAAAAAAATATGGTTCCAGAATTTAACGATTAAGATGTTATTTGAAAGTAAAACTCCAACTAAAAAAATCCTCAAAAAAATCTGTGCGAAAAATTATTTAGTCTGTGTGCAAGATCTGCTCAAAGTCGGAACTTTTTCACAAAAAATTTAAATTATTTAAATAATTTAACATATATTTTTCATTTAATTTTTTATTTTTATTTTATATTTTTTTACTTTATTTATACATATTTATATTTTTTATATTTATATTAAATTTATTTTTTTTTTATTATATTCCTTTTAGTTAATTTGTTTTCTGTTTTTCAGTCTATTGAGTAAACAAATTTTCAAAATGTATGGTTAGCAAGAAGTTGCTGAAACTTTCAATATAGATTAAGAATTGATGTGAGCATTTTTGCTTTTAATGTTTTATTAAAATTTACAAATCTCAGGTTTCTACTTACTTGTAATTAAAAAAAAACTTTTTCAAAATAATAAACCTGAAAATTAGCAAAACTTAGAGGAAAATATCTAAAAAAGTATGTAAAAGTATGTTCCTGAATTTTTTTATATTTTACAATAAGAAGTATTCTTTTTTTGTCGAATAATGTAATAACATCTTGCGATATCTTCCGATCCCAGAAAATAAATAAAAAAAATATTTTTTTTTAATATTTCTTTAATTTGGTTTAAATTAAGTCACTTAAGTTATATTGTGAATACAAAAACACATAAACAAAGACAACCTGACTGCATTGTAGCGTACAACCAGGTCCCTTTTGTCCCTATGTCCAATTGTAATGTCTTTTATTGTACTTGTTTTCTTTTCGCTTCACACTTGCTTCATTTTGTCAAAACTTACAGCAAATAAAACTTATGCACGCTTTACTAAATGATGATACAAGTTTTTTGCTGTCCTTCTGCAGTGATTTGATGCGCTCGCGCTTGAGCTGAGCAGACTGAAGCCGAGTCGGGTTGAGCCGAGCTGAGGTTGTGCCCGGCGCCTGCTGCCAAGTCGAGAAGTTGCCGAAAAGTTTAAATAATGTGTGCCTCATTCTGTGATTTCACACACTTTGCAGTCGTTTCTTCTTCTTCTTCTTCTTTATACTTGTAGGCCACGAGTGAGTTATCTCATCGTTGTTACTGTAGTTTTACTGTAGTGTAGTTTTGTTGGCTTTTGTTGAGCTACAAGCAACAATTCAGGTGGTAGTGATAATATTATCGCATGTGTATATGTGTGTGTGTGCAAGTGCGTGAGTGCGCTGGTGTTGGTTGAAGTATGCGCATGAGTGACACTTTGGTGTGACAACAGAATTTTGTAGTTTACTTTGAATGCCTCGTGGATGCAGATAAACTTTTTCTTATTTTCATTGAAATGAAACAATGAGAAATTTACGCAAAAGTTTTTAATTTTTTATTTGCAGTGTACATAAAGTGTGGAAATTGTATTTGGCAGATTTTTGTCATTTATATAAAAGAATTCATTGTAGTCAGAAATAATGAAAAAACTCTTCAAGTATAAAATTTCTTCAAATAATAACTTACACAAATTTTATTTGCATTAACTAAAGAGAAGAAAGAGAAATAATGCTGCTTGGAAAAAATTATGGAAAGTCAATATTTTTTTACTCGACTATTCTTGGTACCAAAGGCTTAAACTATCAGATAGAGAAACTAGAGATAACTGGATTGCTTACAAACTTATATGAAAATTGTCACGAAATTTTGTGCTAACTGATTTGGCTTTAAACTTACATAGAAGCAGTTACATAATTTCAGTTTTTTGCTAACCAATTTTGATTTAACCTTTCAGTGGAAATCTATTGTACTATTTCAGTTAGTGCTAACCACTTTGGCCATCTTACATTTGGAATAAAAATCGATTAAAGAGTTTAGGTTAGAGCTAACCAATTTGGTTAGAACCTTATAAGAAGTAAAAATCTAAAATTTATTATACAATTTCAGTCAGTGCTAACGACTTACATTGGAAATAAGAAATCGGTTATAGAATTTTAAGTAGAACTAACAGCTTTGGTCATCATCTTGCGGTGAATGTAAGAAATGGGGCTTAATTACGGTTTCTGCTAACCGATTTTGTTGTAAAAAATCCTTAATCTCTTCTATTATTTTAACCGCTAACCGAATTGGAATTATGAAATCGATAGTAGAATTTCGGTTAGAGCTAACCGCTTTGGTCATCATTGTGCAGTGGAAGTATGAAATCGATTACACAGTTTCAGTTATTGCTAACCAATTTGGTTACAAGCTTACAGTAAAAATCTTAAATCTAACCGAATTCGAAGTAAGAAATCGACAGTAGAATTTGGGTTGGAGCTAAGCGATTTGGTTATCAGTTCAGTTCAGTGGTTCAGTTACACAGTTTAAGTTAGTGCTAACCAATTTGGTTACAAACCTACAGTAAAAATCTTAAATCTATTGTACTCTTCTAGTTGATGCTAATCGAATTGGAAGTAGGAAAGCGATAGTAGAATTTCGGTTAGAACTAACCGCTTTGGTTATAATTCGTATCGGGAAAGTACAATTTCAATAATGTTAATCAATTTAGTAAGAATTTTACAATGGAAAATCGTTTGTTCTTTTTCGGTTTATGCTAACCGAGTTGGTTATAATCTCATAATAAATGTCGGAAATTGTTTGTTCAGTTAAAATTAGCTTTAACAGATATGGCAAGAAATTATCAGATATTGCTAACCAATGTTCTCATGGTTTGTAAGAAATTGGTTCTAAAAATTCTGTTAATGCTAACCAATTTGATTATAATCTTAGAGTCTTAAAAAATTTCAGTTAGAGCTAACCGATTTGGTTAAAGTGTTATAGTAGAAGTTAGACACTGGTTATTGAGTTTGAGTAAGCTTTAACAGATGTGGCTGTAGTTTTACAGTTGAAGTCAGAAAGCGGTCAACAAGTTTCAAGTAGAGTTAACCAAATGGGTTATAGTTTTACAGTAGAAAGAAGAGGTTCCACAATATTAGGTAGAGGTAACCGACTTAGTTAGGTTAGTTAGTTAGTTACTTAGTTCTAATAGTGAAAATAAGAACCCGAAAATATACTTTTAGACAGAGCTAGCCCAGTTGATTTTAATGTTATATCTAAGCTTTGAATATTACATTCTCTTTCAGCAATGGATCTTTGAATTCCTCATGACCGACAGGACAAAACGACGATTTCTCTTTATCATATGAGGTATTGATATAACGTTTCAAGGTAATTTCTGTACTAGGACCTTCTTTCTCCAGGTTTTGTAGATAGTAAGAAAGATCTTTTTCAGCTTATTTGAACTTTCCAATGTATTCATAGCAACACTACTGTCAGTTATTCAACATAACCTAATATAAAACCTATTCAATTTCTTCCCGCCTAACGAGCCCAACATCCCAACTGTAGCGCCACAGTGCGCTGTTAGGCCGAATTCGCATGGCACTGCACAAAAAGCAACCTTGAAGTTGGCGCAAAATAACTCAACAAAAACGAACATCGTCGCTGTCAAAATGCCTTTATATGTGTGTGTGTGTGTAAATGTACCTCTGTGTGTATGTGTGAGTACAGTACATTATACAAAAGCTAAAGGACGAACGCATAAAGAATGCACGCGAAGAATGAGAAGGGGCTACGGAAAGGCAAGAAAAAGCAGGGAGCCGTGTACATAATTTACACGGCCACCGCCAGGCCGCCGGCAATGTGGTGTGCTGTAAATTGAAGTCAATAAAACTTATTTCCCCGTCATTTCCCAGCGTATTCAAACATACAACGACAATAACAACAATAACAACAACAGTAACACAAACACCAAACAACTGTAACAGCAACAGCAATAACAACCACAACAACAACAACAACAATGGTAAACCATGAATGGAATTAATGGAACGCAACCGAAGCAACGAAGCTCCAAGCTGTCTGTCAAATATCCGTCATGGATGGGGAATTCTCAATGAGATTCGCTTTAAAAAGAATTACCACACAAAAGTACAAAAAAAAATAAAAAAATAAATACTGAACACACTAGCGAGAGAAAGCGAATAATGAAAAGCGAAGGCCATAAAGGTAGAAATTCTCGAAGGCTGCAACAGTCGGCAGTGTTGTATGAAAAATTACAAATTACTCATACGTTCCGTTGCACTTGGAAATTATTTCATTTTGCCATTGCGAGTGATCTTTGAAAATTCGCAGAACTTGTTGGTCGCACAAAGCACAGAGCACAGTTCTTGGAATAATTTAGAGATTTAGAAAAATACGAAAAAAAGAAATGTGTGTACATAGCTTCACATTTGTTTAACAGTAGATAAGATAGATGCTCAGAAAACTGTTGCTGATGTTTGTGTGAAGGCTAAAACGGCTTTGCGTTGGAAATGATAGAGGCACTTAGTTAAGATTATAGAACTAACATTTGACAATGCTGTGCATTTGATCATAAGAAATTAAAGTACGTGGAGACTTACGAAGATAACGTTTTCAGCGACCTGTTTCGGTCTGCTGTCAAAAATTCACATTTCACACGAGAATTTGAAAAGACATTTGACTAGGACTAACTTTTTTTCTGTTTGAGGACAAATTGCTCCACAGCTGGTCATAAGTTGCTCTTAGAGGGTTAAAATCTATAAACGACCCCTCTAGTTTTCCTTACAAACCATTTCTTTCAAACATACTCACCCCCTATCCCCAACCCTTAATGCGGCTCCCATACAAAATGGTGGTTTTTATAAAATGGGCTCCCATTTCTCCCAGGTTGCCACCAGCTGTATCAAATGTATAACCGACACCCACATATTTTCTCTTCCAAATGTTTCTTCCACACATACCCACCCGCTATCTCCAAGTCTTAAGGGGGATGCCATACAAAACTGGCCATTTTCCATGCCATTGACTCCACACTTGTAAATGTGTTAGTTAAGTAAGCGAGAAAACATCGTATCTCGAAAACTACTGAAGCGATTTCCATGATTTATTCAGCGATCGCCAACATTCTTAAGTATAAAAAATACAAAATTCATGAAGGTTCAGAAATTCATCACCAGAGGGCGTCTCTCATACGATCAGATTTGTGACGTTATCAACTTTTGGGTTTCTACAAAGCAAAAATCAAAATGTGCTGTCGAAACCCCATTAACCCCCAACTTCAATTGATGAACCAAGTTTATGGCGATGATCCTTTATCTCGTGGCGATTTCATAAGTGGTATACTAGAAAGTTAACAGAGAACATAAATCATGATCAACTTGTTGGCCAACTGAAATCTGCAATCGAACTGATACAGATGAATACAGATGTATTATAACATTTATGCTTTTGTTTCCACTGTATTTTTGCCATCAAATAGCAATGTTTTATCAAAACACGAAATTCACTTTTTTCCATTGTTTACAAAAATTCAGAGGTAGCGTCACTTCGAAAGCAATAACTTGAAAACGAGTCAACCAAATGTCATGAAACTTTGACAGAATCTAAGTTAAGGATGGTTTTCCATGTACAACACAATAATTCTTAATTTTTGGCGCCATCTCTATGTCAGGCCAAAGACTTTTCAGCCCATGTAGTACATAAGCTCCTTTCATTGCTTTTCATTTGGTAACTAATGATTTGATTTAGTCCAGTGGCAGTGCCTAAAATTAACTGATAATTTTATAACAATAACGAGAATTTGACAAAATGTCTTCTAAATTAGCTTAAATATACATCAGACTTGCTCATGGAAATCATGGAAATGTAGGCATATAAGTGCCTATTTATGTAGATAAGTCATGGCTCAGCAGAGACTCTGCTCGTCCACTATATATGTACATACTCGATCCAAAAATGATGTTCAACTCGGTAGGAAAAAAGTTCTGCTGCAAATTTTTGGCAGAATGTGCAATGGAGCCGCACATTCAGCAGTGGCACAAACAAACGGCTTCAATACACGAACTGTCACTATTGAGATGCAGAACTTAATTTGGCAAAAATATTGCTGGAACCTTTAGTCGGGCCGTGTGCCGTTGCATGCTGCATGGTGAATAAACTCGGGGGACCATAACTTATGCTGAAGCAACAGCAGCGGCGGCAACAGTACCAGCAACAGCAGCAATGGCACTGGCAGACGTCACTTGTCTGATGTATCCATTCGTCTGTCAGCTGCTGCGACAAAACGAAATAAATAACTTAAGGCAACCGACGCGCTGTGGCTCTCTCAATATACAAAAATACAGCAACAAGCAAAGCTACAAGCAAGACAACAACACCACAACGACAGGACGAAGAGAGGGAAAACGAAAAAAATCAGCAACAAAAAAAAATTCCAACTCCAAATTGTGCGAAGCGCCGAGGCAAGAAGTTTGAATTCGGACAACGATGAGGCAGCAGCGCAGAGAGGCGGCGGGCAGTGGCGCTGTTCAGGGATAAAGTCGAATGATTCGTGACCATCGCTTGTGCAAAGCCAGAGCGCCACACAATCGCACACACACACACACACAAGCAAAGAGACAAACAGAGCTACACGACAGACAGACAGACAGACAGATGGTCGCAAATGTACATATGGAATTAACTCAATTTGTTGCTATTTGATGCGCAATTCTTGTGAATTCTTGTTGGTAATTTGCCATTTATATTCACACACACACATATACACATACATTCATATGCGTGTATGTGCTTGTATTTCTGTAGTCCTACACTAGTAATGTGTTAGTGTTAGAACGCGTCTGAGCTGCAAGTTAGACACAAAACTAATTGAGTGACAAACACCGATTTAACCAGCGACAACAGCAACAACTGTGCCGAACTAACAGCGCGTTAGAATTTAATTGCATTATCTATAAATAAAAGACTTATTCATTCAGACATCATTAACAATGCTTTTTATAGAAACGTATTTATAAATATTCATCGTTGTGGTTTAATGGTTTGTAGTTCGAATTAGTTTGTTGAATTGAAGGTCGAAACTCAACTCAACTAGAAATAATGGAAAATTGCCAAGCAACAACGTATTAGATTTAATTTGTTACTTATTGTACTTGTAAATTTTTTTATTTCTATGTGGCAAACATCCAAAGCCTGAGTGCGAGACTTTAATTCACTGAGTTCACCTCACTGCTGTCCGTTTTCCTGAAACCACGGTTATTCATTGCCAATTGAATGCTCCTCTATACAATAAGGAAAGTAGCTTCTACAGAAAGCCAGATGCAATTTGATGTATCCATATTTCTTTTCTTTTTCTTATCTGGTTACCCTTTATTTACTATGAGCTGTTACTTAACGGTCAAATTCGTAATTCGGACCTTGATTGTCAACTGTTGGCCCGTTTGAAAGCATTAAACGCCCAAAAACGGCCAGCCACCAATTATGTTCCATCACGATAACGCCAGGTCCAAACTTGGTTGGGAGATTCGTAGACATCCACTTCATAGTTCGGGCCTAGCACCTAGTCGGGTCACAATACATCAAATCTGGTCTCAGTGCGCATTTCCCCTTTCAAATCTATCTAGCACCAAGTCATGAATTCCTCTTACTGTCTATGGTGAATGACTTTACTAATGGAAAAATTGACTCAGGTATATATAAAGTATACACAGTGCGACAATTATGTATTAAGACTGCCTCTAGAAAATTCAATTAAAACATGATATCTGCCAATTTTTTGGTATATTTATTCGAAATATTCTCCTCCTGATTCAATACACTTGTTACATCGATTTAATAGTGATTCAAACGCGTGTTCCATTTCCTCCAGTGCCCTCGTCGAAGCCCGTTGTATGTTCTGAATGTCATCAAAAAAGCATCCTTTCAACTTCAATTTCAGTTTCCGGAACAAAGAGAAGTCGCACGGTGCCAAATCAGGTGATGATGATTCAACATACAGACCTGATTCTGAGCCAAACATTGACGAACAATGAGTGCTGTGCGACTCGGTGCATTATCGTGCAACAGAGACCAACTTTTCGGATCGCAGTATTCTGGTCGAATACGATGCATTTTGACCATCAAATGCTTCAAAACTTCGAGTTAATATGTGGCAGTAACTGTTTGACCAGTTGGAACAAATTCTGTGTGGATAATTTCTTTGCTATCGAAGAATGTGATGAGCATTGTTTTGATTTTTAATGGAACTTTTCGTGTCTTTTTGGCTTGTGGTGAGTTTTTTTATTTCCATTCCGCAATTTGACGCTTAGTTTCTGGATCGTTTCGAAGCATCATGTTTCACCACCCGTAACAATTGTTTTCAGGAAATTTGGATCATTTTCTGAGGCTGCAACGATGTCTCTAGAATGTCTGACTCTCATTGATTTTTGCTCCTCGTTCAATGTGTGTGGAACAAATTTTCCGAAGACCTTTGTTTTGCACAAATCCTCGTGAAGAATGAGTCGGATAGTTTCTCTGTTGATGTTTAAGGCCTCTTCCATCATTTTCAGTGAAGCATTGCGGTCTGACGAATTTCCTGGATCATTTCCGGCGTCCGAACTGAAATTGGCCTTCCTTCTTTTATTTCATGTTCCAGCGACTCTGCCATCCACAATACGTTTATGCCATAAAAAAACATTTGATCTTGATAAACAAGCATCGTCATACGCTTACTGCATCATTTCAATTTTCGCGTGGAATTTAATGACCGCTCTTTGCTCCACGTTAAAATTTCAACATCAAACGAAAACGTGTTTTGCAAAATGAATTTTAATAAATATTAAATGTCATGAAGTTTTGACAGTTAGTAGAAGAAGGTTGAAGCTTCAAAACGCATGTGCTCGCACATAGATGGCGCGCTTGGTTGCTGAGATATGGTTCGAGTCTTAATACATAATTGTCGCACTGTGTAGATAATAGTCATGAAAAAACAGCTAAAAATAATAACAAATTTAAAAAATATTAAAAGTATAAAAAAATTTGGTCAAAAACGACCCCAACGTAGGTAATGCAAAACCGTAACAATTACCGCAATAATCTTTCTAGTGTTAAGGAATTTAGTGTTGAGTAGAAGTCATAGCTAGGAGGTTTGAAACTGCGATAAGATGGTGTTAAATATACAGGATACGCAATTCAGTCGCTTCATCATATCAACGCAGAAGATATCAGAAGCTTGTTCTGATAGTTTGGAGTAAGTCGAAAAGAGTTGATGAATAAGAAACTGATTAGAAAGAGGAGACAATTAAAAAAAATACCACAAATTTATATTTGTGAGATTCGAACCCAGAACAACAGGACAAGTACTTAGCTTAATGTACCCATGCGCGTTGTTCATACAAATGTGAAGAGAATAAAAGCGACCTTCAGATTTAATTGGATTCCAAACAAAAAATCACATTTTGAAAAGATTTATTATTCTGAAATCATGTATTTTATAATTTTTAATCATAATATTCTCTACATTTTTTTTTTAATGGAAGACATATGTTAATATTTCACATTTCACTGAGGCTCAGGTTCAAGGTCTGCGTTAAGAATTTACAAATGTCATCTTGAAAGAATTATTGCCAGAACTTTAATGAGGATATTCACATGAGCGATATTTTTTACTAGCAGCTTTCAGCTAGTTGTCTATACGTTCAATTTGCAAATTTGTAAAAACAAAAAGTATTTTTTCTTCGCAGCTTGCAATGTGTGAAAAATTGCGCTCGACTCTGTATCGAAGATAACGAGAAAAGTTAAAATGTTCGCTGCGGTATGCAATAAATCTTGCCTTATCACACGGATCATATGAAGCAAAAACCAACAAACTAAAAAAACAAATGAAAGAGAGAAATATATACACAAAAATATATCACAGATGCAAGTCGGACACTTTGACAATTTGAAAAGTTCATTTTAATGCATCATTGACACATGCACATAAATTACCCTCGAAATCTAATTAAAATTTGGAAAGAAGAAAAAGTAAACAACACACACACACACATACACTGAAACGCACAGCTATAAACTAAACATGCGTTGTGCGGAGCGGCCACAACAAAAGCAAAGCGCCGCTCAACTTTTTTGTGTAATTTATTTGCCAACTAATGCAGTGCTGAGTGCTCGACTGGTGCCTGGCGGCAGTCGGCAGTCGGCAGCCGTCTGTCGCTGTCTTTATGAGCAGCCGGAAGAAATTTATGACTATTTCGGGGGGTATGCGAAAATGTACAAATGTATGTTTGTGTGTGTGTGGGAAATGTGCAAAATGTTGATTGGAATTTGTGGCAAAAGCACGCCAGACACTCACACACACACAAACGCACACTCACGCCTACTGTGTGTGTGTGTATGCATGCAAAAGTAATGGCAAATATGCATATACAGTTATATGTTTGATTTGTATGTTTGTGTGTGTGTGAATGAAAAATATTGAAGTAAAACTGCGGCAAATGCAAAAAGTCAAAGTAAAGTCGCCAACAAAGCAGCGACCAAAAGCGGAAAAAGCGGCAAAACAAGCGTGGAATGCAATAAGGCAAAGTAAAAGTTAAATTTGAAAATAATAGAAAAACTTTGCACAATGCCAGCGACAGCACAACCAACCAAACAACCCACAACAATAACAACAACAACAACGACAATCATCAGAACAACAAAAATAATGGCAAAAATAACAAATACATCGAACACGACAAAAGCACCGGCAACAGCAGCAATGACAACAGTAGCAACAACAGCCTCAACAACAACAATAGCAACAATAAAACGTACAGTAGCAATGACAACAACAAAAAAAACATAAAAAAGCACAAAACAACTCTAACAGCAATGGCAGCATTGCAACATTGACAGCGCTTGCGGCAACATTGACAACAAAAATAACAACATCAACAATAGCAACAACAATGCAACAAAGCATTCAAATCGGCATAAATCTAACGAAAATAGTTTGAAAAATGTAAAATGTTTTATTGTATCCGTGATTGTGGCGCAATTTAACTAAAATCCAGCTGCCGAATGAGGCGAGACAGGCGACGGGGATGTGGAATGGGGCGCGTTGACTGCGGTTTGCTGCGTGTGCGCCTTTCGTAGTGGTTGTCACGGCGCGTCACAGTGGAACGAGTGTGGCCAAAGGGGTGAAATATGGATTTATGCTGAATCGTTTAGTACTCATAACGTTTAACAAGCATTTATCAAAGCTGATATCAGCCATTAAAGTGGGCGTGGCAGGAAGGAAAGAGCTTATGTTTACCTCAATGAAAGACAGAATTATTTGATGTTACTATTGACAGACATTTACTCTAACTTCGTTTTATTAGCTTAGTGGGTGCGCAAGGTGGGCGTGGCCAGTTCTATATAGCCCACACTAGTCACAGCGGTACACTGAATCGTTTGATGCTCACTTCGTAGTACAAAAATATATCATACGTAGTTGAATTTTGTCTCTGGCGATGTCCTGAATTCCATGCTTGACTTGCTTCCTTTAGATCTAAAAATTCAACAGGAAGCAATAACGGCAAAGTGGGCGTGGCCAATTCTATATAGTCCGAACTTGTCACAGCGGCACACTGAATCGTTTGATGCTCACTTCGTAGTACAAAAATATATCATACGTAGTTGAATTTTGTCTCTGGCGATGTCCTGAAATCCTTTAGATCTAATTCAACGAACGAGTGCGGCCAAAAGTATCAAAAATGTATTTTCGTTGAATCGTTTAGTACTCATTTCGTTTTACAAGCATTGATCATAGCTGATATCAGCCATTATAGTGGGCGTGGCAGGAAAGAAAGAGCCTATGTTTACCTCAATGAAACACAGAATTGTTTGATACATTTACTGTAACTTCTTTTATAAGCTAAGTGAATGCGCAAAGTGGGCGTGGCCAGTTCTATATAGCCCGCACTTGTCACACCGGCACACTGAATCGTTTGATGCTCACTTCGTAGTACAAAAATATATCATACGTAGTTGAATTTTGTCTCTGGCTAACATATGTCCTGAATTCCATGCTTGACGTGCGTCCTTTAGATCTAAAAATTGTATTCCTTTATGGGCAGTGGCACGACATATTGAACTCGGGCCACGAGAAATCTTTAAGAGATTGTCATGCAAAATTCCGCTGTTGGACGCTAAGGACTGCCTGATAGCTAAAGTATCCTATCCTATTTGAAGTCAAGTTCCGGACGCGAGGACAGTGGTATAATCTGGAGTCAATGCTAGGAGACCTGACAGACATTTTATTCACTGACGATATCAAGATCGACGAGGTACTGAGCTGGAGCTGGATGGCACTTTAATGAGACTCAATTGTTACTATTCTTTAGGAGGACTGGCAACCGTCTTCCAGTCGGAGGTCTTCCCCATTCTGAGAAGAAATTGCGCGAAATACCTATAGGAGTCTGTACTGACAGTCAGGCTGCACTTCAGACTCTGAAGATCCCTTAAGTGACTTCGAAGATTGTCCAAGAATTCGTCGTTTGCGCGAAGAAGCTACAACTTATCTCAGTTCCTGGACTCTGTGGTGTTCAAAGTAACGAAACTGCCGATAAATTGGCTAACTGTGGATCAGGGTGCACGCAATTGGAACCTCACCCAATAATCGGCACCAGTCTAGCAGGCAACCTGGACTGGATCAAAATCCTATGTACAGCTTACATAGGGAACCTTGATCTAACTTGGGAAGCTACAGGACTGCCAAGTGTTTTGTATTAGGCCGAACAGAAAGACTGAGGTATTCTTTTTGAATTTAGGAAGGAAAGATTTTCGCCAAATCGTTGAACTAATCACAGAATATAATCCATGGGGTCAACATATGGCCACAATAGGCATCATTGAGAATCAAACTTGCGCATGTGGTCAGGAAGAGGTAGACAGTCAGCACCGAGCATTTTCTCTGTGTATGTCCTGTCTTCACTAGAACGAGATTGCGCACCTCAGACGCTGATGTTTTAAGGACGAGCAAGATCCATTCTCTAGCCTCTCTTGAGATTCATTAAAGGATCCAGAAAATTCATGCAGGAATACTTTTAGTCACCCATTCCTTCTCTACTACTTTCTTTCTTTCTCATCATAAAACCACCTCCTTCCTATATCATTCTTTTTTTCACGAGTCTTAATTGGCTATCCAGGCCGAGTGCTTGAGAAGCTGGACCCTCTAAGGTTATCTTTCTAGGCTCCCCTTATGATCATCCCTATATACATCCATCGTCACCACGCTCGGCGTTTTGGCATCAGTGGAACCAACTTGCGATGCATTTCGAAGGTTGATTTGCATTTCCTTCTTTTGTGGGGACATTTGAAAAGCAAAGTCTATGCCAGCAAGTCTCAGACCATTGACGAGCTCAAAGCAAAAAGTATTCGGATCTAAATCATCGCACGGGATGATCGAAAAAAAAGTGGAAAATACAGCAAAAAGGTCACATTTTGCTTTGGTCAGGCAGCCACTTGATGGATGTTCTATTCAAAAACTACTACAAAAAAATTTCAAAGGATGTACCTGTGATTTTTCATGCGCCCATTACACCCTGTATTTTCATATATTTCATTAACCCATTGCTGCCTAATGGGTAAAATTTTCCCCATGAAAACTGACTTTTTTTATTAAATCACAGTAAAGTTCGTGGTAGAGATATCTCAGAGATATATCAAAATCTTATTCTAGTGGAGGGCACCCTAAAATTCCGCTATCTAGCTAGAGTTACCAGACAAAAAAAATTGTGAATTTTCCGGAGGTGGAAAATGTGGTGAAACTAGAACCTCAGAACTGGTACCCGGCAGCAATGGGTTAACCTTCTTCCTTCCTTCTGCTTTTGGCCACAGCTAGTACTGACTCGTCCCAGTGTGCACAGCGCCTTTCGCAAGTACAGCGTGAATCGACCCGAGTCTGTGGGCCAGGGGAGACAGGCAGTTCGGGGTGGTCTGGACATTTGTGGTTATTGAACTGCTGTCATTTATAAAGTAAAATGTACTTACATATTTTTGCCAATATTTCAATGAATTTTTGGCATTTTGTGTTCATTGTGATTGTGTATTTTCCTTTTTTTTTAATTTTTTTGTTGATTTTGTTTTTTGGTTGTTTAATTTTTTATTTTTGATTATTTCATTCATTTGGTTTTCGAACAAGCAGCAGCCGGATTTGTCGTTGTTTCTGGTTATTTCTTGTTTTTTACGAGTTTTTGGCATTGGGTGCAATGTTTTCCAATTTGATTTATTGATTGTGGTTTGTTTATTTGGCATGTTGTATTTTTGTTTTTGCATTTGGCTAACATTTTCCATGTTACTGCACTCACAGACGTTCCATGGTGGTCGGCCCAAATGGCAGAATTCAATATTCAATCTCACAAAAAACAAAACAATATAACGCGTCGACAGAAATACGCAAACAATGCGCCAGAAATATTTATTACATTGCATCAAGTATGAAACTTGATTTTGGTCAAGACCGCAGCGTTGAGCAGTGCTGGCGAATGTTCCAAAAAAATTGTTTAGTTTGGAGAAACAGTTGAGTGAGGGATGTGCAACTTGAACGGAGACCAGTGCATCTTATTTGATATCATTTGACTTTTGCTTAGAATTCTAGTGCGAAGAAAATTCTTGCTGATCACAAGTAAAGTTATACATTCATCACTCATCATTTTTTGATGAAAATGTTGGCTGCAGAGTACGACGAAGAGACAGAGAGAACGCCGAGACAGCTGTACACAGTGCGTCAATGTCGGACAGTGGGGAGTAGAAGACCGGACCTTCAATCACAAGAATCTACTCGGGATAACTCGTCGCAAAGCTAGTAGGAGGGATGTCAACAATTATGGCCGTTGGAGTCTGTCGTGGCCATAGACACAAATTCATCGGTATCTATGGAGGATTCTACTGTCTGTGAAAAAAGATACTTGTTCAAACACTTGAATCCACTTGGGTCAGCCTAGTCGTCTTTGAAGAGCAGAACAGTGACATGAGAACTGTGTAGTGGGTCATTATGACATAATGTCACAATTCCCAGCAATGACTCAAAGAGATTAAAAAATTGCAATTACTTTAACTAAACCATTTATCTTCTGTCTGTTAAACAATTTATCTAATACAAATTTTTTCAAGCATAGTAAAATTTCATTCATTTCGAAGCTAAAAATAAACCATAATTCCATTTCTCCTTAAAGTCATCGACTTGTTCCAGCAATTTGTTTTGCACATTTACATTTCACACAGTCAATTCAGAATCGAATTACACAAACCAGCCAACATTAAATTAACGTCTATTTAGTAAGTCGATTCGATTTGCCTTTCACTTGTCTGCGCGACAAGAGAATCAAAAGAGAAAATTAAAATGAAAATCGCTGCTTTTCGATTTCTTCATTTCAAATAGCGTTTGGTGATGTGAAATCGCTGAACAAATTAACCGCATACTATAAATTCGATGAATTTCACACACAAAAGCAGCAAACGCGTAGCAAAAAACGAGCTCCACGCCCACTTTCGAGCAAACAGCAGCAGCGGAAGTGGAAAAGAAATTCCATTTCAATTTCAAATTCAGACAAATTGTATGACTTCCGATGTGGCTGGGCGTGGAAGTGTGGCGTGTGTCAGTATGTGTGTGTATGTCTGTCGGGCAAGCTAAGCTTTGCGTAATCGCCAACATTTGAAAGAAAGTTTTTCTTTGCCAATGTTCTTTGAAATATGCCATTTTAAGAAGTTGCAGAGGGCGTCGCTACTGCCGCTATGCGCACAATGTCCTTTAGACGTTTGCAGTAGTGCATGTGATTTGAGCGTTATCCTTGCAAGTGAATGTATGTATGCGTGTATGTGTGTGTGTTTTTTTTTTTTTTTTTTTTTTTTCTCGTAGGAGGTGGAAATCTTCTTAGACACGCTTGAACCCGTGTTCAACCGCGTGCCGGATTTTTACCGGCTAAAACCAACCCCCTTTATATCGCCAGCCCGTTCATCCCCGCGGAACTGCCGCTAAGCATTGCATCGCAGGGCGGGCAACTGACCCTATTGGTCTGGCTCGGGTCTATTGCGTGGGATTTGAGCCCTACGCTCTTGCTCTTGCCGTCGCTGTGCTGTCATTATGATTGCAGCGAACTTACAGACTGCTTCCCACTTCTCTGCGCATTGAAGCATTTGTGGTACTAGATTTTGGACATTTATTGGCGTGTCAAGGGCGCGTTCCAGCAACTCTCGCTCGACCCTGTAGCGAGGGCACTGGAATAGGACATGTCCCGCGTCCTCAGCCTCGCCAGCACAAACTGTACAGTCCGCAGTTTCTTCATGGCCGAACCGGCACAGGTATGCCCTGAAGCAGCCGTGACCTGTAAGCAATTGTGCGAGATAATGAGTTACCTCACCATGCTTCCGGAGCAGCCAGTCTTCCACCCTAGGTATGAGCTGGTGCGTCCACCTTCCCTTCTGCGCAGTATTCCACCGTTGTTGCCATTCGTTGATGCTCTGCTGCCTCTGGTGGCCATCTCCTGGGCCGTTTGCTTTTGTGTGCGCCTCGCGTACCAGGATATCCACTGGAACCATTCCCGCGACAACACATGCTGCTTCGTATGATGTGGTACGAAAGGCGCAGCATACTCTCATGGCGCAGAGCCTGTACACAGACTCTAGCTTCCTCCTATAGGCTTTTATAGCCATAGCCGGAGCCCAGATTTGCGCTCCGTACAGCATTGTTGAGGTTGCCACTTTTGACAGCAACAATCTCGTTAGCTGTCTTGGTCCTCCCACGTTTGGCATGAGCCTTGATAGCGCAACCACCGCCTTTGCTGCTCTCTCGGCTGCGTGCTGGAGGTGCTTAAATGTTAGCCTGGTATCTAGAATGACACCCAGGTATCGGATTGCACCACTTGAAACGATTGTGTG
Source organism: Melieria omissa (assembly GCA_963971225.1). NCBI lineage: Eukaryota > Metazoa > Arthropoda > Insecta > Diptera > Ulidiidae > Melieria > Melieria omissa. The sequence goes on along the minus strand of OZ020267.1, from coordinate 126,336,732 downwards.
GCCGCCTACGCACACTTTTGCTGTTTCCAGCTTTTTCCTGCTAGATATAAGCAGTACTTCTGTTTTCTGCTCCGCTAGCTGGAGTCCAGCTTCGCCTAGCCAGTGCTGTACTTTCGAGACTGTATCATTGCAGATCGTCTCAATGTCCCCTATATGTTTGCCAGTCACGACTATAACTATATCGTCCGCAAATCCTATTATTTTGGCTGCTCTATGTATGTCTAGCTCTAACACGCCATCATGTATGTGTGTGTGTGTGTTTGAGTATTTGGCGTTTGCCTGCTGTGGCAATGAAAAGCAAACTTCGTATAATTTTCACTACTTTGCTGTCATCTCAGATTGAACAGTCGTCGCTGGGTGGTCGCAGTGTTGGCATTGTGCAAATGTTTGGCATTTTTTACTCATGTTGTCATTAATTCATTCAAACATGGAATGAATAGGCTGCATAGAATTTGTTTGAAATTTTTTTAGGAAATATCAAAGTATAGTGAAGGGAAATTTTGGGCATATTTGAGATGAGCTTTAGATATTTTAATATCTCACTGGCCAATAAGTGTTTGTATGGTAAAACAATTTTTATAATCTGGGTTTTTGTTTATTTAAAAGGAAGCCGATGTAGATTGCTTCAGAAAGTTAAACCTAATCAAACCTAAATATATTCAGTTGTGTGTGTGTGTGCTGAACATATGAAATGTATCCTTTTTTGGTTGCCCTATTTCAAAATAAATGGTAGACAACCATTTGCTAATCATTTTTTTTTTATAGTAAAAAAATTTAAAAATATATAAAAAAGTTATAGTATTGAGGAGAAATTTATACCAATTCAGATATGGCAAAAGTCAAAAATTTGCAGGTAAGGAAACAGACGAACATAAAAACTGATGGATATGGCTTTAATGATACTCCAGGCACTTCCAATTACAGCTCAAAGACAAATGTATGAGTACAGCTTGAAGTGTACAATGAGATTTTGATCAAATATTTTTGTCTTAAAAACAAAATTAAAACAGCTTCCATGAATACAAATTCACTTCTGTCTATTGGGTATTAAAAAATGTAAATCAGTCACTTGCATCCTGTGAGTCAAACCATTCACATTGTGTGCTCCGTTTCGGATAAACAAAATCATAACATTTCACTCAAGTTTGAAGTAAAGAACTTTTCAGACTCAAAGACATATAAATAGATCTAATTTATCAGACTCAAACTTAGTCATAGATCTCGCAATAAGCTCGTTTAACACTATCGCTATTTTGTTGCCATATGGCATATTGCTACTTTGTGGACGTCTGAACACTCTGTGGTTTCAAGAATAAATTTTTTGTGTATCCTTAGAATAGTTTGAAGTTTTAGGAAAAATACGAAATTAATAAACTGGATATTAAAGTTTAAAGAAGAGAAGTATACACGTTTTTTAAATGGTATATCTTGACATAGTAAAGGAAGAAGAAGCATACAACTTTAGATAACTTTGTAATTTGACGTTTTCTTTCAGTTTAGATACTTTCTTTGTTTTAATTTTGGCTGAAGTAAATAAAGAAACATTCAAATTTTTGTTATGCGTAAAAAGTTTTACTAGTGTATGTTCAAGTAATTATTACAGCCACAACGATTTGGTTACTATCATAGAAAAACACTCTGAAATACAGGGTCCGAATATGGAAATTAAAAAATGTCCTATGGAATGTTGCTAATACAACAAGATAGAAGTCTAAAACGTAAATTTTAAAATTTTAACTTTCCCCAGTAAAAACCTGTAGCGAAAGGGTTATGAGACATTTTATGCCCTGAACACTGACAGAGAATCAACTATGCTGTCGAAGTGTTCTTGACGAAGCGTTAAAATTCAGAAGCTTCAATAAGGAAGATTGCAAATTTTATAAAAGAGGAAAGTAAGAGCGAGAAAAGTTCTTCTGGGAAATGAAATGGAATACGGAAGAGATGGCTCAAGAGATAGAAACCTGCCGGATCCTTTTACCGACTAAAAACCATTGCCTGTTCAAAGATGTGTCTGAGCGTATCACCTAGTGGATCTCTTTTCATGAGTATCAAGTTCGTGACTACTATTCTGGTGGTCTACCGTAAACATCTACCTCAAACCATCAATTCTATGAAGCGGAGATGGTTTAGTTGGATCAATTTTTTGAATGAACAACAAAAACACAACACTCCTTCGTCTCTTTTTTCTACGAAATACTTTACATGACAGCTGCTACCTTGTAGCGTGAAATTCCTCAGTGTCAAATTTGACACAACTCCACAACTGAATGGCTGACTGCTGGGCTTCACACACCCACTGACGCATTAACAGAACAGAACAGACGCTTATCAACGTGACGGTGCGTTCTCTGTATGTGTGTGTGTTTGTGTGCGTATGGAAGCGACAGCGACACCAACAACTATTCAACAACTCCGCTATGCGAGAATACAGCGAATTATCAGACGTAATATCTACACGTAACACCGAGTCGCGCGCCTGCACGTTCCGGTAGCTCATAGCGTTCGTCCTTCGACAATGTCCTTGGCGTCGTACACACATAAACCGTAGCAAAATGATGACATGCCAAATAATAGTGATTTTCACATTTTTTCACTTTTATCGTAGATGCTTTGAGTGGCAGCATTACGTCGAATTCGCTTGTCTTCGTGCACTTTTTGTTGTCGCTCCACCACAGCCGCCTTGTCAGTGCCGCAGTGACAGCAAAGGCGTCAATGGCTGCCGCTCCCAGTGACTACGTTCTGCTTGACTTGACTTGCTTTGGCGGCTGGGCGTCGCGGCGACAGACTGCGGTGCGCAGCAGCGAGTGTAAAATACTTTAAGCTAACAAAAGGGGTTAATTAACGTGAAAATGATTTCAATTACGGAAAATTGGATTTTCCCCGTCGAGTGCGAAGTGCGAAATGCTGATGTTGATGATGCCGCTGCCAATGCCGCTGCCTGACGCTGGGCGGGCGTGAGTAGGGGCGGTCTCGATCCGGTACATGAGTGCGCTCGTGTGTGTGTGTGTGTGAGAGCGTATTAGTGCGTGGAATTATTCGGCGCCAGTAACGCGTCAACGTCAACGTCAAAGTCAGCACCAACTGACGGAAATGTGGCGCAGCGTTGAGTTTTTTCTTGCTGCTGCTTTACTGTGTTTTGAATTGATTATAGCAATTTAGACGCACACACACACACCCACACACACACACCACGAACGAACCGGTTGCTGGCAATCGAATTTGCGCTCATTCTGGCGCACTTATTGCCGCGCCGCATTCGTACACCAGCAGCGGCAGCCAGCTGCCACGCCCAGTGGGGCGTGTGCGCGCAAATGAATTTCAAATGTGCGTTTCTCGCTCAAAAGCACACTTACCGTACTCGAGCAATGCTCGTCGGAATATTTTCATTACGCACACTTGGCCGGCAGCACAACTTGCCTTCGCATCGATGAGGAAGTGAATTTTCGAAAACTGCTGCCAACTGCCTCGACGGATTGTTGTGCGTGCGAATATTTACGCGCGTTATGGTATCTGCAGTCGAACGCGCGCAATAAGCTTTTAATGTCGACTGATTTTCATGGCAAACGACTTTGGACCGCCAACTGAGCGGAATGGCTTTCACTGGCAACGGATTGAAGTTGAATTTGCTTAAAGTTAATTTGGTTGGTTGGGGAAATAAAGTCAATGTGCTGCGCAGCGGAGCAATGAAGTCACTGCATACAATAGATCTATGTTTCATATTTTAATCAAAGAACATTAGATGACAGTGTTAATACAGAACGGTAGCTATCAACTGACTCTGATTATAGTCAAAGCACTGAGAGTCTGTTTCATTAAACCGTAAAATACAAATTGAAATGATTCGATTTTATTCAAACTCAATCTTGCAGCAATGTTGGGTTCCCACGAATGCGAACTTAGCTGGACCATGGACTATAGTTAACATTTTCGCTACATGTTCTTACTGGGGAAAGTTAAAATTTTAAATTTTACATTTTAGGCTTCTATGTGGATATATTAGCAACATTCCATAAGAAATTTTATAATTTTTCTACTCGGACCCTGTATTTTAGAGTGTTTTTCTATGAGAGCAACCACATCGTTGTGGCTGTAATAATTAATTGAACATAAACATTTTTACGCATAACGAAAATTTGAATATTTCTTCACTAAAAAAAAAGTATCTAAATATAAAGAAAATGTCAAATTAAAAAGTTATCTAAAGTTTTCTGCTTCTTCTTCCTTTACTATGTCAAGATATACCATTAAAAAACGTGTATACTTCTCTTCTTTAATCTTAAATATTCAGTTTATTAATTTCGTATTTTTCCTAAAACTTCAAAATATTTTAAGGACCAACAAAAAAATTTATTCTTGCAACCATAGAGGATGCAGACGTCCACAAAATAGCATGTTGCCATATAGCAACAAAATAGCGAAAGGGTTAAGAATCAATAATGCTTACAGTCAGGCAGACCATTCAATTTTTTTATAGTTGGAAGGCATTCAGTCAGATCAGAAAACCTACTCGATCTTGGCAAAGTGTCTTATGAACAATCAAAGGACTTGCATCAAGGTTTACCAGTGTTGCCAGTTACCTTTAATGACTTTCTCCTAAATCTTAGAAAATACTAAAATTTCCTCCCAAAAGTTAAGAAAATCTCCTAAAATTGTTGTATGATTTGTGTAATTTTAAAGGAATTAAACTTCTCATAAAAAAATAAAAATATATATGTATGTAAGTAGGTACATATAATTTTTTTAATGCAGCCTTTTTTTATTCATCTTCAGCTTAACAACAAAAAGTTAACAAAATCAAAACATATAATAAATGAATTGAAAAAAAATGCCATTTTTGGCGGGATTTCATTGTGACAGTAATGAGTGAAAACGAGATAGAACGATCTTACATTTTGTAAGCTTACAAAAGTTTAACACAATAGGGAGCTTTGACTTTTAGAATAGCTGTCAAGATATGTTTTGTTGCTAGGGTTCCCAACGCATCATACTTCGTTATCCACAAATCTCCCAAAAATCCACTAAGGATCCGAACAATCCTAAAATGTTATGAATATTTATCTCCTTAACTTCTCCTAAGCAATTTTGCCTCCTAAACATTTTCCTAAAAGGCCAAGAATTTCCTAAGTCTAGGAGAAAATTTCCTGATCTGGCAACACTGAGGTTTACGTTCTTTGAGTTAGTATCTCAACAAAATTAAAACGAGCTCTGAGTTGAGTTCTTTATAACGGCTTTCGGTCGATCTAGAAACTTATTCAAAACACTGAAGTCTTGAAGCTGGCACTGACAGCGCGCAAAAGTTGTCACCCAGTGTTCTTTAGCTCTAATTTGTTTATGAATAAATGAATGAATGAAGAAATGAAAGAATATAAAGGATTTATTCATTGATTCATTCATAAGCATATTAGTGCCAAAGAACACTGAATGAAACTTTTTGGGCCACCCTGCATATATGCAAAAGTGTCCATCAGAATAGATTTTGCTTGTGGATAAAAGAAACAAACGGACTTTTTTTGCGTTAAAGATGGAATTATTTATTTTATTTTTTTAAGTATTATTTTATTTGTACAACAATAAATTATTATATCAGGTGTACAACTTTGCTTCCGCCGTTTTCTTCCAAAATTAAAAGCTTTATTGCGAAAAAGTGCTTACAGATGTATTATTCAAAGTATTGCCCGTCGTCAACTTTCTCCCATCTTTCCGGAAATTTTCGGATCCCAGCTCGAAAAAAGGAGTCCTCTTTTGACGCTATCCATGAAGGAATCAATTTTTCCAATTCTTCGAAGGATTGAAAATGTTGATCTGCCAGGCCGTGTGCCATCGAACGGAATAGGTGGAAGTCAGAAGGGGCGACATCTGGGGAATACGGCGGGTGGGGCAAGACTTCCCATTTCAGCGTTTCCAGGTACTTTTTGACCACTTTTGCGACGTGAGGCCGAGCATTGTCGTGTTGGAGGATGACTTTGTCATGTCGCTCTTCCATTTTTAAAACGTTGAAACCACTCCCGACACGTTCTTTCACTCAGAGCAGCATCACCGTAAGTTTCTGAGAGCATTCGATGCGCTTCAGCTGCATTTTTTTTCTAATTGTAACAGAAAAGTAAAACTTCCCGCAAATGGCGAGAATTGGGCACATAAACGGACATTTTCGAGCGTGAATAATACGAAAACAAGAACAACTGTCACTGAAACGGCGATGAAAATTCGTTAGGCACTGTCCACACTCACTTTAAAGGCATTACCATCTATGTATTTCAACCAGCCTCAGCCGGTACAGCCACCTATCGGAAAACGGCGGAAGCAAAGTTGTACACCTGATACAAATCTCACAGTGGCAGCACCACGATTTTGAACTTCGGCTAAAAAAAAAAATGAAAAATCATTATAGAATCCAGTACATCAGAATGCCGGATTCTTATCGGCTTAAAACTACCTCTTATTTGGTTTTGCCAAAGCAGATTACATATTGATTTGCTCTTCATTCACATGAATTTCATGACTACTGCCTTAGTCATCAATCTCCTAACTAATCATCAGGACTCAGTTGTAATCTCTGGTAGATTTCTGTGACTAATGGTCCATAACTCATTCTCTTTTATGGAGACTGAAAGAACTTTATTGGCTTCTTTGCGTCTTGAAAATAGGAGATATTTCAAGACGCATGTATTTCTCCTTTCAGTTAACCCTCTAACTCACCAAACAGACAGACGCTGTATAGAATAAAATGAAATATCAAATTGGGTTTATTTGCCCACAAAAAAACACGAATCTGAGCTGAATTTTTACAATACCGTTAACGGTCTATAGGCGGTCATTCCGGTTAGAGGGTTAACGACCAACTTGGTTACATTTGGCTACATAAAGCCACGAAGAGTGTTTTTACCTGACAGATTGCAACACCAGTACAGATAAAGAAAAGATATGCATTTTATTATTTCTCTCCAAAAATTTGCACAATAATCTTCAAAAATTCAGTGAAAGTAAGATTATTACTTTTGACATTTCCAAGGCATTTCATAGAGACGGACACAAGGTTCTGTTGTCAAAATTTGTAGAATTTTGGTATTGTTTGGCACTTCGTTTTAGGGTCACATGAGATACGGAGACAAAAAGCTGATAGAAAATTTTTCAAATATGTACTTATTACACCTTGCAACAACAAATTTTATACACGAAACAATCTATATACTCGCGAAACTATGGACCAAATGTAATAAAACTGCGTTTTTCTCTCAGACGTCAGGATTTTTTTAAAGGAATTTTAAATTTCAAGGACATGTTTACTTCGAAAAATTATTTAAAAAATTGAGCGCAATGTAGAATAACAATATGGGTATCAAATGAAACAAACAAATCCTTAGAATATTAGCAAATTTAAAGTTTTGGTGCGAAAGGACGAACAGGTATTGAAAATATCCTTTTAAAACTTTATCCTTGAAAATTTCCAATAGTTTTTTTTACAAAAAAATATATCTTAAGGACGCGAGTATATAGATTTTTCGTGTGTTTGAAAATGTCCTTTTAAAACTTTATCCTTGAATATCCTTGGAAATTTCAAATAGCTTTTTTGAAAAAAAATATATCTTAAGGACGTGAGTGTATAGATTTTTCGTGTGTTTGAAAATGTCCTTTTAAAACTTTATCCTTGAATATCCTTGGAAATTTCAAATAGCTTTTTTGAAAAAAAATATATCTTAAGGACGTGAGTGTATCGATTTTTCGTGTGTTTGAAAATGTCCTTTTAAAACTTTATCCTTGAATATCCTTGGAAATTTCAAATAGCTTTTTTGAAAAAAAAATGTATCTTAAGGACGCGAGTATATCGATTTTTTCGTGTGGTTTGAAATTTTTTGATTTTTGTCGCACGGTGTTATTAGAATAAAATAAAATGGTGTCTATCCATTCTGGCAGGATAACAACTATAACTAGGATACCATAATATCTCATCATCGTCTTCCAACTTACCGTTGCATTCATGAAGAATTCCTAATGAAGGCGACTCAGTCTTTACATCATAAGAGCTGGTTGTATGTCGATAATTGAGTCCACTAAACAAACAATCAACTATCATTGAATAATAAAAAAACATAAAAAACCATATGTTAAAGTTGCTGGTAAAACAATACTAAACGATTTTTAAGAAACCTGCTTTAAAATCCATTCAGGACGTTGTTAACAATTCTCGGAAATCTTAAAGGAAACAGCAACAGTTCCGATAACATTCAACGGCAAACGGATATAAGACGCTTTCGTAATGCTATCGAATGTTTGTGTGTACACACACACACAAACACAAAGCAACACAGCGTAACAACGCTTGCGGTTGTGGCAAATGACGAAAAACGGATTTGCGCTGAAAACTCTGTTGATGGGCATAAATGCTCGCAGCATTCGAACAAAGTTAAAAGACAGTTCAAGAAGCAGAAATTGTCACCAAGCGAAAAAAACGAGCAGCTTAATTTGTTTTCTATTTTCCTTTGCTTTGGTCTTTGCGCATAAAGGTTTCACGCTCAACTAGAATTTTCGTTTCATACTGTAGACTGCAGTCGCCTAGAACGCGCTGTAGCGCCTTTCAGTGCATTGCAACTTTAAGGGGGAAAAATGTATTTTTTCCAGCAACAAGAAAAACCCAAGAAAAGTCCGTAAAACGAGAAACAAAATAACAAAAAAAGAACGACAACGAGAGCGAATTGTTGCCCCTGTCAACGCTGTCCAATCCCACTGACTGTCGCCCGGCCAGCGGCGTCTTGTACAGCTGACATTATCAGTTGTCTTGTATCGCCGACTTGCCAGCTCAAGCAAGTCAGCAGGGATACAAATAATTTGCTTGAGGCCGCACGCCGACACACAGACGCACCCTCGTGCACATATCCTGGCACTCACCGTAGTCCTGGCGCGCCGTATCGCCCTGTCGACATTGAAAAGGATTAACATTTTGCGGCGCTACAAAAGCGGTCGAGCATTGAGCGTTTCTTGTCTGCTGCGTATTTCAGAAATTGCAGCAAATTGTCTGCGTGTCACGTACACTAAAAGAAAAATCGTTCTAAAATCAAGAATATGGTTGTCAAATTAAGCCCATCCGTTGACGAAAGTCTGTTAAGCTGCAATCCGCTTAAAACAAGCACGAAAATCTTATTTTCAAATTTAATTGTGGATAAGCCGCAAATTCTTGTTTTAAGCCGGTACGCAGCTTATTTCAAGAATATACCATTTTAATTTAAAATTGCGCATTCTTAATGTAAGATTTCAATATTCTTATTTCAAAATTGTTTCCTTCTTGATTCAAGATTTTTTAATCTTAATTCAATCCCGCTGATTTCAAATGCTTTACCCCCAAAAAAATTAATAGACATATTTTATATGTTGTATTACTTATAACTTTTTATTGAAATTAATTGTGATATAGATAATTTTACAAACATAAAATATACTTTATTCTGACGTACGTTTTACCATTATTAATACCATATAAATGCAAAGGAGGACTTACAAAGGCATAAATATTTTTAATAATTAATTTGTCAATTTTAGAACCATCCTCATAAGACTGAAAATGGGTATCAAACTTTTTTACATTGATTGGATTACATAAAACATACATATTATTATTCTCATGCAAAAAATATTTTGTTTTATACAGTTCAAGTGGGTTCGTATTTGTAACCAAGTAGCAGTTACTTTTATATAATGTACCTTTAAACGTGACTTGATTTAGTATATCCAAATTTTGCAAATCAATACCAGTTTCTTGAATGATTTTTAATACAGAAACTCAATAAGCACTTCAAATCTTCTCTAATTTCATCGGCATTAAACATGCCTTCTATAGCTGAACATATAGATGTAAGTAAGGAGGAAATAATACTTTGAATTTCGAGAACTTGTTTTCTAGGCATAAAATTGTGTTGATGTAAACTTAAAGTCAGTTTTAATGCTTTTATTTTCAATTTATTTACTATTTGCAAGGTATTGTCGCTTTTATCGTATGCAACATTGAAAGTAGATTCGTTAGGAGTTGCTAAGTTGTCATAAGTTTCTGGCAAAGATAATTTAGATGAGTTATTAAATACGTTTGTTTCGTTTGTACATTTATTAATTTTGTGTTGATTTTCTAAGTGTTTTCGAAAAGACGTGAAATTTGAAAATGTAAGGTTACATTTGTCTTGTACACAACGTAGTTTAAGAAGTTTTGTTGAAAGTAAATGGGCAACTTTGAAGTGACATATTAAAAGATTAACTTCTGAAAATGATTGAAGGCACTTAAAACATATATACATTTTGCGATCAGCTAATTGCTTTTTATGTAATCAATCAGTTTGGTAATATTTGCCGATTTAGCATCAAAACAGGTATTGATTTCAAAAAAAAATTGCTGAATGAAAACCCAAGACAATTGACAAGCTTGTGGATATTTTAAAGAAAGAACTTGAAAAATTTTAAAGCACGTGTCTAAACTCTCAAGAAACGAGTTGAACTTATATAAAGTATTATCAAAAAAAATGTAAAAACCCTTTATGTCCGTGTCGGATATACCTTCCACTATAATGAATGGTTGTATTGTTAATCCAGCAGAATAATATTTGGTAACAATACTGTCAATTTGCTTTTTGTAATCGTTGATGGATGCCAAATGTAAAATGAAGCTTTCCTGTGCGTCAACTATAGTTGCCTTTTTGCTGCGCTTGCCGTCCGTGTTGCAAAATCTTGCCGAGGAAGCTATTACTGCATTCAGTAGTACGCTGTATATATAATCTTGTGCATCTAAGAACGAAAATAAAGCGTAAAAAATTAGTTTAAAATTATTTGACTATAATCTCTAAATTTTTCATTTTACCTTTATTTGTTGACGATTTAGCTCCGGACAACAATTGTCTGCAATAATCGTTATGAATATTTATTTCGTAATACGTCTGTATTTTCTTTTTGAATGTTTCCCATTTTGATAGTAGCAAATGTTCCTTCGCGGGGTACATTATATCAAAGTCGATTTTTATCTAAAAATGTTTAAGCAAACTTTAAAAAATATTCACTATTCACATTTGGTACTATTCGGATAGGATGCTGTTATTCAGTTTTACCAAGTCTGGAGCTCGTGCATCTGCTAATTTTGACCAAGATTGAAGAAATTCGGTACTTCCTAGTTCTTTTAAATCTCTTTGCCGCATGTTAAACGTTTTTCTCCATCGATCGCAAACTTCATTCCAATCGGCACAGTCTCTGTTTAGAGCTGTTTTTAATGCCGAAGCAACCGACTCGTCAATTTCTGAGGTTTGTGTTTGCTGAGTAGAGAGCGGAATGTCAGTTTTTTGTATTTTACTTGTTTGTGTAGCAGCGATTTCTCCTCCCAAGGTGCTAATGCTGTGGATTGAAGACTCTAGTTTGCGTTACTGGGTTTTCTTGTTTTTGTATTTTGAGTACAACTTTCCGCTTGGATTGTTTCTCCCTTTCCTTGGTATGAAATAGTAATCCTATGAGAAGAAAGTAAAAAAATACAAATGTAAAATATAAATCTTGGGCAAATTTTGAAATCAAAATATAGCAAAGACTTTTCGAAATTACCTGAGCACCAACTTCACTTGGAAAAATTGAACAAATGTAATTAACTAAAGCTGGAAAGTCCTGCTCTTTAAGAGCTACATTATTAAAAATGATTTCTTCTACAATAATGTTAATTATGTCATCCCTTGTCATCTTTGATTTTGTTTGTAAAAGTCCAAAATTGCTTTTCCTTTTGTAGTCTCCAAAAATAAACCATTTAAGCCCTTTTAAATGTCAAAAGTCTGCGATAATAAAATACTTAATTATAATATTGAAATATGTACCTTTTTTAGAAATCTTCCGCAATATGAAAAGCTTTTTGGCGATGATTCGGAGGACGAGCTTATTGGAGTTTCAACGTTCCTTAACCAGTCTCCGACTTTTGATTGCATCGAAATTGTATCATCGTCAATACCGAACTTTAAAAACGTTTTGTTAATAATATTTTCTGAAATTAACAACTTTACCATGTTCCGATTTTACCTCTCTCTTTTTCCATGCAAATAGTTTTTCGCGAAACTCAATGCGGAGCCCTAATGGAGGAACTGCTTCCTTGAGATCCTCCTTTTGCATGTATTGCAAACATTTGAACGAAACATGTGCAGCTAATATAAGACTTAAGTTATCGTAATTACATCTTTTTAAGAAATTACACTTACCCTTCAAGTATTTAAAGATGCATTCCAAATTGAATTCCTTCAGCAGTTTTATAAGTTTTTGTTCATCCTCGTCCACTGGTTCCGCTATAGGTTGAGTCGAACTTGTCCCACTTGAAATTAATTGCAACTCTGGATTAACTGACTCATTTGTTAAAAACACCCAATTGTTGAAATTTTCATTATCCATTTCTTAAGCAAATATTTATCACTTTACTTTACAACAAAAACAAATATTTATCACTTCACTTTACTTCACTTCACTCAAAACGCGTGCGCGCAACTCGAAGCCAAAATTGCAATGAAAATAAACCAAACCGTTACAAAAGTCAAAGCGTATACGATGTTGGTCTGATTTTTAAATTGTTTGGGTTTGATATAAAATTGTATTCTTGTTTTAAGATTGAGCTGATTTTGGTTCAAGAATGTAAATCTCAAATTGACAACATTCAACTTCAATTTAAAATTTAAAATCTTGAGTTTAACTTCTCAATCTTAAATTAAGCACGCCGATTTTATTTTAAGTCTGTGTAATCTTAAAATTAAATTTAACTCGATTAGATTTCACCATCTTAAAACAAGATTTTTGGGCTTGATTTTAGATTGCGATTTTTCTCTTAGTGTATGAGCTCAGGTTTTTGTGCTCCAGTTAATTTTTTTTTCGCCATTCAAGGTTTGTTCGTTGGTTCGTTCGTTCGAGTGTTGCGGAGCAAATGTAATTTTTACACGAATGGCGAACACTTTTGCAGAAAGGTTTATGAAATTTACGTTGAAATTAAATCTTTCAGCACCTCGTGTAATTTGGCTTTTCATTTCTACCTCGTAGATAATGTCCGAGATGGTTTCGCTTGGCTGCGTGCTACATGCAATAATTTTTGGATGGTTTGAGTCACAACAGAGTCTGTGGTTTCTTACATTTTGTATGGAAAGAGCAAAGTCGAGCTGTACTTAACGTGTGAAAAAGATGCCATAGAAAACTTTTCAGTGAGCTTTGAATATGGGTTCAGAACAGTGTTGCCAGATCAGGAGAATCCCTCCAAGATTCAGGAGATTCTTGGCGTACCAGGAGAATTTTAAGGACGAAGAATTGTTTCTTACATTTTGTATGAAAATAACAAAGTCGAGCTGTACATAAAAGTGTGAAAAAGATGTCATCGAAAACTTTTCAGTGAGCTTTGAATATGGGTTCAGAACAGTGTTGCCAGATCAGGAGAATCCCTCCAAGATTCAGGAGATTCTTGGCCTTTTGGGGGATTTTAAGAAGGAAGAATTGCTTAGGAGCAAGTTTGAGAGATTTGGATGGTGACACATTTGACATCATTAGTGCCACTGAAGCCTTGAATATTGAAAGCTAAAATGTCTAATTTAATGTAAGTTAGTGTAAGATACAGTGTTGCTAGATCAGGAAATTACCTCCTAAATTTAAGAGATTCTTTGCCTTTTAGGAAAATGTTTAGAAGGAAGAATTGTTTAGGAGAAAGTTTAGAATATTTGATTGATGATATCTTTGCCACCATTAGTAGCACTGAACTCTCGAATATTGGAAGTTAAAGTGTCTAATTTAATTTATTTGTATGCTTCAAAGTGTATAATTTATGCATTGAATGAAGGAAATTTGCAAAAGCGTATTCCATGCCGATCTCACTTTTTATATTTTTTTGTTAAGTTAAAGCTGAAGCTGAATGAATAAAAAGATGCAAGAAAAAATTTAATATGCATTTATTTTTTATGAGAAAATTGCTTAGTATTTGGGGACAAAAATAATGTTGAAAAATTTAGGATGTTTTTTTTTTAATTTGGGAGGAAATTGTAGCTTATTTTTAAGATTTAGGAAAAAGTTATTTCAGGTATCTGGCAACACTGATTCAGAATCGTAACCATATTTCCTTAAAATTTTTGCTTTTTACATAAAACACTCAATCTTTATGAGCTTCATTGTTGCTCAGAACCATTGATTTATTTTTATGTTAAGAAACAAGCGGGACAAACATATTCGGACGACGACTGAATGGTTGGCAATGAATGGCAATGAATGGTTTCTTAAAAATCTCTGGCTCAATTATACGACCATGGCGACCATGAAGAGTGACTGACCTCTAACAGACGTTTAAGCTTTAAGCTTTGACCATCTCTGGATGAAATGCCTAACAATGGTTCCAGGGTGAGTCACGGACAGTTGTGAGATGGTTTTAGTGGTTCAAAATCTCACACTCAGGCTTTCGTTGTTTTCACCTCAAAATGAATGCGCAGCTCCATGAATATCAATGAGTGACAAGCGTTATCGTGACAATATTTATTGACCACAGCTTCTTTGAGATAGCACCTGATAATAACTATGGAATCCATCTTTAAAGATCCAACTTCTTGTTTTTTCTTTGATTCACATGTAACATAACTCAGCCACAATTAGTGGTGTCTGGAGCCATGGATACTGTCTATTCTCATGTCGCGGCGGAGCGGATGAATAAATACGCGGTATGGGTCGGGTTGTAGTAGTCTTCATTCCTCGACGTACGATTGACAAGTAACAGAGATTACATGAAACATTAAACGATACAAACGGCCGAAACCGGGGAGCAGCAAATAGGTGGAACATTAGTACAAAAGAACAAGGAAAGATTGGAATTAGTGACGGGATGGACGGATCACTAAATACAGCACAGTACATCTGAACAGATACTTTAGTTGCTTCAGGAAAGTTCACAAAGAATTTCAATCTTCTGTATACTTTCATACAAAATTATTGGAATCGTTCATACATTGTCATGTATAGTTAGCCTCAGGAGTGATGTTGAAGACTTGTAAAGCTCTTAATATATACAGCTGGGTTGTTCACAAAAACGACGAACTGCGAGGAAGAAATAGCCGCGATATATCATTTCTACAGCTTTCTGTAGAGCATAGACCTCTAACTGCAATATCCATGCTTCATACGTTGTATAGCCTTTTGTTGCTTTGGCCCTGGAGTCTTATAAAGCAGAGACTAGCTCCACTATCACTAGTCATCTAGAAATCGGCCGCGAGCAACCAGTTTTTGTCATTCTGGCTGAAGAAAGGGCTGTGAAATATCAGCTCGACTGACTGACTGTCGAAACCGATGCAGCTACAAACATCAAATTTAAACTGTAGGTACATCTTGGAAAATGAATCAAGACGGGATTTTTTGAAATTCGGTCTCTAAACATGGGTTAAGGTTTTGTATGAAGAAAGATAATTTAATGGAAGTTGGTGAAAATGCTTCAACTCAAAATATAATTCGACACGTATTTTTATTTTTTTCGAAAATCAAAATTTAACGGGGTCAAAAATGGGCTCAGGTGCGTATACGAGATGGCTAAAAAAACCATGAACCGATGGGCCTATTGAAAGTTGGTTGGCCTATTCAAAGTTTGTGAAAACACTTGAAATCAAAAATAATTTCACACGTGTATTTCTTTTTCTTGAAAATCAGACCTTAAAGGGGTGATCCAGGGTTAAAAGTTTGTATGAAGAAACATTATTTGTTATGCGTTTTGACTTCAAACTTGGTGAAAGTACTTCAAAGTTTAAATAATTCGGTACGTGTTTTTCTTTTTTTCGAAAATCAAAATCTGATTGGTTCAACGAGGGGTTAAAAATATATGGAGAAACTGTCAAAAACATGAATTAATGGGACTATCATATCATGGGAGTTCAAACTTGGTGAGAATACTTTCAGTGAGAAATAATTCGAGAGATGTTTTTTATTTTTTCGAAAATCAAAGTCTGACAGAGTCAACGAGTGGTTAAAAGTTTATATAGAAAAACTGTGAAAAAATTAATTAATGGGACTGTTGCCTTCAAACTTGGTGAAAGTACTCTTAGTGAGAAATAATTCCATAAATTTTTTTTATTTTTTCAAAAAATCAAAATCTGAAAGGGGCTACGACGGTTTACGAGTTTTTATGAAGAAACTGTAAAAAACATGAGCTAACGACTTCAAAATACTTCAAATGTGATATATTAGACACTTGTTTTTCACTTTTTGGAAAATCGAATTCTGACGGGGTCAACAATGGGTTAAGCGTTTGTATGCAGAAATTTTATGGGCCTTTTGACTCCAAATAAAGTCAAAGCACTTCAAATGTGAAAAAATTAAATAAGTATTTTGTTATATAAATCGGACCGGATCAACAAATTGTTAAGAAGAAGTTGTTTTATTGGATCCATAAATTTCCCAGTATTCAAAATGAGCCAACTGCTCGTTTTTGTTTTCTTCTTCTTTGATTTCAGCCGAAAATTATGTTAAGTAAAATTAAATCTCTGCCTGTGTAATGCATTACTTCTCAACTAAACCTACAACTCCTCTCTCTCTCTGTCTCTCTCTTTCTCTCTCTGTCATTGTTAGCCATTTAGGCATTTGTTCTATTTAGTTGATGTATTTGAAAAAGTCGGTCTAGACACACTGCCACACTTTTGCTTGATTAAAATTGATTGTATTTCTTGTATGTTTGCGATGTACACATCTGATAATTCTTTATGCCTTTTGGCCTCATTTTATGATGAAGCTTACAAACTTGTTCGCATTTTTGACATGTTCGCATTTGTGAAAACAATTATGTTAATACGTCTGTGTGCGTATGTGACGGTACATTAATGGACACGTGGCCGTTTCATAAAATTGCGCATAATTTCACGCTTTATTATAGCAACGCGTCCCCACAGAATGACGACGGTTTTTTTTTCGCTCGCACGCACACAACCATTGGCCGCACATTTGCTGATGCGGTGGTTAAGGTGTAAAAAGGATAAATGACGTGTTGGGAGTTGCATGCGGCGCAGTCGGTGTGTGTGCTGTGCCGAGCAAAATGTTGAGTCGAGTGCGGGAGAACGCCGTAACATGCACGCGTTATTACGGCCACCCATACACACACACATACAAACACTCACACAGTAACAAATGCGGCCACCCAGCGCTCGTCGACGAATGAACGCGACGCACACAATCACACAAAGTGCGCAGCCAGCGCGCGTTGACATTTTGACAGCTGACAATATACGAAAAAAGCAACGAACGGGCGGCGTTGCAGTCGTCGGCGGGCGGAAGCGGATTTCTTTGCGGGTGCAGGTGCTATTTAGTAACGCTTGTTAGCTGGTGCCAAGGTTTTTGCCCGACTTTCCTAGCCGCCTTCTTTGGGCGCTTTGTTTTGCGATTTTGTTGCGGCTGCCTTGGCGTTGTACCTTTGTGCTGCAGCTCGTGCGTGCCGCACTTGACAAAAGAAAATTATTTCGCTACGCGTGATGTGATGTGCGCGACCTCATGTGTCATCCGGTACGGCGACGCTAGTCATGGACAATTCTCCTGGTTTTGGTTGTGCAACTGAGCAACAATTCTTCACAGTATCCCCTTTCGCAAAGGGGGTAGCAAAGTGTGGCAAATGGAAGAGGGATATGCGGATTCACGACGTGTTTGTTGAAACTTTTAAATGTCATGCAGCGCAACATTCAAATATTGTGCAAGGTCTGAAGGCATTTTAATTCGGAGTTGGTTGTGAGTAATTCCAATTTAACTTAAAAACATTTAAAGCTAAATTCAATAAACCCAAACTGGGGTTTTAGTCTAATAATAATTACGCACAGGACTAATAAATGGAATCAAAATATAGGCACAGTATCAAAAAAATACACACAGAAAGTATGGTCTTTACCAAGTGCCACATTCTCCCAGCATTTGCAAGTTATACCTTATGAGATGCGCATTGGTAATATGCGTCTCCAAGGATTGTGTTCTGTAATAATTCTGCATCATCAAACATTCAAGCATAGCTAAAGGAGAAGTCCTATTTGCCTACTGTATAAATTAATGATAAACATTTTATAAGCATTTTATTTTGTTTCAATTTTTTGACACTATAATACTATTCTACTGTACAGACTGTACAATAATGGATTGGACACTAATGATTGTATGGGTTGTACAAAGTACCGAAAGCCATAAATTTCTTGCCATAGCCAAAGTTTTTCTGGGTTGGCCGGCCTCCGATCCCGATTCTTTCAGGAGCTGAGCTTGAAAGCCACAATTAAGACATTTTTTATCTGCTGAAAGTATGTCGATTACTGAGATCCCATATCGATGTTTCCTGGTGGTTTATATCATTAAAACTTCCAAGGTGCAGTTTTCCATCTTTGTTGATGACACCCGAAATGGACAGTGACCAGTGGGATATGACCAGTCAGGCTTGTAAGGAACCTATCAAATATTTCTCTGCCTAGTGCTAGGCACCATTTCGCTTGTTGTTGTTCCCTATACAAACATAGTTATTGGTTAATTGGTCGCTATAGGTATGGATTTCGCATTTTCTTGGTACATACATACCTAATCAACCTTCAAGGTTGCAGTGCGCCAGGACCCTTAACATAATCATTACATTACATTATATTACATTACATTACATTACATTACATTACATTACATTACATTACATTACATTACATTACATTACATTACATTATATTATATTATATTATATTATATTATATTATATTATATTATATTATATTATATTATATTATATTATATTATATTATATTATATTATATTATATTATATTATATTATATTATATTATATTATATTATATTATATTACATTACATTGCATTACATTACATTACATTACATTACATTACATTACATTACATTGCATCACATTACATTACATAATCATTACATTACATTACATTACATTACATTACATTACATTACATTATATTATATTATATTACATTACATTGCATCACATTACATTACATTACATTGCATCACATTACATTACATTACATTACATTTCATTACATTACATAACATTACATTACATTACATTACATTACATTACATTACATTACATTGCATTACATTACATTACATTGAATCACATTACATTACATTACATCGCATCACATTACATTAAATTACTACTTATTGTTGGTATTCTTTGGGTATCCAGCGGATTTGTTCGAAGCCTACGATTTGGTAAACGACTTTGGGTGGAAAATATGGATTCAAATTTTATTAGTTTATATAATAATTGTTATTTTTATATAAGCTTTTATAAAAATAAAAATAATAAAAAAAATAAAAATTTTATTAGGTTCGAAAGTTATGCATAGAAGCCATCAAATGAAACCCCAGAGTTTCACTCGTTTGCTCGTTACATTTGTGGCCTTTAATCCAGTATAATTTTCTACTATTTCCCAGTTAACACAAGAGATTACGACAATCCTAAACAAATTTTAAGGTCAGGTATGCTTGCAAAGAATTAAGAAAGAAACAATTAATGGCTCCAAAATGGTATGCGGAGTAGGAGCAGGAGTCTTCTCGGAACATCTGAAACTAAATGTGTCTTTCCGTCTCCCCAACACAGCAAGCGTTTTCCAGGCGGAGGTGCTTGCTATTAGGGAAGCGTGCAGGATGGCATTGGCAGACACATCCTACACAAGCCATATCACCATATTTTTCGACACCATATTTCATGGCAGAGGACGGAATCCTGCAAAACCAAAAGACTACTTTGGCCAGCATTCGACAAGAACAAGACTGCGGAGCTCTTGAACAAGGGCCGCCGGATGTGGCAAGACTAACGGCAGTCATCACTGGCTACTGGCCCATTGGAGAGCACGCGGCAAAGATGGGGATCCCATACAATACCAGCTATCACAGCTATGAAAACCCGGACGAGAAGGAAACCGTAACCACTTCCTCTGCGACTGCCCGGCGCTATCAAGAAGGGGATGGAAAACGTTGGGAAAACCGAAATTTCAGAATTTTGAAGAGATAGCAAAGTGCAGTGTAAACTCGCTACTCTCTTTCATTAATCTCTCGGAGTGGATATAGAGGATATTTATGGATATATAATATAAAGTCCAGAAGATATCACACAGTTCACCCTAGTGCACCGACCGGGTATAAGAGGTCAAAACGGCGCCAACGCGCTAATTGGATGATGGAACATCGCCACTTGAACTAACCAACCAACTGTCAGATAGGATTTAGATATTTTTCAAAAAAAGTTCAAAAACTAACATGAATCACATCTATTCTGCATACTTTAGGGCGATGATGTATATCTTCCTAGTACACAGTATCCTTTTCAATGTTCAAAAGTGGTTTTAACATGCCTCGTAATTATGGACCGTACTAGATATTTTTATTTTTTGTATACTACTTTTTTTTGTCCCTATGAGGATACGATTTTGACGAATACATTTTTTTTAATTATGTTTTTACTTAAATTCAGTATTTCCATATATATGCATAACTTAATATTTTATTATAATTTTTGCACAAAGTTCCATATATAGAAACCGACTATAGCGTACAACTTCTATGGAAGTTTGACTTAATACAAAAAACGCGTAATGGCGCAAATCAAATTGTGCGGCTTTCGTGCGTACGATGGCACGCAGAGCGCAATATGCAAATATGACTGTGAGTTTGTCTCGTGGTTGGCTCGCGAGGAGCACACAACTGTCTAAGTACACACACACATACATAATGTAGTTTATGTATGCGTGGGAGTTTGTGTTGGCATTTTCATTTTCGTGCGCCATGTCAGCCAGCGACGGCGACTCATTTACTTGGCATGTCAGCTTGCACACCTTTCGCGGCAGTGGCGGTTGGTTGTCACTTATGACAGCGCTGAATAATGTCCATTCATAAATATACCTGCCGGCACACGTGTACATAAACACACACACATACACACACAACATACATATACATATATCTCTCCGGTGTATCTGCGCTTATTATGCTGCAAATTGAAAAACTTTGTCATTTAACGCTGTCAAATTTTTGCCATTGTTGCCAAAACGAATAAAAAGTCCTTTTGCGTTATTATTATTGTTGTTGGTAAATATAATTTTTTCTACCTTCTTTGGTTTACCTTTCCATTTTTTATTTTATTTACATATATACGCGTTGCTTTTACTTCCGTTTGTATTCGCATTTTAATAAGCTACAAAAAAATTTACATATGCGCGGGGAAAATGAGGAAATTTCAAGGGACTAGTAGACACCTTATGAAGAGTCGAAAGGTTTCAATGTGAAGGCGGAAAATAATTGGCAGCATTTTTGAAGTTAAATGTGACATATGTGTTAAGTCGTATAGCACATTTTCCCAACCCGACTGGATTCTTTTTCAACTTTTTTCCTATCAACGAGGTTCGTCGATTAAGATTTGCAACAGGTGACTAAGACATTAAAAAATAATAAGGAAAGAATAAAAAGGAATCTTCAAACTAAAAACCTGAAAGATCAGCAATTACAAACACATTAACCTATTAGCGCCTACACGTGTTTTTTTGGACTTTCTTCGCGAATCTTCTTCTGTACAAAATCAAAAGTAAAGCAATCCAACTAAAAGGCTTTTCGATCAAAAATTATCCCAACAGTCAAAATCATTCGAATCAGAATATCATAAAACTATGAATTGACAAAAATTATAAATCTTTCATTGAAAAAAATTTTCTTTTCCAAAAAGTTGTAACGAAATTGTAAAGAAATAATTTTAAGCAAGAAAATGGAGAACTTGAGAACATCTTAATTGATTTTAAAAATCAAAATGTCGACATTCCATCTGCCTCCTCGAAGCCAAATATTTTACCCAATTTTTAGTCACTTGAAAAAATTTAATAGTCAAATGACCCTGAGTCAACGTTCCAGCTTCTTACATCATTGAAGCTCATTTCAAAATTGCCACTTCCTGGAATCCACAAGGCAATCCTTCGAATCCTTAAAGTCTATTAACACTGAAATGTGTATAGAAGAGTTTCACCTCCACCGACATTCTAAATGACCAAAGTTCATTGAATATTGTTGGTAGCAAAAAAAAAATTGGCAGTGCTATGTAACGAAATTCGGCGAATGCGTAGGACCAGCGACAGCCGCTTTGCAGTTGCTGACCTTTTTGCCGGTCGTTCGTTAATGTGCCAAGTGGGAATATTTAAAAAGTATTAACATGTCAAAAGTAATTTTCATTAAAATTAAACAAAAAAACAGCAACGCGTAGGAGGGTAATTCTACTTGGACATTTTTGTGGTCATATAACGGTACTTAGTTGGCCATGTTGAATAATGTTAACAGTGAAAGTGACCGCAAAAGTGCAGGCAAACAGGAAATCCCATCAAACTTTTTAAAAAATATTTCATTATTTCGTTTGCTTTGCTTTCAACGCATAAATTTTACAAATACTACAAAGTTTAAAAATATTCACATTTTAATGCATTTCAAATAGTTTGAACTGGGAAAAATTTATTTAATAAACAAAAAAATTGTACATGAGAAATCTTAGTAAACGCTTTGACGCTGCGGCACTTGAATGAACGATGAGCGTTTTAGTGATTTAGTGAACGGTTTCTAAGCCAACATTTGACCTTTGTTATCGCTCGCATCTTGGCACACTGCCGCTGACAGCTGTCAATTCAAGTCGACATCAAGCGGCTGACGTAAAATTAATGTAAATTATGATAGGTAGAACGGTGAGGTGACAAGAGACAAGTGGTTAACTGACGAGTGGGCAGAGCAGTGGGCTGAACTGAACTGAATTTAACTTGTCGCAGCAACTTGAATGATTCTGTGGAGAAGATAAACGACTGCTTGAAGAACTATGAAAACAAGAAGAACTCGAAACAAAGCGCGCTGTTTGTTTATGTAGACATTTCCTAATATAAAGTTGAACTGTGATTTGATTACAAAGAAACTGGAGTTGCTATCTGCTGCGGTGGAAGTGGTTCAAAATGGTTATAAACACAACTAATAAGATTCTTGTGCCAGTGCCATCCTTATTTCTTCTTCTTACCGCGAGGTTGCCGATCCCAGATAACGTTTTGTTCAGTTCTTAATTACTTTAAGAGCGCTTCTTACTTGACATCGGTCTTGGGTGAATGTCAAACAGATGAGATTAAAATTCTTTTTCTAACTTTGAGCGCCAGTCATAAAATTTCAACCGTCGCGTCGGTTAATTCTGTATTCGTCCAATTTCGTTGCAATTGCCTGCTTCCATGTTAATGATGTGAGAGAGGGCAGGAAGGCTAGAAGCCATTTGGACCATTGCACAGTGATTCGTTTCATAGACAAAACTCGTAATATATAAAGTCTCAAAATTTAACGATTTTGATGTCATTTGAAAGAACAAACTCCAACTAAAAAAATACCCAATAAAATCGATGCGAAAAATTAATTCGTATTTGTGCAAGAGCTGCTCAAAGTCAGAACTTCTTTCACACAAACATTTAAACACATGTTTTCTGTTTTTTAGTCTATTGAGTAAAACAAATCTAAAAAATTATGGTTAGCCAGAAGTTGGTTGCCCTTCTCTCTGCTATTCCACGTACAAGTTTTGTAGGACATTTTACTACCAATTTTGATTACACTTAAACACATTTTCAATTTTGGCTTAATTCTGGCGTTAAAGTGAATTTCTGAGCTTTGATGTATTCAGAAACCTATAGTAGAATTTTATGGCGAATAATTTCGTGGTACATTTTGTCCTTAAAAAGTGCTGTTTAACAGGAGATTTTTTGGCATTTTAGAAAAAATGGGTCAAATTGACCCATACAAATAGGAGCTACAGGGTTAAAATGCTCCACAAAAAAGTTCTTCGTAGTGGTTTACACCAAGTTGCTGAACACATCATATACCTAAAATGTGAGTTTACATGGTTTTCATATGCCGATTCACCATAAGAATGTGCAAAGAGGAAAAACTTTGACCACCTCTAAAAGAAAATTCAGACGTAAATTTTCAAAACACCGATACACATATATTTTTTTTGGTCTCCTCCAACAGAATCAGTTATCAGAACCTTGTTATTTAAAAAAAATTTGATTTTGTTGTGCAGTGCTATTAATGTTGACGTAACTGATTAAATTTCAAATATCTGAAAAATCTAGCCAACACACTTGTTGCTGTAGTTTTCCAAAAATGACGAAAATTGCAAATTGGTACAAAAGTTTAGGGAAAACAAAATGGATTACCAAATTTAACTAAGAATTGACTACTCATTCTAATTTTGTCCGGCGGTTGTATGGAGTCGAATCACTGTGCACTGTAATTATTTTTACATACTGTCAAATAAAAGATCCATGCTGCCTTAACGAAGATGCTTTCGACATTCTGAGAAACTATAAATATAGTAATAGATATACTTAAATAGATCTATAGATAGGTATGGATAAAAATCGAAATTGTCTAACATGCCAATGACTCTGTGTGGCTCGTATAAGGAGCGTTCCTTTCTTACTAATTCATACAGAGATTTCATTCACTCCAAATGAGGTTACATTAAGTTAGGTTTGGTTGGAATGACAGCCTTGTATTGAAGGTTCACATAGGCACAAAGAGATACATAATTGTAATGTTTCATTTGTACTGGGAGCCACCAGGATACATATGTAAGAAAGTGGTTCCTTGCTACGTATTTTCATATTTTCCTTGAGTTTAGAATATAAAAGGTAAGTAAGGAGAGCCTAAGGTGTTTCAAGTATTTTTTCGCCATTCACATACAAATTTTAAAGTTTTACAAAGTTATTATGTAATGTAATGAAATATAATGTAATGTGATGCAATGTAATGGTTTGTACTGTAATGTATTGTAATGTAATGTTATGTAATGTAATGTAATGTAATGTAATGTAATGTAATGTAATGTAATGTAATGTAATGTAATGTAATGTAATGTAATGTAATGTAATGTAATCTTATGTAATCTAATTTAATCTAATTTAATGTAATGTAATGTAATGTAATGTAATGTAATGTAATGTAATGTAATGTAATGTAATGTAATATAATGGAATGTAATGCAATGCAATGCAATACAATGTGATGTGATTTGATGCCATGTGATGTGATGTGATGTAAATAAATGTAATGTAATATTATGTTGTGATGTAATGTAATGTAATATAATGTTATGTAATGCAATGTAATGTAATGTAATATAATGTAATGTAATGTAATGCAATGCAATGCAACGTGATGTGATGTGATGTGATGTGATGTAATGAAATGTAATGTAATGTTAGTAGTTTATTATTGAGCTCAAGCTAGTGCGGACTTAAATCTAAAAATTTGTTATCGTTTGTTCCATATACGAACTTTTTGAAATATTTTTCAGATCAGATCTTCTTTACTGAAACTAGATATATTTTTCAGGAAATCTTGCAGATTTGTATTTCAGCGCCGGATAGTTTGTGATAACATATTTAAATCTTTCTTCCATTAAATCAAATTAAACTTAACCCATTAATGCCCACAGCGATCTAGCAGTGCTAGGGGCCTGAAATTTAGAGACGTATGCTCTATGATGCACAGGAACGTAAATAAGAAAACAAATTTTTGGTACCTTGTATGGATTGGTCTCTGGAAGCCGTTACATATATGTAACAGTGGGCTATTTCCAGTACTTTTTTGTGGAACAAATATTTTTAGTTTGAATGACAATTTTACAGCTTAGTACTTCAAAATACATGAAAACTTTGTATAAATTGAACTGTGAAGGTAAAGGTGTATGAAATACATATGCGGTTGATACAATAAATTATGGATTTGTAGCATAATGGTACTTTTCGGAGCATTTGATGCACAAACCAACATTACACTATTTGCACAAAGAAGTGGGATGCGATTTTCAGTTCATTCCAGCGCAGCGGCACCTCTTTTATCTATTGGTTCTACAATAAAATGCCCAATGCAGTCATAGCGGCTTGAGAAGTCGGGCTCAGCCGCAGTTGTTCGACAAAAGCTCTGGAGTGGTCTTATTGTGCCAAGAGTTGTGCAATAGCGTCCGGCAATGGCTCTACGGAAATCAAGTTGCGTCATACTGCTTCCTCCTTTGCGATGCAAGATCCACGCATTTTGTATTAACACGTCATTGAGCCATGAAAAAATGCAAAACCACCACTTCTTTCCACGAGCGCCAATAAAAACTCGCATCTCTTCGCATGTTTGGGTTTGTTTGACCTCAACACACAGCATAGCTATTACTTTCATCGCACAACAACTGGATCAGTTCATCGTCAAAGAATTTCTCAACAGCTGATGATAAATTACTACAATCAGAATAGTTTGACTCCGGAAAAATTTCCGGACACCTAATGTCATCATCTTCCAACCACTAAATAACAGGTTTACAAGGTTTGTAGGTACGTTTTACTTTGGTACACTTTCCATTCATACATTTTGCCAATGGTTTTTCTACTGTGGACGTACTTGATCCAGAATTTTGGGTATCAAATGTAATGCAAGCACTAGAAGTTGTGGCATGTTGAGCATGACTAGTTTTTGTACGTTGAGCAGCCTTTAACGATGTTTTTTTTAATAAGAATGTTGACAGTTGGTGTACATATTGCTGTTGTAGCCCAAAAAAGGTCGTCACTAGACTCCAATGGCTCTTCTTCTGAAACATAGGCAGTGAAATGGCTCCTCCACAAGAGGGCGACCCGAAAGATGTTCATTGTGTAGTAGTACTTGGTGACTCTATAAGATCTGTATGTAAGTTTGCGAAGGAATTATTTATCACGTCTTGAAGAGCTTGCTGTTTCAACCTCATTTGTTGTCAATTGCCGCACAATAACCTCACATGGTTGCATTAATCGTGTTCTCTCTCAAATTGTTTGGCACTCCACCGCCACCTTCTTCCTCAGAATCAACTTCAGATTCCAAAATATGGCCACTAGGCGGCTCCATTGTCAAATTTTCCACTGTATTATCTGCTTTCTCATCACTTGCAAGCTCTTGCAAATATATAGTGGCCTCATCCAGTGTCAAATATCCGTATCTAAGCATACGAAAATCTTACGTTTACATTTGTACTTACGTTAAAAAAGTACTGAGAATAGCCCACTGTTACGTAGGTGTAACTTAGACAAGAAAGACAAAAGTACTGAGAATGGCCCACAGTTACATATACGTAACAGTGCAATTGCATGCTGCTCAGAAAAGCCCACGGGCCTTAAACGTTTATTTTAACATTTTTTAATAAAACTGTAGATATTTAAGAATCACTTTTCATAAAAAGTGTTTCACAAAATACTTTCACTAAATTCTTATAAATCTTGTTTACCGTTTTCGTGTCGCCATATCGCTATTTTTACTAATTTCAAATTTACCTCATTACAAAACTTGTGCTCACAAAGAAATCAAAAGAGTTTCTGACTTAATTTGAATTTTACAGCATTCGCTAAACTATTTTCAATGTCATATGGGGTATAAACATGAATAGGCATGTACATGCAACCTGTAAATAACATTTTAAAATATCGTTGCTGCCGTTATGTATATGTAACTGTGGGCATTAATGGGTTAAATTAAACCTTATATGTGTGTTGAGGTACCCAAATCACTTTTTTATCGAATCATAAAATATACTTTTATATTACTGAGAGCTTTAAAACTGAGCAGAAACGGCAGAAGTTCGTACATTGCGAACAAATAGTTAGAATTTTTCATAAAATTTGTACTGGGGTTCCGGGTACCTCATCACACGGGTAAGAGTGTTTTTTCAGCACACACACTAGGGTTAAAAAATAATCATTTTCTCTGGCAGCTTTTCCCTCTCCCGTTGTGAATCCCTAAATACATCGCATCGTATTTATCGTAAAGCTTGAGTTTTATACGTCGGGAATATGCTCTAAAACTGAGCCGTTTGTAAGTGAAAATCCTAGAACGCGACCGATTAATCGGCCTCGGGCATATTCGGCAAAAAACGCACATTCGGCTCCTGGCAAAATACAGGCCGAAGAAATTAATTTTTTAGTACACACCGCAAACAGCTTTTAGTTATAATACTTTTCACAAAAGAAAAAATAAATTGCGTTCACTTTCACCTTTGGCGTTGGCTTTAGCCAAATGTCTGTCTTGCAGCGGATTAATCCGCTTAGGCCAAAATGTCATCTTCGTTTGGGTCCTAGCTAATCTTCATATGCCGTCCAGGCAGTTAATGTCAGCTCTAAACATTTTCTTCTAATAATTTTTTTCATTAAGTTTTCAAATTTCAAAACTCCATACATCAAACTATTTATTCCTTTTTTTATAAGCAAAACCAACTCTATCGAAATCCACCAAAATTTTAATAACACAAACTTCTGTTACCACATGAACACGCTTAACCGCAAACGTAAACGCAAAGCGCGAGTAACGGTGCACACCTGTGCGCGTCTTATACAAAACTCAGAAACCGCAACACGACCTCCCCCCACACACAAGCGGTGGCGGCAAAGCCAATCAGCATGGCACACAAACACACAGCGCTCTGCTTGCTGCTCACTTCGGCCACATATTCAGGATTTCGGCCAGTGCTGCTTTGGTGTGATAATAATTTAAAATGCGGAAACGGAAACCAAAACTCAAACTAACACAAGTCAACATACAAACAAAACAGCAACAGCAACTGCGCTGTGTGTGCGTCAGTGAGTAAAGAGAAACGTAGGAAGGAAGCGAGGAAGGAAAGCGACAAATATAGCAACAAATATTGTGAAAAACAACAGTAACAAGAACAACAACAACAACGGCGGCTACAAATATGAAATACGCCAGCTGTTTCACTAATGTCCTTTTCCGTTTCCGTTGAAGGCCAAACGATGGCAAAGCCAGCACCGCAACGTAGCGCACCGCAACCGAAAAAAGGTGAATAAAATCGGGCGGGAATGCTTAAACTAATCTGCAACCCTCAACAAGCTGCCAGTCACATGCTGACATAAGTAACATACAATTGTACGCAGCTGTACACGTTCATATGCATTCGAAGATATGTGTGTATATGTGTGTGTTTGTGAGTATATGTGCCACTACAGCAGTTGCCAGCTTGAAGTCGGCATACCTTTATGAACTTAAGCATACAAATAAATTTTTAGTGTTTGTATGTCTATGTGTGTGTGTGTGTGTCAATCCGCCCTCAGTTGCCATTGCGCACCATTTCGCGTTCAGTTTCGGTTTGTTGATTTCCGCCAAATCGCTTCACTTCTCCCCACCCCTCAAAAACTTATCCTGCTGTGGCACAATTTTTCGTTGCTCCATTTTTGTTGGTGTTTTTCTCATGTTTTGTTGTTTTGACCGAATGCATGCAGCAACTTAAATACGCCGAGCTTAGTCATGCACACAATAAATAAACACACTCACACTCGCTCGATTCGACTCGACTAACGCCAACTCAACTCGACCCAATCCGAACGCAGAACGGACCAGGCCAGGCCAAGCCAGGCCAGGTGCAGCAGCCACCATCACCTCCGAGTTTGACTGTCGTACACGTGTACGAAGCGTAATTCAACTTAATTCCTGCTGCTGTTGCTGTTGCTGCTTCCACTTCCGTTGCAAATTATGACATTTGCAAATTTCGCTTTCACTTCTTCTTCTTCTTCTGTGCCACTTTTTGTCCGTTTGTGCTGGCTAAGCTCGATTTGGTTTCAGTTTTGAATTGGTTTTTACTTTTATTTCTGACTCGACATTGGATGCTGACCGAGGCGCAAAGACCCACTGCTGTCCTTGGCCACTTTAATGCTTCGCTTCGAGCACGTTCTGTAATTTTGCACACGAGTTGAAAAAGACGTTAAAAATTACTTTCGACCACAAAATATGAATTGCTACCGTTCACAAATGCAAAAAAAACACACACACACACATATGGATGCATTCACACATACACAAATTGGTATCTGACTGCATTCACACATGTGTATGGAAAAAGCACAGCCACCGAGCAAAGCAGCGCCTGGCATTTAGTTGCCCCACACAAGCAGCACACCTGCAGTGGCCAAAGAGATTACAAACTTTGTCCCAAATCGCGCTGGTACCGCCCAGTCCAACGTTAAACACTCAAATACATGAAATGGGTGTAAATATCGTAAATAAAATGGCCACTCTACATTTACCAATCGTTGCTTTTGTGCCAGTGATGGCTCAAAACGATTTGTTTTTGCCATTTTCTGTAAAGTGAACAACACTTTGAGATTTGAGCAAGAAGCTTTCATAATTCAAAACCAAAGGCTTTTAAAGATGACTTTGCTGGGTAACTTCAACAGTTTTTGTCGAATGAAATTTTGAATACCCAGAAAACAGTTGTAATGTAAGATAATTTTTTACAAAGCAAATTCGGGGCATTCGAAACACTCGGGTCCCCTCTTCGAAAACACTTGTTTTTAAATATTAAATTAAATGCGGAAACGGAAACCAAAACGCAAACTAACACAAGTCAACATATAAACAAAACAGCAACAGCAACTGCGCTGTGTGTGCGTCAGTGAGTAAAGAGAAACGTAGGAAGGAAGCGAGGAAGGAAAGTGACAAAGCAAATTCGGGGCATTCGAAACACTCGGGTCCCCTCTTCGAAAACACTTCTTTTTAAATATTAAAATTTGCTTAAACATTATTAATCCAGTCCACCAAAAGCCTTGGCCTCAGGACTACTGACTGATTACTGGTGCACAAAGAGTGGTCAGGGGGGAGTTGAAATCTTCCTAAACAGTTTCAGATGAAATTAAGCGCAAAAGTTGTGTGCAAACCCCCTTCCCCCCAAATGAAATCCTGCATGCGTCACTGGCCGGCGATATGTTAAAAGTTATGATAACAAAATAGGCTCCCACTGCTGCCATGTTGCCCCCAGACGTGTCAAATGTATAAACGACACCCATTTATTTTCCCTACCGAATGTTTCTTCCAAGCAATGGTTTTATTGCTTTTCATAGTATTCTCCTTGAAGATTTATACACTTTTGCATGCGCTCAAACTAATTGTCGAAGCACTTTTTCCACTCACGTTTGAGACACCTCGAAAACATGGTTTTTGAATGCTTCAGCAGCATCTTCTGGCGATGAAAATCCTAAAACCACGCAATTTCTTTGTAAGTCAAACAAATTTTTGTGTACTACTCAGAATTGACGGTTCTACGTTACTCTAACGGCACAGTAGCCACATGACCAGTTTTTCCAAAGCAACAGCCGACCATTTTCTTCGATGTGCTGCGTGCCCGAACATTTTTTATTGGGTTTCTCTCGTCTTGGAAGACCCACACGGTCGATTGCTATTTTGTTTGAGGCTTATACGCATATATCCATGATTCGTCACTTGTCACGATCTTATAAACGTTTTTCGAAGCACAGCAATCAAATTTTTTCATCATTTCTTTGCCCCAATCGACACGAGCCTTTTTTTGAGCGATTGCCAAATTATGCGGGATCCAACGAGAACAAATCTTTCTGACAGCTAAATGTTCATGCAATATCGAATGCACGGCCGTGGAACTAATGCCCATGGATGCCTCTATCTCACAGTATGTCACATGACGATCTTTCATTATCAGTTCACGCACAGCATCGATGGTTTCTGGCGCAATGACCGAGTGAGGACGACCTTCAGGAAATTCGTCCTGGAGCGAACGACGATCACGCTTGAACTCGTGAAACTAGTTATAAATTGTCTTAAGAGTTGGTGCTTCATTAACAAATGCGGAATGAAGGCGATCGAAGCACTGTTGTTGAGATAATTCACTTCGGAAATCATAAAAAATGATTGCTCGAAAATGTTCACGAGTTAAATCCATTTTTGGATAAAGATGAATTTTTTAAGTCAATGTTATCAACACAAATAGCGCTTGAACATCAAAATGTTCTAAGCACGTTTATGGTAAAAAATGACAAACTTTTCAATGGAAATCTCAGATTTTGCGAAAACTTACTAGACCATCTCTATTGATAAAATATAAAAAAACAACCTACGTAGGTACTCCTTGCGTGGGCCTTGTAAAAACAACAATTTTGTATGGGAGCCCCATTAAGTGTTGGAGATGGGGTATAAATATGTTTGAAAGAAATGTTCATTAGAGAAAAGTAGTGGGGGTCAGTCATAGATTTTCACCCTCTAAGAGCAACTTCTGACCAGCTGTAGAGCAATTTGTCTAATTTTCCAGTTTTTTGTGAACTTTGACCGATCGATCATGCACTAAATCATGTCTACATATGAAATCACTACATATGAAATCACTCGGCGTCGTCGTCGTGAGATTTACTTTGTTTGATCCTGGATAGTTTCAAACATTTTTCCTTAGTGTCCTGGCCAAAATCTATGGGTTGGTTGTAATTCAAAAAAGTAATGCATACCATTCAGTTTAATTTTTGTTTTTTACAAGACCAAATTGAAAACCCATGTATTTTTTTTATTTTTATAAATTTGATTTGATCAAATTGAAAACCCATATATTTGTTTGGTGTTAAATTTGATTGCTTTTTTAAATTACATTCAAAATTTTAGCTCGTATGATGTGTGGCCGAAGTTTTGTAGATCTTAAATCAATTCAAAAAGATATTTTAACGGAGTTTCCAATGTTGTCCAAGTTGTTCCTTTGAAAAATTACAGAACCGAAACTGAGTGAATCAATCAGCGTTAATTGTCAATGTTGAGCAATTGATTCCTGATTGTAGCCTCATTACATTCCTTCTCCTGACCTGAAAAATCCTTTCATAAATACTTACTTAGTACAGCAATGCATTCATTTCACCTTTTCATTAAAATCTTTTCATTCCAAACTGTTCACCAAATATCCTTTTATAGCCAACTACACACACACACTCACACAAAGTGCGCTCACTTCCATTCCGCGCAGAGTTCCAGATTACCAGCTCTGTCAGCAACGCCTCACACACACACACACACACACACGCGCACACAGCAGCCAACGCACAACAGAGCCTGGAAATATAGGCTAAACTTAACCCCCCTCTGCGATGCGATACTTAGCGGTAATTCCGCAGAGGGAATGAAGGGTTAACAGGGGGTGGTTTTAGTCGGTAAAAATCCGGCATGCTGGTGGGTTGCCCCAGTATCTTTCGAAGATTTCCACCTCCTGCGCGGAAAAAAAAAAAAAAAAAAAAAACAACACACGCGCACACGAAAAGCACATTTTTTCACTTGACCCGATTTTCGTTGACCTATTGTTGAATTTTAATATACCTACCTGTTCGAAATTAACAAAAAAAAAGCACTTGACGGCAAGTTTTATTTTGCACGTTCCTCGACGAGATAACGCACACATTTGCGCTCGGCCGTAGAACAAGCAGCAAACATTTAGCAACAACAACAATAGCAATGACAACAATACACCATTGATAGCAAAATTGTGCAGGACACAACATGGAAATAAAACGCCAGCCGCCAGCCAACAACGAAAATCATCTCTGGAAAATTTCCAGCAATGCGTCGAAAATGTGCGCCACAGTTGGCACAGGTCGGCGCAATACGATGGAGGATGTGCGGAATGGAGGCCGGAAAGGCGGTTGGGATTCGAGCGGCTTGTTGTCAACGGCATGACAGCGACATTAGACAGCGACTAAGAGCGGCGCCTGCGAGTCTATGCGCACCCACGCCCAACACACGGCCCGCACTCGCCGCCCGAGTGCACAAAGTGCAGGAACGTGCCTGCAGCACACACACGTAGCCAGCCGGCCCGCACTGCGACTGCGCCCGCTGTCCGCCCGCCGTGCACAATGTAGTCGCACTGGCAGTCGCGCTTTTAGCTTGCAGCATACAGCAACTGCCATCTGGCAACTGCCACCTGACTTGTCCCATCGCCGACCGGATGCAGGCAGGACGAGCGGGCGGACACTCGATGCGTGGTTGTAGCTAAGCGAGAATGTTAATGGAGCAACGCTTCCGGTAAGACATAAAACTTTTCTCATTAACCTAGAACAGGACACGGACGAAGCGTGGCGAAGGTACGCCGTGCGGCGACGTAAAGCAGATGCGGTCCACGGCGAGGCGATGCGCGTTACGTAAGGCCAAGAAACCGGGCACGGCCTGAGCGCATGCATGCAGCGAAACAATGTATGGTACAAGCCGAAAGCGCTGCCGGCACAGCACAGCACATTAGAGGCAGCTCAAGGAGAAAATACTGCTACCGAAATGGGGCTATTGGAAGCGGCGACAAGGACGACACACAACCGGCATGTCCAGAGCTCGGCAACTAAGAACATCATTTAACGCCATTAAAATGGCTGTGTCTGCTGATGTTGCTGCTGCTGCGATAAGAATTTCCCAAGGATATGTGGCTGCAGCGCTGCAAGCACAACACCAACAATAACATCGTCGCGTAAGTGCAGAGATGTCGCACACCCCCACGCACAGGGTTACATCTTCTTTGCTTAATAAAGTCCTTTAGTCCAACGTATGTTGCACAAATTGCGCTCACACACACACACACACATGTAAACCCGCATACAAACGCATATTTCTACCTGGAAGGATGCAGTGTGCGCAATTTGCTGGTCGTGTGAGTATGCAGATTTCATGGGATGAGTTGAAGGCGACGGGAGGTTATGCAAATTTTGTTGTATTCATTGCTCGTAGCTTGCACAATGTGCACGTATGATTTCTTGATTGTTCCTTGTGTCGCATCCTTGCTACCTTCGAACGTACAGTGAAACCCCAGCCGAGTGATTCGAAGACGTTGCATGATCAACGTGGAGACGATAGTGGCACAGTGAACATATGACGAATTCTGTTCGAATGTTCTGTAGACAATGCATGGACAAACCAGATACGAAACAGACATATTTAGTGAACTTATGGTGAGACGTGGCATGGACAAACTAAATAGGGATGAAGGTGTCACAGGAAACATACGGTGAGACAACATTCAAGTGACCCAAAGACGTTGCCTGGACAAACTAGAGCCGAAGGTGGCGAGCCCCAGTTTGCTGATTCAAACCCCCCACTCGAGTGACTCGAAGACGTTGCATTATCAAGTATCTTTATCAAAGAATCCTATTCGAGTGTTCTGAAGATAATTCATCAACAAACCAGAAACGAAAAAGACAGTAAACTTATGGTGAGACGTTACGTGAAAAAACTAGAGATAAAGGGGACACAGTGAACGCGAGGTGAGACCCCATTCGAGTGACTTAAAGAAGTTGCCTAAACAAAGTGAGATGAAAGTGAATGAATGACAAGCCCCAGCCAAGTGACTCAAACGTACAGTGTGCCCCGACTCGAGTGACTCAAAAACGTTGCACAAACAAACTAAAAAGGAAGGTGACATAGTGGACGTATGATGAGACCCTTTTCGAGTGACCAGAAGACAAAGAAAGACAAAGGGGAGACCTAGCGGCTGTTCTTTTCCTATGGCACACCTTCACTTTATTGAGAACCTATCACTTGTACCTGACGAAGACAAATAATAATAATAACAAATACGTTTGGTCCGAATGTTCCCAATTTTAAACTGAGAAGGTGGATGCAAACATAGAAGTAAGTCTCGCTTGAATTCATTGCCATCGTAACGCTTAACAACGATGTCCATGTTGGAAACTAATACCGGAAAAAGGTCGAAAGTGAACCGAAAATGTATGGGAAGATAATTATCATTGTGCTTACTAAGAACTCTGAATGCGGACTCGCAGATCTCCTTTCATGATTGAAAAAATAACTCGATAATTCAGCTATAGATCACTACCGGATCTGCTGTGATTTTTAACTTGCAATAAACTCCCACAAAAGGGCATGGAAGAACAATTTTGAATGCATGGTCCTTCACACTGAGGTCTTCCTCTTTCCTGTATACCATTCTATCAAAAATATGGTTCAGGCTAAAACTTACTTGACATTTTACTGAGATCTCTTCAGCTCAAATCGGTTCACCCTGTACGTTGCTATTGTCCTACAACTGAGCTGGTGGAGCGTTTATTGTGCGCTTAAATGCTGCTTAAATATCTACAGCCGCAAGCATTGGTTGGTACTACACGACTGGCTACGTTTTGGCCAACTTCATTGATATGTGGCACAGGTCTGTTGTTAACATCAATGTACCAACTACTCGTGCAATAGATAAAAGCATTTATTGGTTGGAAAATAATAATAGATATTTATACATATCTGGTACATATGTACATACCATGTATTTGCATGTTCACGTCAATGACCTAAGGTAACTAAAAATGTTGTCATGTTGTCATAATATAGTACCAGATTTAGGTGTTGTGGTGGAAAATGTATCATAGTTGTACAAAGTTTGAAAAGCAGGGCTCTGTTCTTAAGAAAGAAAATTTAACAATGTAGCTTTATTCACTTCCGTAGGACTACGGTTAAAAAGAGT
Organism: Melieria omissa; assembly: GCA_963971225.1. Taxonomy (NCBI): domain Eukaryota; kingdom Metazoa; phylum Arthropoda; class Insecta; order Diptera; family Ulidiidae; genus Melieria; species Melieria omissa. Next base: position 126,300,445 of record OZ020267.1, on the reverse strand, counting down.
ATCTTGGGGATTTTTCGCCACTGAGTTTTTATTGCCGAAATGGAAATAGTTTTTATATTGTTTTCACCGTTTGTTCAACACTGGGTTATCTTAGTTGGAACTCTCGAAAATATGACAATCTTCTTCCAAAGAGTGCAAGAAATAATGCTTAAAAGTACCATCTTTCAGACGTTATCCAGCATAAAATTTTTTCCGTTTTTTTCTGGGCATTTTCATAGAAACTTGTAGACCCTTACCTATTCGCCAGTGAGCCGCATTCTGACTTATTGAAAACATCCACTATTCGGTGACTTGACGCAGCTATTCACATACTTAGTGGGTCCTTTTTCGTATCTAGCAATTGCTACGCTTCGCCGCAGTGAGATCGATCGGAGACTATCAATCAATCAAGATTATGCGCAAACATGTCAAACAGTTTCTAATCTACCGAGTAATCTTATTGAATTTTAAAGCAATATTCAACCTCGCAAAGCGCAGATATAACTTGGAACATGATTTTTTTCGAAATATTAGGGAGGAACTAATACAATTTCACTTTGTTAGCAACGAGGAATGGATTTTTGACAAATCCAAAAAGGCCATAGCCGGATAAAGAAGAGCAAAGTGGCAGCGACCAATTTGTATTGTTTTAATTTTTTAAATTTTTTTAATACTAGCATTAATATAGGTAACCATTATATAGGTAACCATATGGCAATAATCTAAGCGAAGGAGTTAACAATAGGGGCGGATTCAGAAAAATATTTGCCAATATTGCCTTTTAATTTGCAAGTAGTTTTAACCCTTATTCTCATACCCGGGTACCCGGGTGCCCACTGCGATGTATTTTCGTGAAAAAAACTGACAAATAATGAAAATTTTTTTTTTACCTTCCGGATCCTCGTTATTTAGGTGAAAAGCGAACAAATCATATATTTAAAAAATTTTGTTTTTTAATTAACAAAATATTGAAAACTTAAAAATTTCATGAAATGGGTACCCGGGTACCCCGGGTGCCAAACGACGTTAGTAAGTTTGGGTATGAGAATAAGGGTTAAAGTCGATCCTAATATTTGGGGTGTTTAAACCCCAAACCCCCCTGAATCTGCTACTATTTAGAATATATTTTCCCACATTTTTTCCACATTTTTTATTAAAACTAATAAAATTAAAATAATTTTTTTTATTTTTTTAGGTTATATTTGCCGTACAATCACCAACCTTTTTCTAAATATTTCTCATATAGTTCCTTAAAATATATATTTTTTCTAGATTTTTTTTACACCTGGGTTATGTGTGCGGTAGAAATGTGGAAAAAATATATGTTCTAAAATATTATATCAGGTGTACAACTTTGCTTCCGCCGTTTTTTTCCCAAAATTAAAAGCTTTATTGCGAAAAAGTGCTTACAGATGTATTATTCAAAGTATTGTCCGTCGCTAGCGACAACTTTCTCCCATCTTTCCGGCAATTTTCGGATCCCGGCTCGAAAAAAGGAGTCCCCTTTTGACGCTATCCATGAAGCAATCCATTTTTCCAATTCTTCGAAGGATTGAAAATGTTGATCTGCCAGGCCTTGTGCCATCGAACGGAATAGGTGGAAGTCAGAAGGGGCGACATCTGGGGAATACGGCGGGTGGGGCAAGACTTCCCATTTCAGCGTTTCCAGGTACTTTTTGACCACTTTTGCGACGTGAGGCCGAGCATTGTCGTGTTTCAACTCGTACGGCACCCAGTTTCCTTCTTTCTGAATCATGCCCAGGGCCTTGAGACGTTTTGAAATGGCTTGCTGACTCACTCCCAACGATTCGGCAAGCTCTTCTTGGGTTTGGCACGAATCTTCATCAAGCAATGCTTCTAGTTGTTCATCTTTGAAGGTTTTTTCTCTTCCATCACCATGTTTGTCTTCGACATCGAAATCACCATTTTTAAAACGTTGAAACCACTCCCGACACGTTCATTCACTCAGAGCAGCATCACCGTAAGTTTCTGAGAGCACATTCGATGCGCTTCAGCTGCATTTTTTTTCGAATTGTAACAGAAAAGTAAAACTTCCCGCAAATGGCGAGAATTTGGCACATAAACGGACATTTTCGAGCGTGAATAATACGAAAACAAGAACAACTGTCACTGAAACGGCGATGACAATTCGTTAGGCACTGTCCACACTCACTTTAAAGGCATTACCATCTATGTATTTCAACCAGCCTCAGCCGGTACAGCCACCTATCGGAAAACGGCGGAAGCAAAGTTGTACACCTGATACAAGAAATATATAAAAATCAACAAAGGAAATATTCAATGAGTGCGAAATAACAAATTAAGAGAATACAGCTACTCTTGGAACCGTCTTGAAGTGTTTTTAGAGATTCCAGACTGAACATTTTTCGATGAAAAACTAATCTGGCAAAGATCGCCTAAAATTTAAAAAAAAATTCATGAAGATGCAAGACTGACCCAAAAAATGATTGCTGATGAACTGAACAATGCCATAACTTTATTTTGAATATTAATTCTATTCTTCGATAGCAAAAGAATGCGTTTTCGGGATTTCAACTGAGATCATTGCATCGATCATCACAAAAAGATTTTCGGCTTTAGTGAATAAGTGACTTTGCCTAGCGGCTTCGACACCAATTTCGTAAAGGAATCGTAATGGTTCTCAGAAACTATGACTACATGAATCAAGAACACAATGTTCATTACTTAAAGTCCTGCTTGGGTAATGCCTTCTTTTGGCAAATTTTCTTGTTGAATCAGTGACTGCAAGATTGCCCACTTTATAAGTGATTCACAAAGGTTATCAACAGTTACGTGGAGGAAAAAGGAAATATTTTTGACTTTCGTTTAAGAAACGACTTTATGTCTTTGAAACATCTTTTCGTACTGATATCGCTAAGCTAAGGACGATCGATCGATCAACAGCATGTCGCAGTATTGCCCGCTTCATAAGAATTGATTCAATGATTCTCAGCAGCTGTGTTTATTTGGATGAAGAGGATATAATTCTTCATTTAATGTCAGTGAGCGATTTTGCTTTACTATTTGGGACACCCTTTTGGGTTAATCCTGCTGAGTCAGCCAGGATCAGTTGAGGCAGCATTGTCCAATTATGAAAGAAATCACAATGGTTCTAAACAGTTGTGGCTCCATAGGTGAAAATAATGTTTTTTTAAATTTCATTTATTTTAATTTATTATTTTAATTTAATTTAATTAGGTCAGGGCGGATTCAGACAAATTTTTCGGAGGGTTTCAAAAAATAATTCTTTAATATTTATAAAATACCAAAAATGCCTTTTAATTTGTATGTAGTTTTAAACTCGATCCTAATATTTCGGGGGGGAGGGGGTGTCTTAAACCCTGAATCCGCCACTGCATTAGGTAGTGAAATATTTCGCATTCTTGGGCACTCTTTTGCAATAGTCTTCTTCAGCAACTATCAGTAGAGACAGATTTTGACTGAGGTTGATCTGAATGAGGTGAAACCTATGGCGGCATCACTTCTGACCTACTGTAGCCGACTTAAGTAAACTGTTTTAGGCTCTCACCCAATAGTTCGCAGCACCAGTGGCTCTACCTGCTTTAAAAAATTTGATCCTAAATTTGAATCAAGTTAGAGTCACAATGCGGAAGTTCCTTTAACCTGATTAGACCCGAGAAACACCATTAAAAACTTGGGCTACGACTTGCAAAATTCTGCAAAACACAAGTCGAAGCATTTTTCTCAATTCCTGGTTCTAGTTTACATTTCAGCTGCGACCCGAACGTTTCCACGCCCATAGCTCGGCGCGTGACCGTGTTTTAATATGCCGCAATGTGCACTAAACGTTCATTTAATTTGGCCGAAAGCTTAATGTAGGAGCAACGGCACGGCCAAGTGTCCAAGATTTTATGGCGCGCGACGCCCAAATAATTTCAATAAAATACACAATGGAACATATGCGGCGACTGCAATGGGATCAGCATTCGGCGGCGAACACGTCTAATGCGCGGCCGGCGCCGCTAATTCCTGGATGTATGGTTGGGTAATAAACTTGACTTAATTTGCGCTGTCACGACGTGTGCAACACGAATGCGGCGACGAAGTGGGCGGGGCCAACAGCTAAAGCATAGAACGCCGAGGGGAGCAGAAGCGACATGAAAAAGCGGCGGCTAATTTTGTAAAAGTGCCAAAAACTGCGTTAATTTCAAAAGTAAATCCACATAATAGCAACGCTGAAAACTGGCCGCTGTCGCTCGACGTAGTGGTCGGTCGGTCAAAGGTGGCAACAACAAGAGCAAAAAAAAAGAAAATTTAATAAAAAACAACGCGCACACACAGAGGAATTAAGCGGCTTTATGCACGATGACACACGCACACACGTACACGTATACATGTTTGTATGTATGAAAACGAGAACACACACACGTACACAAACGTGGACGCACTTTTACCGGTGGCATTAATTTATCAGAAGGAATTAACACGCGGCAAGCGAAAAATAAAAGTCCACAGGTGAAAGCGTCGCGACCGTCGCTTTTACGACAGTGTGAGTGACAAAATAAACATAAAGAGAAAAGCAACAAACCAGCAGAACAACAAAACCTTATCGAGAACATTTACACGCACGCAAATCCTGCACGCTGATCCCTGTGATAAAATACAAATGGAAAATACGGCGGCTCACACACACATACACACACACAAGCACACGCATAGCTGTGTCCGGCCGTGCCGCGTGTCACTTACTGCGAATAAATGTTTGTGCGACTTTTGTCCATTCGCGCTGAACAACTACAACAACAATCATACACACACACATATTTTTGCATGATTTCCCATCTATGGCGGCGCACAATGTTGCGCTGTAATCTTGATCCCCGCCCACACTTGACACCCTCGTCACGCCATTTGCCACACTCATACACACACACACACGCACACAGATAGCCCCAACACTCACATTACTCGGACGGGCATACTCGAGAGATTTACCTGCCAGGCGCCATTTTTATTTTTGCACCTTGCACTGTCATTAAAATTCTCGAATTATTCATATTTGCGATATTTGCAGTTGCCTTCTTTTTCGTTTGTGTTTTTATTTCGAGCTTTTCATATTTTTAATGCCAAACGCACGCTACAACCGGCACTGAACTACTCAGGAAGGGGAAGGATTGGGGGACAGGGAGCGATCGATTGATGTGGATGGGTTGAAATAAACCTGGTGTGATAGAAACGATGTTATTTGCTTATACCGCGCGACAACAAATTTTACGAGCCTAGGGGCCCAATGTAGTAAAATTAAAATTTCAAGGACATGTTTTAACAAACAAAATTATATCTTAACCTAATAAAGATGGAAGACGAAATTCAAGGATATGCTAGTGTATATATTAGTCCTTAAGAAATATTTTTTGAAACAAAGACTATTGGAAATTTCAAAGGATATTCAAGGATAAAGTTTTAAAAGGATATTTTCAATAACCGTTGCACCAAAACATTAAATTTTCTAAGGATTTTTCTCTTTCATTTGATATCCATATTGTTATTCTACAATACGCTCAGTGTTTTAGATAAGATTTTGAAATAAACATATCCTTGAAATTTCAAAGTCCTTTCAGAAAAAATTCTGACGTCAGAGAGAAGAACTAAAAACGCAGTTTTATTACATTTGACCCCTAATTTCGAGCATATATTTTTCGTGTGTTTTGAAATATTTTGATTTTTGCCGCACGGGGTTTTATACGAGAAGCAACATGATGCGATGTCATTTGATGTGATCCTATTGGATGTGTGATGATGTGATGCGATGTAATGTGATGTAATGCAATTTGGTGTGATGCGATGTTATTTGAAGAAATGTGATGTTATTTGGTTTTATGCGATGTGATGTGATGTGATGTGATGTGATGTGATGTGATGTGATGTGATGTGATGTGATGTGATGTGATGTGATGTGATGTAAGTAACAATGATGTGATGTGATGTAAGTAACAATAATGTGATGTTATGTTGTTTGATGTGATGTGATGTGATGTGATGTTATATAACGTGATGTGATATGATGTGATGTGATATTATTTTATGTGATGTGATATTTGACGTGATGTCTTTCAAAAAACTTGATGTAATTTGATGTGATGTGATGTAAGGTAAAGTGATGTGATGTTATGTTGTTTGATGGGATGTGATGTTATATGACGTGATGTGATATGATGATTTGACGTGATGTCTTTCAAAAAACTTGATGGTTTGCTTCTCGTGAGTGGTAGAACAGTCATCACCGGTCCAGACATAAGGCACGTCTCCACTATAGAAATCTTTGTTGGAAAAAACTCTCGTGTAGAGCAACGTAGAATAGTGCTTACACCCCGTAGAGCTCTGTGACTCTAGAGTGGATACACAATTTTTCGTAAAAATTATAAGCTAAGTATATATAAATCAATATATAAAACTAATTTTTGAATTTTTGCTTATGCGGTAGAGCTCTACACCAGCGCTACACTCTATCAAACTTGTTTGATAGATTTTTTCGCTTTACTGTAGAGTTACCGGTATATTTCTATTGTTGTGCTTCTGTATGATAAAATTTAAATAGAAAAATTGCATTGGCAGCAAAGAAATTCCACTGCCAATCCGAATCCAATTCGATCCCAACATTTTCTTTTCTCTTTTTCTTCAAGTAAACATAGAAGAATTTTTTTGTTTTATTAGCAATTATTTACTTAATTTTTTTGCCATGTTCAAACAGCCACCTTAACCTAAAGTTAAGGTCCTAAACTAACCTAATTCTACGATTGGTTCACTCCAAAAATTTGTGTACGCACGGAAGGCTGAATGACTGCGAAATGTGAATGAAATGTCGAACAATCTTGCTCTGCCATGCGACTCTACCTTAAAGAAAAATGTGCCTGCAGTGGACACATTCGGTAGAGTGCATGCTGAGCTCTACTCAAAATTTTTCCACGCCAGCTCTACGTGGTGCCTGGAATTGGTAGATTCACGCTGCAGTGAACTCTCACAGATAGAGTCTCTACGCTCTACGTGTACCGTGTCTATACGTTCTACCTGAAAAAACTTAATAGTGGACACTTGACTTTAGAAATTCGTATTTATTCTAAGCATTCATCTGTATACCCAAGTATGTATTAGACATGATTTGGTGTTCTCTGAAGAATTTTATTATTTGCTTTTTGATTCCCCAGAACAAATGGTTTTTTGAGGTTTATTGAGAATACTTTAAAAACCTCTCCATAAAATTAGTGACTTGGAAAGTAGGCAGATGGCATAAAAGCAGGCAATGGAAATGTTACAAATACGACCAAGTTACCCAAGTTTTATCAGTACGTCTAGATGTTGAACCGACCACACCACTTTTTCTTTCTAAACATATCACCAGAACACACTTTCCTCTCGTTTTGAACCCTTAAAGCGGTCCACATACAAAATAAACGTTCTTATAAAAACAAAGCCCCATCACTAACATTTTGTCAAATGTAAAATTGAATTTCACTATATCTCTAGTATCTCTTTCATACTGGTTCTGGTATATTCATTGCTTAATACGGCTGCCACACAAAACTACGGAATTCAATGATCCAAGGTGACCACAGGAGTCTTGGTTTAGATTTTGCTTTGCACTTGTACGAAGGTTCGAAGTGTCAAAGATCACCAACTCGATTGTTGTGTTTCCAGGAAACCGTTTATTTTAAAGAATACGAACAATTACAATATATAAGGACTGTTTGATATTACGCAGTTGCGGCTGCGGCACGTCCGCTCGCCTCAACGTCAACGCCACCACTGTCTCTTCCTTTACAATTCGGCCTCTCCTGACTTTCGACCGCCTCGGTCGATTCGCTGTCGTCATCTTCGCTTATGTCCAATTCCGGGCTAAGTGCGCACCAAGGCTTGAGGTGATCCACGCTGACGACATTACTGTAGCGCCGCTGCGTAACTGAGGTGTCCGGTAGATCTTCGATTTAGTATCTATCATGATCGAGTCTTTTGACGACGATGTATGGACCCTTGTATGCTGGGTCTAGCTCATGCGATTCTCCAGTTGCTGATGGAATATAGTCCATAAACACCAAATCGCCCACCTCGTACTGACGTGGCCGCAGATGTCGTTCGTCGTACCGTCGTTTCCACTTCTCTCGTGCTTCTGTGATGTTAGCTGCTGCCTCGTCTCTCTTGGCCTCGATTTCCTCATTATCGTCCATCTCATCGTGCAACGCCTGAATGATACGATTTGCCGTCACGTCTCTGGGGTTAAAATGGAACACCAGCTCATTCGGCGTGAACTTGGTGACGTTGTTCCGTTGTGAATTTATCGCCCACTGGATCGTCGGCAGGGTTAAGTCCCAGTCCTTCGCTGTTTGCGTACTGCATTTAATTGAGCTTAAGATCGTCTTGTTAACTCGCTCGGCCTGCCCATTGGCACGAGGAGTTCGAACCGCTGTCTTTACATGCTGCACCCCATGCTTCTTGACGAAGTCCTGGAACCCCTTTGACGTGAATGCTGTTCCTCGATCTGACGTAATGCGAATCGGTTGACCGAAGATTGCCATCGCCTCCGCCAGAGTTTTCGTCACCGGTTCGGTTTTGGTGTTCCGCAGCGGTTTTAGTAGCACGTATTTACTGAAATTGCATACGACGACCAAGATGTATGCATTACCACGCTTGCTTTTAGGGAACGGGCCCAGGTGGTCGATGTTAATATGTCTAAACGGTATCGGCAAAACTTCGAGCACGTGCAGCTGACTCTCCGACTTGCCGCCTTTCACCTTAAAAAGACAACATTCTTCGCAGGCGTTGATGTACGATTTCACATACCTTCTGATTCGTGGAAACCAGAATCGTGTTCCAATACGCTCGATGGTCTTTTCGACGGCGAAGTGGCCAACATCGTCGTGACATGCTTTTGTTATTCGCCATCGTACTGACTGTGGGATCACTAGTTTCGGTTGCCCCTTGACAGTGCGGTAGAGTCGACCGTGCCGAAGCTGGTAGTCCACCTGAAATTGCTTTTCGTCAGCGGTCGCCGCCTTGTTGCCCTTCAACACGTCGCAAATTTGTTTTAGCTTGCTATCTTGGATCTGCATGGCATAGATCCAGTCGTCTTCGCCGTCTGCTGATTTGTTCACCTTCAGGACCTTCTCGGCTGCGGTTGTCGTTACTGTTGGAGGTTGCACCGGAGCTCGGCTGAGGCTGTCCACATGAGTCATCTTATCACCTGATCGATGAATGCACTCGAAGTCGAACTCTTGCAACTTAAGCCACCATCTGGCTATTCGCGGTTGAAGCAACGTTGTGGCCTTTGTTGTTGCAATCGCATTGCAATCAGTGATAACCACAAAATGAGTGCCCAAAAGATACACTCGGAACCTCTCCAGTGTTTCCACAATCGCCAGCACCTCTAATTCATGGCTCGCGTACCGACTTTCAGCTGCACTGCATTGACGACTAAAGTACTGCACGGGTCTTAACCCCTCCTCCTCAAGTTGTAGGAACAGGCCAGAGATGCCCATCGCACTTGCATCTGTATGGATTTCGTGGCCTTTTGTTGCGTCAAACATCGCCAGAACTGGTTCGCATCCAAGCGCTTCCTTAAGCCACTTGAATGCTTCGTCTTGTATATTCGTCCATTTGAAAACTTCATCCTTCTTGAGAAGCTGAGTAAGCGGCTTTGAAACGGTACCGTAGTTCGGAATGAATCGGCGGAAGAAACTGGTAAGCCCAAGAAACTGACGCACTTGTGTTGCTGTGGTTGGTGTCGGGAAGTCTTTGACACTCTGCACCTTTTCTACTCCCGGGCGGATGCCATCCCGACTGATGACATGACCAAGGAAGGTTACTGTGTCTGCCATAAAAACACACTTCGACGGGCGTAGCGTTAAACCCGCAGCACGAACTGCCGCGAGGAATTCGTCCAATACTCTGATACCGTCTTCTTCAGTGGTTGTGGCTATGATGACCTCGTCCACGTAGCTCACCATCTTCTCCCGTAGTTTCAACGGCCTGATAATCTTCAGCACCATCTCTTGGAACACCATTGGCGCGTTCACCAACTGGAACCATGTTCGGAACGCTGGCTGCGAATCAACCCACTCTCTTGCCACACCTCTAAGTTTCTGCTGCGCCGCAAAAAGCACTTCTTCTTCACTCCACAGGTATATCGACTGTAGCTGCTCCACCTTATCAATGAATTGACTCGTTGTGCGATTGCCTTTCAGCGGGTCAAACTCCGGCAGGATTCCAATAATCTCGTTCATCGTGTATCTTGTGGCTGCATGCGTTGTCATCGATGCTGTCATCAGATCGCGTGCTGGTCGACCCAGTACCGGGGTAGACGACCCTTCCACCAGACCGCCAATCGTCGCCTCTGGATCTGCAGCATCCCGCGTCGCTGGTGTCGGTGCTGTTGCGCCACCATTTACCTGTACCACACCTGCTAAATCACCCACCGTCTTGGCCATATTGTTCAACATTTCCCGAAGATCGTTGATTTGCTGGCGCCATAAGGACTCCTGGTCCAGCCCGTCCAATTCCGCCTCGTCGACTTCATCAGCCTGAAACACCTCCATAAGCTTCGCAATTTTCTGCGCCTTATTTCCCGTGACATCAAGATTTTGGCTGCGAAGCAGCGCGTTGAGTTGATCTACTTTTAAAGCCGCCAATTTCACCATTTCAGCTCTTACTTTTCCGTCCTAACTGCTTCGATGTCCGCACTCGAATGACACCTGTGCTCTGCCGCTTTCTTTCACTTTCTCAAACGTCTATCGTTCGACTTCTATTCTCGGAAGCGTCCGTCGCTTCCCGTGAATTCCTGTAAGCGTCCGTCGCTTATATGCAAATTCCTCGAAGCGTCCGTCGCTTCGTGCGAATTCCTGGAAGCGTCCGTCGCTTACTTGTGGCCGCGTCTATCGCTGCCCCTGTCTAGCGCATAGCGCCTTCGTTGCTTAGAGTGGTGGTTCATATTTCCCCTTAAGTTGTGCACTCGCTGCCGGCGTCTGTCGCGAGCCTCGGATTTTGTGGCGTGTTCGTAGAATTCGCAGTCGAATTTGGTTGAATCCCACTTCTGATACTGTCAAAGATCACCAACTCGATTGTTGTGTTTCCAGGAAACCGTTTATTTTAAAGAATACGAACAATTACAATATATAAGGACTGTTTGATATTACGCAGTTGCGGCTGCGGCACGTCCGCTCGCCTCAACGTCAACGCCACCACTGTCTCTTCCTTTACAGAAGGCTCATTAAGTCGACTCTACGATGTCCGATGTCCCATTACACACGAGTAGAATATTCAATAAGATACGATCGAATCGATTTGCTATCATATTTAATTTCTTTGAAATTTTTTTCATAATTCAAAAGGAAATTATTTCAAATAAGCTCTTGTGTGCTTATTGATGGGTTGCTGCACACACTACGTGGTACGTGTAGAGGCTAAGTGTGCCGACTCAGAACAATTAAAACATTCTTATTTGTGTTTCGCTTGTTTGCATACCAAATTATTTGCCATAATATATATTTTTTTATCTTGTAGCTTGAACATATGTGCAATACATGTGTTAGTGTGTATGTACAAACATTTGTATGTATGCATATTTGTTTCATGTACAGTATTCGCATTGTTGCATTGCCGCTAATTCGATTAATTTTAATCATAAAAATGTGAAAATATTTTGCCACTCAAATTGACATAGTTAGTGCATGGTTTCTGGGGCAAATGCCACAAAAATTGTCACTTAAACAAATACAGTTTTTTATTTAGTATTTATTTAAAGTATTTGAAACTTATTTATGCAAATATTTATTTGATTTGTTGATATCTCTTTAATTTGTACTTTTATTCAGAGGTTAATTTTTTTCTTTTTATGTTTCTTGTGGATAAAGTTTCAATGTTCTCAGAGTAAAAAAGTTATTTTTCTATTAAAATATCAAAGCAGTTAACTACGTTTTCTGTAATAATTTTCAAGCCCCGGCAACAACTTTCAGTACTAAAGTCAGAGATAATAACTGCTGAAATTAGCTACTGGGATTCGCATACCAATATGTAAGTAAATATATATTTCGCATATTACATATAAACAAGTGTAATGCACAGATATTGTTTATATAATCGTTAGCTCTAATGGGTTAATTAATATTAATTAATTTCAATACATTTTGTTTATTTAGTTATCTTCTCATAAAAACAAAAGGACTAAAGAGGACAAGCTTGAAAATTTACTATAACACATTTTCGATATAATATTTTAATTACAATTATTGTTATTTAAACAATTTTTTTAAATGACCAAACATAGTTAGTGCCACACATTTATTTTGATTTTTTTTTGTCGATTTAATTTGATGTACAATTTGCTTTGTTTTTAATTGTTGAATCATTTTGTATGATAATTTCATATGTGTGCAGGTTAACGAGAGGCGCTGTTCATTACTTTTATGTTTAAATAGTATAAACATATTCAGACTAGTGAAAAAGAATAAATAAAAAATGTAAGACTATTTAAAATTTAATTTAATTAATTAATGAAAAATACGAAAAACCAAACTTTCAAGAGAAAGATTGGTTGTTAATGTCACAAAAAAGTTCTTAGTTTTAGAATGGAAAATGTAATTTAAACTATCTAAAAGAAGCATTATTGGCATAGTTGGGTTTGATAAGGTCAAGCACGCTAGCTTCTCAGACCAGAGGCTTTAGGATCTCTTACACCGTAAACTTCCAAGTGCATTCACCCAGATCAGAGTTGTTGAATTTGGATTACGAATTTTCTTGGCTTCACAATTTACATACCTAGTGGTCGCTTTCAATCAATTGTCTACAATTGGTAGCCACAATTCATTATTCCTTGTGTCTTGAGATTATTTTTTAGGAGGCTTTCATACTCTTCTTTTTACAAATGGTTTCAACCAATTACACTAAAGTCCATTCTTGAACTACTCTTGTTTATCTGCTTACTAGTTTTTCTTTTTTAACATTTCCTTTGACTCAACTGTTGGGTTTAACAACGCATTCTACAACTACTTTCAAATTCAGTGGCGCCTACTGCAGCTACTAAATCACCATCTGGTTCTCCAGCGTTATAAGGATCGATCTATTAGACACCTGACATTCAAAAAGTTCATCCAGTTTATAAGTGAGTGCAGTCACTTCTGTCTAATGCCGACAAGTATCCTTTCAGTATCCTTTCCATCTTAAGATCGATTTTATGCTCTTGACACTGTTCGACAATTTTGGGTCATGGAATCTGACCTGGAGTGATATGGAGTAACAAAAGTCTAGCTGGGTTTTATGAAGTTAGTTTCCTTTTAAAAGTTACAGTGGTCTAAAGTTTGTATGTACTAATGTGTTTTCAATATCAGCTTTTCTTCTATAACTCTTAAGATATTAAAAATTTGTTATTGCTGTCTTCAGCAAACTTGCAGCTAATACTTAGACTAATAAATTCTGGGAGCATTCTATAGCCTAACACTTCGTTCAATAATTTGTGTGACTGACACATAGATGGCGGCACTATACTAAATCAATATTTTTTTTTCGAAATTGTGAACCTTTTTAGGCTTACTGTCAAAATTATATGTCAATCCGACCATTAGTTTACAAGTTACAGTGCTTTAAGTGACACTACTTTTGAGTTTTCAAAAAAAATGAATTCAAAGCAATTCCGTGTGCTGATTTATCATTATATTTTAATGAAAAAACATACTGTTCAATGCCAGGAATGGCTTGAAAAACATTATTCGGACTCTGCTTCATCAAAAAGAACCATTTGTTATTGATATGCCGAATTCAAACGTGGTCGTACAGACACCGATGACATTCCATCTACTGGACGGCCAAATGACGCTGTTATTCCGGAAAACGTTGAAAAACACTGAAAATCATTATGTCCGACCGTAAAGTGAAAGTGGGGGAGATTGCTGACATTCTAAAGATATCAGCAGGCAGTGTACACACCATAATACACGAACATTTGGTTATGAAAAAGGTGTTTTCGAAATGGGTGCCGCGTTTGCTCACACCGGAGCAAAAACAACAACGAATCGATGATTCAAAGAGCTGTTTGGACATGTTTACGCGCAACAAGTCGGAGTTTTTGTGTCGGTACATTACAATGGATGAAACATAGATCCACCATTTCACTCCAGAGTCAAATCGGCAGTCTGCTGAGTGGCATGCAACCGGTGAAAGCCGCCCAAAGCGTCCAAAGGCACAAACATCGGCTGGCAAGGTTATGGCGTCAGTATTTTGGGATGTGCACGGAATAATATTCATCGACTATCTTGAGAAAGGGAAAACAATCAATAGCGACTATTATATAGCGTTGTTGGAACGTTTGAAAGAAGAAATCGCGATTAAGCGGCCCCATATGAAGAAGAAAAAAGTGTTGTTTCACCAAGACAATGCACCGTGTCACAAGTCGATGAAAACGATGGCAAAAATGCATGAATTGGGCTTCGAATTGCTTCCTCATCCCCCGTATTCTCCAGATCTGGCCCCGAGCGACTACTGGCTCTTCGCAGACCTCAAAAAGATGCTCCGTGGTAAGAGATTTGGCTCAAATGATGAAGTAATCGCCGAAACTAACGCCTATTTTGAAGGCAAAGAAAAATCGTTCTACAAAGGCGGTATCGAAAGATTGGAAAAGCGTTGGAATGATTGTATCTCCCTAAAAGGGGACTATGTTGATGAATAAAAACGACGAATTTTGGCAAAAAAATGTGTTTTAATTAGTTAGTCACACACATTATTGAACGAAGGTTTAATTATTATAACTAACCGAAATTTTAGAGGCCAATGTTAAAAATGTTTATTATTTTTTGGTTTTCAATAGAAAAATATTTGTTTTTCACTGTATTTATATTGAAAAAAGCATTTGTATTGCCAAATATTAAAAAAAAAATTATTTTAAATTCTTTAACGTTACAAAGACATGTCTTTTGGCTAAACAAGACCAAGTTTTTTTGTTTTAAGAATGAAAGAATTATTTAAATAAAAATTCACGCATTCCAATGGTTCATCTTTTCATCTCATCTCATCTTTTTGATTCCTAGTAAATAAAAAAATTATAATGAAAAAACGGAAAAGTTCCAATAATAATATTGTTACGAAAATTAGTTCTGTAGGCTTATTCGTCTCTCTGGATTGTGCTTCAAAATAAAACACACTTAAATTCTTAAATTCTTTCCGGCCAACTTAACCAGAAACTTGAGCAGCTTCCCAACAGATAGAGGAAGGCACCGGTTTTCTCTGAAAATTAAGGGATTCACAATGGACCCATCAGGATCTCCGAGTGGAAGTGCTTGCCACACATATCCCTTCCGTAATCTAACCTAACCTTCTGATCAGCTGTGAAAGGTCGGTTTTGGTCGGATAGAGATCATCTTAGTAAGACAACCTTCTTCTGTTTGACGGGAAAAAGTTACTTACAATATTAGCCTTAAAATTTCAGAAAGTTTCGGTATTTCGTTGATATCCTATTTCAATTCCAGGGTATCGAAAATGCTTCGGAATTAAAACTCTTATAAACGATTCAAGAAAAAAACTAATTTTGAAGGCATTACACATAAGAAGTTGAAAAGTTTTTTCTGATTTTTGTTTTTCAATTCCCGATTGAACTGTGTTAAGTGATTGCTGCCTAATGGGTAAAAATGTACCCATTAAAGTTGAGTTTTTAAAAAAATCACAGAAAAGTTCGTGGTAAATATATCTCCAAATCATTGATAGGGATGGTTGGGTTAAAGACAGAACTACCTTAGTCTAGTAGAAGTCATCCTAAAATTCCGCCATATAGCAAGAGTTACCAGACTCCAAAAATTGTGAATTTTCCAGAGGTGTAAAATGTGGGGAAACTAGAACCTCACAAAAATCTGCCTCCTAACTCACCTGTAAACAATGCTTTTTTTGTTCACAAGTTTAGCTGATCACTTTAAAAAGTATGGAAAAAAGCTACCAATGCTGCCTAAAGGGTACAAAATACCCAATGAATATCTCAGCAAGGTGCAGAGATAGAAAGCTGAAGCTTTTGTTTCTGATCATTTTGGGTCAATTCCAGGTCGTGTATGAAATTTTATCAAAATCGTATGGGCTGAACTGGTATCTGGCAGCAATGGGTTAATTACCCAATAAGAAAATTAGTTACATTAAAATTGTTCATTGAAGTGAGTAATGCAAAATTGTTTCCTGAACACACAAATATCGTATGTCCTACTTAGCTTCATGCAACATACGATACTCCTTTTCTGAGTCGATGAAATATTCACCGGCTTCCTAATCCACACTCAGTACGAATTTCAATCGTTCGTCCCTTCGAACACACTGTCCCAGGTTCCATTCAATTATGAATTTTTAATTCAAAATTAAATAAAAATTCCGCATTGTTGCGTTGTGATGTTTTCGCCACACAAAGAGCGAAACAATTAAATTAAATGCTAGCAAAAAAAAAATAACGGTTCATTGTAATTATTAAATTGCCGCTTAATTGCATTCAAGTGCGCACTTCAAGGCGGAAGTTAATTTGCAGCAATTAATTAGAGACCAAAAATGCACATTCAGAAAAGCCACAAATACGTCACAGCCGAAGCTCGGTTGTGACTACTTCCGGCTCCTGGCCAATGTTGACCATCACTGACTGAGGTGACTGGGGAACGTCAAACTGTCGCTGGCAGTGGCAAATTTTGATTTATGCGACAGCAAGTAAATGTGCAGCGCAGCGTTGGCACTCGAGGTGCACAAAAGTGGCAAAAATTGTGTCAAAAGTCGCGCTTTTATGTTTTTGTGCAACTAAAACCGAGTCATAACTAATGCATTTTTTATGTTGCAACATGTGGCAGGGAGACCGCACACACACAGCGACACAAAATCACAAACGATAAAATCGGAAAAGCTCTCCGTGAACACGTCGACGGCACAGCAGCCGACTGCCAAAAGACAAATAAAAGCGTTATCTGCATACCAATAAATTTAACACGCCCGCCTCCCCCTTACCACCCAAACAGACACCGGCTGCGGCTGCAACGAAGCCAAAATCGCATTAGCTCCGCTGGCGCCAGCAGCGAGCAATGCAGCGCCCGTCCGGGAAAGTGTAAAAGCAAATCAAGTTAAAAGCATTTTTCCAATAACACCGTTAGGTGTGTGCAGCTAACCAGCCACCCAGCCAACCAGCCAACCAACGAACCAGTAAAAGTCTAAAAGCGCTTCACACTTTTTTTTTGGGTTGACTGCAGCGGCATTTGGGCCCTTTTAGGTTTTGGTTGTTCTGCGCTTCGTGCAGCTCCTTTGGCCGTTGCTACTTAAAAGCAGCAAGCAGCAAAAAAGAAATAATAATAATAATCACTAGTGTTGGTGTTGTTGTTGTTGTTGCTGTCACTGTCCAGAGCACATCAGGCATTCGGCTTGTGTGAGACAATCTTGTTGGCCACAAGCTCGTGCAGTCACGTGCTGGCTGGCGCCCCGCAACACTGTTGCCCCCCGTTGACTCCAATGCTGTGACATATGAGTGCGCGTGTGTGTGTGTGTGTGTTCATACATCTTCATGCAATTGGGACATGGTGTCGCCGCTGCTGGTGGCGTTGGTGTGGGCACAGCGGTACATTTGGCAGATGGCGCAAGATGCAAAACATGACTGCACATATGTGCTGAATTGGCGACACAGCGCAGGACGCATTAATTGGGAAGATTATGTTATATTGTTTGAAAACAATTGCGAAATTTGAATTTCAGATATATAAAATAGTAAAATATAAAAAAATTCCTACGAAGAAAGTTTTTTTGGGGACTTTTTCTCAAGGAGTTTGGGTAGCGGTTGGTATCTAATCTGGTTAAACTGCTGTTCACAGGTCCATCACACGACTACTGAATGTGGACGTGTCCACTGAAGCAGTATCTGTATGTGCCGATATCTTTCGCTTCACAAAAGCGGAGGTTCGACTAGAAGAGATTCAGAGTCATTGGGAAACTTAATGGCAAGAGCCGCCTGATTGAAGGCCGCAAAATCACCCAGTGGTGGGATTTCCTTGATTTTTTTCTTGTTCACTTCTCTCGGGAGCAAAGGCCCTCGTGTTGGTTAGGTTAATCGGCTGTATGTATTTTTCAGCCAGGGTAGGTGATTGGCCCGCTGCAGATAGTCCTAAGTGATGGGGCTACCAGCCTCCGTTGTTGGGAGCTACCGCTCATAGAGCAATCTTTCGTGTAAAGTAGGTGACAGCAGCACGGTTGGCGACTTAGCTAAGATTGGTTTGGTACGCTGTTTTTTCGTTAATGTCCGGCTTCCCTTACAGGCGTCGCTGGTGCACTGTGAAGCTATATATTGGCTTTCTTTTTACAGCCGTACACAGCATAATTGCGCGTAATATTGCGTGGGAGCGAGTGGGAAAGAATCATCTGAGGGTCGGAATTTTTTAACTGGGATATGTTGCTGGGCTACGAAATATTTGAAGGACAGAAAAAATTAGAAAAGTTTTAAGAGTGCGGGAGCATGCACCAGGTAGGCGTTGAACCCACGACCTCTTGGACGATAGTTAGGCTATGCCACTAGGCTGTCCAGGCTGCTCCAGCTTTACTGCAGGTAATCAAAAGCTCGAGCACTTTTTAGTCAAGGAGGCAGGCTATAGCCGAGATGCCATAGACAATATCGCACATTTTATCCTTTGGGCATTCTCTAAAAAATATAAATAATAATAACAATCCGTATATGAAGCTCAAGAGAGCTGCGGTCCTTCTACTGAGAAAACCCAGGTGGCTTAGAAGGTAATGCAGCTATCGTGGCACTTAGAGGAACTTGCTGAAAGACAAAAAGAAGTTATATTATTTATTGAATGTTAAGTTGGAATTAGTATCCAAAACATATTTTGATCAAACCCATTAATCATTAAAGAACTATTATTAATTTTTATTATTTTTCTTCTTTACTCCTGTGAGGAGCATAGCGCTTCAACAATGCTTTGATGCCTTTCGGTTGACGACTTTATCAGGATTAGTGAATTTCCCACCGCTGGCCACCGGCCTCGATAGTCCAGCGGGTAGCGCGCTGGCTTCTCATATCGAGCGCCGCAGGTTCGATTCTTGCTCGGGCTGGTAAAACGCTCATGTACTTCTATCGCTATCCACATGAAGCAGATGAGAATTACAAGAATCGCACAAGGCAGACAATGGCAAAACCTCCAAGTGTGAACGAAAAACAGCCAATCGCTGTTCGAATTCGGCGTTAAACTTTAAGTCCCCACCCCTCCCTTTCCCCATCCGCTTGAAATGTGTGTTGTATCACATGTTGAAAAAAACAGTGTTGCATACGCATTTCAAAGGGGTGGAATTTGTGGTATATTACAACGTGTCTCATAATATGCCTCCAAGTGTGTCTCTTACAGAGGCAGCCACTACAAACAACCCACCGCTGGAGGTCTCAGGTGATGGAGCTGGCATGTGTCGTTGCTTACAGACAACATCACTGCAACATCAGTACGTTCAGTTGCTAATCAATACGAACTAAGATTCGATGGTTGGTGTATTTGCTGAGAAAGATCACTAACTTGATGGAGTAGAGATTTAAAGGTTAAAGTCATTGCTAAGGGTTATGGTTGTTACTCCCCTTGCTGGAGCTGCGATTGTGTGATAGATCTGACTCGTTTTCAGCTGCATTCCACACTGCGTAACAACCCTTCGGAGTGAATGGTATAGGAATGTGTCCTCACTGTAAGGAGTTGGATGCATAGTTTCGTTAACTTAAGAAACATTTAGAAAAAAGTAAAAACTTTGCAATTTATAAAGTTCAAAACCGTACATTTCGTGTTTCGAAGCACTCGTTCTTGACTTCACACGTGACTAACGCATTTGTCTGGAATTTTTTATGTTATAAATTTAAACAATACGGCAGAATACTTTGTTCGCCGCCACTGTGGCCACAACCGAAATGTTGAGTGCAGCCGCCTTTCGGCCTGCCTTGTGTCGTTGGCTGGTGTCATCACTCATGTACACCGCATACTAAAGAGAATTTATCATGTCAGAAGTGCTGTGAGGCCGCCACTGATGTGTCGCTACACACGGCAGTGCGATGCCCGCGAGGCGAGCGGTATGCGGGCCATTTTAAGGTTTTAAGTGTTGCAAGCTTATTTTGTGGCAACTGCAGTCACCAATAATTCGATCAACGAAAATCGTTCGACAATGAACTGCAGCTAAAAATGCGCATACAACGGCCGCCTTAAATGCCTCAAGAAGCGCCTTTTAAGGTGGCTATTTGTTTACTGGGCGTTGTCGCTGTTGTTGTTGTTTTTGTACTTGGCATATTTTGTTGCTTGCAAGGCTGTTAAATTTTTGAGCGCAATTTAAATGCAGAAAACGTGTTTGGGCGCACGTGTTCGTGCCGCAAAGCATAGGCAACTTGCCGCAATATCGACAAAAGACACACACACACATACTTACATACAAACGCACAGAGAAGTTTGGTTTGTTGTTTTATATGTAAATAAAAATGAATTCTTTTAATTATTTTCAAGAAGTTTTTTATTAAAGCAAAGTCATACATCGACTGTAGCCTTTCAATTGTAAATTCCAAGTGCCAGTTTTTTACACCAAAACTGCACTCAACAACTTAAACTCATGTTTATTCGATGCACTAAACATTATCGTTGGGAAAATTAGGGGGGAATTCTCTTAGGTGCCGAACATGTCCATAACTCGCGAAACTCGCCTGCGCCTTAGTCATGCTGCATTTGCTGCGCAAAGCACACAACAAAAACAACAACAACACCAACTTTGCATGCCTTTTCGGTTAACAGCGGCAGCTGGCCGGCTGGCCGCCTCGACTGTAAAACACTTGAACGCACCTTAATAACACCGCTGCGTGTCCGTCCGACACGAAGGCCAACACCAAAAACATACATTTGCCATTTCGACGTCGCGCAGCGTCAGTGGGCAAAAGTATCAAAACTGATTAGATATACGGTTTTAGTTTTCATGAGTTGATTAGGAAAAATGTATTTTTAATAAAAAAGTGAAAAATATTTTCAATTTCCAGTGATTAACCCATTCCAGCCGGATGGGGTGAAATTTCACCCCCTGGAAAGGTGATTTCCCTTTGGCCCCCCTGATTAAATGTGTTATGCGATTTGGCTGAAATTTTCGCAAAATGAATTGGAATAGATGCATGTTTATTTCGTTTTTAATAATATTGAAGAATTGTGACATTAAGTTATCCCAATCCATGTTTAAAGTTGACTAACTTTTTTTGTTTACCTTATCGAGAAGTTTAAAATTCTTAAAAAATAGTAAATATTGGAAATTCCAGCAGTTTTCTCTGGAGTATGTAGTGCATTGCCCTGCCTATCTTCTGTGAATTTTTGGTATTGCTTGTACTATCTACCTGTGTACAATGAATGATTTTCCAGAATGGGGTGAAATTTCACCCGTCCGGCACCAGGTGTACCGAAGTTTCAAAAATTGCGCGTTATTATTTTGGTACTTAGAGAAAGATTTTTTGGTACTTAGAAGACATTTTTAATATTGTAATAGTTTTGATATCAATAAAATCAATATGTTGTTCGTTTGGTCGTTTGTTTGATATTTTTCGGAACAGTTTTTTGGATGCAGGCACACGTCACACTTCATGCATGCAAAGAAGGTTTTTCCTTGGCAATTGTTGCAACGACGGTATTTGTCTCCTCGTTGCAGTAAGTAGCCAATCCCATATTTCCGAACTCGTTTTTGACTTAGTGTCACTGTGCTAAATGATCTCTTGGATTGTACGTTCCGTTCAATTGGGGGCAACCAACTCTTAACAACATCACGTCGAAGCTCGAATTGCGCCATCGGCTTGCTTTTATTAAAATTTTGAAGCAAACAATGCAATTTCCAGGCGTTTACCGCATCTAACACATTACTTATCAAAGGCCAGTACCATTTTTTTCACGAACCCGGATTCTGTAGTTTGCAATGCCTTTATCTACTAAATCAACTCCACTCATTCGTTGGTTGTATGTAAAAATGGGAATATGGTTGGTCAATGAAAATGTGCTTAGATTGCTTACGGTCATATCTTTTAGCTCTATGTATTGGGTGACTCCATTACTTTCATTACTCCGGCTACCTCAGATGGTAAATTTTGATCAGTGTCGTTGAACACAAGTTTATCATCGTCGGTCAAGTCAATCACACGATCGGGTGGTAAAGCACTACGTCTATATCGTCGGCTCAGCCAAGACTTGCGATGTCTTCGTGCTCACTCCATTCTTCCTCAATTAAATATGTCATTTATTTTGAAGGTGCTCAAAACTTCACATCTGCGAATCATTTTCATTGATTTTTCGTTAATTCATTCATTTATAATTTTACGTGCAAAACATAGAATAGAAAACCGTCATTTATTTTGGCCCCATTTATGAAAGCTGAAGACCCCAGCTACTTTTTTTATAAGAGATAGTCCTTTCCATAATTAAATAAACGTAAAAATAAAAATAATTAATTATATCGGAAATTTTCAAGAGGCAATAAGAAGTCAACCAAGCTTCTTGCAATATATGGATATTTCGGCACACCTGGTGCCGGATGGGTGAAATTTCACCCCCTCTATATCTCAGGTGCTATATCAGGTAGATACCTGAATTTTTGTGTATAACTATTCTAAGCACCCCTTACCAACATATGTAAATTTAGACAAAATTCGCTGGCTAGAACTATATGCAGGCAGTAATGGGTTAAATATGCATTAGGAATGTCTTATATAGAAAAGTTACGGTACAAATTGAAAGGAAGCTAAGTAAGCTAACAGATGATCTACAGATGATCTAAACAAGCTTCGATGAAGAGTTCTGCACCTTGGTCACTGATTTTTTGTGCTGCGCCAACAACTGGATTAAGCAATTTGAAGGTCAGGGGTTCAGTTGATGATTGCATAACCTCAATACACCACGATATGGTGAATGGAATGGCAAGTACTCATTGAATATCGGAAGGTTTTCAGTTTAAATCGAAGAACGCGAAGATGCCAAACTTGTACATAGGTACACTGGTACTACTGGTACAACTGGTACAATGGTACATAGGTATAACGTATCTTAGAGGACATCTAGCATGGTTAAACCAGGTTCATGTTTCATTCAGGCAGCTTCTGCAGAAATAATTGGAAAAGAATACACACTCTGCCTCGGAGTCTATTTCACTGTGACCCATCAGGACACCAATTAAAGCCTTCAGCTGGCCTTTTTTAGGTGGAGCAATTCTGTTCGTCAGGAGTTTGTGTCATTTATGAAGTTCGTAAATGTTTCAAACTTACAATTTAGAAAAGGAATTCTGAGCTTTGCCATATTTTGTCCAATTCAATCGAGCAGTTCTTCGTCGAGTAAACTCATCTAACCTGCAGTAACCTTGACTGTCTTTATGTTCTGGAACCTAGTAACGATGAGTATGAAGCTATCTGACAGCCTCATGGAGAGACTTTCAAGAGCTTAATACTGTCTTTGATGTTGAAATTGCATCCAGAGTTCTGAAAGCTAATCAGCTGCCCAATCAACTGCAATTATTCGAAAGCTACAAAGATTACGCAGTCGCCGTGGATCAGTTGGTTAGTGCGTTGGACCGCGAGTCGAAGGCAGCGACCCAGGTTCAAATACTGCCTGTAATAACATCTAAAAACATCTCTTTCGGTGGCTGTCCTCTCAGCTGGAAATGGCAAACCTCTGAGAGCAAAAATTGCTTATGAAAGAGCTCCCAACCTGCCGTTCGGAATCGGCATAAAACTGTAGGTCCCTTCCACCCGCGTACAAATTCACACGCACAACACGGGTGGTTGCAGGAAGATAGGCCTTAGTCTCGCGTAAGCGGGCTGTCGTGCCAGTCAATTATTATTATTATTAAATTAATTATTAGAAATTATTATTATTAATTATTATTAAATTTTTATACATATTTAATAGTCCTTTTTTGGCTCCAATATTCAGTGGATACCCTTAAAATGAGGCGTTTTTTCATTTGAGATGGGAAGTCGATGACAACGATAGACCTCTGAATAAAAGTAGAGATTAAAAAGAAGAAGTAAAGATATCCTCTTACACAGATGGCTCCATAACGGACGAGGGCACCGGGATAGGCGTATACGGGCCGAAAATAAGATACTCGGAACCTACGGGAAAACACACCACTATCTTCCAGGCGGAAATATACACCATTGAAAGGTGTGCTTATTTCAATCTGGCGATGAGATACCGGAACTGAAAGATTGCTATCCTTTTCGACAGCCAAGCGGCAATGAAGGCTCTAAGATTCTACCAGGTGTCCTCGAAACTGGTTCTGGAGTACCTTGAGAAGCTAAACGAACCTAGCCGTTACAACCAGGTCTGGAACTTTGGGTTCCGGACTACGCGGAAACGAACGGGCCGACTAACTGGCAAGGAGGGGAGCTTTCACACCCTTTGTTGATCCTGAACCCTTTTGAGGTTTGGGAAAAGGAGCTTCTTCTATCCTAAAGAGAAAGGACGAGATAACCAGAAGGAATCAATACTTGGAATATCTACCAGGTCTAGAGTATTCCAAGATGGTTATCGGGTCCTACAATAGGAAAAGATTCGAGGAATGCATGACCCTATCAAAGAATAATCTAAGGATTATCACGGGAATGCTAACAGGGCATTGCAGATTGAAATATCATCTAGCCAAACTAGGAACCCGTGAAACGGGTATTGCAGGTTCTGCTCGCAGGAAAATGAGACTGCAATACGTATACTAGGAGAGTGCCCTGTACTCATGCATAACAGAAAGAAACACCTGGGGGACCATCTTATACCAGGTGCGGATTGGGTATCCAGAGGTGTAGGAAGCATACTAAAATTGAATACTGGACTCACTGACTGTCTTTGAAGTCCAAGAAGGTGGCACAATAGATCTACAGGTCGCAGTGCATCATGCACATAAATAATAATAATAATAGTTGAAAGGATGGGAAACAATCAGATGGATGGAAAACTGAAAAATTTGGAAACGTGGACGACCAAGCATTAGGTGGGAATTAAACCTATGACCTCTGAAAGCCAGTGCACTTCCCAGCTGAGCCATCGATGCGAATCCCATGCCATGGGGATTGACCCATATCTGAGGTATACAATATGCAAGAATATGCTAATTCATATTCAAAATCATTCAGAAATCCTACCACTGATTCCTATCCACTGTTCTATTTTTACTCATCCTTTGCATGGACACAGAACACTGTGCACTGTGCATTCTGGCCTGCAAAAAGGCAAAGCGTAAGAGAAAAAAAATTAATAAAAGGTGGCATAAAAATTTCCACTATCAGCAAATGCTTTTCGGTAACTAACCACTCCTACGTTGCTGTGCGCCTCACATCGGTACCGTTATGCGGCGCTGCATCTGCTCGCACTAAGCTGTGAATTAGATTTAAGGCACTTCGCATGCCGCCTGCGAACATAATGTGTGGTGTGAAAGGTCATTTGTTCCGAAATTCGCTCGCTCCTTTCTTACGTTGCAGCACTTTCTCAGCTCGCACACACACACACACACATGAATTCACCTTTTTTTTTCTGTCCACCTCACAGAGCACATATGGCTAAACTTGGCGCTGCTCTGCTCCTCAAGTTGGCATTTTAATGGATTATAGTCGGGCAATGTTTTCCTCACATTCTCACACATTCTCTGCACATTTTTGGATCGCTGCACGTCAGCGTCTCGTTCCCGTGCCAGCATACAAACTTGCAATTTTTATGCCTCGCCTGGTGCCTGGACACTTCAGCACTTTGCAGATACTCGACGCAAAAAAAGAACAAAAAAAAAACAAAGTGAACATCCTAAACGGCTACATGCCAGCCGCTAAATGTGAGAACGAGTGGATAAGCAGCGCTACTTCAGGTGCGAAGGGATGCTCGAAATGGCACATTACCGTTAATTACAATGTAATGCGAAAAATAAATGTTGCCCGAAAACATTTAAACGCCGAGAAGCGTCAAGGAACTGGGCCAAACTGTGATGATGCTGTGAGGAGGCAATGCTGTACGATGTCAAATTGCGAACTCATCGCATTTGATTCGCTTTAGCTGTAATGGAAATTTTCGAATATATTTTCATATAAGAACAGAATAAAAAAGTTTCAAAGCCTTTAACCCTCCGATGGGCAGTAAATAGTTACTACACATTTGCACTTTGTCGTCTGGCCAGACGAAAACTGGGCGAGGCTTCTGACAAAGGTAAAGCACAATGACAGATGACGTTAATTATGTTAATATGGTAGGCAACATATGTAAGTATATATATATACAAATTATGTTCATATATACTAACTTAGTTACCCACAAATACACTGTAAAAGGGAGATGAATCTGTGAGTTTTTTATTTGTTTGAACCATTTCGTCTGGCCAGACGACAAAGTCCATCCGAGTTTAAACAGTTTGTGGAAGGACTCATTGAGCATTTTAAAGAGTTTTTGGAATATTGGTAGACATCAGTATTACGAACCGCTTAGTCCAATTACATAAAATTGGACTTCTGGGTATTTTAAGTACCCGCAATGAAAAGATTGGCCTCTGGTTGCCCATAAGTTGGATAATTGAAAATCTGTTTTCTGTTAAGACCAGAGGAAGACAAGAAGGGGAAAGATATAACACTGGCCATTTCAATACTTTGCTCCAAAACTCACACAATTTACTAAGCTCAGGATCACTAATATAATAATACATGTCTCAGTTATAGTAGGATACATAAATTAGTTATTTTATATCGATTCTCACAAGAACTCGGACTATCAGACTATGTGGTAACCTGAAAGACTACTGTCAAAGATGCGAATGCGTGGAAGAGTATGAAAACTTCCAGTAACTTATTTGTCTCTGTTGAGCACTCAATGCGAAAGGCTACGACAATCATTTCTACGAAACCTCACGGAGATATTCTATATAGATGTTGAAGATTTGTTCAGGTTCATAATATCATCTGGATGGTTTTATTAAAAGTGACCGAAATAGGAGGAAGCTTTATATGACTTAACCTAAGACTAAAGGATACTGGAAAATATCTGTTCAAATGGGGTTTATTTTGAACTGAACCTTGTTTGAACTGAACCTTCTCATGTTTTACCATTTATTATTTTTTGAAAATGTTCCATCTTTGACCTCCAAACAACTATGGGAATCTCGTCTTACCTCATTCAAGTAGTAAATTTTTTTTATTTTCTCAATATTCCTCAAACAAATCAACGTCTGTTATCCATTCGAGATGTGATCTTTTTCGTAACACACACAGGATTTCATTTTGGGAGAGGAAAGGGGTATTGCATATATCTTTTGAGCCCGATTTGAAACCACATTTTGCACTGGCAGTTTTTGTGTTTGGGGAGGTTTGAAGCCCCCAAAACTGCCATGTGTACGTCACATTAATGAGATTAGATCATTCAGCTGTATTGGGTGGAAATTTATCATTACGATTTGCGACTGATAACATTACTCAACAAAAAAATGGATTAATCGCGTGCAACTAAAACCAAAAGCATTTTCTAGACTAACTTTGGGCCGCTGAACACGAAACTGAAAATCCAAAAATTTTGTAAGAAACTTTTTCGAAAAATCTTCTAAATGAAAGAGGAAAATTGTCTCCTTTTAACTAAATTTTTTTATTTTGAACTTGCAGGGCCAAAATAGAGTATGAATCTACAGACTGAGATCCAAAATTGATTTAGTTAAAAGGACAAAATTTTTCTCTTTTATTAGATATCCATATCTTTATCATTGCACAACCGCAAATATTAAAAACAAATATATTTGAAATGTGTATGACCTTGAAAATTTAAAGTTCTCTAAAAAAGAGTTTGGTTCGGAAAATGAAAAACTGACTATGCCAGGTTACTATAAATGGCCTATAGTTTCACGCCTATATGAAAATTTGGATGGGTTTTGGCAAACATGTCTTTTTTTTGTCGCACGGTGTAAAAAATGTAGAGTTTGTATTTTCATTCAGTGCTTCAGTGCTTTCAACTTTGTCATTTATTTATCGATTCTACTCATTTTAGGCTTAACATTTGCACAAATAATATATCTTTTATCTTCGATTTTAAAAACAGAGGAGATCATTTATTTTTTCTAGAAAAAATCATTCGCAATTTTATAAATTTTGAAAACGCTCGAAAAATTTTCCTTTTTCGAATTTTCACCGTCAGTAACTTCACTAAATCTCATTGGATTGGGACAATCTATATGTCGCTGAAAAGGCTCAGGTATTATCTTCTAAAGGACGGACCGCTTGTGTTAGTCGGATGATTCATTTAGTAGATATGTGTTCCTAACTAAAATAATGTAAAAAACAGGGGTTTTATTTTTGGAAAAAGCTTTTAAAAAAATTTTTGGGCTTTTTATTTTCGTGTTAAACGTCCCAAATTTAGTTTAGAAAACACTTTTATTTTTAAGTGCATTTGTCGTGTAAAATAGTGTAATTTGTTTTCTATTATGAGTCGAGGAGACATTGAGAACAGGAGAAGAAGACAAGCTGTTCAGTTTTTCTATTCCTACATTTTCTATGGAGCTTTATGGGTTTTCAACATTTATTAGTGGCTGAAAATCTGCCATGTTTGACCTTAAAATAATTATCAACCATCTAACTATCGGAATTACTTATCAACTCGTTCGAACAGTAAATTCTTCATGTTTTCACTCTACAACTTTTCTTGATATTGTTCATACAAACCCAAGGTTTAGGTTGAAGTGGCTGAGTGGTATGAGACACACTGAGGCCTCTATATGGGCCCATTGTGATATCACATATTGTACCCATTTGAAACGAATTGGAGAAGGAAGGGAGAGGACTTACAGTTTAACGCCGAATTCGAACGGCAATTGGCTGTTTTTCGTTCACACTTGGAGGTTTTTCCATTGCTTGCCAAGAGCGCTCTTGTGCGATTCTTGTAATTCTCATCTGCTTCATGTGGATAGCGATAGAAGTAGATGAGCGTTTTACCAGCCCGAGCCAGGAATCGAACCTGGGGCCTAGGTATGAGAAACCAGGTGACATACAAAACCAAAGTGGCATCTGTTATCGCATCAAAATGTGATTTTTTTATGTACTCAAACTAGGTTCAATTTGTTTTCAAATACTGATCTGGCTGCTTATGGTCAAAAGACTCGCAGAGAAGTTCTTCTGACGACGATTCGTTTTTTCTGTTAGAGTTTATTCATAAATTTCTTGGAGTAGCTTCGACTTTGTTTGTAACTTTTTATATACCAAAATCCATATTTCAAAATCCTGAATGACGTAGTGAGCAAACGCTTTCCATACAAGCCGAATCGCTAATGCCAGATATTTGCATTATATTCCGCAAACAAATAAATCACCTTTCTGACTTGACAGACGCACACACAAAATTACTAATTTAATTTACATTTTAATTTATTTCGCTTTCGTTACTGATTTCCCCCACCTAACAATTTCTTCACGTTGTACATTAAGACGCCAGGCGTTGGTTGTTTTTTTCGCTTCTCTTATGTTTTGTGTTGTGTTTTGTTTTTTATTATTGTTGGCTGAAATGTTTGTGCACCGCCCAATGCTGCGATGGCATTTCATTGCGCGTTGCTTCTGTGTCAAGTTGCCACCGTAATGAATGCGAAACTTCTGAGGAATTTCAAATTACAAACAATGAAAAGGAAGAACCAGAATCAGCGCCCTCCTCGCCCCATCGCCACTCGCCCCAAGTGAGTGTGGCAATGGAATGGAAAAAACATAAAACAGGTGCTGAAATTTTTGCCATGTTGAATTCTAAATACGCAAATGACTAATTAAAAAACAAACGCCTCCCGCTCTTGGCGCTCCGCCCCAGCGATGTAGACGTCAGCGGCGCTAACGTGTTGCCTGCTGTAGGCAACACGACTTACTTCACCCAACCCACCTCCGGACACCCATCCATCGACTGCTTGAGTGGAGATTTGTGCGTGTATTGCGTTTGCCACAAATTAAAGTTAATCTTGTTAAAATGTGGCCAGTGCAACGTGCCGAAACCTCATAAACTGCCAAACTTTTGCCAATTGGCTAAAACTACAAAAGCCACAAACACAAAATGCGGCGAAAATCGCAGTTAACTTCAGTGAAATTGCGCGCCGCTTAAGGCATCGCTGCCGGCACGCAACTCGCAAATCGCCACTGCACAGCAGAATTACGCGGGATTTGCCACATTCGGCATGCGGCATAAACAACTCTTCCAATATGCACACAAAGTTGCGACGACGCCCCACGCACGACCGACTGCAACATTGGTTTATTGGGATTTGTTGTTGCCTGGGCGATTGGTGAATGGTGATTTTGTCGGTAACAATTAGTGCAATGTAGAAGTTCGAAGCTGAGTTCTAAAACTCAGAAGGGTTTTTGAAAGTTTTTGCAAGGATTTTGAATTGTAAGAAAAAGCTGAGGAGTTTATTAGTTGTTCGTGTAAGCTGCAGTGATTTACATAGTTAAATAGTTTCAGCATCAAATAGTGAGATCATCAGCAAAACCACAAAATCTGTATTGTTTGGATAGATTTTACTTTTATTGTAAAATGCGCTGAGCTGATACTGGAAACGATATCACTGAGAATAAGCAATTATATAAAAATCTGTAAGTCGTAGAAAACTATCTAATTATGGAAATTTCCATGTGAATATGTATAAAGCCCAAAGTAAAAATCATGCAAAACTGATTATTTTTATTTCATATGGGCTTCCTTCTGAAATTTTCCTATACACATTTAAACAATCATTACCTGCATTGTCAGGGTGGGTTCAAGTCTAGGATAAATAAATTGCTCCTTGTAAACCGTTTTAACTTTTGCTACCTTACCTTACACTGCCTTACCTTACCTACAGTTTAAGATCGATTCGGAACGGTGGTTTATGGCAACTTTCCTTTAACTTCCCATGAAGGTTTCTCCATTGCATCCCAAGTCACACTTGTGTCATTCCTGTAATTCTCATCTATCTCATCTTTACGTGGATAGCTGTAAAAGTATACTAGTGTTTTAATCAGTCTGAGCGAGGAATCGAACCTAGGGCCTCGGTTTGAAAAGCCAATGCCTCACCCGCTGGACTATCGACGCCGACAATGCAAGGCTTAGCATTCATAAAAGTATCCGCTGCGCTCTGCCTTTTATAACAAATTTTGTGACCAAGTAAATCACTTATAGGAGATATTATCTTTCTTACCCTACTTCGTTCTAAGCTAGTCAGAAGTATTCCTTAACTTATCATACTTAAGTTTTCATATCCCATTAACAGTGCAGTAACGCATTTGAGAGTTCTACAACATACGAGGTCTGACAATTAAGTAGTGACACTGATTCCACAACTCTGCCATTCCCTTCAAAGTAGTCCCCTTGCTTCGTAAGTGGGATGGGACTGGAATGTCCGTGAGTACCTTCGTCACGGCCGCCTGGATATCCGTAATCGACTCAAAATGGGTTCCTTTGACCATCAATTTTGTTTTAGGGAACAAAAAAAGTCACAGGGTGACATATCGGGCGAATAAGGCAGCTGTTGCAACACAGCGATCCCTTTAGAGGCCAAATACTGGGACACGCTGAGGGCGGTGTGGCACGGCGCTTTGTCGTGATGAAGGATCCAGGTACAAGCGATGTCTGGGCGCACCCTTTGGACTTGTTTTCGCAATCTTTCGAGTACTTGGCGATAGTAGACTTGATTTACGGTTTGCCCCGATGGAATAAATTATTTATGGACGATTCTACGACTATCAAAACGCAACGCTAACGCGACGCGTTGCTCTTGATTTCGTTTCTCCATTTTCATGGGGAGCACCACCAACACACGTCTACTCAACACGAAACAGCAGGCGAACTAAACAAGCTAGGGCGATGGTAAATATATCAATGAGAAGGATGCCGGGGAAGGGAAATTTATGATCGCAGGTTTACCACAAGCGCGGCAATAAAATCAGTCTCATTACTTAATTGTCACACCTCGTAAGCTGAGAAAGCTATTAATTTTTGATTCTGATTCTGCTGTTCAATGGCATCTTTGGAGCTTTTTGATTTCTTTCCAATTGATATTCTTATTCGATAGTTTATGAGGTCTTAAGACTATTGAGTTAACGATCAGATCCCGAACATTTGATTGCTTAAACCAGTTCTAAACTTAAGACCGGTTAAAGTGGAAGTTTTTAGTTGTAAAAGCACAAAGACCGGCTAATTGTGATACTTACCCCACCTTTCATGACGCTAAGAATTACAAGGATTCTAATATAAAAGTAGAAATTTCCCTGACGTCAACAGATAACTGAGTTAATTTCGAATTAGAAGCCTACAATTTTTGTTCTGTTCCTGGCCAAAAATGGACATAAAGTGCATGACCACTTTTTTTTCTTCTTCCACTTCGAAACTCATTTTCAGTCGTTGTGAGGATGAAAATTTAAATGTTGCTAGAGTTTTCGTCTTATTAGCTTCTTGATTAGCTCCCTGTTCTTTCACCACAAGATTTTTTGTGCCTTGACGCAAGAAGGACAGCAATCATAACTGAAGAGTGCAAACAGAACAAGCTTTTATGTAATGTCTACATAAGAAAGGGACTTTATTGATACTTAACAAACAGGTTTAGACAAGGTAAGGTGAGCTAGAGTGCCAGCTCTCTCATTAAAGATCTCATAGAGTACAACCAAAAGAAAATTTGTGGACAGTTTATCTTAAGAATTTCTTTGTAGCATTCACTAAAAATGCTAAGACCGAGTGTTCCATAGGGACTTTCTTTCATAAGTTAGTTTTTCAGCTCATCTTTACATTCATATTCATCTATTAATCCATCCATCCATTGATCCATCCGCTAGTACCAACCAATTACTTGTATCAGAAATCAGAGTGTCAATTGTTTCAGTGCAGAGATTTAGAGACCATTCTCCTGATCTAATTTTGTAAATAGTCAATCGGCAGAAACTTGAAATTGTTATACTACCAAACAGAATTTTTCAAAGAAATAAGTTATCTAATATTTGAGTTACAACTCTTAAACATATTCGACCGTCTTTTCCTGTCTGTTTGTCATTTCGTTTCGTATGAATGATGAACTTTTTAGGTAGATGAGAAGTCGCAATGAAAGCTGTTGTTGAATTGTACTGTAACCTCATTTAAAACTGATAAGAAAATTAATGGTATGCGTAAAATTTAAAGAATGGCTGCCATATCATTTGCAATCAGCTTGACGGAAAAAATTTAATCTTTTGTTGAAAACTGATTTAGAATGAAAGTGTTGACCTAACTAAAAGTGGGTCATATAATTTATATGCGTAGATATCGGTAGATGAGACAGGAAAACGTTTCACTTCTGCCTCAGCCGCAAGCAGAGTCTGCTTCCGGTGTAATATTCCTATCTCTTCTTTAAACGATCTAATGAACCTAAAGAAGAGCAGCAACCTATACACTTACGATATTAAAAACACTGCTATTTTGATTGTCGAACTCCCGAGGAAAGAGAATGGTTTCCAAGGGGCCAATATTTCTTTATTTCTTCTGATTACACTAATCTAATTGAAATGTCTAGAGTTTTCACCTTACATAAATAACCTTTCTTACATTACCTTTTTTACATAATCTTATCCAGAGAACCTTCCCCGATTTGTTACTCATTCTCATGATTTGTTTTGTTCCAGAAATCCTTAATGGTTTTTAAATCGAATGCAAAGGACAACCTTTTTTTAAAAATTTGTTTAAGTGAGTTGTAAGTTTCGAAAGCATTTTTAAGCAGTAAATGTGGCAGCTGATGGATGATAATTTATATACTCACCAACAATTCACGGTTGAAGTTTTTTTTTTTTCGCCACATGAAAACTGCTCGCCGGTTGCAATTTAACGCGGCATAAATCAAACGTTGTCATAATAAAAACTTTTTATGTTCACACTTTAGCTGCAATGAATAAGAAAAAATTCAATAAAAATGCAGTGAACGAAGACAAT